>CM062211.1:5985000-6585000 GCA_031216445.1 Lateolabrax maculatus
TTAAAGTATCACAAGTAAAAGTACTCATTATGCAGAATGGCTCCTTTTTTAATCTTGTAGTTCATCAGTGTGAGCCGATTTTAAACCATTTGTATACTACTGGTAAGATTAGTAATATAGTGTTGTGTCATATAAGCATATCATGTTTTTTATGTAAAAAAAAGATGTACAATATTTCACCTTAAAGTAGCACAGAATGGAAATACTCAGTGAGTACAGTACTTGAGGAAATGTACTTAGTTACATTCCACCGCTGTGTATAAATTAAATCATGTATCATTAAAGTTTACTGTTTTTTGTATTAAAAGTCCTCTTCGGGAGATGAGGTGGTGTTTGAGGTCATAATTAAAGAGTTATTGCAGGAGTAGGTCAGTTTGTAAGAGTTCTTTTCCAATAACGTGTACAAAATATCCTGAAGGCAGCGTTCACCAGGACGTTGTGTCTAATGCGATGGCCGACATCTGCCCATTCTTCCAGTCTCAAAGCAGTGGTTTCTTCCTGCGGTGAGGGGTGACATCCCGCCCGGCTGTGCTGCCCATGGCTTCGTCTGTGAAGGCACTCGAATACTGGTGTTTGGCGGCATGGTTGAGTATGGGAAATACACCAGCAGCCTGTATGAACTTCAGGTAACGCCGTCACATTTCTTCAGCGGTGATTCTAACCCCCGTTGCTGTGATGAAGAAAGAATTTTCAAATCTTGACTTTGGTCTCGTGTGGCTCAGGCGAGTCGCTGGCTGTGGAAGAAGCTGAAGCCCAGATCACCCAGAAACGGCTCGCCTCCCTGCCCTCGGATTGGACACAGCTTCACTCTCGTGGGTAACAAGTGTTACCTGTTCGGAGGTCTGGCCAATGATAGTGAAGACCCCAACGGCAATGTACCAAGGTGCTGTGCCAATACACACAAGAAACATTTGGTTAAGAGCCTTTCGGAGATGCATAAAAACACGACCGACTGGTTGTTTCTGTTTGATTCACTCTGGATATAGAGTGGGGTAGTAGGGGACTTGATGACATTTTACTTATTAAACAACATCATTAGAGTCAATAATGTTGAATCCAGAACGGTCTAGCGAATTGTTGATCGCGTTGCTCTCATTGGAAATCCAGCGTTATGTTCAATTAAACCTCGTAGTTAACCAGCAGGAAGACAGTGCATTTTGATATTGACCTTTTACCATCTTAGATACTTGGATGACCTCTATGAACTGGAGCTGCAGTCAGTATCAGGGGCAAGAAGCTGGATCATCCCAGAGACCAAGGGTGGTGGTCCCTCAGCAAGGGAGTCCCACAGCTCTGTTGCCTACGCTGGGATCGGCTCCCCGAAGCTCTACATCTTTGGAGGGATGCAAGGCAGCCGCTTAGACGACCTCTGGCAGCTTGACCTTGGTAGGACATCTTTCTCTCTTTTTTTGACAGATTAAATCAACTATCTGCAAATTTAAGAAAGGAAAATTAAAAACATTTTGTCTCTTAAATACAAACTGT
Source organism: Lateolabrax maculatus (assembly GCA_031216445.1). Lineage (NCBI taxonomy): Eukaryota > Metazoa > Chordata > Actinopteri > Acropomatiformes > Lateolabracidae > Lateolabrax > Lateolabrax maculatus. The sequence continues at coordinate 5,986,486 of CM062211.1, forward strand.
GGTAGGCTTATTTGCATGTTTGCACCTGTAAATGCCAGTGAAAACCAACTCTTTAGAATATTTAAACTTCCTTATCATGATCCTTCTCTTTCCTTCAGACACCATGGTATGGTCGGCACCTGAAACCGGGGGTTCCATGCCACTTCCCAGAAGCCTTCACTCTGCCAATGTCATTGGAAACAAGTAAGGGATCCTTCATTGTCGGTGCAGTATCTCTGTTAAAGCAGATGTCTGTACCAGACTAGCCTTTGACAAACTGAAGTGTGCCCCTCTGTCTGCAGGATGTATGTTTTTGGTGGCTGGATTCCTGTTCCAGAGTCAGACAAACACAATGCTTTAGGAACTGAATGGATCTGCACTAACTCCTTAAGTGTACTCAACTTAGGTCAGTACATTTCTTTACAAATATCCCACACTAATCAGAGTTTTCACACAGGGTGAACCCCCGGAGAGCATCTGTAATGGTTCCGTTTTGACAATATGTGGTGTTAAATAAAGTTTTTTTATTTAAAAAAAAAAAACTTAACACCACTTTTAACACCACTGCTCTGCTTAAGGGGAAGGTTAAATGTATGATGAATGTTGTTGGGTTTTCTGCATCATTCAGAGGCCAGCAGGTTCACTGCTGCCCTGTTTTCCTGTCACAGACACCATGAACTGGCAGAACCTGGGGCCCGAGCAGCAGGACGATATTGAGTCCCAGCTGCAGAGCCAGGGACCCCAGAGCGACGACCCGTATGCCTGCAGGCCCAGAGCGAGGGCTGGCCACTGTGCTGCCACTGTCGGGTCCAGGCTTTACATTTGGAGCGGCCGGGACGGATACCGTAAGAGCTGGAACTACCAGGTGTGCTGCAAGGACCTCTGGTACCTGGAGACAGGTGAGAACTGAGAAGGAGCTGTTAAGACAGGCTGTACATAATCTGTCGTTGAAGTCTTGTTTATTTTGATTGCTGGACTTTGATGACAGTGTCAGAGCCACTCATGTCAGTGCTGAAAAAATTAATAAAAAGCAAATACAGTTGTTCAATATAATATTCTATATTCTGTCCTCAGATCGACCAGCCAACCCAGAGGCAGTGTTACTCATCAAATCCACAGTCAGCGTGCTTCATGTGGCGTGGCGCCCCCTTGCTGCGGCAGACTGCTACCTCCTTCAGATCCAGCCCGTGTGTCCCCCCAGTACTGCAGCCGGTGATACACTAGCCAAACCACTGGATCCAACCAGAACAGATGGAGTGGAGGGAGTTCACGTTGGAATGATGAACTCTAATATAAACACAGTCAGTTACATATAATTAACTGTAGGATACTTTTACCTAAAAATGACATAAGAAAGAAAAAACCTGCCACTACAGTCGTTTCCATTTGGTAAAGTCAACAGTACTGCATGTGAAGGAGCACTGCCAGTTAGTGCAGTTAAAAAATCACTGTAGTTTTTCTTCCTTCCAAATAAGTCTTGTGCTTTAATTTTCTGCCTGAATTTCAGGATGGTTCCGCACAAAAGGAAACTATAGTAAAATCGTTCAGTAGCTTCGCAGAGGGAGGGAGGAGCTCTGGCAGAGGGACGGAGGAGGACACAAAACTCTGCGGTAAGTGTTGTTGCCGAGTGATCAAACGCTGGATTAAACAAGATGATTTTTGTGGTTCCACAAATTTAATCAAGGAAATAAAAGATACAGAAGGTACGTTTTGAAGTAACAAAGCTGCATTGGTAAATGTTTTGCTCTATTTCCCACTCAGCAGGAAACAACGCACAGCAAGTTTTTACTCCGGAGCAACTGTTCAGTGTGAACTGCCCTCTTTAACTCCTTATCTGTGTGTTGGTTGTAGGTGGCGGACAGGAGACATCAGTGGCGGAGATCAGCAGCTCCTCTCAGCAGCAGACAGGTAATGATGATGCATGAGCTCAGATGTCAGCGATAAAGCACTCTGCAGCAGGTTGAGGGTTTTAAAAAAGTGAAGCTCAGCGCGGACGTTTTGTTGCTTTTACAGAGAAACAGCCTGCTTCAGCCGACAAGACAACAAATTTGTACTCCCACACGGATCAGGTCAGAGAGCCATTTCAGAACAGTAGTTGTCAGCCCTTTCACTCCGCCTGGTCTAAACTAAGACTACTGTCACCTCCAGGTCCAGCAGAATCCAGTGTGGTTTGATGTTGGTGTGTTCAAAACACTCTTCTCAGAGGTCAGCCACTATTTTCTACCTGCCGACAGCGAGCATGCGACGGCAGCCATCAGCAGCCGGACCCCAAACACTAAAGAGGTAAAAAAAAAATAAAAACCTTCCCAGTGCCCGTCGCACAACATTTTTCTCATGAAAATGAGACACTGTTATCACGCAGTGGGCATTAACTGGTTCTGCTCATTGTCATAGACTCTCTCACCTACAATTCCTCTGTCAATCCTTTGCTTCCCTTCAGAAGAAGCTGCCGGGGCCTCAGGACTACCAGAGCAGAGAGAAGCAGGAGCTGGCTCCAGGTCAGACCTACAGGTTCAGAGTTGCAGGCATCAACTGCTACGGCCAGGGAGACTTCAGCCCAGTCAGCGAGTTCAAGACCTGCCAACCTGGTTTCCCTGGAGCGCCCTCTGCTGTCACAATTACAAAGGTGAGCTATGGAGGATATTCAGACTGAGAAAGTAAGGAGATGTGATAAATGGTCTGGGGAGCCTGTGGAAAATCGTCTTCAGACTGTAAAAATTAGCAGACTGTTCTTCATATTCGTCCATATTCTCTTTTTCTGCACAGGCCAACGATTCGGTCCACATCACGTGGGAGGCTCCCCCCTCTCCGTCGGGCCGGATCCTGGAGTACTCCATGTACATGGCGGTGAGAAAGAACCGCTCCACCACCAGCTCGGAGCGTCCGAGTCAGATGGCCTTCATCAGGATCTACCGCGGCACCAAGACGTCCTGCTCGGTCAACTCCACCCACATGGACAACGCCCACATCGACTGCTCCGCCTCCAACCGGCCAGCTGTCGTCTTCCGCATCGCCGCTAAGAACGAGCAGGGCTACGGGCCGGCAACACAGATCCGCTGGATCCAAGGTGGAGGAGCTCAACTTTTTTTTTTTTATCTTAAGCTTCTGCTCATTTTCAGATTCCAGCGTGATTCAACCTCCTGCTGTCTGTCTTTTTAGATCCCACTAAAGTGCGAGCATCCGGAGCAGACCGCGCTGACGCTGATCTGGATGCTGCTGACAGGTAACCAGAGTGACCTCATCATTTCTCTACATTTTCACATCTTCTAACCTGCAATTTTTATTGAACTATCTCTTGCATTTCCTTCCTCTTTGCAGCTCCAGCTGAAAATGTTTGGACCAATGACATCGTGTTTTGGAAGACACTATATGTGCACTCAGGAAGTTGGCAATGCCACTCAGATGTTGAATATTTAGTTGTATAGTTTTGTTAATTTATTTTTTTATGTATTTAATTATTCCCCTGTAAAAAGATATGCATTTTCATAGGAAGCTTGACCACTTGACTATTTTAGTTTGTTAGTAATAACATGTAAGATGATGCAGACCAAACTACAAGTGTGATTTCAGATTTGAACTCATCAAATGTTGGAGGTGCCTTACTGATGGTTTCTACAGTATGTCATGATCTTGAATGAAACACAGGTTTCAAAATGATCAGTGTACATCAGAAAGGAAATATATATTTTTTTAGTGTGGCCCACTTTTACAAACCCATTGACACAGTAAGGTTATGAAATACCATCAATCTCTACAGTCCGATGTTATTGTAGCTTTATAATCACATTATTTACTATTGTTAGTTTGATTTAAGATCATTGTTAATGTTTGTATTCTCACTGTACACAGCCATATGATACCACACACATTTCCGTATCACTTTGTTTGGTTTTTGAATTTTTTGTCATTATTGCCAACAGATTGTTTACAAGTTATAAATGTAACTTAAAAAATAATAATAATTCAGTCCTAAACCAAAAGATTGTTACGCTACTAACGTTTCCTGTATTCATTAAAAGTATCAAAAATACCACAGAACAAACTATTAGTAGTTAACACATTTATTGTCTCACCATTTAGTGGGTAAGAAGTAGAATTATTCTCTTCCCTCTCCTCCTCCATCTATCTGGACTCGTGGAGAGATCGTTATCCAGACCTGCATCTCTTCACTTCTTGCTGAATAAGGTTTCCATGCTCGTGCTCTCCTCCGTGCTGGAGCATTTCTCTTATTTCTTTATTGTGAAAGGGTTCATCGTTCTGCGGTGAGGGTTTGCTCATGGACTATTGTTTCATTTTGCATTTGATCAGGCCGCAGACTCATTTCCCTCGAAGATGGATGAAGATAAGGGTAAACCTTTATTGTTCCCTGTGGGGATGTTTGGTCACTGCAGCAGCAAAGTCAGAGGTTTTTTTTTATACTCTTTACAAGTGTGTAATCACTCAAATGGACTTTGCAGCATTTTGAATTTGGACCCGTGACAAAGTGCACTGAGTATGTGGATGACAGTCATTGCTGGCAGCGTGTCTGGATGTCAGTGGGCTGGTTGAAGCCGAGTCTCTTGTCTTGTGGGTCCAACTGCCTGACCGTGACTGGAGACTTTGTCTCGATGACTTTCAGATACAGGGACCTGTGTGACGTTGTTGGTTGACTTTAGATGGGCCGTGTATGTATTGATGAGAGGAGGACAGGGGCCCCAGCCTTGCCTGGTTTGAAGTGAGCGGGTGTCTTGGTGTTTGGATGGGTATAACTGCATTTTTTTCACTAATCTGTGCATTAAAATATTATATGTATATGCTCACTTTCCTAATTAATACAGGTAACCATTGGTTGCTCATATATGGATAAATAAATGTGAAGTTTGTAGTAGTTACTACAGTGAGAAACTTAGGGCCCTGGTTAAAGTGTTCATGAGAGAGAAATGCACTTCGGGAAAAAGATTCCCATGATCCTCCAGTTTGTAGTTCGCAGATTAGCAGGCTGGCGAAGTGAGTGGAAAGAAGGAAAGAAAAGGAGTCCCAAGTTCAACACGAGGTAAGAGGTTTAACAACACTTTGTAGGGTCGCACTTTGTTGTCTGAAGCTCGGCTGAGCGCCGGTTTGTCCCAAGCGTCGGCGGCCATGTTACCGAGCGACGTCTGTCAGCGCTGAACTCAACTGACCGCCCGCCTCGTCGAGCCGCCGCTGAAGTTTAGAGTTTGGTGTTTTCACCGAGGAGACCTGCCTGCATCCTGCTGATGGCGACGTCCTTCAAAGTGGTTTTATTCCGGACTCCGGGAGGGGACGATGCGGCGCAGGGGGTGTCCGATAAAGGACGCAGCGGAGTAGCCCGCTCAGGCTAGTTAGCACACCCGGTCGCGGGACACGGCGCGCGACATTTAAAACCCCAGGAGGACATTGTGTCTCCAGCGTCGTGGAGGGACACCGGGACGAAACCTCACTGCGGAGGGACACCGGGACGAAACCTCACTGCGGAGGGACACCGGGACGAAACCTCACTGTGGAGTCCGTTTATTGTGAAGTGGCTGCCATGAATCAGACCACTCAGTGTCCCTGACGCTCTGCTGGAGTCGCCTAATCACTTGAGATGGACTCGCCCTGGCTGCTGAGAGGTTGTGATTTTTTTTTTTTGTTTGGTTTAACAAGCAGCTCTTGGGACTCTTCTCGAAGCCACCATGGTGACTGACTGACAACAAAGCCAGGTCTGATGTGCGCCCTCTCAGAGCTGCCTCACCACAGGGACGGAGAGAGTGCAGGCAGCTTGATCTCTCTGTTGATGTACAAAGGGCAGCACAGACACAGCACTTCCTCCCCCTCCTCATCCTCTCCTGTCTCTGGCTCCTTCAGACACAGCACTTCCTCCTCCTCCTCCTCATCCTCTCCTGTCTCTGGCTCCTTCAGACACAGCACTTCCTCCTCCTCCTCCTCATCCTCTCCTGTCTCTGGCTCCTTCAGACACAGCACTTCCTCCTCCTCTTCATCTCCTCCTGTCTCTGGCTCCTTCAGACACAGCACTTCCTCCTCCTCCTCCTCCTCCTCATCCTCTCCTGTCTCTGGCTCTTTCCCCCCCCTTCCTGCAGAGGCGAGATGACCACCTCCGCCCTCGGCCACTCGGCCCCTCTCCTCCCAAACCTGGAGCCCGGGATGGGGAAGTCCGCGGCCCTGCTGGGGCTGTCTGCTGGGCTCGGGGGAGCAGAGATGGAGCTGCAGAAGATGCTGATCGACGAGAGGATGAAGTGCGAAAACCACAGGACCAACTACCAGACGCTGAAGGCTGAACACGCCAGGTACGGCTGGATCGGATTTAATATGAACTTTCTCATGTTGTGTATGAATTATGAGGGAACAGGCTGAATGAGTCCCTGGAGAAAAGTTATGATCCTGTTTTTCTATCGTGCCTCACAGTTTCCCATGTGGTTCAGGGATCTGTTGGCAGCTCAGTGTTCTCCCTGTATGTCCTTTGCAGCTTGCAGGATGAGTTCACCCGGGCGCAGGGTGAGCTGAAGCGCCTGCTGAGCGACCGGCAGGCTCAGCAGGAGAAACTGCAGCTGCTGTTGGCGGAGCTCCGAGGAGAGCTGCTGGACAAAACCAGGGAGCTGGAGGAGCTTCGGATGCAGGTAAACCGAGGAGGACATATCACACGATGAAACTTGTAAAATCTGACTGTCTGGATACAAGTGTGTGTGTGTGTGTGTGTTGGCCAGGTGATGACTCCTCAGCGGCTGGAGTTGCTCAGAGCTCAGGTGCAGCAGGAGATGGAGGCTCCAGTCAGAGAGAGGTTCAATAAACTGGAGGAGGTCAGTAATGTGTTTCTCTGTATTAACACCAACTATTGACTGCAGCACCTATGAGAGGGAACACTGGTGTCATTAACATAGAGTTACTCCCCATTTACTATTTTATTTGATTTTATTTGATGTCTGGTTTACAAGTTAACAGTTTACCCTGTAATGCATGCAGATGAGTACCTTAAAAACATTTTAGAATCTGAACTTAGTAGTGTTAAATCAAGCCTGCGTAACAAAGATGCTCTAAATTAAGAGATTGGATAAAATCGAATGGTCCTCCATGATTACTGTTGTAGATTATGTCACTATATGGAATGTGTTGTTAATGATGTGAATGAATAAACAGCTGCAAATGGCCTCTGTCGAAGAAAGAAGTATTAACCCTGTAATACCTGCTCTAAATTGGTGTTCGCAGCTCTGCCTATTAAGTCCATAGCAACGGTCAAGAGATTAGCATTAATTGCCTTTTTGAAAATCATGCGATGGTCTGCGCTTTCAAGGGGGGGGGGTGGCAGCTCGTTTCCATTTTGTCGGCTTGATTGCTGCCTCTCTCCTCTCACTGATTTGGGTCTGCTGCTTGTACTTGTGGTTTCTTTTTAGGAGACGGAGAAGTACCGGTCTGAGTACAACAAGCTGCGCTATGATTGCACCTTTCTCAAGTCCCAGCTCGACCACCAGAGAGAAGAACACGCCCACATACTGGAGGAGAGGAGGATCCGCTATGAAGCAGAGGTAGGTTTGTTGTTTGGTTGCTCCACGTTTGGTCGTTTATGCTTTTTAATTCAATCCTAGCGCGATATCAAGGTGTATATACACTGGTGTCTAATGATAAAAGTAGATACTAATCTGGACGACCCCCCTGGTCAGATCTCCCGTCTGGAGAAGGACAGGGAGGACGTGGTGGCTCAGTACCAGGGTTCAGACCCGCTGCGTGATGGGAAACGAGTGGAGGCTCTGCTGAGGGAGAAGGCCCAGCTCCACCTGCGGCTGAAGGGCCTGGAGGCAGAGGTGGCCGAGCTCCGCGCCCTGAAAGAAAACTCGGGCCAGCAGGCCGAGAACGTGCAGCGCATCCAGATCAGACAGCTGACGGAGTCTCAGTCGGCAGTGAAGTCACTGGAGGTGAGACAGCAGGGGAGATTGTGTTTTTTTTTTTTTTTTTTTTCTACTTCTTGGTGATCGTGGGATCTAATTGGTTGTTGGTGTGACAGGCGGAGCGTCAGTCTTTGCGTCTGCAGCTGGAGCGGATGGAGAGCGAGCTTCACTTGACCCACGAGCAGAACAGCCAGCTCACTGGACGTCTGCACAAAGCTGAGAGAGAGGTCAACTCCCTCACCTGCCAGGTAGCTGCTCTCTGACCTCTGATAATGAAAGTTATTGCAGAGCAATTTGGACTCTCGGCAGGTTAAGATATGTCAAACTTTTTTTCAAACTTCCATCCAGGCTTTGTTCACCTCTGTGTTTTTCGGTCTCAACTGTTCGTGTCACAACATGAATTCAAATCTGTGTTTTGTAGTCATGAATTGTGCCTAAAATCCAGTCAGCCCTGGTTGAATTTTTAGAGATACTTTATGAATCTCATTTCTCGCTACCTCCACGTGGTTTGAAGCTTGAAAAAGATAAATTATCTAATTTATAAGTTTTTCTGGTTCTCAGATTGAAAGCCTGAAGCATTCACATAAGCTGGAGGTGGCCAGCGTCAAACTGGAGTGTACCCGCTCTAAAGGGGAGTTGGAGAGGGAGAGAGACACACTGCAGGGTCAGATTGAAGGTATGGATCACACACACACACACACACACACACACACACACACATCATCATACTCATCTCTAAAACAAAATGTATGCAGCAACAGATTCTATATTGTGCTTTGTACTTTGTTTCCTATGATCATGAATTGCCTCCGTAGAAGAATACTTCTAACTTTTACAATGTGTATCAACCCGTTTCCCCCTCGTGTGTCTCAGGTCTGCAGGCGGACGTGGAGGTGTTGAAGTCTGCGGTGGAGCGACACAAGGAAGTTCTGGTGGAGAAAGAGAGGGAGATTGTCAGGAAGGTGCAGTCGGCCCGCGAGGAGGAGTTCCGCAAAACTGCAACCCTGCACGAGGAAAAGTGAGAATCACCTTTGTATCGACAGTTGCTGAAATCACTGGCGTTGATTGTTCCAGGACAGGGTTTCTGCAGGTTCTTTTTATAAAGGTTTAAAAAGTCTAAAATATAATAATCTGGATTGAAAGCCTTCAAATGTCTTCAATACGAATTTGACAGGTCATAAAAATTGATTGGATTGTGAATCGTTAATGCAACAATGTATTGATTTGATTTGATGGGAAGTCAGAAAACCATAAAGCCACTAGCGAACACCTGCTGTCACCCAGTATTGTTTTGTATTCACATCGGGAGCATGACCAAAGTCTGGCCGCAGCACGAGCCACTCTGCACTAACAACGTTAACTCCTGCGACTCCGGACAGCGCTTGGATCTGCGGCAACATTATCATTATTCATATCCTTCATACTTTTGTTTTCCTATTGTTGTATGTCATTAGGTTGGAGCTGGAGAACCATCTTGCTGCTCTGGAACAGCAGAGGGCGCTGCAGGACGCTGCAGACCACGCCCAGAAGGAGGAGTGGGAGGAGCGTCTTCGTAACACCCAACAAGGAGAAGAGTCAGCCCGCAGGGAACTGCAGACCCTCAGGTCAGCTTCGTACTGAACGCTGAGCGTTACTAAATCTACACAGCTGCCTTACTCAGAGAACTGCCTTAATTCTTCATTGCATAACTTCAACAACCTGATTTTGGTCCATATTGGCATGATAGCATCACACAGTTGCTGCAGATTCGTCGACTGCACATCCATGATGCGATTCTCCCGTTCCACCCAGCCCAACTGTGCTCTATTGGATGGAGCTCTGGTGTCTGTGGAGGCCAGTTGAGTGCAGTTTGAGATGATTTGTGCGTTGTGACATGGCGCGTTATCCTGCTGGCAGTAGCCATTAGCAGACGGGTACACCGTGGGCATAAAGGGATGGACATGGTCAGCAACAGTATTCACCCCCACCAGCGGCCTGAACCTTTGATACAAGTCAGAGTGGAGCCGCGCTTTCACGATGTTCACGCCATTCTGACCATGTGAGCGTCGTAACAGAAATCAAGACTCTCAGACCAGGCAATGTTTTTCCAATTTTGGTGAGCTCGGCGCCCAGAGAACTGCAGCTCACTGGATATTTATATATCAATATATTGGCTATATATCCAGTCATTTCATGCAGGCTGAATGAAATGATTGGACGGGTTTATTACAGGCCTGCGACAGCCATAGATACAAGATTAATTAATTTATTTTGTCAGAACATTTCATTTATTGCTGTTGAGGTGTAAAGACAATTTCAACAAATATAACAAAAAATGCTTCTAAACTAAATTGCCTACTGTAGCTTTAAGTTATGTCTGATCCACATTTGTAAAAAAAAAGTGATATTTATAATAAAATGATGGAAAAGAGAGCTTTTCTTTGTGATGGCATGTGATTCAATCTCTATACTCTTTAAGGAAATCCAGTGCCCTCATTAATGAAACTGATTTGTGTCTTGCAGAACCAAACTACAGCAGCAAAGCTCACTGCTCGAGGAGCTTGAGAGACAGAAAGCAGATATCGCTGACCTACAGCAGGTAAGTCAACCTCAGCTCTTATTTGTCCTGCAGCCAGCATGCCAAAAACACACCACGTTTGTGTGGCTGAAATAAACATGATTTTTGTTTGTTTGCCCCAACAGCAGAACCAGGAGCTGGGCGTCCAGCTGGGGACACTGTCCCACTCTGAAAGTGACCTGATGGAGACGAACCAGCGACTGAAAGAAAGCCTGGACAGAGTCCGGGAGGAGCTGAGGACGGCCAGAGCCCAGGCTGAGAGGAGCCAACACGAGGCAGAGAGGTACGTCTGCTGCTCCGTCTTCAGATAAAGCAGCTGAACCCTGAGCAGCACTCTCAATTAAAACACTCTTTCCCTCCCCTTTTTCTTCCGTCTGTGGCTCCTCCTGCAGGCTGGTGGAGGATCGTCGGGTGGAGTGGTTGGAGGAGAAACACAAGATGCAGGAGCGAGACGCTGAGCTGCAGCAGAAATACTCTCAGGTCAAAGAGAAACTGCAGAGGGCAGCGGTGGCCCAGAAGAAGGTACTGCTGCTCCCTGCAATGTCTTTAACACCAACAGTTTGACAAAATGCATCAGAATACTTTGTAAGAGCTCAAAGAGCTTTGTGCTAGACTCAGGCTCCCTCCAACAGTGCTCTTATGTATATATGTATAGAAAAGAATATCTGTATAAAGAAAGAGGGTCTTGAGGGTAAAAAAAAAAAGACAAGAATCTAAGACATGAACATTAAATAGTGCACCAGCTAATATATAAGAACAGTGTAAAAATACAACAAAACTGAACAATTTTATTTATATTTATTTTTTATATACATATTTATATATATTTATTTTTTTTATATTTATATTCTGTGTTAGTATGTAAACTGATTATTTCACACATCATTTTTAACATTGTAACATTAGATAAACGTTAACTTTTCTGTTGTGTGTGTTTTGTGCAGAGGAAAACGCTTACAGAGAACAAAGAGAAGAGACTGCAGGATAAGATCCAGCTGCTTGAGGCCAAAATAGAGGAGCTGGAACTGGAAGCTGCTGCAGCCAAGAAGTAAACTTCAAATCTCTCATTTAATGAATGAATGAAATAGTAAAGTTAACCTGCAAGTTCCTTTTTTCCTGAGTAACATGTCACACTAGCGCTTTAATATATTTCATGTAGAAAACTTCTCACAAAGTGGATGTTTTTGTCATTAGAATATTATACACTAACCATCCATACAAAATAAGTTAGGAAACAACAAGGGAGCCAACTACAGGTCTGTATCGGTTATGGTGTTTAACGTTCTAATTTCAAACACTAAATTAGAACTTTCTTCTCTCCGTCCAGACGTTCATCTTTCTCAGAGGAGCAAGCTCAACTCAGCAGACGGTTGAAGGAGCTGCAGCGGCGACACAACGAGTTTCGGCGTCTCCTATTGGGCGGCCAGGGTCCCTACAGCGCTGGCCCCGCCTTCCTGGCAACATCTCCCACCCCCTTCCTCCTGCCCGGGTCTGAGGGGCCGGTATCCAACGTACCAGTAAGCATAACTCACAGTGAACAGACGTTTTTGCCACAACCTGTACTGCAAATGGATGATAATACTGATGATAAAGATGCACAGGAAATAGACCAGCATGCAATGCAGCAACAACAACAACACATGTTTAAGAAATGAAATCTCCTACACTCTCCCTCTCTTCACAAACACACACCGTCTGAATGCAGTAAGCTCACACCTCATCTGTCGGTTGTCATTGTTCCTGTAAATGTCAAATCACATGCAGAGCTTCTGAAGTAACTAATGAGCACAGATATCTTTTAAGTTCCTCAAACAAACCTACATGGCAGAGTAATGTTGGATGATAACAGCTTGAACAATGTGAAGAAGCAGGGCAGTTTAATCACAGTAAAACCAACAAGTAACCAGAGAGTGAAGTCTTTTTACCAAAGTGTGAATGAACACACAGGAAGCAGGATGCAACTGGGTTTGATAGCGTGTGGGTGTGTCTGAGAGAAGTAGAAGCATTCATGTATATCTGTTTTTCCCTTCGTGCTGCAGGAGGAGCAGCATCAGAGGGAGCTGTCTCTTCTCCGTCGGAGGCTGGAGGACCTGGAAAACGCCCAGCAGCAGCAGCTGGAGGAGCTGGGATCTCTGGTGCACAGGGACTCCCCGGTCTGACCTCTGACCCCCAACAACTTCCCACTGGACTTGCATTTAAGACAGGGTTCAAGGACACCAGCAGTGTCTCTACACAAGCATTATTTATTGGTGTATTCCATAGAAATGGAGTGGATGAGAATGGATTTTGTCAGCGTTTGCATGTCCCTCTAATGTTGTGACGCCTGGTGATTCAAAATACTGCAGCACCTTTTTTGTTTTTTTTGTAAACTGACCGTGACTTCCTCAGGGTTTGATTTTTGTATTGATGTCTGTTTACACATGTTTGCTCTTGAGTCATTTTGAAAAAAACGTTTTTATACAGATGAGTTGATAAGTAGTTTCAGGCACTACAGGCTGTGAATTGCACAAGGTTTATACAGACTGTTGCTTTCTCTTCCAACGAGTTGGTGAATTGTATTGAAGCAATGATTTATAAATGAACTTTTTTCTGATGTGTTTGTGGTTTTGACTTTGTGTGTGGAACCTGATCAAAACACTTCAAGTTGATGGGTTAGTTGTTTTCCATTATGAAACTGCAGCATTGAACTGAGCAGGTGTGTTGCATACAGTTAGAAAAACATTCAGTAAAAGTGTCCTTTAATGTCCGCCACTGCCAGCTGATATGTGCCTCAATTCAGTATCTTCAAAGTTGGCTATTGTAATGCTAAAAACTTTCCAGGATTCAGAGTTTCCAACCAACTCTTAGTCAAGTCAGGGCAGAAAACCCTGAGGAAGTGTTTTATCATAAGACACGAAACTCCCCACTGACTCATGAAATTACCGACATGGTTAGCAGCTCCTTTCAGCTCCTCTGGAACAGTTTGCCAACTCAGTACCTCGTCTGTGTCTTAGTAGAGGGGATGATCCACGCTGGACAAAAGTTTCCTCGGTCTTCTCCTGACGGCTTCAGGAGAGGTTTCCTCTCAACATGCCTTTCATAGTTCATTCATGGGACTGAAAGGACAGGCAGCTCAGTTCCACGAGCAGCTTTTTAGTCCATCAAACAAGTTTTTAACATGATGAAATTGCTCTGTCAGCTCAGTAGGGGCTCCGTTTTGGTCCAGCTTCTCTTTGATCTGTAGAAAAGACATTTTACAGACATATACACTTTAACTTTTTTTTACTTTTTTTTTTTTTTTACTTTAAAAATTCACAGGTTCAATCAAAATCCACTTTTTACTAGAATCTCCTCAGAGACTCAGGTGTTCACTCTGAAAATGAGTCTTTTACTGTGGCACTACCCTGTGAAATGTTTCAGTTGGTAATACAAGTGGCAGGATTTCTTTAGCTTGTAGATAATGCAGCTTGTTTATGAAGCTATTTTGTCTGCTTAGAAATTCTCTGTAAAGACTTTGTATTGCAGCTATTAGTCCTGTTATTTTAAAAAAAAAAAAAGTGACTTGTGATTCACAAATGCAGCAATGTTTTGCTCATGAAAAGAGTTTCGAAAAAGTGCCACCCTGCACACGAGAACAGGAAAACGACTGATAACAGAAGCAAAGGGAAATCAGAAGCTTCAAAATCTCATTTCCTCTACACACCGCGTGCTCATGTGACATGTTGGTTTCACAAGTGAAGTCACCCCTCGCCGCTGTTGTCAACATCTCAGATGCACCTCAGTTCACGGAGACAGCAAATAAATGTGGTCCTTGTGAAGGATAAACCACCAGTATAAGTCTTGTGACCACCGTACTTCGTCTGACACCACTTCCTTTCTAAATATCCTTGATTGTGGAATCTAGTGCTTGTGCAAATTGATTGCAGTCAGCTCAAATAATAGCAATCAGTTGATCATGTCATAATTGCGACAGGCTTAGTTCAAACTGTAACTAAAATGTATTTAAAACAAAACCCGACGTGGCGTCTCCGACGTCGTCGCTCATATTGGTAACATCTGAGGGTTTCACTCTCCTTTAAAAATCCTCTGACTGATCTGATCATCTTCTGAACTACATTTGAAAGCCTAACGCAGCACTACCGTGGGGGCAAGAAAATATTGTGTGTGAGCTAGTCTGCAACTGACCTCTGTGAAGTATCGCTGGATGAATTTGTAGATCTCTCTGAGGGCTGCGGCTTCGTTGAACTCTTCTTCATGTTTCTGAAATGAAAACAGTCATCCATTCAGAATTGGGCTTCACAATGACTTTTTTGAGATCTTGTACTGAAATGGACGTTACCTTTGACTCCTCCTGTAGGAAGTTCTTGAATTCTGAGTCTGAAATTGTTGACTGATCTCTGATCTGCTTGTAGTACGCCTTCACTTCCTGTTTGTACTGGGGAATATCTTTGGCATAGAGGAGCTTGTTGGTTGGTGCATGCTGGAACACAATAGTCAAGATATAACGTGAATCATTTTTTGGTGCAAAACTCCTGGGAGTAGGTTCATCACTTTGTCATTGTCATCATCTGCCTACTGAAAAAAGGAAAACTGGACTTCCTGCACTTCTTCCTGTAATGAAGCATTTGTCTTGGACTTTACCTTCCCCAGTTGGATCTCACTAAGAGAAAAGGAGTCCATGAAGGCCTGAGCGATGACAGACAGGCAGCCGTCCAAATTCGGGGTCTTCTCTATGTCGAAAACAAACTGGGGGTTCTTCAGGATGTTGACCCAGAAGCGCAGCGGCAAACTGGTGACGGGACGACAGTTACAGTAAGGTCAGCTGCACTAACATCCCTACATGCATCTCATTTCTGACCTTTTTTTTCTTGTTTTTCCTGCCTACAGAGCTTCTTGATGACCCAGCCGTACCTGTTGGTCTTCCAGATGTGCAGGACATCTGGGTCGGCGATCTTCATGTTGTCTGCCTGAGTGTCCAGGAAGTCGAAGAAGTATTTGACGGCATGCGGGGCTCTGCAGTGCGGCATCCCCCAGATGGATCTGAACAGGTTCTCCACGAATGAATGCACTGCCACCTTGAAGAGAAAGTAGAAGGTAATGTCATTTTCTGCCCCCTCATATTTAGAACAGCAAAAAGAAAAGCTTTCCAGAAAACAGTATGCTGTTAAAGCAGTTGAAGATAGACAGCAGCAAATTTAGTTTGGATTCCCTCCCCCTATGAAGTAACTGTGTCAGTAATCAGTTACCTCTGTACTGTCAAATACTCATTTAATTTCTAAAAAAAAAGGGAAATTCAATTTGTTATGCAATTTTTTGAAATTAAAAAAACAAAAACAAAATCAGAATAAAGCTACAATCACAGTAAAGCCGTTTACACAGAAAGTTTTCAGTCATCTGTCTCACTCGTGTCAGACGGAACAGACTACACAAGCTTAAATGTGACCCAAAGCTACTTTCTTCCATTTCACACATGTATGCGGGTGACATAAAATAAATACTGGACATGAATGCATTATGTTTAGACGCAACACTGAAGCTGCTGGTCTGCTTACCTACCATGCATGTAAACTGGCGCAGGTGGTAAAAATAGCTAAGAATAGACCGAGGCCTGTATCAGTTCTGCTAGTGTTGGTGTGTGTTTAAGTAAAATGAGGCATTGCGACTGTTTCCTCTTGCCTTGGTGGAGAGCAGCTTGGTGAGGTGCACTTCCTTCAGTTTTAACTTCTTCCTCTCTGGGTTCTTTCTCTGGTCCTCGTCCACATCAGGATCAATCTGCAAGGAAAGAGCCATTCAGTCAGTCAGCAGTCAGTGAGACGCACGAATATGTTTCTGTCTTATGAACTATTTTGATGATTCACCTCTGCAAACATAAAAGCACAAACTGCCTCTTACCAAGTGGAAGTATTTTCCAGAGAAGTTCTCATCATCTAAAAGGAAACAGTGATCATTAGCAGAAATAATTAACTTCCCATTCTGCCATCTAGCATTTGGTTAAAGCTTAATGATCTAACGTGAAGCTACTGTGTGTGTGTGTGTGTGTATGCTTGCTATGTGCTTACTCTGAATACAGGACCCATCAACTGTTTTACTCTCAGCAAAATTAAAGGAATAGTTTGACATTTGACAGATGGGATAAAACTCAGCTTTCCGAAGCCGTAGAAGTTTGCACTGAGCCAGGCTGCTGTTTCTCTAAACTAAAATAATCCCCTCCAGGCTTTATCTCCACAATTAGTGCACCGACGTGACAGTGGTACTGGTCTTCTCGTGTAACTCGTTAAAAAAGTGAATACGCATATTTCACAAAACTATTCCTTTAAGCGTTAATTAAGCAGTGTGTTCCTTCTCAGCTCTTACCCCTCAGACTTCCCTGCGGGCTCAGAGGAGGATGAGTCTTCTTAGAAAGCACTTTGACTGTTGCTCCATCAGGAACCTATAGGAGTAAAACAGACACAGAAAGGTTCACAAGGGACATTTTCTTTAATTTTACAACCTTAGTTCCAAAATCTTGATGCACTGTTTGATAAAGAGACAACCGCTATGAAATTATTATAACGGCATGAGAATTGCACGGAGCCTTTACACTTCGGAAGGCTTACATTCATAAATTGGCCATACAATAAAACCTGCCATTTGCATTAGACATGCTTTCATTTTCACCTCTCACTGTTTCTATTTTTTATTGTTTGTGTGTGTAAAAGGAAACCACAGTCACCCACAGAAATTCCCCAAAATGTGGGTCTATATACAGACCCAGATGTTACTGTTGCAAGGAGACTCAAGCTTTTCAGCACTTTTGAAACTTCTTCACTTGACATTCGACATATTTCCCCAGAGCTGGGTGTTACAAGCATTTCCTCTGACAGCAACAGGTATGTATTGTTTCTTGCTTGACTTAACATGTGCAGCTTTTTTTTATTTGAAGTTGTGGCTTGGCTTTGGCAAGGTACACACATGGCACAATAAGAGCCCATTAAGGAGCCATTACACACCACTCTCCCTCCACTATGTTTCTTTTCTTTTATATTAAAAAACTCTCTTCTTGTCCTCTCACTGAGACGCTGTAGACTGACTTGGTTGATTAAATTCTGTTGTTGCCTACAGGAATTGAGTGTCAATAAACAGAACATTTCGGAGTAAGGAAAGTAAAAGTAAATTTCTGTCCCCAAACAACACTGTCAAAACGCCTTCAGCACAGCAAAAGCTGGACTGATGTCAGATGCCTTTAGTTTGTTTGGTATAACACCTCAGACCACTTGGGTCTATGATGTGTCACATTTTTGATGTTCTTACATTTATTTTGGGTCCTCCGGCATGTGAAACTATGTAGCTTTTTTCTGTACGAAGAAAGCTGCCAATGTTCAGAATATTAAGGGAGGTACTTTATATGACAACCTCCGCAGAAAGCACTGCTTGTTGTTTTGTTGTAGGCAGAGACAGGAAGAATACTTGTGAAAAGAAGTGAGAGATGGGGAGTTCTGTCAACTGAAACGGGCACTGAGACTGTGGTTGGTGTGAGATGAAGTGTTTCAGTGGGCGCGTTCGAGTTTCGCCTCGGCAGCATCCTCTATCCAGCAGGCAAATAGCCCGTACAACAGCAAAACACAAACAGAAACCCCTAATGAGTGTCTGCATGAGAGAACGTCGGTGTGACAGAAGTTGAGAGCCCTCTTCAACTGACACAGCACTTTTTAATACTCCCATTTTTCACCTTGTAATGCTTGAGTGTGTTGAGCATTGTCGCCTCCCCGATGACCTCCGAGCTCGCGTCCACTTCCTCTAGACGGACAAACAATCCATTCCTCTCATACTCTGGTGGGAAAAGGGGAACAAGTTATGATTAAACAGCGTGAAAAGGTCACAGAAAGGTCACAGATGTAAATTCAGTAAATTCCCCAGAACAGCTGGTCACTGTAGTTAGTAATGAGTGTTACTCGGACAGCAGGAAATAGATTTCTTTCAGCAGCGGATTAATACACATTTGATGCATCACCACGACGCTGTGTGTGAGTCTTAATTAACACTGCTCATCTTCATGGTAATGGAGAAACATGTCACGCAGTGTAACAGTGTGCCTCCTTGTGTGTTTTTAGCAGTTTTGGGTAAAAACAATGGAGCTCTGTGGCACAGAGGAGGAGGACGTATCAGGCTTCGTCTACAAGGACACGACTTGTTAGGAGGATGAATTCATTGTTGGTTTTGATCTTTAAATGTCTTAATCTTTAATCTTTCTGTTACTTACCGATACAAACGTCCCTGAGGGGGGTGTTGTAGGGGAAACCGAACTTGGCCTTGAAGGTGGACAGGATTTTCTCTTTGACTTGCTCTACTGTGTCGCAGCTGAGAGCGTTGACATCCAGAGGCTCGCTGACCTCTCCGTCACTGCCCACTGCAAACAGCACCTTCAGATTCTGTGGACAATATACAGAAATATGGACAAAATTGAAGTCTCATTTTTTTTGCCGGCAATAACTCTTAACTATGTAACTTGCTGCTCTGAGGCGTGTACATTCAGTGACTCAGACTTCTATGCTTGAGTGCTTACCGCTCTAACCAACACACAGTTTGTGTAACTGCTTTCTAACTTGTTAAACCACCTCGATAACCACTATTGGTTATCTCAGTCCCATCATGCGAACAGTAACGTCATAAGTTGTTTCATATCACAATACATTAGTAATCTTTTAGGGAAGATGTTGCTAATGAAAGGCTTTCACAGTAATGTTGTATGAGTTAATATATCATCAGCCTCTCTGCCGTTTTGCAGCTAATGGACCGTCTAATGGATGGAAATGAGTGAGATGGTGGTTTGTTAGATCAGATGAAACATTCATGGCCGCTGTGGGTCGGGCCACTGCAGCAGCAGAGAGAAGGAAATGTAAAAGAAGAGGGAACAGAGAGTACTGAAGATGTAACAGAGTGAAGTGTTACATTAAAAGAGCTACTGGGGATAATTCAACAGATAAACCATTGTTGCAGGTTTGTAGACATGTACATTTCATGTGCTAAAAACTAAAAATGATTTGCTGGTAGCACATGCAGAAGTGTCCAATAAATGTCCGACTTTGCGTTAAGTAGCTGTTTTTTCAAATTACAAAAATGTATAGTTTGCATGATTCTTAAAATATTTAGAGACTCAAGAGCCTTTAAGATGATTAAATCGACATTTATTTCTCATCACCTCATGTGCATCATCATCATATGAATCGGGTCTACTGAATGCACCTTTAACCCACATCTAACCTTGTCATATGAGACTGATGTCACAGGTTCCTTCTGGTGACAGTATTTAGTCCAGCAACTGTAGTTCCATAAACTTTGCCACATGATTACAAAGACTTTGATTACGTAAGCACAAAATTAAGTTTCATGTCTCTGTGAATGCTGACTCATATTTTCCTGCGCTCTCAGTTTTAATGATATTTAAATGCTTTATTATTCTTTATTATTAAATGATATGTCCATCCCTTATAGAGATGTTTGTTTACCAAAGCTGGGCTGTGTCAGAGACACCGGACATGTGCCCACAAAACTTCAGATTCATTTTCTCTCATTTATTGTCATTTAATGCAGTGGTTCCCAACATTTGCGACACAAAGATGTTCCTCTAATGGTTATTTTTTCTTCTTGTGATTTACTGCATAATACCACTCTTTGGCCCTCTAGAAATTACGACTGTTTGTTTGATACATATGATGATATATGCGACTGTGGGTGAGGGGTCACAAGTAGACATTGCTTCATTTTAAGGGGTCACAAGCCAAAAGGTTGAAAACCTTCTGCATCTAGAGTCATGCACTTCTGAGGGGTTGGGTGTGTTCCAGGAAAGTGTGTTCATACAGTATGTGGGTTCCTTGATGTGTTTTATCCGAGAAATGCAGAGAAGTTCCACTTCCTTGAATTAGGTGTTTTTATCAAGAGTCTGAGAGTAGACGCTCCCTTAAACAGGTACGGTCACTGCTGCATGCCAAGCTGCTGTAGTTCAGCAAGTATTCATTAAAAAAAACCTTTGCAATGTGGGCACCTTCCTGTATTAAGAATAGTTATTCACCATCCCAAGCCTTTTTTTAGTATTTAGTTTCCTGTCACCATAATGATCACTTCCCTCAGTCTCACCAACATCTTTCACTGTCATTTTCAGTTTGACGGCAAGCATAATTCCTGCTAGCAGGATAAGGTCCTGTTCTTTAGTTCGTAAACTGAAGCCATAGATAGGTGTTTCTTCTGCTCGATAAGTCTAAAAGTTAATACATTGAATTTACCTCAACAAAAGCCCTGTTTATTAAGCAATGGGTTTAGAATCTCATATATATATATATTTGTCAGTTTGTTAGAGGAACTATTTCAGAACTTCTCTTCTGTGCAACGTCCAGGAAATTGTTTTTTTTAAATACAGTAAATGAAGCAATGTCAAGCTTTCAAAGCTGTACTGCTTTGCATGTTCAAAAGGGCCTTAAAATACAGGGAGGAAGTGGTTTAGTTCTAACCGTGTGCACTGTCAGACTCTCAATATGGAAAACAACCTTCACATACACACACGGTGATATAGTCTTAAAAAGTTAAGTCAAGACCTGAGAGTGTGTTCAAACTGAAATTCATACCGCTGAAAAATAATTGATCCACAATTTGCAAATTTAATATAATTTTTTCTAAGAAAATGTGTGTATTGGAAGATTGGGAGTACTGTGTATGTAAGTAAGTTACTACAGTTTTGTTCAAACTAACTAAAAATTGTGAAGTGTTGATTGTCTCCATATGTAAAAGCACAACTGACTAAACTTGTGAAATACTGACAAAAAAGAAATACCCACATGTACCATGCATAGTTGGTAGGTGTTCCATGAGTGTAAAGTAAGCAAACCTCCTAACACAAAATTAGATTTGACTCTGCTAAAGTGTGCAAAAGTTCGTGTGTGGTGTGTGGTGTGTGTGTGTACCAGGGTGCTGAAGTCTTGAGCCTGCCACAGCAGCCAGTCCTCACTGAGTGTGTACAGAGCTTTCTCTGTCACACAGTCCACCGGACCTTTTGCAGTCTGCTGTGTGAGAGCGCTCACCATCAGGAACAGGTGCTGGCCAACACTTTCCTGCACAAAATCAGAAACGGGAACTCAGTGGTAACTCAGTTCTGTGTTGTCAACCACAGTGGGAATGTTTAGTTTGTTGCATTTTTTTTTTTGGTTTAAATCTGGTTTACACTGTAACAAATGAGGCAGGGCTTATAAACCAAAATTGAGTTGAGATGCCACCAGAATTTAGCACTGACAAACACATTCATCAACAAGAATCAATATATATGCGTGTTACGTACTGCAACAGCGCTGAGTAAAAGTGAGTGCTTGGTAGCTGTATGGAGGCCATGTGCGTAGCCATGGTAATGTTTCCTTTAGTTTTTAGGTATGTGGGCTGAGGAGGTGTGGATAGTATCTGTTTTTTCAAATAGTTTAAGTAACACCTCTAGTTCCCAGGGTGACTGCGAGGTCCTAACAGGCTAGTTACCAACTATTTACAGAAAAATACCCTGACAAAATTTGAATAATCAAACGTCAATCACAGGACAAAAATGCTGCAGTTTGCTGCTATATAAGACACAACACAGAGTAGCATATCTGAAGGACAAGGGCCCAATTCCTTTCTTGTGTTTGGGGTAAAGAGGTAATCCAGACAGTTATATCACATAGATTGGGAAAGACAGCCTGAGTGAGGACTTTCTCCAAAAACCTGTGTATTGTACAAATTCTAAAACCATTGGGTTTCAACCCTTCTGATGCACGATCTGTATGGTGTAATTTTATGGTCTAACATTAGTTAATTAGCACTAAACACAAGTACACGTACAGCTGAGGCTGATGGCAATGCCATTAGTTTTGCAGGTATTTGGTGATGAATCAAAATTTTGGAGAAGAGACATTTTTGACCTCCTGATAGTGGCTCATTACAATTCGTCCAGAGGGGAACATGAACATCTGTACCAAATTAAATGGCGATCAATCCAATAGTTGTTGAGATATTTCAGCGTGGACCGACCTAACGACAGACACTGCCATCCAAACAGCAATGCTGCCGGCAAGGCTAAAAACAGCTGGCTGAAGAGAAGAGCCTAAAAGGAGACTCAAGAGCAACTGACCCGGAGGAAGCCGTAGAGGCAGATGGACATCCAGTTGGTCAGCAGTTTCTCCACAATGGACTCAGTGCGTCGTAGCAGCAGCTTGGGCTGAGCGTTGCTGCTCTGCTGCATCAGAGCCCTCAGCAGAGCCTCCATCACCTCCGTCAGGTACGACAAGTTGTTGTGGAGCGCTACGGTCAGTAATGACGCCAACGCACACCTGGAAGAGAGTGGTTCAAGGTGAGGGGACACAAGAAGGCAAGAATAGAGGACGTGAGTTCAAACAATGCAAAGCAGAGGAAGTAGAGAAATGTTGTGCAACAGGATACATGAATGGATGATCTGGTAAGAGCAAGAAGAGCAATATAGAAGAGAATAAAACAGTTTAGCAGACTCAACTATTGGTTGATTAATTAATCTGCATCTATTTTCAAAACCAATTAATTGTTGCAGTTTTCTGGTTTCAGCTTCTAAAATGAGAGGATTTGCTGCTTTTCTTTGTCATATATGAAAAAAATTGAATATCTTTGGGTTGTGGACTGTTGGTCGGACAAAACCAGCTTGCTGAAGACATCACTGTGAGTTCGGAAAAATTATGAAGGGCATTCTTCACTGTCACATTTTATAGACTAAATTGAGAAAATGTTGTATTATACTGTACTGTATATAACACACAGTCACACACAATGAAACACTGTTTACATTCTGAAATTGAGCGAGTTAGACCATGAAATTGATCCTTAGAACGCGTCAGAGCCTAGGGGCGAGGTTATGGCAGAGGTGCATTGGCCAAAGTAAAGACACCAGTAAACATAACTAACTGACTTGTCTTTGATGGTGAAGCTCTTCTGCTCCTCCAGAGCGTGCACCATAGATGTGAGGAAGAGCTGGTCCTGGATCAGCCTGGACAAGCCCTGGCAACACTCGTCAAGCTGAACCTTCACTGCATCCTGATTTAGGGTCAGATACAACAACACATCACTGACAGAGTTACAAGGTGGTACCAACATCAACAACAGCTGGTTTCAAACCTTACCTGACCAATGTCTTTCATACACGATTTCATCAAAGATTCATTCTGAAAAACAATAACAAAATGGTATTTTTTATTAATCTTGCAACAATTACAACATCCGTTTATGAGATATGAACATTTGCTTTCTTTCCAGCTGCACTGTACTTCAGGAAAAAAGATCCTGGAGGCAAAGTGCTTGTAGTCCAGGAAAGGAATCGCTCCAACATTTTCCATCAGGTCAGCTTTCTCTGTCTGTAGATCCACAAAACCTGTGGAGGACAGTTAAGTGAGGTTGCTTTTATAGACGAAAGATCTGTGTATGTTGAGTGACACTAAATCATCGGGCTTGGCTGGAGAAAACACTTTAAACACTCATGTTTTCTCTGGGAAAAACCATACAAATGCAAAAGGCAGATTTTACATATTTCTCTCGTGTCAAGTAAAAAAGCAAATTTGTGAAGCAAGAAGGTCACAAATAAAAAGAGGTAGTGAAAATCGTTGACTAAGTGTGTACTGTTGCTGCATCTCATTAACACACCCTTCAGCAGGCCCAAAGCAAGTTAATACAAATAAGGTTGTGTGTATAACATTTTTCTTTTTGAACATCAACCAATGTCAAGTATCCACCAGACAAAAAATTTGGGGAATTTCACAACATAAAAAGGAACTGCATGTGTGTGTTGTGGGTCAGTTAACTGTAGATAGAAAAGTGAAATGGTTTAACACGGGGGACAGAGTGTGACGATGCTGAATCGTCTGTAGATGAGATGCAGTCTGTAATTCCCATGCAAGCAGCTCCCATGTTTGGCAGGTATAATGTAGCCTCTAGCCTCAAGCAGACATAGGGAGTGGGCTACAGAGGTCTGGTACACTTCCTTCTTACTCACTCAACATTCATTTTCACACTTGTGAAAAGCTGACTCAAGTAACTTCACTTGATGACTCTTATCAGGTTTCCTACACCCTTCCTCTGGAGACACTAAAAGCTTTATACAACTTTTTTTTCACACTTTTAGTACTCCCCAGGTAACGTTATATTTCCATCCTTTTTATTTTTTCCATTTAACAAAAAGAAACCAAATTTCTCAATTATTAAATATTGTCTAAACACAAGCAGCCATACAAGAGGTGTGTGGCTCTGTGGGGGCCTAACATAGGTAAATGCACAACCTCCACCTGAACCCTCGAGCAAATCCTGGTAGAGTTTGCAAGCAGGCGCCTGCGTTGGTCTGTGAACGTCTGCCTTCTGCTTGAAGTAGCCCAAAAGTAAAAAGTGTGAGTGAGTGTTCACTGAGTATACAGATGTACAGCAGATAAGTAGATTATGCGGCAGTAGTGGCTTGAGAGATTTCTGTGAAAGTTTCGATACGCCTTTTTTCCACAGTTTAAACTGGAATCTATTTTAACCCACATGGATCCGAGCTGATCGCAGCCTCTGTTCTCCAGAAAAGCTAAAGACTCAAAAAGTCTGCAGGGTATGTGTGCTAAAAACTCAGTATATGGATTCTACCTTACCTTGTCTAATGTCATTCCTGATGTCGAGCTCCAAGTCTTCAATTAACTTGTTCATCTCTGCAGTGAGCTTCTTCTGTTTGCTCCGATAGACAATCACAACCGCTAAAAGACAAAACCAAGCAGACAATTAGAATTTTGATAATTAAAATAGAAATTCCTAAAAAAATCCCATGTGTTTTTAAGGCTAGTAGTGGACCAAAATGGGTCAAACCACTCAACCCTACTTTTCGTACTTACCAACAATAATGCAGGGTATCAGCAGAAGAACAAGCAGCATCAGAAGGAACAGATATGATGAAGTTTTGGATTCCAGCCTTAGTGTCCTGTCTCCATAATTTATCTGTGAAAATACAATAATCACAGCGCACAAATACATGCTTAAAAAATGTTTTAGGAACTGCATGGCAAACCAATATACTTCTGCAGTCTTTGGAAGTGTATAAGCACAATTACATTTGCATTTTATTTATGTATAGTATTGTCTAGATTGGTGTCGTGGGACTGAAAGATTTACCTTTAAGAGCTGAAACTTATCGTAGGGTGATTTTTGAATCTCACAGATGAAAAAGTCAGTCTCGTTACTGCTTTCTATGTCTTTCATGATGCAGGGGTATTGATTTTCCCCCTGAACGCCCCACACTAACAGCTCTGCTGGGGTCATCTCCAGTTTGTCCACCTTTTTCTAAAATAAAAAACAAATGCTGACCTTTAATGTATTCATGTCCTATATTTGTGCATGTGTGCTAATGAATATGCATTACCTCTATGGTGATATGGATATCTTCCCCTGTCTTTGTGGATGTGAAGCTGGTGAACTCAGGTTCTGGGTAGTAAGTTATTGTTGTGGAGCAGGCCAAAGTTTCATTGGCTACTTTTAGATATATAGTGCTTCCAAAAATCCCAACATTTTCAGCTGCAGGTGTCTCATAGGTCAGATTCTGCAGAGAATTTAAAAACATTCTATGTTATATATAACATAATATGTGTATGGCATAGCTTGACATGGTGATGATGGTGACATAGTAGACAAAGCAAGATAATGTGACATAACGATTACACAGCAAAATACAATGAGATGAGTGCAACACTGATTCATGTAAAATAAAAATAGGCTAATACAATATGTAACAAATGTGATTGTGAGGAAGCACCAACTCCCTCACTGTTCGCTAAGACCTTGTTAAAGGTGGAGATTTTCTCAAACCATTTACTTTTTCTTTATCCAGTAAATAGTAAGTAAGTATAGTGCCGGAACAATAAATAGAATAATTAAAATAGTTTATTTTTAAAAACGTATTAAAAGACATGCTTGGATCAAAGCCAGAGTCAGAGTTTGGGTCTTTTGCGGAAGCCATCTTGTGCTGGTGCTTAAAGAGGAAGCACGCCTCAACAGCAGCATCTTTATGTTATTACGAGTAGGCGGGTTCTCAGGTCTGATTGGATAATGGATGTGTGATGAATTGACAGCTAATTAAGACGCATGTCACTATATGACACTTAATGCTAGAAGATGACTAGGGGGTTGTTACATAACATACTCTTATATACTGTAATCTGGCATGTTGTGATATAATGTGACAATGTACTTCAATGCAGCATGATGTGACATGACATAATGAATTTAAGTTAAAACAATGGAACATTGTACGTGTCTACAGACCCACCTGATGGTTGTTGTTTCTCGGAAGTCTGACTTCCTGCAGGGCGTGGCTGTGCACGACACCTTCCACAAACTCCAGGTGGGATCCCTTGAGTGTGATCTTCCTCTTCCCACTACAAGACACAGAACAACACTGGACCTAAGTGTTCAACGGACTAAAGAAGACCAACCAATATCACTTCTCTTAGGCACTACAGCTGGCAGGGCAAAAACAAGACATGCATCACAACCATTAACATAGAGAGGAGAACTTAGAAAGTTGTGCATGCTTCCTGGTGGATCTGACCCTACTGGAAACTGTAATGTCAGAAAAATATCTTTACTGTTCTGTCCTTTAAACACTGTTGCTTGTTAGGGTGCAAAAAAAGAGGCAGAAGTGGCACTTTCAGTTGCTGCATCTAAAAGGGGAAGTTGCCTTATGTTGAAAAATGTTGTTTTTGGGAAGTGGCTTTCTCCATAAGATTACCCTCAACCAGTAACTGTTCCTCAATTCCTAACAGTTTACTAGAATAAGGCTCTATTGAAGTTAGCGTCAAAGCGCTATGATCCTAAAATAGCCTAGTTAAGTTTTTCACTGCCCTTTTTGATAGCTTTTAGTGTTAACAGTGACAACTTTAGTGTCAACTTCAGTTTTCAAATCTGTTATAATAACATTATAATAACCAAGATGTAGATCGTTGTGTTTTTCTATAATTAGACGACATTTCCTGTCAACCTGTGTTGCCTCATGATGTCTCTCTTTTGAAAGGGACTGCAGAAGCTGATCCCAGTGACGGTCTATAATCATTATTCTATTGTCTCAGTAATGATTAGGTTAGGATTTATTGATGGCAGATATTGTTTCAGCTCCAATGGAGCTCAACACTCTTTTGCTAATCATTTTAATAGTTTTAAGCTCCTCTAATTAGCATTTGAGTGCTAAAGCACTAAACCTGCTCATGTTTTTACATTTAGAAGAATTTGAGAAACAAATCACCGTGATAAACAGAAGTTCTTGTTAACATTGCTAAAATGCTGAATGAATAAAAACTTTTTCCTCATATCTTCTTGACATATATAGTATCAGATGTGTATGATAAATTAAGCCCTTGCTCTTTCATTTGGAGAAACTGATACCAAAACTTTGTTGTAACATTTTCTGCAGCACAACAACTGCTGGAAATAGTATATCTGAAGGATATCAGATGTCACGTCGTCAGTCATGTTTAGTCACGTCTTACCCTCAGAAAAGCCTTTTCCATCAAAGTCTGTTTTTTGTGTTGGGAATATAAAAATGCCAACACATCCAGTCATACCTGAGCCAGGTGCTGCTTGGTGCAACGATGGTGCAGGATGGTGATGACTGGTAGGTGATTTCAGCGTTGCCGTGGCAACTACCATCTGGGAGGACAACACATACTTTGAACACGCCTTTATTAGCGGCACTGAGAATGTGGAACGTCAGATTCACACCGGTGTTGTTCCATACAGGAGATCTGACCACAGCACACAGGAGGACAGAGAGAGAGAAACCAGTTACTCTCACTGAGATCAAGACTCACTTTTTGGAGGGAACTGGTCAACGAAGCAACTTCACAACAATAGTACAAAGCAGAAAACCAGTATGAAAGAAGCAGCAAAATCATCATAAATATTGTTCATGATGACATTAAATTCACTCAAACTTAATAACAAAGCATGCGTTGCTAATTTTACTACGACTACAAAATGTAATATTGAAAAATAATTACAAATCCAGCTTCTGACTTTAGGAAAGAGCACCGCACATAAAGTTTACTGAAAACATTTAAGGAATTGGCATCTCCCTTTAATTATTATGATTGTATTGCTATATATAATGCAAACATAAACAACGTGTAAACTGACTCACTCTTGTGGAGTGCAGTCCATGTCCGCCTGGATCCTCACTCTGGTCACGCCATTGAGGTTGTGACCAGACAGCAGCGCATGGTTTCTGCCGTAGAAAGACACAGCACTGGGAGTGATGGAGGAGATCTCTGGTCTCTGACAGTGAAACACACACAAAGAGAGTCAGTTTAAATGTATTACCTTCCACTGATATTTTAGTCTCTACTGAATGTGAATGAGCATCAGAGGAAGAATGTGCGTCAGAATCAAGGTTCACTCACAGAAAAGTTCCTCCCTGACTCCATCATTTGGCAAACACTGTCCTGCAGGAGGAAGTGAGGAGACGATGTTAACATTAATGTTTCAACATTAACCTAATTCAAAAGAACTGGAAACAGTAGAAAAAACAACTCGCTTGGGGAATATTCCCAAAACTACAATGTCTGTCTTATTTACATGTTGTTGGTGCAGAAATAGAAAATGAGACATTTTGGTTTAATGATCAGCAGTAGCTGGGCTCAGTGAGGTTCACTCAGCAACTGAACTCACCCTGTCCTCATAGTGAGGTTGCCATCTTTGCAAAGTGTTTCAACATCTCTGAGCAGACAGCAGGATGGTGAGTCATTTAGTGACGAGCTGGCTAACGTTAGCTCCGACACAACATGTAAATAAGATTATAAATAAGTCTTTTCTTTCTGTGACTTTTAATGGAATCTCGCTGTTTCATATGAATTAATATTTCTTTGTGTAGATTAAATTAATCATCCAAAAAGGTGCATAATTACATTCCCCTCTTCTTGATTTGCCCAGGAACAGCCGTCTGGGCTCCAGTCACATCCAGCCTCGACACACTGCCGACAGCTGCAGAGAATACAAATGTTAGAGTGTTATTATTAGTGTTTAAAACTTTTGTTGTATGTATTGGATTTTTTTTCTTTTTGTATCTTTCATAAACAACCATTTTGCTCATTGTCATTTGTGGGTTAGTATGTGTGTGGGGGTTTAAGTTGTATGCATGTCAGGTGGTTGCCTGTGGTTGAGTTAACAGGAAAAATGTAACTTGTAAATAAACTTTTCAGGAACAATGGCTTTTATCTTGATGAATCTTTCCATGGAAAGTTGTGAACAGAAAAAGTTAAATTATTTTTTATATATAACTGAGACTTAATAATTATCAGTGATGCATGATGAATTGTTTTTTTTAAACTATTTCATCTCTATCTTCGATCATTTATGTTAGAACTGATTCGTCTACTTCGACTTCTTGAAAAAGATGGATTTACAGGACAGATGTTGGCGGTCCCCTGATGTCAGAGCAGTTGGATATCTTCACTTTTTCTGACAATTGTGTTGACCCAAGTCTGATCCTAACTGTGACATCCAGGTCTGTGAAGTGAAAATAATACAGTGAATGTCAGAGTCTTGGTCATCATTTTCAGCAATACACGTTTTTATACGATGTAACAATATATCATGTGAGAATTTTCATCTTGTAGGATTCTTGTGACAGTGTGAAGGTCCTTGATTGTTAAGTATTTAATTCAACAGATTATTATTTTTATCAAACGTTACCTTTAGCAGCAAGAGCACTGCCAGAGAGGGTGCAGGTGCATTGTGGGAACTGTGGAGGGCTTTCCTCGCTACAAAGCTTCCTGGAACTTCCGGAAAATTGACAGGCGAAGTTAGACAGCCCCTTCTGGCCCGCAGTCAGGTGTGTCTGGATCTTAAGTGTGATCTGAAAAAGGAGGAGATGAAAGTTGAAAAGAGAAAATCACTGACAGTCACAGCTAATTACAGTTGAAAGCTTGTGTGTGATCTGTACCCGGCCAGTGCTGTCCTTTACAGCTTTGGAGGAAACCATTTTCTTTTGCTGGGAATCATCAGGAATGGATAACCAATCTGAATCTAGGCAGTCATCTTCAAATGTGCAGCTAGGAAGAGAAATTGATGTTTTAACCAAGTTCATGAAGGTTCATTGAAGGTGTCAACTGCAGATGTAGTTTCCCTGACCTTCTTTTAGAGCTGCACCAGACGCAGTATGGATCCAGTGCAGACCAACAGTCCTGCACATTTGTGTATGTGCTGCACTTTGACACAGGTACACGCTTCATCTAGAATAAAACACATTTAAAAACCCTTTGAAAGTACAGTTTACGTAAGCTATTGTAAAGTCAAAAATCCTCCAGTTTTCACAAGTATGTTTATACATGTACAATGTACCTACCTGGTTTTGAAATGGCACGTACACATGTTTCTGATCCACCTGATCCAGACGTATTTTGGGAAACACTTGGCGGTCGTCATTGGCCCTGTAGAGCACCCTGGGACAGGCAGTGTGATAGTTCTTGTCCACGGCAAGCTGACAACAAGAATGTAGCTTTGTTATGTTTCTGAGAGACTGAGCTGCTTTGCTGGTAGATAACAAAGGTTACCGTTTAATGGGTGAATATAAAAAACAGCAACATGCAAACTAGAGCTGGTCAAAATATACAAATGTAAATGGAAAGCCGCTTAAGTCCTCATGACTTCCTCTTGTCTTTTTCACACTAAGCTTCACTCTGTGTTATTTACCCAGCAAAATGTATTCTTCAGCTCTATCAGTTCAGATTTAAAACAACCATAAAATAATTTCTTCCTTAAAGAACATTATCTCTGCTTCTGACAAATAGTACAACTAAAGGTTCAGTCTGCCAAAAACAATTGCATAAATTACTTTCTTTACTTACTCCTTAAAATAGAATGTAACAAAGGCGTAATGTACTGGTATATTAGACGAAACCTGTATGGACAAAATAATGGGAAGATAATTTGCAGCACAATCAATGGCTGTGGTGATTCTGCTGCGGTACAGTTGCCTTTCCTGACATGTCCGTGGTTCTAAGAGGTCTAAGACGTCAAGCCACTAATAGCTAATCAACACCACCATTATGGTTGTTGAGGAAAATCTTGATCCATTGATGCCTTTCAGTCCTAATGTGGAGGCCGTTTCGTCCTCTGAGACCACTAAGAGCTCGACCAGCACACTGTGTTGCCTGCCTCACTTTACCATTTACCAATACGCAGGATATGATACGACTGTATTTTGTATGTGGAGGGAAGCTTCTGGTCATCCTACTTTGCCTTGCTGTTGTATTTTGCAATTGTAGCTGTTTTTTGCCTGCTTGTGCTTGCAGCCAGTTATCTGTGTGTTTGGCTTGCATCTTGCACTGCCCTGTTCTGACTGCCCACCTGTTGACGGACTAACGGACTTTAACTCTTCCTGCCCTCTCAGAGTGTCTGCATTTGCCCCTTGCTTCTGCTGAACTGTGGCAGGAAATGAATCTCGGACATTAACAGTGAAAGGGCTCAGAGTGGGGTGTGTCATTTGGGGTCGGTAATTGGCTTTCTGACAATAAGTTTGGTAAGAGTGATTAGGCCTGCTCCACCCAACCCTGTACACACCCACACAAGACTGACAGTGAACCTTTCTTTCCTACCACATGATGTTTCACATCAGATTTGATTTCATGATAAGAACGAGCAGGTGTTGAAGAGTAACATACTGTGCGATGATGGTGATAGCAAGCTCTCTCTTCATTTTTGTTTCTCATTAAGGGATTATACTTATACTGCTAAGAAATATTAAGAATACTATGAAAATGAAAATAAAATAACTTAATATGAACAAATAATGCTAAACAAACAGAATTTGCTGTGTCTAGTACTTTTCCACAGCCAGTTAAATGGTCACAAACATCTGGTTGCATAGGTTGCACAATAGGTTTCTATGTGTGATCCAGTTAATAATAATAATAATAATAATAATAATAATAATAATAAGTCTACACCTCATTCACAGCTACAGCATCACTCTATCATCTTACGATTGGTCAGACCTTTTTGCAACATTTTTTCTAAGAGGCTATCAGCTGTTTTTTCCACTACTATCTGTTTGGCAGTGATTCAATAGAAAAGCTTTTCTTCTTTGTTAGGACTCAGCTGCATAGCTATAAGAGATTCACTTGGTGGTTTTATGAACACTTGTGAAATTGAGCATGAAAGAGCCTCTTGTGTCTAGCAGAGGGTTACTGAGGAGTGTTTCCAGACTTATGTTCAATTCTTTAATCATGTGAGTGAACATGTATAAGGAGTCTCTGCAGAAAATTATTGTTGTATCAACCAAAGTGGCAGTTTTTGGTTGTAGAAAAGCTGCTATTAAATTAAAGTTTGTAATAACATGAGAAAATTTAGAGATTGTCCACTGCATTTAAGATTGCCATTGAGGAACTGCACTAGCAAGCTTCCTGTGCTATGTTTGTAAATGCAGAAAATTTGATTTACATGTAGATATCACACTGAATCTTATTTAAACCGCCCATCTATGTTTAAATTAATTTTATTATTATAATCAAATAAACCAAAAGTTATTTGTAAACTAGGTGCCTTTTCGAAAGAATGTCCTTCCTTTGTTTAAGTCATATTTGTTTTTCCTTTGTCATGCTGTGTGCTATCAGTTTATTACTGTATGTTCTGTTTGTGCTCCATACCATGTGACCATAGTCATGAGTCACATAAATAAAAATAAATAAATAATAAATAAATAAAAAAAGAATACGGACAATGTTGTGATAGAGAAGGCAGAGGAATAAAAGAAGGGGTGACACGAAGCTGGTCAGTGTTAACCAAAAGTAATGCAAGAAATTGAACATTATTTGTCAGGCCCTGTTAAGAAGAGTTCCAGACTGAAATGCCAATTTGCCAACGCCTTCTGCACTTACGCACATCAAGTAAAATTACATTATGGCCAATTTGAAGTTGTAATGGAAGCATTTTAGAGCATCTTCCTTTGTATTATTAAATAAACACTGTTGGTCAGTGCCATAGTTTGATACTGCCAATCAACTTCACTCACTGTGACTGCAAGTCAATGTATAGATACTAGGGGTGTAACAGTACACAGTATTCAAGATTTGGTCTATGCCTTGGTTTTGGTGTCACGGTTTGGTATGTTTACGGTACAGCAGGGAAAACAAAACAATTAACAAAGTAATATTTTTGTCATTTATTATGAAAAATGGAAACATTCAGCAGTGGCTCCTTGGCCCCAACTCTGACTGTAACAGTTAAATTAAATACTGATATACTATCATTAAGCAATAATAAATACCACAGACAATAAACACAAATGTCAGTAATGCTCCATCGGTACAATCCTCTGACCTGCTGATAATTCCTGAACAAATGCAGTTTGAGCTTGTTTATACAGGGCAGCACAACAGACTGAAGGCACACTGTAGCAGAACTCAAGCACTTTGTCCAAATGGTCGCATATCTGCAGTGATAAACACACTTTGGCACAGTGTGAATCTGCTGCCTGAACGCTGTGGGGGGAAGGACTTGCCTTCCTGTCTGTTTTTGTCTCGTTCTGCTTACGGACACATTCTGGTGATGCCATCGTAAATGACATGTTTGAAGTGTATCCACAGACATATCCCACTTCAGTTGAACAATGTTGGATTACAGTTTGACATTAATTTCGGCCACATCATTGGACTCCACCTCGCTTTGGGTGCGGGTGTTTGGCCAGCATGTTGGTTTCTCTGTGTGTGTGTGTGTGTGTGTGTGTGTGAAAGAGAACTCTTTTAATACTCCAATAAACATTTAACAGTTTGTCCAAGTCTAATCAATAAATGTTTGATGATAGTAATTTCTATTCAATATTAATATTAATTACAAACAACTACTCATATTTTTAACATCATTTATAATTAATCTGGAAAGTTTTTCCAGGTACACATTTCAATTTTCAAAGATTAAGACATCTACTCTAAATGCAGATAGAATTATTGTTCCAAGCATCCAAGTAGTAGACAAAAATTGATTATTTTGACAATGATTGAGTCACATGGCGTACCGAACCGAAGGAGTGGCAAACCTAACCAAATGTCCTGTACCGAACAGTTTGGGACGAATACACGTACCGTTACTCCCCTAATAGATACAACTAAGTAAATACACACCTTAATGAGCTGCCCATCACTCGTCCCAATGAAGAAAACCATCCAGGCCTTCTGCCTCTCTGCCACCACAGAGGTCATGTGGTTTTGCCTGAAGAGCACCACCTTCGGCTTCAGAGTCTTTGGCTGAGATACACAAACACATTTATCATCAGATTCGGATCAGATCAATACAGAAGTATTGAAGGGAACTGAAATAGCCTATCATTACTCGAAGCTCAAATAACTGCATTGCTGGACTTAAAGTGGGTCACATGAATGAGAGGTGCAACAGGGAAGCCCGGCATTTGCATTACATAGTGTCAGCTAAAATAAATATTATTATGGGGGCACACATCCCACGTTATTTCTGTCTATCACGTCCAGCGACTGAAGCTACACCAGCTAGTTTGCGTACTAATAATAATGCTTAGTTATATGATTAACTTTAATTTGGATTGTACTTGGATACAATTCAAGAAAATGAAATAAACAATGCTAAACAAACAGAACTTAACATGTACAATATTCTCATCAAGTATACATACAGTATGACAAACTAATACACTGATAATTAATATTTATGCAGGTGATATGAGCATGCAGTGACAGTAAGTGATGTTTTGATTATTTCATCATCATCTTTATAGCAGCCAACTCCAAAGGGGGCTCATACATTTGACATCTAACCTTTTAAGGCCTACAGTTTTGCGTAGATTGTGAAATAAGCCGGGCTTCAGTCAGCAAAATCTCCTTCCTCAAATATGCAGTCACCATCAGACAAGACTGTACTTTGACTCCTTATTTTTGTGTTCATTTACATTAAGGGAATGTTTGAGATTGTGTAGAAACTTCCCTGGGTATTCAGTCTCAAAATCTTATTTCACAATAAATGTCCTTGCATTATTGTTCTAGCTTGTTCATTCATTTCACTCTAAAAGCACTTGAAACTGTAATAACAATATGAAAAATACATTATTATATTTTTGGTAGTAGGCCTAGTATAATGTCTGTTTGATCGTTAGGCGATAGTAAGATCGGCAGCTCTTCATTGCAAAATAGAAATCTTAGGTTTTTCTGTAGTGAATCCTAATATTAGATTGTTCCCAGAGGGACTGAAAGATTTATGTTATGTTTCTAGTCTTGTGACTTGTTGACACCACAGAATAATGAAGTGATCTTCCTTTGTGTAGATGCTTGATGCCAAGAGATGACACTGACAGGTGGAAAAAACAACATCCGATCACTCAAACCCGTTGTAATAAAACCACGACCCACCGTCGGTTTTGACTTGCCACAGCTGAGACTGCAGAAGTCTGGATCCTCGTCGGTCTGTCCGGAGAGATCCGGGCTGATGTCGAACAGCAGCAGCTCGGTGTTGGCTTGTCCTCCGTCCACACTGAACACGCCGCTCCACAGCACCGGCGGCCCCCCCGGGATCACCGAGGAGGCCCGCAGTCTGCTGCCTCCTTCCCCTCCATCAGAGACACTGAGAGTCGCGCCCCGCAGAGACCTGAGAGTCTGGACTTTGCCGGTTTTGCCCTCGAGCCAAATGAGACGGACTCTGTTGCTTCTGGCGCCTGACGGCACGTTGGAGAAAAGATAAATGATCGAGTTGATCTGAAATCCATCCACAAACTCCACACTGCCTTTATGTTTGAACGAGGTGTCAGAGAACTCGCCAATTTTGGAAAAGATTAATCCTTTCTGCTTGTCATTGGTGTTATGAAGGTTGACCGCATCTGATCCAGTGGAGCAGCCGGTCGTTGGTGATGTGTCCTCTCCGTCCTGCTGTTTGGCAGTCAGGATGTAAGTCTCTGTCACAGTCTCAGTCTTCTCCACATTCACCAGGAGGCCGACGGATGCGTCGCTGCGCAGCAGGGGCCCCACCTGGATGTCCTCCCTGTACAGCAGGTTGGAAATGTTCTTCAGGTCCAGCACCTCGCAGTAACCGCAGCCCGTGTCGATCACACCGCAGCTGATCAAAGTCTCATTCTCCACAAACGGTAACAACACGTTGACTCTGAATGTCGCGTTCCGCTCATCCGACTCAGAAACCCGGTAAAACTGCGCGTCTTCAGGCCTCCCCCCCCCCTTCACGACCCTTCTCTGGGTCAGACTCTGGACCGGAGTCAGGTCGTGGCTCAGCTGGTACAGCTTCTCCTCTGTAGCGATGTAAACCGTGTTGGTGGCCACGGCGAAGTGTCGGATGTCTCCGTTAAACGCGAAGCCTCCACCCTCCTCCAGGCCCCGAGCCGGTTCTCCCCAGAGAGTGAACAACAGAGCGGGCAGCAGGATCATCGTGTTGCAGCTGGCAGCAAAGCGCTCACTCACTGACGCTCTTCATGGCGCTCTGCTCTCTGCCTCAGTGTCGCTGGAGTCGTGCGTAAAAGCGCAGTGCGCCTCGGTCGAAACGAGAAGTGCCCAAAGTGGGAGGGGGCGCGCGCAGCCAAACTTCAAACTACCGGACATTTTTTATTATTCTGGAGATGTGATGTTTTGCAGCAGTACTGTATTCGCTCGACTACACTTGTCCCACTTTTCCCATGTTCTCAAACAAAGTCTGTACAGTTTGAGTCCGACCTCAGAACCCGTGAGTGCGCTCCCGGGCAACTCCCAGACGATGAAGACCTCCAGCTGAAGGAAAAGCGTTTGGTAAATCAATATTCAACGATTCACACGATGGCGTCCACCTCGGGGAGAAGCAACAGGCCGCGGTGCGGCGGGGCGACGACATTTACGCACCCGTTCATCAACTACGCGGCTGAATCAATTCTCAGTAAGGCAGCTCTGATCGGCCCACGACAGTGATCCCTACCCATCATTAACAGGGACGTGACAGTGACTTCTACAGCATGCTTGATCCTAAAGACGTGATGTGATGATCTTTACAGGCTGCGTAATGCGCTTCGTTCCTTTTCTCCATCCCACAGATGAGCAGAGGTCCACAGACCTCCAAACCAGCACGATCAGATGACCAGCAGTCAACGCAGCTCTCTGCAGGTCCAGACTGCAGTACACAGAGACAGTACAGTGAGGCGTGGGTGACATCTAGTGTCAGCTTTGGGGAGATGTTTCTCAGGTGGTGGCTCGCGGACCGAGCAGGTGAACGCCGGCAGGTAGACTGTGACACTATGTCACGCTGTGTGTAAGAGCGATACGTGGCTTCTAGCTGTTGAACACTGTTCAGTGTTAACCTGACAAATATATTGTAGCGGAGGAAAACTGAGCAGCTGGACGTGAAAACAAGGGAAAAGACCCAATGGAAGTCAGCATGTAGGCACCTTGTGTTTCTGTCTCTCCTCTTCTCAGGAGCCGTGAACCATAAAAACACTCAAACCACCTGGAAACACCGAGTAACATGAGGTAGAAAATAACGAACACACCTGAGTTCACAAAGCCCGTTGGCTTCCCTCTCGTGGCTGAACGGAAACATTGTTTCATGTCCATGTTCCCTGTGGAGAAAATGTGTATTTCAGAGTTGGCTTGTTGTTCCATGTTGGCCTTCTCGTTTCTTCTGGTTGTAGTTTCTAATTTCTGTTGAATTCATTGAGCTCATGGAGGCAGAAGTCAGTGATATAATTGTAATTTCAGCATTATCACACGGGCTGTTCTGATGAAAGTTTCCTACCTACATTCAGTGTTTCTGCCTGTGTTGGAGTCTAACAGATCTGTATCTGTTTGTTTGACCTTTCCAGACCTCAGACCCAGTCCACCATTTGTGTTCACAGTTACATTTACAGTGTTGTGCTTGAGGAGCATGAGTCTGGATTGTTTAATGTAATTCAGCAAAGACATTTATTGATTGTTATTGATTGACATGGACCTGCAGTAATTACACTCCCTTGCCTGAAGGGACCCTGTACATTCTGCAGGTGAGGACACCACAGCACAAGGGTTTCACCTGTATGACACAAGCTTTGCAAAGAACAGTCTCAATGGCCTGTTGCTTGAGAAATACACTGATTCGCTTTCTGGCAGGGATTAAGATGAACAGATGTACAGTAAATATGAAGCTGCAGCAGCCGGTTTGCCTCCTAGTCTGGAAAATCCCCAAATCCTCATAGCAGCTCATATAAAGATCATTAATTGACACATTACACCTTGTTTGTCTGACAAGTACAAAAACCAGAGTGCAAATACAAAAAGTTGTGGTTTGTAGGGGGGTAAAAAGACAAGCAAACAAACACAGAATAAATGAACAATGATTATGATTAACGTGAAAAATGAAGGAGATGTTCATTGTGGCCTAAGGGTTTAAAACCCTGACCATCTGATTGCAGTTTGAGTTTCTTTAAGATACTCTACCTAATACAGGAAAAAATGAATTTGTGATTACTGGTTTCTATGCTACAACATGGAAACATAGCTTCCTCCATAGCTGGCCTCCAAAATACAACTATACCTGAGTTAAGCAATACTGAAAGTGGTTGCAAGATACTTTAAAAGCCCAAAAGTAAAGACTGCAGGAAGCCCTCTTACACTCACAGTAAAGTTAAGGTTGCTTCCCTCAACACAGTCTTGAGATCAAAGAGTGAAAAAAGGCATTATGTCCATCTTGATCATGGAGTTGGTCAGAGCTTGTTCATCTCAACAGCAAGCTTCCTGGTCTTTGTCTTCTTCTTCTTCTGCCATAGACAGATAATCACCAGCGCTGAAAGACAAACAAAGTTACTGATTTAAACCAAACAGACAGACAAATAAAATGTTATCTATAAAACGGCAATAGAAACAAAAAGTCGATGTCAATAATATCGATGCAATAAATGTAGATTTCACTGTATATATCAGAAAGCGACGACAATGACTGGAACAAAATCACTTTATCAGTCAAGCCTACTTAGTGTACTTACCGACAATAACACAGGGTATCAGCAGAAAAAGCACAATCACAAGGACACGATGTAATAAAGGCGGAGGCCCTAGAATAACTGCCATGGCTCCATACGTTATCTGGAAAACAACAAATATATTTATTGTATGTATGAATACTGCTTTGAAGTAAACACCAAATTTAGAGCCAGTGCATGAACACTATTATACTTCAGAGGACTTTGCTGTGATTTACAGTAACTTGGTGCTATGACCCATCTTGGTTCTGCCTACAATCACAATAAAGTTTAGTTGTATTTCTGTATAGTATCGTCTAGATTGGTGTCGTGGGACTGAAAGATTTACCTTTAAGAGCTGAAACTTATCGTAGGGTGAGTTTTGAATCTCACAGATGAGAAAGTCAGTCTCCTTACTGCTTGCTATGTCTTTCATGATGCAGGGGTATTGATTTTCCCCATGAACGCCCCACACTAACAGCTCTACTGGGGTCATCTCCAGTTTGTCCACCTTTTTCTAAAATGAAAAACAAATGCTGACCTTTAATGTATTCATGTCCTATATTTTTGTATGTGCGCTAATAAATATGCATTACCTCTATGGTGATATGGATATCGTCCCCTGTCCTTGTGGATGTGAAGCTGGTGAACTCAGGTTCTGGGTAGTAAGTTATTGTTGTGGAGCAGGCCAAAGTTTCATTGGCTACTTTTAGAAATATAGTGCTTCCAAAAATCCCAACATTTTCAGCTGCAGGTGTCTCATAGGTCAGATTCTGCAATAAATGAAAAGTAGAAATGGAAGATTATGCATATCGATAGATGGTGAGGTGCTATATCTTTGACTAAAATGTAAAAGTTATATATAACTCAAATCCTGTTTTTGATACTATTTATGGGCATGTTTTAAGCAATAGAAATTCAACGTATTTACATTCTACGACACAATTACCTCTCTATGTAGTAGGTTTCAATGTGAGTGCTTTTATTTTTGTAATTTTGGTCATCTCTGTGTACACATCCATTCTTGAAAACAATAGATAGAAGGTGGTAAATACTTCACATAATGTATTTATTCAAGACCTTTACCATTGAAGTGGAGGGTATGGTCGAATAGAAAATTGAAAGGAAAAATATTGCCTTAATTGTGCAGTGTATGACTTGGGTCTGT
The DNA here is from genome assembly GCA_031216445.1 of Lateolabrax maculatus. Lineage (NCBI taxonomy): Eukaryota > Metazoa > Chordata > Actinopteri > Acropomatiformes > Lateolabracidae > Lateolabrax > Lateolabrax maculatus. Next base: position 6,026,988 of record CM062211.1, read on the forward strand.
CCGTCAATTAAAAAAACTGGTGAAACACGGTGTGGCTTTTATTGTGCAACAGTCACATGAAATGCAGTATATGTGTTACAGAGGCCACTTCTACATGCAACGGTGTGGGTTAGAGCCAGCTACTTGTTTTTTACTGTTACTACTGTACAAATCACCCTGTGCACAAAATGACATTAGGTCATGGCCTGATGGAAAAAGGCCAATTTGTTTGTGTTGTCTGTTTGTACTGCATTTCAGTGAGGTCCAGCAGAGAGCATCACAGAAATAAATGCAAAACACTGTCATTAGTTTTCATGAGGAGGCACAAATGAGCTTTTCCCTTTTTGTGATGGGGACAATTTATAGATGCCAAAATGAAAAACAAGCAACTGTCCAATCACAGCTTAAGGGATGAACCATGGGTAGGGCTTAGTGTCGCTGATGGCAGCCATGACGTACGTCAAAGATGACTGGCATGGGATTGTTTGACATGACATAGTCCATCGTACCATAATCTGACATGATGTGAATGTGTGTGTAGAGAGACCCACTTGATAGGTGTTGCTTGTGGGAAGTTTGACTTCCTGCAGGGCGTGGCTGTGCACGACACCTTTCACAAACTCCAGGTGGTGTCCCATGAGTGTGATCTTCCTCTTCCCACTACAGGACACAAAGCAGCAGAGGAGTTTTTATCCTTACACACACCTACAGTGAGTAGCACAAGTAAATATTCTAATGGTTTACAGCACATCATTTTAGCCTGTTGAAACATTTTCTGCTGTCAAACAGCGTAGTAGCTGCTGGAAATATCTAGATGAGATCAGATGTCACAGTGTTGTTGGCAGTTATCCTAGAAGAGAAACTGACTCATTTTTATTTACATTGTCAGCATGACTTTTCTTTCTGTTTCCGTCTGTGTTGGGGAATATTAATTACAGACACATCCAGTCATACCTGACCCAGGTGCTGCTTGGTGCAACGATGGTGCAGGATGGTGATGACAGGTAGGTGATTTCAGCGTTGCCGTGGCAACTACCATCTGGGAGGACAACACATACTTTGAACACGCCTTTATTATCGGCACTAGGAATGTGGAACGTCAGATTCACACCGGTGTTGTTCCATACAGGAGATCTGACCACAGCACACAGGAGGACAGAGAGAGAGAAACCAGTTACTCTCACTGAGATCAAGACTCACTTTTTGGAGGGAACTGGTCAACGAAGCAACTTCACCACAATAGTACAGCAAAATCATCATAAATATTGTTCATAATGACATTAAATTCACTGAAACTTAATAACAAAGCATGCGCTGCTAATTTTACTACGACTACAAAATATAATATTGAAAAACAATTACAAATCCAGCTTCTGCCGTTAGGAAAGAGCACCGCACATAAAGTTTACTGAAAACCTTTAAGGAATTGGGAATTCTTATTGAGTGGCATCTCCCCTTAATTAGTGCCCGAGCTGCCAACAGGCGCAAAGGCCCTATTGAAATGCAAGTGTTTATTATTATTATTTATGCAAGTTAATCGCGTTTTAGAAGCCTTAAACATGCTCGGAAAGTTGTTAAACTTTGCACATGAATCAGAACTGGCGAAAATTTTGGTATTTTATGGGTGTCGGACATGGGGTTGGCAAAATGGCTCACTAGCGCCCCCTAAACTTAAACCCCTCGTGTAGGTTTAACGTACATGTACGAAATTTGGTAAGCACACGTATCATGGCTAGACGCACCAAAAAGTCTCATGGAGCCATACCCTAAAACAAACAGGAAGTCAGATATTTTTACTTTTATGTCCACATTGTCCAATTTGGGGGATTTGTACTACAGCGAATTTATCCAAGACAGTTTATCTGATCTGCTTCAATTTTGGTCATTTTACAAACAAGACCTTAACGGTGCACTGTTGGAAAAATAGTGAGCTTTTGTCTTATGGCGTGGCCGTGGCGGGGTCTCAAAGTTCGGTGATTCGCCACTAAACCGGAAGTGGCTTGTAATTTCACTATACATGGTCAGATCTGATTCAAACTTCCCATGTATGAGCGCCACCTACTGACAACAGGAAATGTCAAGTTTTACACTTTGATGTACTCCTCCAAGTGCTTTGACCACATCCACCTCAATTGTGATCAAATATCGCCTTAAGACCTTGATGAAGCTTTATTGTGAAAACTGTGAGTTTTCATCGTAGGGAAGTTGCCTTGGCGGGGCGGAGAATTTCGATACTTCGCCATGAAAAATCAAACAGTTGTCAATCGCCCCCACGTGGTCACAGCTTTTCCAGGTTTCAGACATTTGATGACCGCCCCGCCCTGAAGACATCTACAGTGACATTTTGATTCATAGTCAAAGCGCCACCTACTGGCAACAGGAAGTTATAGGCGCTATACTTTTACAAATTACTACTAGCTGGTTAAGCAAATCTGCCCCAATTTTGGTCACCAAAGCCATGACATGTTGGTGATGTGATTTTATGAAGCTTTTGAGATTTCATCAAACGCCATTGCCATGGCGACGTGTTGTTCGCCATGAAAATACGTAGCTGTGTTTGAGGGGTTAAAAATGCTTACAGACTCACACAAGTTGGCACATATATTGAGAGACATGAGACTGTCTATCTTTTTTGTGCGGGTATAGCAAAATAGCTCGGTAGCGCCCCCTACAAAATTCAACGGGCTAGCCCTCGCTGTACGTTAAACCTAGATGCACGTACTTTGGTAGTCGCATGTAACACAACAAGACGCATAAAAAAGTCTCTTGGTGCCATGACCTAAACCCAACAGGAAGTCAGCCATTTTGATTACAATGTCAACATTTTCTCAAATATGGCCAGGGGGTCGTACTTTAACAAACTAGTCCTACGAGGTTTATCAGATCATCTTCAACTTTGGTCAGTTTATACAAGAGACATTAAATGTTTCAACTTGTTGAAGGTTTCTACAAAACTCGTACGGTTTGTCCGTGGCAGCGCGGTGACTTTTGATGTCTCGCCAGGAACAGGAAGTATTTGTAACTCTGCTCCACATGATCAGATTGTTTCAAATCTTCACATGTTTGATGACAGTCCAAGCCCGAACACGTGTACATCGCCTATTCATTTAATTTTCGCAGCGCCACCTGCTGGCAGGCAGAAGCCATATTTACTTAAGTGTGAAATTTTTATGAACTTTACAAATTTACATACTTGTAAGAAGTTAATCAGATCCACATCAAACTTGGTCAGAATATACAAAAGCCCTCATACATGATGTATTATAAAGGATTTCCGCACCCCTCGAACAGGATGGCGGTGGCATGCCACCAAAGTTTGACTTTTGGCGATGAAGCACTTAGAATATTCTGGAGCTGTTTTTTTTTCGTCCAGCAGATGGCAGCGTTGCCATGGTAATGGATACAAACCCAAACCTCTGTTAGACATCCATATGGCTTTAACCTGGACAGCTGCCTGTGACAGATGGACTTACTGTAACAGTACTCCGCGTGGTCAGAATGTTTCAGAACTTCACATGCTTGATACAGTCCCCGCCTGAGCACATCTAAACACCAAATAGGTGTCATAGTCACTAAACCACCTCCTAACAACAGGAAGTAAGTGTTATGTGGCAATCTTTATGTGCTTTACATGAATTTGTCATACTTTTTTTTTTTTTTTTTACCACATATCACATAGAAAAGAAGTTTCAACCCCAAAGCCTGGACTAATACAACAGTGTTGCATTTTAAATTGAAAACATACAAAGTAAAATAACACATAACCATACAGTTTTAAAAGTAGAGGTAGAGTTCCAGATAATTCACATCTGGTGGGCCAATCACTCTATGTGTTGCAATGCATAGGACAGATTTGGTTTAATGTAATTAATACTTTAACAATACCATAACATTACATACATAATTCAAATAGTATATGTAGTATGTCTAGTACCTACCGCTACTACCAGATATAAAAACAAAGCTTATTAAACTTCTGGCACTCCCTGTGAATTATACATTACCAAATATCATGTTGTCATTACAACAACATAACTTTTCAATAGTTTGACATACAGATGGTTTTGGCTATTAAACTAAAACAATACCACTACACCACATTTACGTACAAGATAAGAATCTTTGACATTTTACCCCCTGCAGACAACAGGAGGTAAGCCTTATGTGACAGTGTTTCTCCACTTTCCATGAAATTCTCCCTGTGTGCAGTACATATGAAATCCGGTCACGAGGCCGCGGCCGCGACACACCCCGACGTGCGCACTGTCGCAAGGGCCCGCACATCGCTGCTTGCAGCTTTAATTATTATAATTGGATTGCTGTATGTAATGCAAACATAAACAACATGTAAACTGACTCACTCTTGTGGAGTGCAGTCCATGTCCGCCTGGATCCTCACTCTGGTCACGGCATTGAGGTTGTGACCAGACAGCAGCGCATGGTTTCTGCCGTAGAAAGACACAGCACTGGGAGTGATGGAGGAGATCTCTGGTCTCTGACAGTGAAACACACACAAAGAGAGTCAGTTTAAATGTATTACCTTCCACTGATATTTTAGTCTGTACTGAATGTGAATGAGGATCAGAGGAAGAATGTGCGTCAGAATCAAGGTTCACTCACAGAAAAGTTCCTCCCTGACTCCATCATTTGGCAAACGCTGTCCTGCAGGAGGAAGTGAGGCGAAGATGTTAACATTAATGTTTCAACATTAACCTAATTCAAAAAAACTGGAAACAGTAGAAAAAACAACTCGCTTGGGGAATATTCCAAAAACTACAATGTCTGTCTTATTTAAATGTTGTTGGTGTTTGTTGTGCAGAAATAGAAAATGAGACATTTTGGTTTACTCATCGTCATTTAGTGACGAGCTGGCTAACGTTAGCTCCGACACAACATGTAAATAAGATTATAAATAAGTCTTTTGTTTCTGTGACATTTAATGGAATCTAGCTGTTTCATATGAATTAATATTTCTTTGTGTAGATTAAATTAATCATCCAAAAAGGTGCATAATTACCTTCCCCTCTTCTTGATTTGCCCAGGAACAGCCGTCTGGGCTCCAGTCACATCCAGCCTCGACACACTGCCGACAGCTGCAGAGAAAACAAATGTTATAGTCTATTGTAGTTGTTGGTAACACTTGAAAACAAGATAGTTATACTGTATCTGCTTCCTGACCACTGCCAACCATGTTCACAATATAAGGCTAAGTTGTAGGATGTGGGAGGAGGAGCAGCTGACCATTGGTTCTGTTCTTTTGTATCTCTAGTTTTGTTTTGTTTTTTTCTTTTTTTGCAGTCCATTTATTCTGTTTGATTTGATATTTTTACTGTTAGTAGCACAGTGAGGCTTTAATACATTTGTTACCCCATCCTTTATCTTACTTCCAGCTTTATTGTTTATTGTCCAGCTTGGGTCTCTATGAAGACTAGTGCATGTCCAGTCTCATTACCTGCCATGTTGAGAGCAACACTTACCCTTGCCTCAGACATATTTAACGGTTAGCTAGTTTGCTCCCTGCCAATTTGGATCCAGTTTTGGAAAAGCATTGGTTTCTAGGCTCCCTCTCTTTGTAGTCCAGTTGCAGCCAACTATTTCTTTGTTTCCTTTAACTCTTGATGGTTCACTCCAATTTGGGGGATTAATTCAGGGCATCACAAGTTTTGAAAACCTTTTTTATTAATAATTGTTTTGCATCTTTCTGCTCACTGACAGATCCATTTGGTATACACAGTTGGCATACCCGATTTATCACAGTATGCTGCCCCTCCCTCTAATTCCAAATGGATTAGTGATGTTATGCTATGTTTGAAACTATGTTTTAAATCACTTCCTCCACTCGAAAGTCAGTAAATAAGGTGTGGGGCCCTTTTCAATCCTTTTTTGAGAAACCTTAGACTGAGAATAACTATTATCATTTTACTATTAGTATTATTATTTTAAACTTTTGTTGTATGTATTGTATCTTTTTTCTTTTTTTATCTTTCATAAACCACCGTTTTGCACATTGTCATTTGTGGGTTAGTATGTGTGTGGGGGTTTAAGTTGTATGCATGTCAGGTGGTTGCCTGTGGTTGAGTTAACATGAAAAATGTAACCTAAGACCTAAAAATGATCAGTGATGCATGATGAATTGTTTTTTTAAAACTATTTCCTCTCTATCTTCGATCATTTATGTTAGAACTGATCCGTCTACTTCGACTTCTTGAAAAAGGTGGATTTACAGGACAGATGTTGGCGGTCCCCTGATGTCAGAGCAGTTGGATATCTTCACTTTTTCTGACAATTGTGTTGACCCAAGTCTGATCCTAACTGTGACATCCAGGTCTGTGAAGTGAAAATAATACAGTGAATGTCAGAGTCTTGGTCATCATTTTCAGCAATACACGTTTTTATACAATGTAACAATATATCATGTGAGAATTTTCATCTTGTAGGATTCTTGTGACAGTGTGAAGGTCCTTGATTGTTAAGTATTTAATTCAACAGATTATTATTTTTATAAAACGTTACCTTTAGCAGCAAGAGCGCTGCCAGAGAGGGTGCAGGTGCATTGTGGGAACTGTGGAGGGCTTTCCTCGCTACAAAGATCACTTGAACTTCCGGAAAATTGACAGGCGAAGTTAGACAGCCCCTTCTGGCCCGCAGTCAGGTGTGTCTTGATCTTAAGTGTGATCTGAGAAAGGAGGAGATGAAAGTTGAAAAGAGAAAATCACTGACAGTCACAGCTAATTACAGTTGAAAGCTTGTGTGTGATCTGTACCCGGCCAGTGCTGTCCTTTACAGCTTTGGAGGAAACCATTTTCTTTTGCTGGGAATCATCAGGAATGGATAACCAGTCTGAATCTAGGCAGTCATCTTCAAATGTGCAGCTAGGAAGAGAAAATGATGTTTTAACCAAGTTCATGAAGGTTCATTGAAGGTGTCAACTGCAGATGTAGTTTCCCTGACCTTCTTTTAGAGCTGCACCAGACGCAGTATGGATCCAGTGCAGACCAACAGTCCTGCACATTTGTGTATGTGCTGCACTTTGACACAGGTACACGTTTTATCTATAATAAAACACATTTAAAAACCCTTTGAAAGTACAGTTTACGTAAGCTATTGTAAAGTCAAAATCCTCCAGCTTTCACAAGTATGTTTATACATGTACAATGTACCTACCTGGTTTTGAAATGGCACGTACACATGTTTCTGATCCACCTGATCCAGACGTATTTTGGGAAACACTTGGCGGTCGTCATTGGCCCTGTAGAGCACCCTGGGACAGGCAGTGTGATAGTTCTTGTCCACGGCAAGCTGACAACAAGAATGTAGCTTTGTTATGTTTCTGAGAGACTGAGCTGCTGTGTTGTGTTTTTAGTTGTAAGGTAAAGCTGAACGGGGAAGAAGGAACTATCAAAATAACAGTACAAACACCACACAGGAAGTTTGACTCTGAAAGGCCACCAGCTTACTTACACAGTGAGCTTCAGCCTATTGAGGACATCATGCTGCTTCTGAAGCCTAAAAGTAAAACCTCAGTCCACCACTAACATTTAAATGTTTAACTTCTTCAAACAGATCTGTATGAGGAAACCGCTACATTTCCTGTCACAGTTCTGAATCTGAATTTGCCGCATCTTGCTGGGTTTTCTCTCTCTCTCTGTTCATCATGTTTGAGTGTTTCCATCACACAGTGCCATGTGACATTACAGTTATTTCATAGAAATGTAACAAAATCCAGTCATGTCAAACGATGATATTAAATACAAAAATAAAATGAATATTATTGTATTAATATAAAGATATAAGAAGATTAACAGTCTTGTTTGATGAAGTTGGATCACTTCTAATGCATTTTTGATTTATTTTCACGTTTCTGTTGAAGGTTCTGGTATATAAACAGTAACAAATATGAGAAGGTTGTAATAAAAGCACAAATATCAGATTTTCTAGTCAGATAACAATGTGTATTTTTGCCAGTCAAACTTTTTATATCTTACCAGTTTTTATTATTGAAAGTTTGCATTTCATTCATTGTTTTGATAAACATCATCATAATACTGAATGACATTTTAGTGGGGTAAAATTCTCTGAAACATAAAAAATGATCTTTGACCCACTTACAAGTTAGTTACTGGGAGGAGGTTAAATTATAGTTCCTGAATAAAACTGTAACGAAAGCATTTTAGAGCATCTTACATGTTTGCCATTTATTTTAAAATATCTGTATAATATGACAAGAGGAGTTACTTTGTTTAGTAGATAATCGGTAGAAGAAAATGTGCTGCTGAATGACTGATCTTTAGTCATTTTATCAATAGAATCATGTAAATGAACTCTTCATACACACCTTAATGAGCTGCCCATCTCTCGTCCCAATGTAGAAAACCATCCAGGCCTTGTGTCTCTCTGCCACCACAGAGGTCATGTGGTTCTGCCTGAAGAGCACCACCTTCGGCTTCAGAGTCTTTGGCTGAGATACACAAACACATTTATCATCACTTTCAGATCCAAACGGACTTTATGGAAATCTGAAATCAAGAACTTTGAGATGTTGAGAGCGCTTCATATTAAAATATCACTGCTCAAAGCTGAATTAGGTGTGTTTCCATGTTACATTTCTAATGATGTTTAACCAATCAATATCTTGTGATGATTATTTCAAGTCAACAAAATTTTGTTGCTTCATAAGCTTTTTAGAAAACTACATTTTGTAACAAATGTTTATCTTCATATTCTGCAGTAATTGACATTGTGGGAATCTGTGAGTTTCTGTGTCTGAGCACCAAGAACTGGCTTTAATGTTGCAGTGGGGAAAAACCTTTGTGATGTTATTTAATCTAATAATGTAGTATAATATAGTCTAGTCTTAAATGTTTCAAACAAGCTTCCTTGGATTTTTATTGTTGTAACTTTCAGGATGAAAATAAACTCTGGTCCCACCGTCGGTTTTGACTTGCCACAGCTGAGACTGCAGAAGTCTGGATCCTCGTCGGTCTGTCCGGAGAGATCCGGGCTGATGTCGAACAGCAGCAGCTCGGTGTTGGCTTGTCCTCCGTCCACACTGAACACGCCGCTCCACAGCACCGGCGGCCCCCCCGGGATCACCGAGGAGGCCCGCAGTCTGCCGCCTCCTTCCCCTCCATCAGAGACACTGAGAGTCGCGCCCCGCAGAGACCTGAGAGTCTGGACTTTGCCGGTTTTGCCCTCGAGCCAAATGAGACGGACTCTGTTGCTTCTGGCGCCTGACGGCACGTTGGAGAAAAGATAAATGATCGAGTTGATCTGAAATCCATCCACAAACTCCACACTGCCTTTATGTTTGAACGAGGTGTCAGAGAACTCGCCAATTTTGGAAAAGATAAATCCTTTCTGCTTGTCATTGGTGTTATGAAGGTTGACCGCATCTGATCCAGTGGAGCAGCCGGTCGCTGGTGATGTGTCCTCTCCGTCCTGCTGTTTGGCAGTCAGGATGTAAGTCTCTGTCACAGTCTCAGTCTTCTCCACATTCACCAGGAGGCCGACGGATGCGTTGCTGCGCAGCAGGGGCCCCACCTGGATGTCCTCCCTGTACAGCAGGTTGGAAATGTTCTTCAGGTCCAGCACCTCGCAGTAACCGCAGCCCGTGTCGATCACACCGCAGCTGATCAAAGTCGCATTCTCCACAAACGGTAACAACACGTTGACTCTGAATGTCGCGTTCCGCTCATCCGACTCAGAAACCCGGTAAAACTGCGCGTCTTCAGGCCTCTCCCCCCCCTTCACGACCCTTCTCTGGGTCAGACTCTGGACCGGAGTCAGGTCGTGGCTCAGCTGGTACAGCTTCTCCTCTGTAGCGATGTAAACCGTGTTGGTGGCCACGGCGAAGTGTCGGATGTCTCCGTTAAACGCGAAGCCTCCACCCTCCTCCAGGCCCCGAGCCGGTTCTCCCCAGAGAGTGAACAACAGAGCGGGCAGCAGGATCATCGTGTTGCAGCTGGCAGCAAAGCGCTCACACACTGACGCTCTTCATGGCGCTCTGCTCTCTGCCTCAGTGTCGCTGGAGTCGTGCGTAAAAGCGCAGTGCGCCTCGGTCGAAACGAGAAGTGCCCAAAGTGGGAGGGGGAGCGCGCAGCCAAACTTCAAACTACCGGACATTTTTTATTATTCTGGAGATGTGATGTTTTGCAGCAGTACTGTATTCGCTCGACTACACTTGTCCCACTTTTCCCATGTTCTCAAACAAAGTCTGTACAGTTTGAGTCCGACCTCAGAACCCGTGAGTGCGCTCCCGGGCAACTTCCAGACGATGGAGACCTCCAGCTGAAGGAAAAGCGTTTGGTAAATCAATATTCAACGATTCACACGATGGCGTCCACCTCGGGGAGAAGCAACAGGCCGCGGTGCGGCGGGGCGACGACATTTACGCACCCGTTCATCAACTACGCGGCTGAATCAATTCTCAGTAAGGCAGCTCTGATCGGCCCACGACAGTGATCCCTACCCATCATTAACAGGGACGTGACAGTGACTTCTACAGCATGCTTGATCCTAAAGACGTGATGTGATGATCTTTACAGGCTGCGTAATGCGCTTCGTTCCTTTTCTCCATCCCACAGATGAGCAGAGGTCCACAGACCTCCAAACCAGCACGATCAGATGACCAGCAGTCAACGCAGCTCTCTGCAGGTCCAGACTGCAGTACACAGAGACAGTACAGTGAGGCGTGGGTGACATCTAGTGTCAGCTTTGGGGAGATGTTTCTCAGGTGGTGGCTCGCGGACCGAGCAGGTGAACGCCGGCAGGTAGACTGTGACACTATGTCACGCTGTGTGTAAGAGCGAAACGTGGCTTCTAGCTGTTGAACACTGTTCAGTGTTAACCTGACAAATATATTGTAGCGGAGGGAAACTGAGCAGCTGGACGTGAAAACAAGGGAAAAGACCCAATGGAAGTCAGCATGTAGGCTCCTTGTGTTTCTGTCTCTCCTCTTCTCAGGAGCCGTGAACCATAAAAACACTCAAACCACCTGGAAACACCGAGTAACATGAGGTAGAAAATAACAAACACACCTGAGTTCACAAAGCCCGTTGGCTTCCCTCTCGTGGCTGAACGGAAACATTGTCTCATGTCCATGTTCCATGTGGAGAAAATGTGTATTTCAGAGTTGGCTTGTTGTTCCATGTTGGCCTTCTCGTTTCTTCTGGTTGTAGTTTCTAATTTCTGTTGAATTCATTGAGCTCATGGAGGCAGAAGTCAGTGATATAATTGTAATTTCAGCATTATCACACGGGCTGTTCTGATGAAAGTTTCCTACCTACATTCAGTGTTTCTGCCTGTGTTGGAGTCTAACAGATCTGTATCTGTTTGTTTGACCTTTCCAGACCTCACACCCAGTCCACCATTTGTGTTCACAGTTACATTTACAGTGTTGTGCTTGAGGAGCATGAGTCTGGATTGTTTAATGTAATTCAGCAAAGACATTTATTGATTGTTATTGATTGACATGGACCTGCAGTAATTACAGTCCCTTGCCTGAAGGGTCCCTGTACATTCTGCAGGTGAGGACACCACAGCACAAGGGTTTCACCTGTATGACACAAGCTTTGCTTGAGAAATACACTGATTCGCTTTCTGACAGGGATTAAGATGAACAGATGTACAGTAAATATGAAGCTGCAGCAGCCGGTTTGCCTCCTAGTCTGGAAAATCCCCAAATCCTCCTAGCAGCTCATATAAAGATCACTAATTGACACATTACACCTTGTTTGTCTGACAAGTACAAAAACCGGAGTGCAAATACAAAAAGCTGTGGTTTGAAGGGGGGTAAAAAGACAAGCAAACAAACACAGAATAAATGAACAATGATTATGATTAACGTGAAAAATGAAGGAGATGTTCATTGTGGCCTAAGGGTTTAAAACCCTGACCATCTGCTTGCAGTTTGAGTTTCTTTAAGATACTCTACCTAATACAGGAAAAAATGAATTTGTGATTACTGGTTTCTATGCTACAACATGGAAACATAGCTTCCTCCATAGCTGGCCTCCAAAATACAACTATACCTGAGTTAAGCAATACTGAAAGTGGTTGCAAGATACTTTAAAAGCCCAAAAGTAAAGACTGCAGGAAGCCCTCTTACACTCACAGTAAAGTTAAGGTTGCTTCCCTCAACACAGTCTTGAGATCAAAGAGTGAAAAAAGGCATTATGTCCATCTTGATCATGGAGTTGGTCAGAGATTGTTCATCTCAACAGCAAGCTTCCTGGTCTTTGTCTTCTTCTTCTTCTGCCATCGACAGATAATCACCAGCGCTGAAAGACAAAAAAAGTTACTGATTTAAACCAAACAGACAGACAAATAAAATGTTATCTATAAAACGGCAATAGAAACAAAAAGTTCTTATGTTTGTAATACTAGTGATTTTGGATTGGAGCTGCCAACAGTATATCCTGTTGCCTTATCGTTCCAGCCTTGTTCTTGTCACAGCTAATTACAGTTGAAAGCTTGTGTGTGATCTGTACCCGGCCAGTGCTGTCCTTTACAGCTTTGGAGGAAACCATTTTCTTTTGCTGGGAATCATCAGGAATGGATAACCAGTCTGAATCTAGGCAGTCATCTTCAAATGTGCAGCTAGGAAGAGAAAATTATGTTTTAACCAAGTTCATGAAGGTTCATTGAAGGTGTCAACTGCAGATGTAGTTTCCCTGACCTTCTTTTAGAGCTGCACCAGACGCAGTATGGATCCAGTGCAGACCAACAGTCCTGCACATTTGTGTATGTGCTGCACTTTGACACAGGTACACGTTTTATCTATAATAAAACACATTTAAAAACCCTTTGAAAGTACAGTTTACGTAAGCTATTGTAAAGTCAAAATCCTCCAGCTTTCACAAGTATGTTTATACATGTACAATGTACCTACCTGGTTTTGAAATGGCACGTACACATGTTTCTGATCCACCTGATCCAGACGTATTTTGGGAAACACTTGGCGGTCGTCATTGGCCCTGTAGAGCACCCTGGGACAGGCAGTGTGATAGTTCTTGTCCACGGCAAGCTGACAACAAGAATGTAGCTTTGTTATGTTTCTGAGAGACTGAGCTGCTGTGTTGTGTTTTTAGTTGTAAGGTAAAGCTGAACGGGGAAGAAGGAACTATCAAAATAACAGTACAAACACCACACAGGAAGTTTGACTCTGAAAGGCCACCAGCTTACTTACACAGTGAGCTTCAGCCTATTGAGGACATCATGCTGCTTCTGAAGCCTAAAAGTAAAACCTCAGTCCACCACTAACATTTAAATGTTTAACTTCTTCAAACAGATCTGTATGAGGAAACCGCTACATTTCCTGTCACAGTTCTGAATCTGAATTTGCCGCATCTTGCTGGGTTTTCTCTCTCTCTCTGTTCATCATGTTTGAGTGTTTCCATCACACAGTGCCATGTGACATTACAGTTATTTCATAGAAATGTAACAAAATCCAGTCATGTCAAACGATGATATTAAATACAAAAATAAAATGAATATTATTGTATTAATATAAAGATATAAGAAGATTAACAGTCTTGTTTGATGAAGTTGGATCACTTCTAATGCATTTTTGATTTATTTTCACGTCTCTGTTGAAGGTTCTGGTATATAAACAGTAACAAATATGAGAAGGTTGTAATAAAAGCACAAATATCAGATTTTCTAGTCAGATAACAATGTGTATTTTTGCCAGTCAAACTTTTTATATCTTACCAGTTTTTATTATTGAAAGTTTGCATTTCATTCATTGTTTTGATAAACATCATCATAATACTGAATGACATTTTAGTGGGGTAAAATTCTCTGAAACATAAAAAATGATCTTTGACCCACTTACAAGTTAGTTACTGGGAGGAGGTTAAATTATAGTTCCTGAATAAAACTGTAACGAAAGCATTTTAGAGCATCTTACATGTTTGCCATTTATTTTAAAATATCTGTATAATATGACAAGAGGAGTTACTTTGTTTAGTAGATAATCGGTAGAAGAAAATGTGCTGCTGAATGACTGATCTTTAGTCATTTTATCAATAGAATCATGTAAATGAACTCTTCATACACACCTTAATGAGCTGCCCATCTCTCGTCCCAATGTAGAAAACCATCCAGGCCTTGTGTCTCTCTGCCACCACAGAGGTCATGTAGGTCTGCCTGAAGAGCACCACCTTCGGCTTCAGAGTCTTTGGCTGAGATACACAAACACATTTATCATCACTTTCAGATCCAAACGGACTTTATGGAAATCTGAAATCAAGAACTTTGAGATGTTGAGAGCGCTTCATATTAAAATATCACTGCTCAAAGCTGAATTAGGTGTGTTTCCATGTTACATTTCTAATGATGTTTAACCAATCAATATCTTGTGATGATTATTTCAAGTCAACAAAATTTTGTTGCTTCATAAGCTTTTTAGAAAACTACATTTTGTAACAAATGTTTGTCTTCATATTCTGCAGTAATTGACATTGTGGGAATCTTTGAGTTTCTGTGTCTGAGCACCAAGAACTGGCTTTAATGTTGCAGTGGGGAAAAACCTTTGTGATGTTATTTAATCTAATAATGTAGTATAATATAGTCTAGTCTTAAATGTTTCAAACAAGCTTCCTTGGATTTTTATTGTTGTAACTTTCAGGATGAAAATAAACTCTGGTCCCACCGTCGGTTTTGACTTGCCACAGCTGAGACTGCAGAAGTCTGGATCCTCGTCGGTCTGTCCGGAGAGATCCGGGCTGATGTCGAACAGCAGCAGCTCGGTGTTGGCTTGTCCTCCGTCCACACTGAACACGCCGCTCCACAGCACCGGCGGCCCCCCCGGGATCACCGAGGAGGCCCGCAGTCTGCTGCCTCCTTCCCCTCCATCAGAGACACTGAGAGTCGCGCCCCGCAGAGACCTGAGAGTCTGGACTTTGCCGGTTTTGCCCTCGAGCCAAATGAGACGGACTCTGTTGCTTCTGGCGCCTGACGGCACGTTGGAGAAAAGATAAATGATCGAGTTGATCTGAAATCCATCCACAAACTCCACACTGCCTTTATGTTTGAACGAGGTGTCAGAGAACTCGCCAATTTTGGAAAAGATTAATCCTTTCTGCTTGTCATTGGTGTTATGAAGGTTGACCGCATCTGATCCAGTGGAGCAGCCGGTCGTTGGTGATGTGTCCTCTCCGTCCTGCTGTTTGGCAGTCAGGATGTAAGTCTCTGTCACAGTCTCAGTCTTCTCCACATTCACCAGGAGGCCGACGGATGCGTTGCTGCGCAGCAGGGGCCCCACCTGGATGTCCTCCCTGTACAGCAGGTTGGAAATGTTCTTCAGGTCCAGCACCTCGCAGTAACCGCAGCCCGTGTCGATCACACCGCAGCTGATCAAAGTCTCATTCTCCACAAACGGTAACAACACGTTGACTCTGAATGTCGCGTTCCGCTCATCCGACTCAGAAACCCGGTAAAACTGCGCGTCTTCAGGCCTCCCCCCCCCCTTCACGACCCCTCTCTGGGTCAGACTCTGGACCGGAGTCAGGTCGTGGCTCAGCTGGTACAGCTTCTCCTCTGTAGCGATGTAAACCGTGTTGGTGGCCACGGCGAAGTGTAGGATGTCTCCGTTAAACGCGAAGCCTCCACCCTCCTCCAGGCCCCGAGCCGGTTCTCCCCAGAGAGTGAACAACAGAGCGGGCAGCAGGATCATCGTGTTGCAGCTGGCAGCAAAGCGCTCACACACTGACGCTCTTCATGGCGCTCTGCTCTCTGCCTCAGTGTCGCTGGAGTCGTGCGTAAAAGCGCAGTGCGCCTCGGTCGAAACGAGAAGTGCCCAAAGTGGGAGGGGGCGCGCGCAGCCAAACTTCAAACTACCGGACATTTTTTATTATTCTGGAGATGTGATGTTTTGCAGCAGTACTGTATTCGCTCGACTACACTTGTCCCACTTTTCCCATGTTCTCAAACAAAGTCTGTACAGTTTGAGTCCGACCTCAGAACCCGTGAGTGCGCTCCCGGGCAACTTCCAGACGATGAAGACCTCCAGCTGAAGGAAAAGCGTTTGGTAAATCAATATTCAACGATTCACACGATGTCTTCCACCTCGGGGAGAAGCAACAGGCCGCGGTGCGGCGGGGCGACGACATTTACGCACCCGTTCATCAACTACGCGGCTGAATCAATTCTCAGTAAGGCAGCTCTGATCGGCCCACGACAGTGATCCCTACCCATCATTAACAGGGACGTGACAGTGACTTCTACAGCATGCTTGATCCTAAAGACGTGATGTGATGATCTTTACAGGCTGCGTAATGCGCTTCGTTCCTTTTCTCCATCCCACAGATGAGCAGAGGTCCACAGACCTCCAAACCAGCACGATCAGATGACCAGCAGTCAACGCAGCTCTCTGCAGGTCCAGACTGCAGTACACAGAGACAGTACAGTGAGGCGTGGGTGACATCTAGTGTCAGCTTTGGGGAGATGTTTCTCAGGTGTTGGCTCGCGGACCGAGCAGGTGAACGCCGGCAGGTAGACTGTGACACTATGTCACGCTGTGTGTAAGAGCGATACGTGGCTTCTAGCTGTTGAACACTGTTCAGTGTTAACCTGACAAATATATTGTAGCGGAGGGAAACTGAGCAGCTGGACGTGAAAACAAGGGAAAAGACCCAATGGAAGTCAGCATGTAGGCTCCTTGTGTTTCTGTCTCTCCTCTTCTCAGGAGCCGTGAACCATAAAAACACTCAAACCACCTGGAAACACCGAGTAACATGAGGTAGAAAATAACGAACACACCTGAGTTCACAAAGCCCGTTGGCTTCCCTCTCGTGGCTGAACGGAAACATTGTTTCATGTCCATGTTCCCTGTGGAGAAAATGTGTATTTCAGAGTTGGCTTGTTGTTCCATGTTGGCCTTCTCGTTTCTTCTGGTTGTAGTTTCTAATTTCTGTTGAATTCATTGAGCTCATGGAGGCAGAAGTCAGTGATATAATTATAATTTCAGCATTATCACACGGGCTGTTCTGATGAAAGTTTCCTACCTACATTCAGTGTTTCTGCCTGTGTTGGAGTCTAACAGATCTGTATCTGTTTGTTTGACCTTTCCAGACCTCAGACCCAGTCCACCATTTGTGTTCACAGTTACATTTACAGTGTTGTGCTTGAGGAGCATGAGTCTGGATTGTTTAATGTAATTCAGCAAAGACATTTATTGATTGTTATTGATTGACATGGACCTGCAGTAATTACAGTCCCTTGCCTGAAGGGTCCCTGTACATGTGTGTATGTACATTCTGCAGGTGAGGACACCACAGCACAAGGGTTTCACCTGTATGACACAAGCTTTGCAAAGAACGGCCTCAATGGCCTGTTGCTTGAGAAATACACTGATTCGCTTTCTGGCAGGGATTAAGATGAACAGATGTACAGTAAATATGAAGCTGCAGCAGCCGGTTTGCCTCCTAGTCTGGAAAATCCCCAAATCCTCCTAGCAGCTCATATAAAGATCGCTAATTGACACATTACACCTTGTTTGTCTGACAAGTACAAAAACCGGAGTGCAAATACAAAAAGCTGTGGTTTGAAGGGGGGTAAAAAGACAAGCAAACAAACACAGAATAAATGAACAATGATTATGATTAACGTGAAAAATGAAGCAGATGTTCATTGTGGCCTAAGGGTTTAAAACCCTGACCATCTGCTTGCAGTTTGAGTTTCTTTAAGATACTCTACCTAATACAGGAAAAAATGAATTTGTGATTACTGGTTTCTATGCTACAACATGGAAACATAGCTTCCTCCATAGCTGGCCTCCAAAATACTGAGTTAAGCAATACTGAAAGTGGTTGCAAGATACTTTAAAAGCCCAAAAGTAAAGACTGCAGGAAGCCCTCTTACACTCACAGTAAAGTTAAGGTTGCTTCCCTCAACACAGTCTTGAGATCAAAGACTGAAAAAAGGCATTATGTTCATCTTGATTATGGAGTTGCAAAAACGTTGCCAAGTTCGACCTAATGGTCAGAGCTTGTTCATCTCAACATCAAGCTTCCTGGTCTTCGTCTTCTTCTTCTTCTGCCATCGACAGATAATCACCAGCGCTGAAAGACAAACAAAGTTACTGATTTAAACCAAACAGACAGACAAATAAAATGTTATCTATAAAACGGCAATAGAAACAAAAAGTTCTTATGTTTGTAATACTAGTGATTTTGGATTGGAGCTGCCAACAGTATATCCTGTTGCCTTATCGTTCCAGCCTTGTTCTTGTTTTGCAATAATTGCTCTTGTTCTGAAAGCCCGCTGCCTGTTTGGTCTGCTGACTGCCTGCCTCAGCCCGTACACAGCCGGAGTATTGACACAATAATATCGATGCAATAAATGTAGATTTCACTGTATATATCAGAAAGCGACGACAATGACTGGAACAAAATCACTTTATCAGTCAAGCCTACTTAGTGTACTTACCGACAATAACACAGGGTATCAGCAGAAAAAGCACAATCACAAGGACCTGATGTAATAAAGGCGGAGGCTCTAGTGTAACTGTCTTGTCACCATATGTTATCTGGAAAACAACAAATATATTTATTGTATGTATGAATACTGCTTTGAAGTAAACATCACAAATTTAGAGCCAGTGCATGAACACTATTATACTTCAGAGGACTTTGCTGTGATTTACAGTAACTTGGTGCTATGACCCACCTTGGTTCTGCCTACAATCACAATAAAGTTTAGTTGTATTTCTGTATAGTATTGTCTAGATTGGTGTCGTGTGACTGAAAGATTTACCTTTAAGAGCTGAAACTTATCGTAGGGTGAGTTTTGAATCTCACAGATGAAAAAGTCAGTCTCGTTACTGCTTTCTATGTCTTTCATGATGCAGGGGTATTGCTTTTCCCCCTGAATGCCCCACACTAACAGCTCTACTGGGGTCATCTCCAGTTTGTCCACCTTTTTCTAAAATGAAAAACAAATGCTGACCTTTAATGTATTCATGTCCTATATTTTTGTATGTGCGCTAATAAATATGTATTACCTCTATGGCGATACGGATATCGTCCCCTGTCCTTGTGGATGTGAAGCTGGTGAACTCAGGTTCTGGGTAGTAAGTTATTGTTGTGGAGCAGGCCAAAGTTTCATTGGCTACTTTTAGAAATATAGTGCTTCCAAAAATCCCAACATTTTCAGCTGCAGGTGTCTCATAGGTCAGATTCTGCAATAAATGAAAAGTAGAAATAGAAGATTATGCATATCGATAGATGGTGAGGTGCTATATCTTTGACTAAAATGTAAAAGTTATATATAACTCAAATCCTGTTTTTGATACTATTTATGGGCATGTTTTAAGCAATAGAAATTCAACGTATTTACATTATACGACACAATTACCTCTCTATGTAGTAGGTTTCAATGTGAGTGCTTTTATTTTTGTAATTTTGGTCATCTCTGTGTACACATCCATTCTTGAAAACAATAGACAGAAGGTGGTAAATACTTCACGTAATTTATTTATTCAACACCTTTACCGTTGAACTGGAGGGTATGGTCGAAAAGAAAATTGAAAGGAAAAATATTGCCTTGAATGTGCAGTGTATGACTTGGGTCTGTCCGTCAATTAAAAAAACTGGTGAAACACGGTGTGGCTTTTATTGTGCAACAGTCACATGAAATGCAGTATATGTGTTACAGAGGCCACTTCTACATGCAACGGTGTGGGTTAGAGCCAGCTACTTGTTTTTTACTGTTACTACTGTACAAATCACCCTGTGCACAGAATGACATTAGGTCATGGCCTGATGGAAAAAGGCCAATTTGTTTGTGTTGTCTGTTTGTACTGCATTTCAGTGAGGTCCTGCAGAGAGCATCACAGAAATAAATGCAAAACACTGTCATTAGTTTTCATGAGGAGGCACAAATGAGCTTTTCCCTTTTTGTGATGGGGACAATTTATAGATGCCAAAATGAAAAACAAGCAACTGTCCAATCACAGCTTAGGGGATGAACCATGGGTAGGGCTTAGTGTCGCTGATGGCAGCCATGACGTACGTCAAAGATGACTGGCATGGGATTGTTTGACATGACATAGTCCATCGTACCATAATCTGACATGATGTGAATGTGTGTGTAGAGAGACCCACTTGATAGGTGTTGCTTGTGGGAAGTCTGACTTCCTGCAGGGCGTGGCTGTGCGCGACACCTTCCACAAACTCCAGGTGGTGTCCCATGAGTGTGATCTTCCTCTTCCCACTACAGGACACAAAGCAGCAGAGGAGTTTTTATCCTTACACACACCTACAGTGAGTAGCACAAGTAAATATTCTAATGGTTTACAGCACATCATTTTAGCCTGTTGAAACATTTTCTGCTGTCAAACAGCGTAGTAGCTGCTGGAAATATCTAGATGAGATCAGATGTCACAGTGTTGTTGGCAGTTATCCTAGAAGAGAAACTGACTCATTTTTATTTACATTGTCAGCATGACTTTTCTTTCTGTTTCCGTCTGTGTTGGGGAATATTAATTACAGACACATCCAGTCATACCTGACCCAGGTGCTGCTTGGTGCAACGATGGTGCAGGATGGTGATGACCGGTAGGTGATTTCAGCGTTGCCGTGGCAACTACCATCTGGGAGGACAACGCATACTTTGAACAGGCCTTTATTATCGGCACTGGGAATGTGGAACGTCAGATTCACACCGGTGTTGTTCCATACAGGAGATCTGACCACAGCACACAGGAGGACAGAGAGAGAGAAACCAGTTACTCTCACTGAGATCAAGACTCGCTTTTTGGAGGGAACTGGTCAACGAAGCAACTTCACAACAATAGTACAGCAAAATCATCATAAATATTGTTCATAATGACATCAAATTCACTGAAACTTAATAACAAAGCATGCGCTGCTAATTTTACTACGACTACAAAATATAATATTGAAAAACAATTACAAATCCAGCTTCTGCCGTTAGGAAAGAGCACCGCACATAAAGTTTACTGAAAACCTTTAAGGAATTGGGAATTCTTATTGAGTGGCATCTCCCCTTAATTAGTGCCCAAGCTGCCAACAGGCGCAAAGGCCCTATTGAAATGCAAGTGTTTATTATTATTATTTATGCAAGTTAATCGCGTTTTAGAAGCCTTAAACATGCTCGGAAAGTTGTTAAACTTTGCACATGAATCAGAACTGGCGAAAATTTAGGTATTTTATGGGTGTCGGACATGGGGTTGGCAAAATGGCTCACTAGCACCCCCTAAACTTAAACCCCTCGTGTAGGTTTAACGTACATGTACGAAATTTGGTAAGCATACGTATCATGGCTAGACGCACCAAAAAGTCTCATGGAGCCATACCCTAAAACAAACAGGAAGTCAGATATTTTTACTTTTATGTCCAAATTGTCCAATTTGGGGGATTTGTACTACAGCGAATTTATCCAAGACAGTTTATCTGATCTGCTTCAATCATCTTACAAAACATCTTACAAACAAGACCTTAACGGTGCACTGTTGGAAAAATAGTGAGCTTTTGTCTTATGGCGTGGCCGTGGCGGGGTCTCAAAGTTCGGTGATTCGCCACTAAACAGGAAGTGGCTTGTAATTTCACTATACATGGTCAGATCTGATTCAAACTTCCCATGTATGAGCGCCACCTACTGACAACAGGAAATGTCAAGTTTTACACTTTGATGTACTCCTCCAAGTGCTTTGACCACGTCCACCTCAATTGTGATCAAATATCGCCTTAAGACCTTGATGAAGCTTTATTGTGAAAACTGTGAGTTTTCATCGTAGGGAAGTTGCCTTGGCGGGGCGGAGAATTTCGATGCTTCGCCATGAAAAATCAAACAGTTGTCAATCGCCCCCACGTGGTCACAGCTTTTCCAGGTTTCAGACATTTGATGACCGCCCCGCCCTTAAGACATCTGCAGAGAAATTTTGAATCATAGTCAAAGCGCCACCTACTGGCAACAGGAAGTTATAGGCGCTATACTTTTACAAATTACTACTAGCTGGTTAAGCACATCTGCCCCAATTTTGGTCACCAAAGCCATGACAAGTTGGTGATGTGATTTTATGAAGCTTTTGAGATTTCATCAAACGCCATTGCCATGGCGACGTGTTGTTCGCCATGAAAACACGTAGCTGTGTTTGAGGGGTTAAAAATGCTTACAGACTCACACAAGTTGTCTAGCTTTTTTGTGCGGGTGTAGCAAAATAGCTCGGTAGCGCCCCCTACAAAATTCAACGGGCTAGCCCTCGCTGTACGTTAAACCTAGATGCACGTACTTTGGTAGTCGCATGTAACACAACAAGACGCATAAAAAAGTCTCTTGGTGCCATGACCTAAACCCAACAGGAAGTCAGCCATTTTGATTACAATGTCAACATTTTCTCAAATATGGCCATTTAAGGGGGTCGTACTTTAACAAACTAGTCCTACGAGGTTAATCAGATCATCTTCAACTTTGGTCAGTTTATACAAGAGACATTAAATGTTTCAACTTGTTGAAGGTTTCTACAAAACTCGTACGGTTTGTCCGTGGCAGCGCGGTGACTTTTGATGTCTCGCCAGGAACAGGAAGTATTTGTAACTCTGCTCCACATGATCAGATTGTTTCAAATCTTCACGTTTGATGACAGTCCAAGCCCGAACACGTGTACATCGCCTATTCATTTAATTTTCGCAGCGCCACCTGCTGGCAGGCAGAAGCCATATTTACTTAAGTGTGAAATTTTTATGAACTTTACAAATTTACATACTTGTAAGAAGTTAATCAGATCCACATCAAACTTGGTCAGAATATACAAAAGCCCTCATACATGATGTATTATGAAGGATTTCTGCACCCCTCGAACAGGATGGCGGTGGCGTGCCACCAATGTTTGACTTTTGGCGATGAAGCACTTAGAATATTCTGGAGCTGTTTTTTTTTCGTCCAGCAGATGGCAGCGTTGCCATGGTAATGGATACAAACCCAAACCTCTGTTAGACATCCCTATGGCTTTAACCTGGACAGCTGCCTGTGACAGATGGACTTATTGTAACAGTACTCCGCGTGGTCAGAATGTTTCAGAACTTCACATGCTTGATACAGTCCCCGCCTGAGCACATCTAAACACCAAATAGGTGTCAAAGTCACTAAACCACCTCCTGACAGCAGGAAGTAAGTGTTATGTGGCAATCTTTATGTGCTTTACATGAATTTGTCCTACTTTTTTTTTTTTTTTACCACATATCACATAGAAAAGTTTCAACTCCAAAGCCTGGACTAATACAACAGTGTTGCATTTTAAATTGAAAACATACAAAGTAAAATAACACATAACCATACAGTTTTAAAAGTAGAGGTAGAGTTCCAGATAATTCACATCTGGTGGGCCAATCACTCTATGTGTTGCAATGCATAGGACAGATTTGGTTTAATGTAATTAATACTTTAACAATACCATAACATTACATACATAATTCAAATAGTATATGTAGTATGTCTAGTACCTACCGCTACTACCAGATATAAAAACAAAGCTTATTAAACTTCTGGCACCCCCTGTGAATTATACATTACCAAATATCATGTTGTCATTACAACAACATAACTTTTCAATAGTTTGACATACAGATAGTTTTGGCTATTAAACTGAAACAATACCACTACACCACATTTACGTACAAGATAAGAATCTTTGACATTTTACCCCCTGCAGACAACAGGAAGTAAGCCTTATGTGACAGTGTTTCTCCACTTTCCATGAAATTCTCCCTGTGTGCAGTACATATGAAATCCGGTCACGAGGCCGCGGCCGCGACACACCCCGACGTGCGCACTGTCGCGAGGGCCCGCACATCGCTGCTTGCAGCTTTAATTATTATAATTGGATTGCTATATGTAAAACTGTAAAAGTTTTGAATATATATGTAATGCAAACATAAACAACATGTAAACTGACTCACTCTTGTGGAGTGCAGTCCATGTCCGCCTGGATCCTCACTCTGGTCACGCCATTGAGGTTGTGACCGGACAGCAGCGCATGGTTTCTGCCGTAGAAAGACACAGCACTGGGAGTGATGGAGGAGATCTCTGGTCTCTGACAGTGAAACACACACAAAGAGAGTCAGTTTAAATGTATTACCTTCCACTGATATTTTAGTCTCTACTGAATGTGAATGAGCATCAGATGAAGAATGTGCGTCAGAATCAAGGTTCACTCACAGAAAAGTTCCTCCCTGACTCCATCATTTGGCAAACGCTGTCCTGCAGGAGGAAGTGAGGCAAAAATGTTAACATTAATGTTTCAACATTAACCTAATTCAAAAAAACTGGAAACAGTAGAAAAAACAACTCGCTTGGGGAATATTCCAAAACCTACAATGTCTGTCTTATTTACATGTTGTTGGTGTTTGTTGTGCAGAAATAGAAAATGAGACATTTTGGTTTACTCATCGTCATTTAGTGACGAGCTGGCTAACGTTAGCTCCGACACAACATGTAAATAAGATTATAAATAAGTCTTCTGTTTCTGTGACTTTTAATGGAATCTAGCTGTTTCATATGAACTAATATTTCTTTGTCTAGATTAAATTAATCATCCAAAAAGGTGCATAATTACCTTCCCCTCTTCTTGATTTGCCCAGGAACAGCCGTCTGGGCTCCAGTCACATCCAGCCTCGACACACTGCCGACAGCTGCAGAGAAAACAAATGTTATAGTCTATTGTAGTTGTTGGTAACACTTGAAAACAAGATAGTAATACTGTATCTGCTTCCTGACCACTGCCAACCATGTTCACAATATAAGGCTAAGTTGTAGGATGTGGGAGGAGGAGCAGCTGACCATTGGTTCTGTTCTTTTGTATTTCTAGTTTTGTTTTTTTTTTTTCTTTTTTTGCAGTCCATTTATTCTGTTTGATTTGATATTTTTACTGTTAGTAGCACAGTGAGGCTTTAATACACTTGTTACCCCATCCTTTATCTTACTTCCAGCTTTATTGTTTATTGTCCAGCTTGGGTCTCTATGAAGACTAGTGCATGTCCAGTCTCATTACCTGCCATGTTGAGAGCAACACTTACCCTTGCCTCAGACATATTTAACGGTTAGCCAGTTTTCTCCCTGCCAATTTGGATCCAGTTTTGGAAAATCATTGGTTTCTAGGCTCCCTCTCTTTGTAGTCCAGTTGCAGCCAACTATTTCTTTGTTTCCTTTAACTCTTGATGGTTCACTCCAATTTGGGGGATTAATTCAGGGCATCACAAGTTTTGAAAACCTTTTTTATTAATAATTGTTTTGCATCTTTCTGCTCACTGACAGATCCATTTGGTATACACAGTTGGCATACCCGATTTATCACAGTATGCTGCCCCTCCCTCTAATTCCAAATGGATTAGTGATGTTATGCTATGTTTGAAACTATGTTTTAAATCACTTCCTCCACTCGAAAGTCAGTAAATAAGGTGTGGGGCCCTTTTCAATCCTTTTTTGAGAAACCTTAGACTGAGAATAACTATTATCATTTTACTATTAGTATTATTGTTTTAAACTTTTGTTGTATGTATTGTATCTTTTTTCTTTTTTTATCTTTCATAAACCACTGTTTTGCACATTGTCATTTGTGGGTTAGTATGTGTGTGGGGGTTTAAGTTGTATGCATGTCAGGTGGTTGCCTGTGGTTGAGTTAACATGAAAAATGTAACCTAAGACCTAAAAATGATCAGTGATGCATGATGAATTGTTTTTTTAAAACTATTTCCTCTCTATCTTTGATCATTTATGTTAGAACTGATTCGTCTACTTCGACTTCTTGAAAAAGGTGGATTTACAGGACAGATGTTGGCGGTCCCCTGATGTCAGAGCAGTTGGATATCTTCACTTTTTCTGACAATTGTGTTGACCCAAGTCTGATCCTAACTGTGACATCCAGGTCTGTGAAGTGAAAATAATACAGTGAATGTCAGAGTCTTGGTCATCATTTTCAGCAATACACGTTTTTATACGATGTAACAATATATCATGTGAGAATTTTCATCTTGTAGGATTCTTGTGACAGTGTGAAGGTCCTTGATTGTTAAGTATTTAATTCAACAGAGTATTATTTTTATCAAACGTTACCTTCAGCAGCAAGAGCGCTGCCAGAGAGGGTGCAGGTGCATTGTGGGAACTGTGGAGGGCTTTCCTCGCTACAAAGATCACTTGAACTTCCGGAAAATTGACAGGCGAAGTTAGACAGCCCCTTCTGGCCCGCAGTCAGGTGTGTCTGGATCTTAAGTGTGATCTGAGAAAGGAGGAGATGAAAGTTGAAAAGAGAAAATCACTGACAGTCGCAGCTAATTACAGTTGAATGCTTGTGTGTGATCTGTACCCGGCCAGTGCTGTCCTTTACAGCTTTGGAGGAAACCATTTTCTTTTGCTGGGAATCATCAGGAATGGATAACCAATCTGAATCTAGGCAGTCATCTTCAAATGTGCAGCTAGGAAGAGAAAATGATGTTTTAACCAAGTTCATGAAGGTTCATTGAAGGTGTCAACTGCAGATGTAGTTTCCCTGACCTTCTTTTAGAGCTGCACCAGACGCAGTATGGATCCAGTGCAGACCAACAGTCCTGCACATTTGTGTATGTGCTGCACTTTGACACAGGTACACGTTTTATCTATAATAAAACACATTTAAAAACCCTTTGAAAGTATGGCTTAGGTAAGCTATTGTAAAGTCAAAATCCTCCAGTTTTCACAAGTATGTTTATACATGTACAATGTACCTACCTGGTTTTGAAATGGCACGTACACATGTTTCTGATCCACCTGATCCAGACGTATTTTGGGAAACACTTGGCGGTCGTCATTGGCCCTGTAGAGCACCCTGGGACAGGCAGTGTGATAGTTCTTGTCCACGGCAAGCTGACAACAAGGATGTAGCTTTGTTATGTTTCTGAGAGACTGAGCTGCTGTGTTGTGTTTTTAGTTGTAAGGTAAAGCTGAACGGGGAAGAAGGAACTATCAAAATAACAGTACAAACACCACACAGGAAGTTTGACTCTGAAAGGCCATCAGCTTACTTACACAGTGAGCTTCAGCCTATTGATTTCTGTCTATGAGGACATCATGCTGCTTCTGAAGCCTAAAAGTAACATCTCAGTCCACCACTAACATTTAAAGGTGCAACTTCCTCAGATATATCTGTACGCTATATTTCCTGTCACAGTTCTGAATCTATTAATCTGAATTTGCAACGTCTTGATGGGTTTTACAATTAACATTCTTGTTTGATGAAGTGGGATTACTTGTAATGGATTTTTAATTTATTTTCACTTTTCTGGTATATAAACATTAACAAACATGAGAAGGTTGTAATAAAAGCACAAATATTAGATTTTCTAGTCAGATAAAAATGTGTATTTTTGCCAATCAAACTTTTTTTATCTTACCAGTTTTTATTATTGAAAGTTTGCATTTCATTCATTGTTTTGATAAACATCATCATAATACTAAATGATATTTTAGTGGGGTAAAATTCTCTGAAACATAAAAAATAATCTTTGACCCACTTACAAGTTAGTTACTGGGAGGAGGTTAAATTATAGTTCCTGAATAAAACTGTAATGAAAGCATTTTAGAGCATCTTACATGTTTGCCATTTATTTTAAAATATCTGTATAATATGACAGTTACTTTGTTTAGTAGTTAATCGGTAGAAGAAAATGTGCTGCTGAATGACTGATCTTTAGTCATTTTATCAATAGAATCATGTAAATGAACTCTTCATACACACCTTAATGAGCTGCCCATCTCTCGTCCCAATGTAGAAAACCATCCAGGCCTTGTGTCTCTCTGCCACCACAGAGGTCATGTGGTTTTGCCTGAAGAGCACCACCTTCGGCTTCAGAGTCTTTGGCTGAGATACACAAACACATTTATCATCACCTTCAGATCCAAACGGTCTTTATGGAAATCTGAAATCAAGAACTTTGAGATGTTGAGAGCGCTTCATATTAAAATATCACTGCTCAAAGCTGAATTAGGTGTGTTTCCATGTTACATTTCTAATGATGTTTAACCAATCAATATCTTGTGATGTGTGTATGCCTTGATGTTACAGCGAGTTGAACTTGTGTGCAGTTGTCTCCTGCTGCCACAGTTTAAAATAAAAAAGCATCAAATCTATTTAATCCTCAAATTATTTGACTCACTTTCTTTTAGACATAAAACCATGCAGGATATTGCAGTAGTTTACTTTTATTTCAAGTCAACAAAACTTTGTTGCTTCATAAGCTTTTTAGAAAACTACATTTTGTAACAAATGTTTATCTTCATATTCTGCAGTAATTGACATTGTGGGAATCTTTGAGTTTCTGTGTCTGAGCACCAAGAACTGGCTTTAATGTTGCAGTGGGGAAAAACCTTTGTGATGTTATTTAATCTAACAATTTAGTATAACATAGTCTAGTCTTAAATGTTTCAAACAAGCTTCCTTGGATTTTTATTGTTGTAACTTTCAGGATGAAAATAAACTCTGGTCCCACCGTCGGTTTGAACTTGCCACAGCTGAGACTGCAGAAGTCTGGATCCTCGTCGGTCTGTCCGGAGAGATCCGGGCTGATGTCGAACAGCAGCAGCTCGGTGTTGGCTTGTCCTCCGTCCACACTGAACACGCCGCTCCACAGCACCGGCGGCCCCCCCGGGATCACCGAGGAGGCCCGCAGTCTGCTGCCTCCTTCCCCTCCATCAGAGACACTGAGAGTCGCGCCCCGCAGAGACCTGAGAGTCTGGACTTTGCCGGTTTTGCCCTCGAGCCAAATGAGACGGACTCTGTTGCTTCTGGCGCCTGACGGCACGTTGGAGAAAAGATAAATGATCGAGTTGATCTGAAATCCATCCACAAACTCCACACTGCCTTTATGTTTGAACGAGGTGTCAGAGAACTCGCCAATTTTGGAAAAGATTAATCCTTTCTGCTTGTCATTGGTGTTATGAAGGTTGACCGCATCTGATCCAGTGGAGCAGCCGGTCGCTGGTGATGTGTCCTCTCCGTCCTGCTGTTTGGCAGTCAGGATGTAAGTCTCTGTCACAGTCTCAGTCTTCTCCACATTCACCAGGAGGCCGACGGATGCGTTGCTGTGCAGCAGGGGCCCCACCTGGATGTCTTCCCTGTACAGCAGGTTGGAAATGTTCTTCAGGTCCAGCACCTCGCAGTAACCGCAGCCCGTGTCGATCACACCGCAGCTGATCAAAGTCTCATTCTCCACAAACGGTAACAACACGTTGACTCTGAATGTCGCGTTCCGCTCATCCGACTCAGAAACCCGGTAAAACTGCGCGTCTTCCAGCCTCTCCCCCCGCTTCACGACCCCTCTCTGGGTCAGACTCTGGACCGGAGTCAGGTCGTGGCTCAGCTGGTACAGCTTCTCCTCTGTAGCGATGTAAACCGTGTTGGTGGCCACGGCGAAGTGTCGGATGTCTCCGTTAAACGCGAAGCCTCCACCCTCCTCCAGGCCCCGAGCCGGTTCTCCCCAGAGAGTGAACAACAGAGCGGGCAGCAGGATCATCGTGTTGCAGCTGGCAGCAAAGCGCTCACACACTGACGCTCTTCATGGCGCTCTGCTCTCTGCCTCAGTGTCGCTGGAGTCGTGCGTAAAAGCGCAGTGCGCCTCGGTCGAAACGCGCACAAAGCGCACGCTGTCTGGAATGAAATTGTGAATCTTATTCCGGTCGCTACAGTACAGGCCCAGGCTGATTTTCCTCAACCTTTGCTCACTTGTAGTTCTTTAGAAATCTATTGTTTCGGTGTAATTCACCGGTGGTCCGGTGCAGTGATTGGGCGGGTCTCTTTTCCTCCTGGCATTATGTAACCTCTGCTCAGAACTGAAACTGAAAGCATCTACCACTCGCTGCTGTAACATGGTTAGAAATAGAAAGCAGAAAGGTGCGCCACAAAAAGAAGAAGGCCTTGCTGGCTGACGCTGCAAAGTGTGCAAAGATAACGGTTTTATTTAAGCAAGTGATGATGAGGAGTTGAGGACAGTGGCGAAGAGGCAGAAGCATCAGAGGAGTGAGCAAGGAGCTTTATCATTCTTATGGGCCTACGTGCTGTGAACTAAATGAAGCAAGTGAAGAACAGAAAGTGTTTGTTAAACTTGGGGTTTCAGTGCCTGAGTCCCGCTGCAGGTTTAACAAGTCAGATGTTTGCGCTAAATAAAAGTGATTACAAAAATGCTCATCAACTTCGAATGTAAATGTGTAAAACAACCTTTTGATAATTTTCTTCCAGACTACTCCTATTATTTGTTTGCGTTATCAGAATTGGGTTTATTGCCATGTAGGTTTTCACATACAAGGAATTTGCTGTTTGTGTATTGGTGAGTAACAATAACACTTATAGGCTTCAAGGCATAATAGCGTATTTAATAGTCAGCCCAGCAATACAAAAGATTTGTTTAATATCCTACTTTATCTACAGGTGAACATGGCCTCTGAACAAGAAAGGGGCAGGATGGAGCAGGAACCAACACTGATCCAGTTAGGTGCACTATTGAATGTTATAGTGTGACTGAAGTAAACTAGAGCGCAATACATCCTTCATATGATCAGGTTGGACTACTTCATTCAAGTAATTTATAATTGCATTGCAAGAAACAATAAATGGCAAGTATGTTGCATAATACACCATATATACTGTATATTTGCCTATGTCAAGGTGTGACCATTTATCATGAATTTGATTTAATTCTGATAATAAAAGCTATTAAGTCAAATTAGGTGTCAAGTGATCATTACATGAATTCAACTTTGAATTTCTGCTGTCTGTACCCACAAACATGGGGAGAAACGTGCAGACATTGAAGATGCATGATGAGTGATTGCAAGAAACATCGGTGCCGACTTAATTAATGTAGCTGCACCTGCTGAGCTAAACCCACCTTATCCTGAGTTATTACTTCAGCTAACATATCATTCATCCTGACCAATGATATATCATGCAGTTCCAAATCTCAGAGGGTGTGTCCTCACCCCGCTCTCTGTACTCCAGTCATCTTGGATCTACCTTTAACCAACTTCAGAGAATTAAAATACATTTCTAGCTTTTTATCTTAAATTTTTTAAATACATTTTTACAATAATGTGTCAAATGTCACTCGTAGAGAGGAACCTGCTGCGAATTGTCACCTGAATCTGCAGCTCCCCTCGGTCATGGAGCTTCATAGTGAGTTTCAGCTCAGTGTTTAGCTGTCCGGGCCGTAACGTTACTGTTCTGGTTCACTCTCAGCAGCTGTTTCCAGAGCTCTAAAAAACCCACAGTACACTACCTGCTCAGCACCAAACAGCTAGTGACTAGGTGGTGAACATAGTGAATAAAGAACCTGGTATTTACCTCCAGAGTTGGTGGAGACCAAAACAGAGCTAAAAGAGAGTGAACTCCAAATAAAAGTTAATGTTTCTCCATAACTGCTGGATGTGTAAATAAGCTGTTTGCCTACAAACTCGCCATATTAACTTAAGGTTACGATGTGATTGTGGTATTTACTGCTCGTCTCTGCTGCCACCAAGTAGCCAAAAAATCAGTTATTGCAGATTTAAAGTGGAATACAATCCATTTTAGGAATTCACATGTTATAGCATGTCACAGTTAAGTTAAAGGTCCTACACAGCCACGTAGTTGTTCGTATTGTGAATGTAAGAACGATGAAAGTGTAACGCCCTCCACCCTGAGGGCACTGTCACATTACATTTCCAGTATAAGACTGTTTGCTCCGTCTACCAATCATTTCTACCGAAGCCCGAAATGATCGACAAACGAAAAGTGTGCTTTTCCTGTTTCGCGTACACTGATAACAGTCTCTGATTGTTCTGATCAATATTGATCAGAAACGTGACATTGTGTCACTATTTCGTTGAGAGGAAACGTCACGTGACCATGCCTGAGCAGGTGCAACAAACTAATGGAGGTGAGAAAGAAGCACAGTCTGTACCCGCCCACACTGTCATCAGAAGAGGCCTGCTCAGACAAAATAAGTTAAAACAGCTGAGTGGATGGGCCATAGGTGTGTAGGGCCTTTAAGTTTGTATTCATAGTTTTTCGAAATCAGAATAAAAATGAGAAATTTCTGATGTTGCTTGAATGTAAACTCAATAGTTGCTTCACTGACAATAGAAGCAGTGTGGAGCTGTAAAGTCATAAATACATTTTAGCACCGGCAACATGAGTACAAAACACTATTCAAACCACATCGAGGAGAAGAAACACTGGATTAGTTCATACAATGATTCACCCAGTGACTATATCATTGTCCTGATTGAGCAAAACCATGAAATAAGTCAAACTCCTCTTCAGCTTTAGGAAACTGCAGTAACACAGAATCTGCCTTAGCCGTGGGAATTCATAGTCAGATCATTGTGACTGAACGCGATGCTTAAATGTGCGGATGTCCCCTTTATGAGCGCGGCGCTTGCGTTGTCGCCTCCTGCCGCTGGAGGCCGCCCGCCGCCTCAGTGCGAGGGATGCGGCGGCACGCGTCGGCAGCTCGGTCAGAGGCTCGGCAGCTCCAGCGGCTCCGCTCCGCATATTCCCTCTGACCCTCCGTCTCCGGGAGTCATTCATCTCGGTCAGAGCTGCTGCTCGGTCTGCCCCGACGGGATCCGTCCGCCCGTCCGTCCGTCCGTGCAGCGCCTGCACCTCCGCGCCTCCGTCCAGCGCCGCGTCCGCGTCTGCACCCCGGGAAGGTCAGACGCATCTTTTTTTTTTTTAATTTATTTTTGATCAACGGACCTGGCAACTTTTTTTTTAATTTTTTTTTTTTTTTTTTTTAATTCCTCCCTTTCCTGATCCGCGTTTTCCGTCACCGGGGGATAATCGCTGCATTCAGCCGTCGCTGGTGAGTCCTCCTGCCGGTGTTCTCATGCGAGGCGCGTCCCCTCCGGAGACACGGCTGCAGCGCTGAGGTGGGGATGTGATCAAACCTGCGGTCAGGCCGGGGGGGGTGCATGTCCTACTAACACACTGAAACCTTTAGGGAAGGTCATGCACACGCAGTCTGTTTCCTCTAAGATGGAGCTCTCCCTCCTGGCATAAAATAATATTAATGTGACATTTTGGGGGACATGGGCTCAGTGTTTTGGTTTTCAGGTGACTTTAGATGGACACTATCTTTCTCAATGTACTGTAACGTTTGGTCAGAAGAAGTTAGACAAATCTCTCCAGCCAGTCATCTTGGTTGCTGAATGGGAACACATTCAAGATAAAGCACAAAAGATAAAAAAATAAGTGTATCTCCAGTCTTCATGAGTATGCAGTTCTATCTAACTTTGCTGCTTCTCCCTCCACCTTCCCCTGTTGGGTTCCAGGACATAATTAACATTCACCGAGCAGCTCCCAGTGTTGCATAAGGTTTCAATGGGATTAAATGGTCAGTCAGCTCATCCGACACTGGTCCAGGGGACTCCTCGGGGTCCCGAAGAAGGTTGTGGGTGGGATGCCAGCAAAAATGAAGAAGGGTTCGATATCACTGTTGTTTCTTTGACTTGAAATCTGCACCGGGAGGGAATGAAGGCTAGGAAAGATAACAGAAATTTTGGGCATGCTCTATAAAAAACAAGTTACAGCAGCCCTCAGCTGACGTGCACATATCAAGATGAAGTGCATTTAGTGTATGGGTCCCAGAGAAGTGCAGTGCTAATGACTCACAGTGGTGGAATGTAAGTAAGTAGGGTAGACTGGAGACCTGCAGCAGCAGTGATGACACTCATACTGCATCTGCTCAGTTAGACCCAAAGTACTACTACTACTACTTAAAGTAGCAAGAATACATATTCAGCATCTGCTGGGCATTTAAAAAAAAATAAAGACTTGTTATGGAGGTATGAAAGTAATTTTTTACACGAGTGGTATTTTTGTCATACTGTATTGTTGTAAAACAATATATATTTTCAGAATACTACGCTCATTGAGACAAAAAGGATTTAAGTTAAGATATTAAGTTAATTTGTGAAATATAATGGAGTTTTAACATGTTGTAACCGTCCTTGATCGTGTTTCAACTGTCACCAGGATTGGGTTCAGTTGCAACATCTGACTAATCATCTTTAAATGGTATGGGTAATTAGCATAGAGACATCAGTTTAATATATAGAAACATTGGTTGGTCTGGTCCAAATAGTCTCTGAGTAACAGAGAAATGGAAAGTGTTGCAACTGTCCCCACTCTCTCCTTTCACCAACTACAACATAAAAGTGCTGTGAATACATTAATGCAAATACATGTAATAGTATTACAATAATATAATGCTGGAAGGGGCCATTCTGCATAATAGATACATTTACTTTTGATACTTTAAAGGGACCCTTTGGAGTTTGCTATGGATCAATGTTTCTATGAGTGGGTCCTGTTTTGTTTGTTTTGTGGTAAGAAACACTGAATGTAAATATAACTTTTGTTTGTTTATAAGAACTAAGGACATCTTTAACTACATTCTGTTGCAAATACTTATGTTCTTTAACTTATGTAACATTTTGAATAGAGGATCTCTACTTGTACAAAAAGTATATTTCACATTGTGGTATTTCTGCTGTTACTTAAGGAAAGGATATCAATTCTACTTCCACCTTGGATGGCTCACAGAATAGGTTGTTTTGTTCACTCCGACAGAAGAGAAAGACAAAATCTTCTCTGGAGTGCTTGCGATGAAACATTTTGATCAAACGGGGCCAAAAGTATGAGGGCTGTCTGACAGGGATGAAATCCCTGGATGAAAACATGTTTGCAGCTTAAGAAAAGGAAAACAACTTTTTTAACAGTAAAAGCACAGTTTCTATTTAACCCTGTGGAATCACAATTTAAATGATTTTTTCTTTCAGATTTAGTCCATAATTTTACTGATAACTGTTTTTTTTTTTTTTTAGACCAGTAGTTTTGCTTTTAGGTGACTAAAATGTCTTTTTTTTCCGTTTGACTAGGACATTGTAGCATTCTTTTCCCCACTGGTTTCACTGGTTTCCCTCCAGAGGCAGTGCACCAGTTGACTGTATGTATTTTGATGACAGGCCTGTGGTTTGCAGTCTTTCTATAGCCTGTGGTGCAGCAGGTCTCCTCCCATGGTTTGGAGCTCAGAGGTCTGTAATCTCCCTGAACCGCAGCACCACCACCCAGATTCATTTCTCAGGGTAAAAATGATACAAAACCCAGCTGGGCACACAGCGGAAAAAAATATACACGTGCCCAGTTTGACAGTTTGGACCTGAAGAGCAGAGGTCCATGGGTAAAAAAAGCGTAATTGTAGGTACTAGACAGATTAGAGACAGATAGACAGCATTAATTTAACTTTAAAAACAGATGCAAGCTGAATTCTTTTTGTTTCATGTTCATATCGTAGTTGGTTCTGTACCTTTTGGCTTCAGTCTGAAAAGCAGTACCACCAGCACAAGTTAACTATTACTGCACAGTTGAAAGTGGCTGTTTTCAGTTTGTACTGAAGCAGTGGTCCTGAAGCATTCTTTGTTCATAAGTTTATCTTATGCTTCTTTTGTAACTCTGTAGTTACTATTTTTGATTTGTGTTTATTGTAAAAATGTAGCTTGTGCTATTTGTTTTGAATGTGTTATTGTGCGACATGTGTAGGTGTACATGTACATCCAACACTTTTTTCAGTAGTATGACTCACTTTAGTGTGCAGTTAGAAATATAGAGAGACAACTAGGAAAATGATGCGTCACACTTGGATTATTCCTCATTGACGGCCTTCTTAAAAGCTGCTAGAATCCATATTTTCACATTAACAATGGGTCATATGATGGTGTGTATGGGACAGTGGTCTCTGTAGTGAGCAACCCACAGAGAATTATCACCCAACTCTTAAGTTCCCTTCAACTCTACAGAGCATTTTAGCATCTTTCAGCACATTGTTTTGGTTTTTAACCTTACAGTTTTGGTTCAGTCTCACAGCTCTCATCAGCCTTGTTTCCAACCACAGCAGGCGGATGTTTTCAGGGAAAAAGCCCCCGATAGCCCACTGTACACTACCAGCTCAGCATCAAACAGCAGACGGACAAACTTAGTGACTAGTTGCTGGAGCATTTATCAGCTAAAGAGCCAGATATTTCTCTCAGGAGTTAGAGAGGCCAAGTTCCAGCTGTGCGGTCAGCTGAGAAGGTCAGTTGTTTGATTGTGGTTTTAAAACACAACAACAAGAAACAACATGCAAAATAACAGTTTGGAGTTGTTGGTAAGTGTATTGTTTACTTTAGATGGGCCTACGCTAACAGTTTCTCCCTCATTCCAGTCTTTGTGCTAAGCTCGGTTAAACCTGCCATGGCGTGTTTATGTCTGCACGGGATGCAGCTGAGATATAGGTGATAATCATCAGCTTGTCTGACTGTGCAAAGGTGGCAAACCAGCATGCCAGTTTTTACAGAAATGTTGGGCTGCTCGTTTGAATGAATGGGATTTTTGTCTAACAACATTATAGATGTTTGCCTTTTCTTCTAATAAACTTATAACATTGTAGTTGATCCTTTTTTTTATTTTGGTTGATACTGTATCATTGTGTTAAGTTATTTTTGTCTTGGATCTTTAGTGCGAACAATACTGTCACAATGTACTAATTTCTTGCTGTGTTGGGTGTGTGCACCATAGCACTGTAGTTCCAGATGTGTTGAGTTCAGCAGCCGCTTCAGCCCCACTGAAGCTGTCTACCCTGTGACTTCACTGCATGACTGAGGTGTGCGAGCGCGTGAGCGGGAGAGAGAGAGTCAGGGTGGTGGGTGGAGTGGGTGGAGGCCATAAATGGCAAAACGTGAAGGAGAAACGACCGTCTCAGTGGGGAGACACTGCTGCGTGTTCCTCTCTTTCCGGTGTTTCCCTGCTGCTGCGTGGGAGAGCGAGGGAACACTGCAGTGGTGTGTGCGCAAGATATTAAACAGATAGAAAGCAAGACGATACGAGCGAGAAACAAGGCTGGAAGACAGCCGAACAAAGTCCGTTGTAATAGAAAATACCAATACAAGCTGTATATGTGGGTTGCTACTTTTCCATTTTCCACATAACACAACTTGATGTGTTAGTAAGTACTTAGGTAGGTTATGGGACCTTCATCAACATGGTTACAATTAAAACCACGCGGTTCAGGTTAGGGAACGATTGTGATCGTGCTTAATTAACAAACAAACACTGACTGTCAGGCCGATAATTCTTACGGCTTTGTCTCTTGAACCTAAACACATTGTTCTGGGGCACTTGCTGAAACGACTCTGTCATTTTTCTCGGAGAACAATCTCCAAATGTTTGAAACACAGTTATTGCTCCCAGCCCTCTGACAGCCGTAATCGAGGTGATCCTGGAGAACTTAAAGGTTACAGCCAAGCTTGAGTTGTGGCCTGCGCCGCACAGTTGACAATGGTTCACCTCATAAATGCTCAAAACACCTCAAACTGAACTGAGAAAGACGGAACAAAATGTTACTGTTGTCACTGTTACAATTTTAGTACATTCTCACCCACTGTTTTGACTGTGCTGTCCGGTTGGTGGAATTGCGGAGTCCACATTAATAACGCTAAAAACAATAATATTTAAAGGCGCTGGCAGATGCCACGATGACCCTTGCTGAGAGAGAGACACAATGATGGATGATCGACCTCCACTTGAGCCACTCTAGGCGGCACACAGCCAAGCCATATATGGGTATGTGTGTGTTGGTAGAAAAAGGGAAAAAGGTTAGCTTAAACTTAAAAGAGAGAGAGAGAGTGTGTGTGTGTGTGTGTGTGTGTGTGTGTGTGTGTGTGTGTGTGTGCTGCAGTGGATGGGGAAGCAAAGCGCTGGAAGTTTGCCACCTCATAACTTCAACCAGTGTGAGGCTGGCTAACATGTTTCTGGCACTGACACACACACAAACACATTTTTGTAGCTTTTATTTATCCAGACAGGGTGTACTGAACGTCTGTTTTCAGTTTTCGCCCATATTTCTTGCTTTATCTCATTTCAGCTATTAACGGAGGGGTGAGTGAAGAGATTTTCTTGTGTGGTTTCATTTACACGCCAGCCTCCGACGATAGATCATCTCACAAACATGGCTGACATGCTTCAGCATATTGGTTCTCCTTAGTGCCAGAAATGGCCAGTTTTATGTCACCTTTGATCACTTACTGAGTGTTTCATTGTAGCGTGTCACACAATACAATGACCAAATTTTAGAATTATGGTTCTCATCTAACTCTTGCCAAGAAAGTGAATAAGTGTATTTCACCAAATGTCCAACTGTTCCTTTGTTTCAGTATGGACAGTGATTGGCCACATCTCTGCAACGCAACACCTACGAAAAAAACATGACAGGAACACAAGGAAACAGAACACAAGTTTGTTTGTTGTTGAATTCACGCTTTGACTCGTGGTTTTCTCTGTGCATCAGCTGCATTTTGATCAGGTCGACACGGGTGAAGACACGCGTCTCTACTGCGGTCAGGATTCTCTGCAGCAGTGGCTCAAATCCACGACCCTCCAGTTACAAACACGCTTCACTATCAGGCCGCTGCCACCGCTGCATGGATTTAACAAAAAACACAAGCCTCAGCCTTGTGTGTTTGTTGTTGTATTATCTCTGTCAGCATTGCTGTGAATTGGAAATGCACCACTCTTGAGCCAGCATATCCCAGGATTCTCCTGGAATCACTGAGTTATAGATTTCAGTTAGATTCTCGATGCTGTCTGCTTGCTTTTAAAAGTTAAAAGTTGGACGAGTAGCCCGGAGAAAAACAGAGTGTGTTTGGGGCAAAAGTTAAGAATCAATTACCTGGTGAGATAACTTCACAGTGGGTTGTTTTCTCATCAAACAGACCCGTGCTTGGTTGTTTTAACGGGCCGCAGTTGTGTTTTCCTTTTGAATGGATGTCTCCAGCTCTGTGCGCTTTATTCCTGCTCTCCCCCGCTCTCTCCGTCTTCTGCGCTCCGTCTTTCTTTTACATCTCTCACACACCTGCATGAAAAATCACAGTTAGGTCAACAACTCCCCAAAATGGACCGACACCGCTGTCTCTGCGTCACATGCTGCTCACTTTGGTGTTTAAAACCTTTTTTGATTTGTGATCTTTCTGTGTGTTCTCCCCTGTGGACGGACCGTCAGAGGTGTGTCACCTTCAGCTGATTAAATCTCTGTAGCCAGCAGACGACAGCACAGAGGATACAGCGTTTCATCTGGGCTGTGTATTTCAAAGCACTGCACACGACTAACACAGTGTGGGTGCCTGTAATAAAGTAAAATAAATGGATATTTTTTCTGTGGTTCTCACGCACCAGACTGGTATCTTTTCCACAAAGGAAGGTCCCTCTGTCCACATTACTGTGCACATGTAAACATGCCCAAACAGGAATTTAATCATCACTTGAGTTACGTAAATATAGACAACAAAAATTAAAAAACGTTCTTCACTTGCAGTACAAGCCATGTTAAGGGCTGAAATCAGATATTAGTATTATAGTTTATATTGTTATTATTATATCATAGTTTTCAGATATCCAGATATAAGATGTACAGTATATCACAATATGACAAAACAAACATTTTATTAATCAATATTGAAGTAGCCATTTACTTGTACTGTAACTTAACAAATGCTATAGTCCAGCCAGTTTTTTACACCCAGCTCCCTTTATAACTTCCATGGGGTAGAAGGACAAAGCACCTCCTTCACTCAAAAATATGTTGCCAGTCAACACAATCAAGGCAACAATTATGTTTCTCGCAAAACATATTTGTAAAAACTAATTTGTAGTGTACAAATGTAATTTCTAGAAGCCAGCTCTGTCCCAATATACCTGATTATGAGCCTTTTTTTGGTGCAGTCATTCAAAGCCTGACTCTTCTGCTAATGTAAGTCCTGCAGCTTGCTGGAGGACACTGAGAAAGCACTGTATGACTCACAGGTGGTGGTGAAAGACACACAATGCTTTGCTGGGCTAAAACTAGAAATACCTTGAGAAAATATTGCCTGCAAGAAAGGAAAATGTAAAGCAAAAGGTAAAGCAAGTAAAACAGTTGTTAAAGTTGTTAGCACATAAACGTGTCCTACATGTTTCCTCAGACGCTGCTTCCTCCTGTGTGGACGAGAGGATGGATGGCTGACCTCGGAGCTCGCTGATTGGTTCGCTGAGCTTCTCTGGCCGCAGCTGCTGTCATGGCCAAGAGCCCGGAGGTGAAGCTGGCCGTGTTCGGCAGAGCGGGGGTGGGCAAGTCAGGTAAACTGCTATGAGTGTGTGTGTGTGTGTGTGTGTGTCTGTGTGTGGGTTTGTTTGTTTATCACACGCAAGGCTTTACATTTAAAAAGGCTGCAACTTTGCTGCCGTGTATCCGCAGACATCCTGAAGTGTGTTTCGCCTCGTTCTGCCTCATTTATATCGCCACTGTGTGTCTCACCACGACCTCTTGCTTTCTAATGTTTCCCTCCATCATCCTGTCAGTATTTTTATACTCGCCATAATTTCTCCTCATACTCAGCTTGCTTGCGTGGACATTACAGTAGGAGGTTGTTTTTGGTCTGGCTTAAATACTTTCACTCCCACAGATAAGTCAGTGGAGTCATTATCATTTGGTTTCAGCGTTCCTCTATGAGCTGCAGCCGCTCGGCCTCAGCTGGCGCCCTCTATGTTTTCTCCAGTAGCTAACACACTAACGCAGACCATATGTTTCCTGTCGGCTGCAAATCAAGACAGATTGCTTCTGTGTAGCAATCAGCTGTTGGAAAACATGCTTCGGGATCTCTTCCATGTCGAAGGAGGCCATTAAAATGCCTGAAGAGGTCAGCTCAAGTAGTGTACTGGAAAGTATAAGGACTGAGGAGTTAATTTCCTTCAGCTGAAAGGAGTGCGGTTGTGAAACACGCCGGTGAGGCTGACGGTGTCTGACATGCACGCCCGAAACCTTGTTCAGGAAGCGGAGACCTAGAACCTTTCCCTGAACTAAGAAGCGTGCCGTTAACCCTGCCTGTCTCCTCCTCACGTAATGAAGGTCACCCCCCTAAAACCTGTCAGTCATCTTAATGAGTTGTCATATGTCCTGATCCTTCCCCACTGATGTAATCCCCCCACAGTTTCTACTGTGACTTTGTGGTCTGTGGCCGCTAACCTCATGTTCCTCATTTGAAATACTAAGAAAAAAAAATGGTTGATTAGGTTATTGTTCAGGCTTCGGGCATAACTGTGTATGTTTCTGCTCATTTTCTTTAAAAATAGCACCTCAGTGAT
Source organism: Lateolabrax maculatus (assembly GCA_031216445.1). Classification (NCBI taxonomy): domain Eukaryota; kingdom Metazoa; phylum Chordata; class Actinopteri; order Acropomatiformes; family Lateolabracidae; genus Lateolabrax; species Lateolabrax maculatus. The sequence continues at coordinate 6,068,143 of CM062211.1, forward strand.
CATTATTGAATTTGAACACTTGCAGGAACATGTTCATCTCCTATTCAGTTTCACAGCAGCAGAAACATCACTCAAAACAATGACTGCTGATTCTTAATGAAAGGTTAAGGGATCACCGATGATTACAGTTCATCCTGAGGAGGACATGAATGTCTGGAACAAATTTCATGGCAATACATCCTATAGGTGTTGAGACATTTCACTTAAAACCAGAGTTCTGAATCTCATGAAAGTGCTAGAGGGAAAGTCAGCATCAGCATAGTCAGTACATTTCATCCTCAGGGGACCATGAACATCTTTACAAAATTTCACCGCAAACTGTTCAATTGTTGCTGAGATATTTCTGTTTAGTTCTGGTGATAAACTTGTTATTTGTGTGCCGGAAACCTCTCTTCAATACTTGCTGCCTCCCTTTTCACTTGGACATTTGATTTTCAAGTGACCGCTCGATTCGCGCAGCTCTGCAGTCGCCTGGTCCTCGACCAAATGCCTCCCTTTGCTCTTTTTATTGCACAAAAACAGACACACAACAAGACAGTAGTCATTGTTGTCACATCTGAAGCTGCACGTAGCCCTGGTGATCCCTGCAACAATGAACAGCTCTCATCTAAACATAGCCCTTTAGTGGAAGCCCACAGATGCTAATGAATCAGCCTTCTCCTCAATGGGCAAACACCAGGAGAACACAAAATAAACAATAATGTTTAACAGATTTTACATGTTGTTTTGAACCTTTTAGTGCGTTGGTGTGAGATCCTTTACGCCATGTACACGTCTGAATTCCACACTGTAAAAATAGTCGGGTACAAGTAAAAGTATGTAAGTGTAATCAGGAAAATGTATTTAAAGTAAAAGTACTCAATGTGACTGTAAAGATCCTCAGTGAAGCACAAGCCCATGTTTCTCACTTAATTGTAAGTGCAACTTACCAAAAGGACACTCAGTTCAATGCAACTACAAAGCCATCTTGGTGTTATTGCATGATGACAAAAAAATTGGTTTGCAACGTAGTGATGGATTCTAAACATTTGAAATGTAGCATTTAAGTGTTTTTCAGTTACAAGGTTGTTGTTTAATAAATCAGACATTGATGGATCAGTGCTGTATTGTACCTCTTCATATGGGCTTGCGCTGGTACTTGGTTGAAAAAATATTTCAAAGGGGGTACATTATAAAAAAGTTTGAGAACCACTGCTCCACTGAGTCAATAAACCAAGGGCTGCAAAGTGCCAGGACAGTAATTATAATTTTAATTAATAATTGTAATAATTTCGAAGGTTTGGACTGTTGATTGGACAAAACAAGCATTGTGAAGGTATCACTTTGGGCTCTGGGTAATTGTGACAGCATTTTCTGAATTTTTACAGACCAAACAATCAATCAATTAATGGAGAAAAATAATCAGCAGATTAATCCATAATTAAAATAATCATTAGTTGCTGTCCTATACAAAATAGTTAGACTAAATAGTTAGTCTGTTTCTTTGCTCTGATCTGATCCAAGTGTTTGTAGTAAAGGAGGCCTCACACAAATATGTGGATCCAAAGGGTAATAGCTTCTCCAAAGCTCTCTTTCCCAGCTCAGGGTGCTCCTTCTTCACACACGCCCAAAACTGTGTGACAGTTGATGTGTCAAACTTCCTCTGCAGGCCACAGTCACATGACACATCCAAGGGTTTTTCCTGTTGTCTGACAGGAAGCTTGTGCTGTAGTGCAATGATCCAGACTGAATATCAGAGCTTAGAGCCACCCTTTACCCGTTGTTTCAGCACCTTAGGGTGCGTAAAGGTACATACTAATGACCCGTTTTCTGGCTGTTTCTTTCTGACATCTCTCTTGCAGAATTATCAATTTTGATCATGGGGATTGGTTAGTTCACAACCAAAACACATGTATGAAGCGTGATAGATACGGTAAATGTAATTGTCACTGTCATGTAATGTAATGTAATTAAAGCTGCTTTTGCTGGCACGGATCATACTGACCAAAACAGCAAATTATTGATTTGAATTGATTCATCGCTCTCATCTTTGGCAACAGGCAGCTGTTTTCACAAAAGAGTGCCCTACCTGTCCAGCACCAAACAGCAGATAGACAACATAAGCTAAACAGACAGATATTTCACTCAGGAGTTGGTGGAGACCAAAGTGTAGTGGTGTCTCTTTTTTGTACTTTTCAGTATGAATACAAACTAATAATTACTAATAGAAACTTGCAGAAAATGCCAGTACCTGACCTTTATCAGGTTTTATTCAAATTATATTAATCAAGTCTGGCAATGTAGTGCTGTGAAAACACTGGCACACATACACATTCACATACAATGAATAGTGTGCTTTGAAAGATACTTGGATGCTCTTTTGGGAAATTAACTTTATGGGGTGTGAAGCGCCGGCTTGTAAAACATCTCGTCTCGTCTCTCCTCAAACATTCCACCTCCCCTCCTGTCTGACGGCCAGAAAGCAGAACAATAACAAAGGCGAAGGCCAAAAGTGTCTGCCCCAGAAATACTATTGTTTACAACCTCCAATGCCGTTAAGGGACCATGAATCAGCCTAATGTACGTGACGGTCTGTACATGATGTAAACAGTCATTCACAGGGCGGGCTGGCGAGACAAAGCCACAAAAACAAACAACGGTGGGCAGGCTGACAGCTACTGTGTTGGACTGAGCTAAAAATCCTAAAATCCAGGCATTGTTTTTATAGTTTAGTAGGTGTTGACCATTACTGTGGTTCTTGTGGACTCCATGTCTTACTGACCACTCAAACAAACTGCCAGCTGATGTCTTTATGAAATTAAATCTGGAACAAAGACTTTTCTTAGTGGACTAAAATAAGATCATATTCCTTCACCATGAAAACACTAAGTGACAGAAGCAGCAGTTGGAGCTGCCTTGTTTCCCTGTTCACCTCATAGAAAGGTTCTAGTCATGTCTCTGTCTAATCCTTTAGCTGCACGGAAAGCAATTACCACTCTGCACTCCTTATTTGCATTTTCCTGTCAATGAGTCACTGTTATGTCACAGCAGTCAGAAAGGAAAAATACATTTATTAACATGAAAATGGCTTGGATTTTTTATTGTTAAGAGTTTCTGGCCGAGGAGCCTGCAGTATTGCCCCTTTTCCACTGCATGGTACCAGCTCAGCTCGGCTTGACTCGACTCACTTTGCTTTGGTTTTCCATTGGCAAAAGTTGCGGCTAGAGCCTGGTTCCTGGAACTTTTTTGTATCACCTGAGCCGATACCACTAGGTGACATGAAAACACTGCAGACCACTGATTATTCAGAGGGAATCATCACTAGGATAGTCACTCACACTGCATGGGAGATCCTGCACAAACCCTCCATTTTTTAAAGAGCCAAACCACCATTAAGAGCGACCACTTTTCAGTGTGTGTGGTGTACCATGCAGTGGAGAAGATGCTTGTGTGAGCTAACATTCCATATGAGGTTGAGTTTTCCTTTTTTTCTTTTTTGGTAAATGCTTTTTTTATAATTTGCTTTTCATTCCTAGCCCCCTAACACTAATATTAGTAAATTTTGTCTTACTTACAATGGTGAAGAATCATTCCCTGGGCCAAGAGTGAAACATATGCTATAGTGTTTGCTTGATGAGCAGGGAAACAGCAATATTGGGATTGGTTTCTATTTGTAAAAAGTTACAAGGTAGATTTGTGAAAAGGCTTCTAAGATTCCCTCCTAAAATCTGTTCAGTAATCAAAGGTGACCTAAGATGGCTGGGCTGAGGGGACATCTCGGACATTCAGGACTAATCTTGGGGTAGATGTCGGGAAGCTTGTCATTAGAATAGTTTAAGCTCTGAAATGTTTTAAATTTTATACAGTTGTAATGTATTATGGCCCTTTAATTCCTTTTAATGCAGTAAAGTCTATGAATAGATCAAATATACAAGATAACAGCATGTCTATAAGTGATTTTGACAATATTACATTGTGAGCTCATGATAATGACTTTGAAATAGGCTTCCCGTGGAAAGATGGCACGGCCAACCTTTTACACTCAAATGACTGCCGCAGTGATCATGCTGCTTCCAAAATCAACTTCCTGTGATGTGACTGCTGGAGGAAATGAAAGTCCTGGAAATTAATCAAATAACGTCCATCAGGCTTTCAGTGCATAGCGCCTCGCTCTGCGCCGCAGAGCAATTAACAGGATGCAGAGGCACTGCTGCTCGGGTTTCCAGGCACATGTTTGGCCTTTGACAGCTGAGAGAGCCCACAGCTGTGAAGTCAGCCGGCTGTTTGAGTCCCCTGATGACATTCTGCGAGCCGGACCCGGTGAGCAGCCACAAGATGACTCATCCGATGCATAATGCCTCGACAAGTGCTCTAATCAGCGGGTTGGAGGTAGATTTGACTCTTTTAGATAAGAGATCTGAAAAGGTTCACAAGTGGCTTTCAGAGCGACTGGAATGATGTGAATGTTCAGATGAGGGGTGTGTCTGCTGTACAGAAGTGACTTTTATGTACTTGAGTGTGTTACATAAGACTTTGCCAAACTTCAAGGCTCTATTCTTTTAAATCGTGCATATTTGTTCAGTGTGTGTTCAGACTGAGCGGTCATGGCATCTTGCTGCTGTGTGGATGAAAAGTCAAATAGGCTTCGGCGTCAGTGCAGTACAACCATGGCCAGGAGGATAAAAGCAGAACCCTACTGAATTATGTGGCTGTGTCGGGGTTCGGATAGCAGTCGTTTCTTACTGTTTTGTGTATTTTGTGCTGTGGGAAAGCTTTGGATGTGTGTTATCTTTGTGACAGATAGGGAAAGAAAAATGCTTTGGGGAAGTATTTTTAGGATGGGATGTGAAAGAAACGTGTTGGGTTAGGAAAAACGGGAACCCGCTGAAGCAAGACACAGTTGTAAGTTGAAAGTTTTTAATTCCTCACATAGGTGTTTTATCCAAGAGACAGAATCGTTGAGGACATCAGCTCCAGGTATCAGTGTTTTTGAGCCTTGGAGGACGTTTACATGTAGCTATTGATGTGTGTGAAAGGAATAGTGCTTTTAGTGCCTTTATCCATGACCCTAATTTCTTCCTTGGTTTTATATTGGGGGACAAATATGATGAAGATTATATATTATCAACTTTTTACGGTGATAATATTTTAATGTTGTCTTTTCAGATCTTGTATTTACACAAAATAAACAGTTGATACTGCTTTCATTGGACGCTATTGCATTACAATATGTACCACCCTGTTTAACTTTGAATCAGCTGTGGCTAAAGAAACTGTTCTGGCATGACAGGGGCACAGTGCCTTTTTCTCCTTCTTTTCTCTCCTTTGACAGTCACCAGTGTAAGAAAGAAGCACTGACTCATAGATTTTCCTAATTAAGCGCATTCAAAAATTCGAGCACAATTCTGCAAACCTGTTACTATACATTAACATTAGCATGATGTACAGAAGACAATGGAGACAAATGGATGATTAAGCTGCCAGTGTCCTTCCCTTAGTTAATCTATCACAGAAAACAGTATAGAGGAGTACTTAATGCTCTGAATGTGTTCATGTAACTCAGATGTATCTGATTATCAGCTGTACCACTTCTCTGTCTTCTTTCTTACACTATCAATTTTTGAAGTTTTTGTGAGACACACTTTGTTCCTGCAGCCTAACAGCTCTGAGGCATCGTCATTAAACCTGAATCTGTATTCCCTCAGTGTGCCCGCACTCTCCTCCTCCTCCATCCTCCTCCACTTGCTCCTCTCCTGAACGCATTATCTTCTGCCCGGCGCTTCCTTTTCTCCTTTTCTGTCTCTGCCATTCATCTCATCAGTTTGAGCTCTCTGAAGGCCATCTGCCTGTTTCAGAGGCTAAACCTGCCCCCAGTGTCTCTATTCACTCCTTCGCTCGGCGCACACACACACACACACACACCTACACACACACGCACACACACACAGATTTAGCCAAAGAAAAGATTTATTTCTGGCGAGAAGTTCAGGGCAGCCAATGTTCTGTGCCTCGGTGTCAGTATAAATATCAGCAAATGAATCAGTTTTCCCTTCACACACACAAAGACGCAGTGGACCCATAAAGGGAAGTGGTTGTGTCACAGGAAGGTGGGCTTCTCGAGTGGTGGTGCTTCTTTCTACTGTTGAATTATTTTTAGAGCACAACTCTCCTCCACCTACACATATTGCCCGTCCTCCACCCGTGTACTCTGACTGCCGCCGCTGTCCACACGCCCGGCGTGTGAGTCATCTCTGGTTATTTCCCTCCTTGCTTTTAACAACCGTACTCCCTGGAGATTAGCAGCTCTTTTAAAATTTCATGATTGATCCATTAAGTCTTTTTTTTTCTCTTTTGCTTCCGAAGGCGTGTTATCAGCCAAGTTCAGGTTAAGGTTTAATATTCAGGGCCACTTTTAGCCATATTTAATTTTTTCAATGCTGTGTCCTCCCACCTCAAACCCTTTTCTTTCTTCAGTTTAGTTATATGACTCATTCTGCTTTGCTGTTAATCATCTCCAAACTTTAATTTAAAGCTTTACTGTGCATACATTCAGTCATGTCCTCTGGAAGGCATTAGATGATTAATAGTTTTCCCATTCCCTCCACAACCTTTTGGTATCAGTGAGTGATGGTACATTGTCACAGATTGTCAGATTTCAACAGTGGCTATTAAGTTTCGTAGGAGGGGTAAAAACCAGTGGAAAATGTGATTTTCTAAGCCAATGTATGAAAATATTTTGCCTGTATGAATACAAGTAACACGATTGACAAAATGTTCACAGTGATTTTAAACTCTGCAGTTCTCACTGTAGCTGCAGTATGAACTAGGCCCATTGTATAAGAGCTATAATACCCTAGCTGACAGTCTTCATGGTGAATTTAGGTACCTCACGCTCTTTGTACACAGTGCCTCACCTTCATGTGTGTAATCACAGTGGAGATCGCTCTCTAAAGGTGTGGCTGCCCTCATCTGCCTCGCACATGGCTCTTGATGAATAGCGCTGTGGTGCTATTGTTGGAGACTAAATTAAAGGGATGAATGCGGTGTTAGAATCCTCACGCCCTTCCTGTTCCAGCCCCATATAACTGCGAGCTTCTGTGCTTTTGCATCCTCGGAGATGTGAAATCAAAGCCTCTCTGGTGTCCCATTTTAACGGAGCCGCAGGGAACTGAAGGGAATGACTCTGTCTCTGCCATTGTGTGTTCGTGGGGCTCGTCCAAAGTGGAGCGAAGGGGAGTTTGTCTGGCCTTTACGGTCATTCAAAGGGAACTTGATACATACAGTGACATGTTGTGTTCAAACAAAGAGACAGCCATCTTTATAGTGTGAAGGCAAAGTGTATTCAACCAGAGGTGTATTGAAAAGTTGAGGCATTACATAAAGGCAGACTAATGCTTCTTCGAGGTTGGACAAACCAATTTGAGCTTGAAGTGAATATATGAGCAATGCAAAAACTGGTCACATGACATGTCTGTCACAGCTGTCATTGTTATTTTCAACTTGTGTTTGTTTTTTATGTTGTGTGGCTTCTCTTTTTCGATGCAGTTTGTCCATGTCTGCATATGTTGTCGTGATCTTATGGGCCATTCCTCTCAACATCTATATTCATTTGGAAGAAGTGATTTTGGATTTTTGGAGCTCTGTAAATAGTTAAGTTCAACGTGCTGATGGCCAAACCACCGAACCAGCTAATTGCTCATCAGCCCTTGTAAGAGCATTTATCACTGTAATCATGTTACTTAAGAATTTAATCTTTTTCCATGATGCGTTTACATTATGCTGTCTACCTCCCTGCGGTCAAATAGTCGTTTCCCAGAGATGGAACTGCTCTGAAGACAGAAATAATTTCATCAGTTGAGTCAAATCTCGGTGAACATCAGTGTAGTTGTTATTGAATAAATGTGGGGGCTCACAGTACTGGACTCTGACCGGCTGACAACAGGTCATCTAATTTAAATAAGGGGAGAAAACTAATGCTGAAAACTAATTTGATTAGATTAATTATAGTAATTTCTTTAGTGAGAGGGCCAGTCATCAACAAGTACAGATATAATGTACTTCCTTGGACAGAGGATGGAAAATGATCAAAATCAATGCAGCGCAAGCAGACATATTGTCTTTATTATCCCCCATTGTCAAAATCTGGCACCTACATTACGCAAAATGAAATTCATGTGTGTTGCAGCTAATGCAGCCTTGAGCCCCTAGCCTCAAGCAGAGATGAGGAGGTCTGGTAAGATCACTTCAGTTTATCTCCACACTCCCAAACTTGTAGTGTTCAAACCCAACCAATTAGATTCTGTGCAGCTCCCTCTGAAGCCACAAAGTGCTTAATGCACCTTTATCAGATATGCAGTGGTAGGCAGGCTTTGATGTGTGGGATCGGCAGAGTTCCCCTTTGAGATGCTGACCATGAACCACGGCTTACCACGGACATTTGTTGCATCACTCTCTCTCTCCCTCATTTCCTGTCCTCTCTCCAAGGTTGCTCGTGCTCTTGCATCTTGATACATACAGGCACTACCGCCATGCAGGAAAGTTTCTCGGGTCAGCACGCTCTGAGGAATTTATTGCTTCAAAGCTATATACACACATACATACAGACATGGAGACAGAGATTCCTTGCTTTATAATTAGATTTACCATCAACACTGATTATACATAAAACATAAAACGTGGGGAAATTTCCCTTTTCATTATACATGTATATATTTATGTAGGTAGCGCAATCTGAATTCCTCCAACAGGGCTCTGTTAATTGTCTACCAATCCATCAGCACAATGCAAAGATTATCTTGCTTTGTTTTACCAACATTTCCATGAATCTAATTACACCACTCATTGCATCAAATCCCTCTGCATTAGAGATTTATACATGAGTAAAACACTGCGCCTGATGGTTTACTTGCAGTTTGATTTATTATGAGAAATTGGCTTGAGGCGGCGAAAACCAATCTAGCCGCCAAAATGTTGTTTTGTGACGCGGGGAATGAGTTCACTGCACAACAAATTTAAATGGCAGGCTCAGCCACAGAGACTGGCTGCTGCTCACGCTGATATTAAGAGAGATGTATTAATTTTCACTGCTGGTGTTCCCCTGGGCGATTTATGAGTCTTTGAAGTTTCAGAAAGCAATTTGCTTATCTGGTATGTTGACATCATACTACAACTCATTCATTTGGTCTACTTTGGACAGGTTGGGAATTCAGATGGAAAATGGTAATTAGGGAATTTAAATATGTACATACAAAACCCCTCAGCACTCACAGGTTGTTCATTCAAAACATAATGTCTTACCTTTTGTATACCAAAATATGTTTAATTATTAATTATCCTATAGCTAATGACTAATAAAGCATGGCAGAGAATGCAGGTCTTTTATTCGCAGAAGAGCAGTTGCGTTGAGATTATGCACAGCATCTCATTAATTGAAATGGTGTATGGTAACCAGGAATCTGCAAACCTCAGTCACTAATGAGTTTACAGGCATGGAGAAGAAAAGTGATGAGTCATCTGCTTAAAATTGGCCAGCTCTAATTTGATCTGGAGAACAAGATGATGAGATTAACTGAAGTAGTATTTTGGGAAAAGGGTATTGTTCCTCGTGTCACTCAGACCTGTTATATTCTGATCAGTGAGAACAGCAAAAAGATGCATCGAGTTGCATACAGTGCACGCAGTGGGGAAATACTACATAATGGTGTACTGAATGAACCTGTAGCCCCTCAAACTGCTAATGTAACCTCGTAATTTCGTGATATGCTCCTTAAGTAACGCTCAGTTACTACAACAGTAAGTACAACTGCCCCCGGCCAAAGACTTTCCTAGTCGAGTAGTAGTTGTTAGTTCAAGCCATTAATCGATTGTGGTATTAATTTAATTATTTATATATACTTTTTGAAAGAAATTGGTTTGACTTCCAGGGGTGAGAAAGAATGCTATAACTAACATTGATAACAGTGTGCTACATTACAGAGAAATACAGAACTGTAATACAATTTTACAAGCGACACCAGGAAAAGCATTAATGACTCCGAATTCGTCGGGGAAACCTGTCACTTACTTGGGGTCGTCCTTCACCTTTTGGAAATGATCCCACACTTTGGATTTCCTGCCCGACATATAACAATTTGTAAATAACCATCTAATAACCGCAGGGACCAGTTCTGTAAACGCTAATATCTGTGAGTGACTGACACTTCTGCGTTTCAACTGAAAAGCCCTTCGGCGTTTCATACACCACACATCCATATATATTAAGGTGCAGCTCCCAAATGGAGTTTGAGTTTTTTTCCCCTGTAACCAACCGACTCTTCTCAAAGACCAACGTTTGGTCGACTATTAGGGGGCAGTGCTATTAGTAAGCTCAGTTAACAGGACATGCTAAAGAGTAGATGTAAGAGCAGATAAACACGCTTGTTAAAGCCATTCCTCACACTTTTGTTCTGTGTTTTGTTTTTGGAAGGGGCTTAAAAATAAAAAAAAGCTGTGCCCAGTTACCGTTGCTAAGTTATGATTGGACAATTGCTCAGTTTAGTGTAAAGGACACAAGGACATGCTGCTACCAAAATGTTCTTTGTCATTGCTCAATTTTAGTGTTTTTTTTTTAATTAGTTTAATGGGGGTTTTAAATTTTGATTATCAATTCGTTTTTGTGCTTTGTCTGCTGCATCTCAGTTTGGCTCAAAAGCTAAATTCCCTTGAACCCCAGCTCACACAAAGTGAAATATTTGTTCCCGATTGGCCCAGCCAGTGAAGCCATCACTCATGGGAGATGACATGTTTACTGTTGCCGTGTGTGTTATTGTTACGCCTCTCACTTTAGACTTCCCACATCCCTTCTCAAAGAGTATTGGTTGAATCCTAGAATAAATATGAATGGAGCCTGGTGGGCTGTAATCTGATCTGGAATGGGGCTGAGATGATAAGATGTTTCCCTGGCACCGTGGAGACTCGCAGAAGTCCCTGTTCCACAGACATACAAACATTTCCTTATAGTGAGAAACACGATTTATGTCCATCAAGCAGTTCCAAGGAGGCTTGGTGTTAGTGGTTTGGGATACAGACGTGCCCCAGGGAGTGTGTGTGCTGGTGAAAGGAACTCTGGGAAAGCCCTGAGACTGGGAACAGTGGCGTGACCTCTTGTTCAGGAAGTGGTTTGGTTGCTTTTGTATCTAATTTGTTTGCCTGATTCCAGCAAAATTCTAGTTGAGCACAAGACAAGACAAAAAAATGTGTTTCGGTCTGTTTATCTTGCAAGAAATAACAAAAAAAGTAATGTTCTAATGTTCTTACTTATGTTCCATAATATTTATCACAGTACTTTAAAGTGACTCTGTATCTGTCACATTAATAAAAAAGTTGAGTAAATCTGTGTGAACTCTGGAAGCAACTAACAGCGATAAAGCACTTTGTATAAATTCTAAAGATCTGCAGATGTTCAGGATTAATGCTTGAAGCATTGACGGAAATGGCTCTGCAAAGCTGCGGACTAAAATATGTCCTAATTTTCTCAGTTTCCTTTTGCAGGAAATCAAAAATCAATATCAGTGCAAAAGCGGTTCAATTTATAAGCCTGTTCTCAACATCTCTAGTAATAAGTGGTGAGGATATTGATTACAGATGCAGGCCTGCTAACAATATGAATTTCATAGTAATTTAAACTAGTATTGAGTCTTAGAATCTCAACTACTTTAAATGATTGGAACAAAAATGTCAATTGTGTTTTGCAGTGTGAAGGATAAGATGTAGGGCATATTCATGGCGTGGAAGATTTCTGTTAACATATTTCAACGTCTGAGCCTTAACAAGAATTTGGGGCCACACTGTGTGTAAATTGTAGCTTCTTGTCTATCAGCACAACAACAAGGCAGCGACTGTCTGAATTCCTTCTGACAGAAATGCAATAAAACCCCAGAAACCGCTAGTCTGGTTAATGATTTACCTCTTTTCTGTTCACATAAAACATGACAAAATCAGTGTTTTCTGCCTGCAGAGGAGTAAATTTACAACAATTGGGATGCCATCAATCAACACAACCAAACACCATAATCTTCTATGTAGAATTGAATTGAATTTTTTCTTGATAATTTGTCTGAGGTCTTGCAGGAGATCTTATGTCACTGAAGAATTATTTATATCTTAATCTTAATATTTCTGAGCTCTTATAACCTTAATAGAGATGAAATTTTTCATAAAGTCACTGGGTCGTTCCATATACAGTATAAATATGGAAAAGCATCAAATGTATGAAAGCTGCAATAAGCAGGGCGTTTTCCATCAACACTGCCCTGCACAGAAAGAGAGCCGTAACTACAGAGGCAGTGACGTTGAAAATAGATGGCTTGAGCTAGTGTCTCAGTTAATTACATGGAATAATTGAATAATTTACCAAGAAATTAGCTCATTAAATTGGTATTTTTCCAACTACAGTTAGGGAAAAATCAATAAGTAAATGTAGCTTTTGTTTTGGCCAGTGCTATCTTCAGCTATCTCACCAGCTATCTTTTGCTTTTTGATCTATCAAGGTGATTAAGCCGTCTAAAGTTGGCTGATTCAGGTCTTAACTCAATTTTGACCAAATATTTAGTCTTTGTAGGGCGGAATAGTTTTCCAATTAAACGCGGGTACTTTTTCTGCTTCTGCGGCCTGATCTTCCAGTCAGACCCAGCCTAACTGTTTCCCCTCCAGTCTCCTCTGCACAGCCGGCCTGTGTGACATGAACTGACGTGACACCGACACAATGGGCACACAACCTGACTGCAGCTGCGCAGCACTGGGAGAGCTCTACTTGTCAGCCAGTAAAGAGGTGTTTTTGTGGCCGAAGGGTACCAAAGAGCGGTGGGTGTCCGTCTGATGGCCGTGGGGAATCAATAGAGACTGTTCAATGAGGAAAACACAGCGCCGGCTCAGAACAGGGCCATGGGCGCCACTAATTGCTCTTGCTTGGTTTACAATTAGTCCAACATTCTGTTGCTAATGTGATTAGGTCACTTTGGACAAAAGCGGCTTTTGGCAAACACCTCCTGTGGATGATGTGTTTTACGTAAATCTGAAAACTCGGCACTCCTCCATCCGTCCACTCAGAGCGGCCCTGTGAAGTCTGGGCTGGAGAATTTGATAAAATCAGATCAGCTTTTTCTACTCAGACCCAGCCTGCAGCTTGAGAATGTGGGAAACACAATTGCCCATCTCCAGAAGGGTATTGATTTTGTCAACATGCCGGTTTTTGTTACATGGTATTATGATATGACATGGCAATAGCGCCAGTTAACATAGGTAGGGAACAGCTATAAGGACCACGCTGAATGTGTTGGAGGAGTAAGATCAGGGAATAAACACCAACAGCGACTCCACCCTAACGCTATAAAAATGTGGGATTTGTGACATCATCATTCCTCCATTGTGTTATGTCCATGTAGCCACTGGTTATAAAGACAAGGTGAGATATATTTTTCTGACAGTTGATGTCTGTCAGGTGATTTAATCTATTCCTTGTGAATGGTGTCAGTGCCACAGGAGACCTGTCAGTACAGCGTGCTTGTCAAAGTGTCTCTCCTCAGCTCCCTTGCCGAATGAATTGACACATGCATCTCCATCAACAAACATGCCGGGATGTCAAGCTGTATCCAAATCACAGATTATTCCAGATGCTACCGATTTTAACAAACTGATAGTCACGGAAGAGAAACTTTAACTTTGAAACAAGACCTCCCTTTTTACAAATAAAATGTTGGGTTCGTAATTGTTTTGCTGCTGCAGCGTTAACTTGGTCTGGAATGACCAGTAACTTATGATGGCTAATGTTAAACTTAAAGCTGCCATAATCAAACATTTTTATGTTAACATATCAAATGTGAAAGTGGTCGCTTGTAGTGAAGAATTATCTCATGATTCTGCAGTTCCCCTCAGCTCTATAGAGTGATTTAGCTTCTTTCAGCTCATTGTTTTAGTTTTTACAGTTTAAATATATTCTCTCATCAGCCCCGTTTCCAATCAGGACCTCTGCATACTGGGAGCTGTCCACTTGTGATCAGATTACCCAGGACGGAGGTTAATGTCAGGTCTGAGCAGGGCCTTAGTTGCTTGAGAGAGTACTGGGTTTTATTTTTATTGATTAGGCTATAAGGGCAAATCAAGTTGTGGCACAAAGAATTACTCCAAAACCTTATTGCTTGAACCAATTGTAGGTGCATCTGTTTATTTCCTTCATCTTACACGCTTCAGTTCTGGTACCTTTGCACCCTTTATAACTGGAGTGCACTCTGATTTGATCTTAGATTTGTGAATGGAAAAACCTTTATTCCTGCTCAGCTCCCCCAGCTTTTTGTTATGATAGCGACTGTATTGTATGACCAAATCTTCTATATATGCTTAAGTAAATCAGGGGTGGTATGGTTCCATTTTATTCAGTGTATTACTTCAATTAAACTGAAAAAAACAAACAACAAAACTAATGCTGTGAGGTTTCCACAGCAGTGATATGTATGACTGTGACAGGTGCTAAGTGTTATCAGCTTTCCTCTCACTGCACACCGTCCGTGAATCACCTGCCTTTGTAATCTGGTCAGCTTTGTGATTTAGTGCACATTATTCCCTCTGCAAACCTTTAGTGTATCTGGGCCACAATATCCATACTGACATGTTAACAAAGGCTCCTCTCTTCAATGTGTACATTTCTTCTAGTGGCAGTGAAAAGCAGGAGATACAGTTACCTCTAATGAGGAAAAGACTTCACACCCCATTGGCTGTTCTGTCCACCTGGAATCCAGGTCACTGTAGCAGAAAACACCATGAAATAACCTCAGTGCCGAACAAGAGAAGTAAATGTGCCTGGAGAAGAAACATTAGTCCGCCTCTCAACAGCATGACAAATTATCTGCTGCTGTTTTGCTTTCAGTGCATTCAGGGAATAATTGAAAGTTGCATGACACACTCTTCCTTTGCCTGAAAAGACATTGAGGGTGTTAGGAAAGAAAGGTGAATTTGGTTTACTGAGGAACAAAATCAATAAACGCTAATAAACAGGCAAACTGATGTAATGTTGTGAAGTAAAATACATGTTTTGGCCAATAAAAAGAGACTACGAAGGTTTCCAAAGATACTCTGTGTGCAAATGACAAATTGTAACATTCGAGCACCAGACTCTCAGTCATCATCAAACACTGCCCTGAGCTCAAAGGCTGGACTTGAGTACTTTAGCGTAATGAAACGTGTCAGCAACACTTTAGCCAACATAATAGGTTTTCTTCCCCGTCCCTGTCGTGGCTAATTATGAGAGGAAGACAGGCCTGGCCAAGATTGATTTTTTTTCACCCGCAGTTCAAGGGAAAAGCCGTTTCCCCATTGTGTCTTTGCTACAAGCTGCAGCTCACTAAGTTGACATAAGGACAGATACAAGCCTGGACCTCAAGCGGACCACTCAAGCCCATTGGGAGTCAGTCAGGCACATGACAGCTCCTGCAGAGAAGTGGATTGAAAGTGTGAACACTTGGTTGTTGGTGTGCGTTAGCAAACAATTAACAGAAAGCAAGAATGAAAAGGTTCCTATACAGGTATGCAAAAGTCTTTAAAGCCTGTTTATATGCCTAAGGTTTAAAAAGTGGGGGAAATGAGCAATCATTGTCTTCTTTCTACAGGGTTTTTGGGTCTGCAGACAGGTCAAAATGTTCCAGTACCGATACTACCATACTATTTATTATGCCAGAAAAAGATTTAGTATGTCCCCAATACATAGTATGTCAAATGCGGTATGCCAAAAATACCAGGATGTCCATCCGGTCACATTTTGCAGTGTGCAAGCCAGCATGCCTTTCTGGCTAGTCTGACCCACAATCTTCTGCTCAGACTTTCTAAGGGCAGCTGCAGTACGTGCTGAAGGTAAAAAGAAAGTATGCGACTTGGATTTTGAAGGACAAAATAACAAATTCTTCCTCTTACAAATTAAGAGTTTTATTCATGAGCAATAAAACACACCTTTCTGCCCAACTCAGGAGTTTTGCTGCTACAACCATACTTGGTCTGGTATGATCAGTAGCTTACTGGTCCAGTATGCTTCTTCAGAAGTGTTTGTTTGATGGTTGAATAGCTCTGGTAGACTTTTATATTAGGTTGTTACCTGATCCGGTTGGGAGTACGTTTGCACTCTTCTAGAGGACTAAGAGTCTCAGTGGCATAATACCCATCCAACTAAATGCAGAAACGCTGCAGTGTTCAGATAAACAGCTGCAGAACCGAGGCACACGCCTCCTGCAGTGACTTTCTGGCGTGTGAAGGGGAGCACGATGCTTGGTGTCTTAATTGGATTAAACTGCGGCGCTCAGTTGTGAAGTACCAGGGGATGATCATGCAGCAAAGCAGGCATGGGGGTTTGTGTGGCCCTGTTGATAAGACAAATCTGATAAAAGATTGGCTCTTGTCTTCTAGATGAAACAGCCCAAGTGCTGCTGGAAAGGATTTCACTTAAATTATTTTTTCAGTTTCCAGACTTCCCTCAAAACCTCATAGCCCTGTAGTCCACATTTCAAATTGGTGTTTATAGGTAAAAACAGCACACAGACTGTTTGGTTTGTTGCTCTGCGTGATTCACATGTAATGGCCTCCTAATTCTGTCTGAATGAAGGAAACTAACATTTCCGTGCGGCTGATTACTTGTTGATGGTAAACCATCAGAGAGTGAGTCACTGGCCTGTTGGGGATGCTTTTTTAATTTGTGATGAAAGCTGATGCTGTAAAGAGCAGACTAACTATCCCATATAAGATAAGCAGCTAATGATGAACTTCAAGAGCTGATGTTTGATCCTGAAGGCTTTTATTAGAATTTAAATGAGAAGAGGATTATAGTGGTTTGGAGCTTGTGACCTGTTGATAGTTATCCACAGCTATATAACTATTGAAGTAGACATGTTGTCAGTGGAAGTGAATATTAGAACTGCAGACTGAAATGATCAGCACCATTAACTGATGCTGGCCGTGCACTTCTGTTTATTTTTTTATGTAGTGAAATCCACACCCACAACACAATATGCAGTATAACAAAATCCTATAATACCACATAAAATCTGCTATGCTTCTAACCTGCTCACCGGTTTTTCTTGTGCTGATTTTATATTCTGAACATGTCATTATCTATTTTTCTTTGCAGCTTTGGTGGTGAGATTTCTGACCAGACGCTTCATCTGGGAGTACGACCCGACACTTGGTGAGACAACCAGCCATCTGCTTCTCTTACTACTATTACTATGACCACTGGTGCTACCATTACTACTACTACCACTGCTTCTACTAATGTCACTTTTTTCTATGACTACTGCAATGACAACTACAGTAGTAATGCTGTCAATATTATGAACCACCACACCTGCTACTGCTACCCGCAATGTATTCGATTATTAGTTTGCAGTCTGTATCGTTGTCAGTGATATAGTAATAGTTTGACATATTGGGAGATACTCGCTTTCTTGCTGAGAGTTAGAGGAGAGGATACAAACCATTCTTAGGTCTGTACGCGTTATGTGAAGGCAACGCCAGCAGATAGTTTGCTCAGTTCAGCATAAAGACTATCATGGCTATCCTTCTACCAGCACCTCTAAAGCTCACTTATTATTGTGTTACAGTGTATCTCGTATTGTATATTGCAAAAATGTCATTTGTTGTTTTATGGGATGTTGCGTGCTGGAACTATTTCTTGGCTGGGCACAGTGGCTTCCTAAAGTCTCTGCTGGCCCAGAAATAAATACTGTCAGCGCACAAGTCTTCATTAAGTTTTTGCACGGATTAAACAAACAAAAATATAACATTTTAATTGGTGAACTTTAGAGGTGGTGGTGATTTGTTTTTTAAAACCCTTGGATCGAACCAGACAAGCTGTTTTCACTTGCTTCTAACCTTTATGCTAAGTTTAGCTAATCACCTGTTGTATTAATATTTTTGCTAAAAGGTGTTAAAAAATAAAATAATAAAAAAATAATAAAATCACATAGAAAATACATATGAGAAGCAATTAAGTTAAACTGTTTTTTTTTTTTTTCAACTCAAAGTGATGCAGTTAGGTTGGAAACAGAAGAGGTTTTTTTTCTGACCTGTTCAGTGCATAACGTAGAACTGACCTTATTATACACTGATGCAGATTGAGCCAATTTCCTACACTGTAATAACGGGGCACAAAGGCATCACATCTCCTGTTAGGTCCTTTTCATTTCTGGGCTGAATACAGCAGGTCAGAACCTCTGCTCTCTACACCGTGTCTGTTTTGGGTAATATGATGTGCAGCATCTCGGCAATACCATCGAGTACAATAACCATCATAAACAGACCACGCCTGGGATCATATTCTTTTTTTTTTTTTTTTTTTTTTTTGAGGTCAATCACCTCTTTACGCAACTACATGGTGATTGCAATCTCACAGCCCAATGCTTCACATCCCAAATGTGGCTGGGAGATTGATGAGATACTTATAGCTGCTAGGGCGACACAACAGGGACACACATTTTTGAGGTATTGAATGACTTGTTTTTGTTCAACCCAGATGGCATTTTAGTGCAGAACATAGGTACCTGTTAATAAACTTTAATTATAGAAATAAAGATGATTTTCTTTCATCTGAACATAGTACAACCCTAATTCCTTGGATAGCTTTTTTGTAATGTCATGTATTGTTCTATATTGTGTGTACCAGCTTCATACAACATGTGTGATGCATATCTACTTTTCAAGTAGTGTTCATGGTGTAGCACAAAAAAAAAAAAAGGAAGAGCCATATCTGCCTCCTTGGTTACCACAAGAGTTGGCGTCACAACTAAGAAAGCACAGCTTGAGGTGCATAATGGGAATAACAGCCCTGTTGGAGGGTGTCTGTGACCAATCAGACTGCCCGGCTAAAATTGCCCATGAAGTGGTCGACACGTTACTAAAACCTTATTATAGGCACATAACACGGTTGGAGGGTGTGCGTGCAGTGTGCTGGTCTTAGAAAACACAGGATCACTGCCAGAACATGGGCTGCAATTCATCTTTTATTTATCTCAATATGCCTTCCAGTGTCTACAGCTCACCATTCATCTCCATGTATAATCTACCTATTTATTTTGATCAGCGTCATAAACAAGCTCATATGTTCCTTTCTACAATGAGAAATCACTGGTGTTCCAAGCCTGCTGGGAAATGCAGTCCTTTCAGGGCAGTGATTAGGCAATCACGTGCCATGGAGGATTTTGTTTTTGTAGAATTTCATTGTGTGTCTTGGATGCAACTTTAAAAATTATACTTTTCAACTTGTTGGTTGCTCTCGCTTCCAGTCTTATTCAAACTCGAACCTATTAGGCACCAGATTGTGGCATCCTGTGTTTCATTTAATACATAAGGCAACAAGACATGAAAATGTGGATAAGTAATGATTACACTAGTGCTAAATCATCTGCTGGCTTTGTGTGTATGTATTCGGCACACTCCCCAGGGATTACAAGATGACTAGATGGATCTCATTCCCTGTAGCGCTGAAAAACAGTAGCTGTTGCTGAATGCAGATGGTCACTATATTACACTAGTCACTTCTGTCCCTGCACACCATCCAGTTACAGAATTTAATCTCCTTTGGCACACAGCAATGAACTCTGAACTACTTCTACTGTGGCTTGGCATCACACCAGCGCTTACGATTGAATCACATAGTGCAGAGGGAGTTTTTGGTGTGAACATTTTGGAAAGAAAGTACTGTAAAGCATATGAAGAGCAAAACAATTTTTTTCTGGTTATTAGAACAGTTAAGAGCAGCATGCACTCACGAGCCATATCAACAAACTAGATTCTGTTTCCAGTTTTGACACTTTTTGAGTATGGCGTGACAATTTCTCTTTCTACCTTCTGCCTACACACCTTCAGGCAGTAAGGGGTTTTGAATTATTAGGGATGAACTGCTTGCTGCCAGGAAAATTACTGCTTTTCTTTCTCTACAAGACCTTTAGATGGGATGGTGAGACAGGTTAAATCATCTCAACCCTGCCCCACGTCAGTGCATTTAGCAACAAATACACAGAGAGGTGGACGTGGACAGATTGGGTGCTGTTTGCAGCTGACAGAGTGATGACTCCTGAAATAGGCTGTCCCTTGGGGTGCTGTGTGAGACTCTAGTTCTCCTCCTCACAGATGCTGCTCATGCCTCGAGCCAAACAGCTATAAATCGCAACTCTACTTACGCCTCTGGCTCTCTGTGACATTTCCTTTACGTCACGGGATGCAGTTTATCCCCCGGAGAGGTGAGCGCACCTGGGATCCAGCGGGGTGGGCGTGCAGAGACTGGAGCGAGACGAGCTCCGAATCTGCTATTTTAAACTCTTTTCGATGAGAACTTGAACATCTTTTTAAGTTTTTAGCGTCGTTGTTTGTGGTTTTTGAGTTTTTGAATGTATCGCAAAGCTGTTTGACTAAAGCTGGTACCAATCTAGCAATTTAGTCATGAAGGGAAAGGGGTAATTTAAAAGTTTTAAAATTAATTCAGAGTTCATTGTAAGACACTTAGATTTGAAGCATCCTCATATTAAAGATTTAAAAAAGTAAGTTTTTATTACATTTATAATGAACTATATCTACTGCAAAATAGTCTACACTGTAGCCTATAGCTTTGGGAAAATTACATTATTTAAAACACAAAATTGGTCAGATGGATCAGTATAGTAAAAAACTCGATACATAGAGTTCCACACCTGGGTATCAGTAGCAACACGACACTTGATCCTTTACATTTGGTAGCATAGACAAGCAATATGATGCCTAAAATAGTGCCGCTGACTGCTAGTAAAAGGTAAAATGACCCTTTGTAGAAACATTAAGCCTTGTGCCCTGAAAATGAAATTGATTTCTCGACTTACTAAGCTTTTAATATTCTCCCAAGAAATTGTAGAGCAAACAGGACATGAGTCACAAGATGAAAGCAATTGTAAGACAAGATTCACAAAGCCAAAAAGCTTTGAGAAAGTGCTGGCTTAAGCCTTCTGGCTGAGATGATGGCAAAATCCAGCAGAGTCTCTCTTTACAAGGAAGGTTTCAGGGGCTTCAGTGCTCTCTGCGAGGTGTTTACACATATGGGTTTTTTACAAGGGGGCAATTCGGGCAGTTAACTCCTGTGCCGTCCCAGGTGGAATGAAAGGTCACGGCCACAGTTCACACCTGTGTTTCTGTGCCAGGAATAAGAAGCTTTTCAGACCAGCCAGAGGTGAAGCTCAGGTCATTTCAGGTCACTGCAGGAGTCAGCCATGACTCAGCAACCAGCAACGTCCAACAACTTGCTGGAAAAAAGCTGAATCGTTTGGCCTCAAAACACAAGATAATGATTTAATGGAAAACGAACCAAGGAAAATGAAAACGTGATGTCCTTTTTATAACAATGCAGTGTCTGTCTGAGCTAGACAGATGCTGTCCTTGTTTTTACCTCTAATAAAACCGTGGGCATGAAAATGCTTAACTAGTGACTCCAGAAAAACATGGATGTCGGTAATGTACATATCCAGTGTTGGGCAAGTTACTTTTGAAATGTAATATATTACGTATTACTATAGTTACTTTCATTTGAAAGTAAATAGTCACTTTACAATATTACTGTCTGTCTAGAGTAATGCTTTAATGATTACACTTTTGCATAACTTCCACCAAAATAACAGCATAAATACGACTACACACTATGAAATGGAAGAGGGTAATGTTGTTTCACAGTGGGTAATCAAAGCACAGAAGCTCAAATGTATTGCAGTTCATCACAAATCTAACAAAATATAAATCAAAATACAGCCTAATGAAGGCTCTCCTCCGGAGCGCAGATCTGACCCATTCATGCATTCACATGTTACGGTTATCACATGCAATCTTCCACTTATATTAACAATAGGTTGATGACATAGAACAGTAAACAGCCTAGATCTTTTTAAATAAACAAATACCCATCAAATTTCGGCAACTGGATTCTTTGGGGGATATTTTTTCTGGTGTTGCACTTACTCGTCGTTACTTGACATAGTTTATGTAATAATATTACCAAAATCCTATTAGCAATGTGTTGTATTACTTTGTTACTCTGCTAAAAGTGATATATTATTGCAATGCGCTAACCTCAACACTGTCCATATCACATATAGGTCTCTGAAGGGACATTTTAAAGCCAAATGCATTTGGTCAGGCTGTATCAAGCTAAGCAGTACTTGCCGGTAGCAAGGGACAGGCTGGCAGTGTGGGGAGCAAACTTTATACAGGTAATCATTAAACTGGAAGGACTACAAAATTGCAGGGTGATAACAGACCAACACTGCCACGTATTTCCCGATGCTTCTTTTCAGGCCAATCAATCTTGCAGGCCAGTCAGTTTAATAGTAAAGAAGCTGGAGTGTAGCAATACGATGCACCATTCGTGCAGGTTTAATGAAAATGCAAAAGTCTTGCACACAGTGGTCATCTGTTTTATGTATGATCCTCTGAATCATTCAGAAAGAGTGGGCAGAATTACATTTGCCACTTCAATAGTGATGACTTATTGTTCACACTTTTCATAAGTCAATAGGTTTACTCTCAGACAGGCATCACTATGATAAAACATAATGATTCACATCGGATTGAATTTGTCAAAACTGGATTAACTCTTTTGTTCTTACATTTTGTGTCCCAAAGAATCAACATATCGTCACCAAACCAACATTGACGACGAGGTTGTCACCATGGAGATTCTGGATACCGCAGGGCAGGTGAGACAAATCATCCCTGTGTCCCTAAACCAACTTTATGTCAAACATTTTTATTTGAGGGGTTAAAACAGAAATATAAGGAAGACCTGAGCTCTCTACCACCACTCATCCCTACTGTACCATACTCTGACAACAGATGAAGTATTATCACAGTACCTTACTTGATAGGAGGTGCTACTTATACCGTTGAGTGTAGTCTAAGTGTATGAACAATGTGAAGGATCTGTCAACACAATTTATGCTTTTAGCTGTACTTTCACAAACATGTAATGGATGTAAATTACAATTGACTGAAGTGCAGTTGAAAGGGTACTTCAGCAATTTGGTATTGCTTTAAACCCCTACTGGATACTACACTTCCATGCTGCAACAAAATGGCGTTTAGTAGACCCCGTCCTCTTTCAAACTCTATGGCCCTAGTTTGTAGCAGACTCGCAGTCTAATTCTGATTTAACTCTTTGCTTTCCTCTTGTAGTAAAAGTATACATTAATGTGTGACATCATCAAATAAATGAAATGTATTCCCCTTATGAAGTTATGTGGTTGAGTGCTGTGTTTTAAAATCTGCCAGTAGCTTTACTTGAAGTGAATCCAGTGTGACAGGTGCCTGTGTACTAGTGGGATCAACAGCATTATTCTGCATTTTTTTGAGACAAGTGGAATTGCCTCACCTCATTAATACAATTATTTAATTGGAAACACTCTTGAAAAGGGGAACGCCCCTGATTTTAAACACATCAAAGTCTGTTTTACAGGGCTTGGGGAGAACTACTTCATATGTGAACAAAGATGAATAAAGCCTTTTGTGGCTGCAAAGAGAGAGAGCTGTGTGAAGTCTGATACATGTCCTCAAATATAGTCCTCTTCTCTCAGACTTTTGAACTGCTTACATCAATGTCAGCAAAGTATTGTTTGGTTCTCAGTAAAAAGAAGTACAGAAAACAAAATTATTCTCATTTCTTATATTACTGAAATTGTGAGATGATTAAACTATTAAAAATGAACAGACATACATTTTCACATGAGGGAGAGCTGCCAAACAGTGCAAAAACAATCCATACTTAATAACATTCAGCTGAGTGCTGAGATAAAACCTTTTATTTATTCTTTTTAAATAAAGTGAGATGGCTCCACTAGTGCAAACCAATTAGAGTGTTGATCATTTTGCTATTGCTGCCTTTTCTTGGAGATATTTGACACTTATTTTGGAAAGACACTTGTTTGAAGAATTGTAGGAGTAGATATGACACTGAATGGTGATTTCCTATAGTCTGACAGAAGCAGTGCAAGGCTCCTGGCCGTGAGGGAGAGCTTGTGTTAGTCCTCTGGCTGAAGATAAATATGCTGCAGTGCTGCGTAGGTGTTCTGCTGGCGGCTGATTTCCCCTGCGACACTTCAGCCAAGTCATCTCTCTCTCATTACATTGTAGTCTATTTTCAGCTGGCATTAGGATGAGGTCTGAATGTTTTCCAGACACGGCTCCGCTAGTTGTCAGGCCACTCCTGACTCCGCGTGTATCAGGGCATTGTGCTAACTCTCTCATGATTTGTGGAAGTGGAGTCTTCTTGGTAGCTCATAAATTCCAAGTTCAAAAGTCGGTCAGGTATACAAACGTCAAACTTTCTCGTCTGTCCTCTGGAGCGATGTGGTATTTTTTTAAGCTTCCTCTATCAATAACCATGAGATCAGGATCTGTGTGCCTCCCCTCTAGTCGGGTTACAATTTAAAGTCTGCCACACGACCAGCTAAGCCCTGTTATAACTAGGCGGACAGTTTCTGTTTCAGCATGATCAAATTAGGAGCACAAGCCAGAATGTTCATGTTCCTCAAAAGGGGAACATGAACATTAAGATACAGCTAGTATCTGGACATATATTTGTGAATATATTTCACAAAATTTCAAACTATTCTTTTAAGAATCTGCAAAATTTGAGTTACAATGGGTTTTATAAATAGAGTTCATCACCTAATTTTTTTGTCTTCATCTCAGGAGGACATCCAGCAGAAGGAGGGTCACATGCGCTGGGGTGACGGATTTGTCATCGTGTACGACATCACCGACAGGGGAAGCTTCGAGGAGGTGGCGCCCCTCCGAAGTCTCCTAGAGGAGGTGAAGAAGCCGAAAAACGTCCCTCTGGTCCTTGTGGGCAACAAGTCCGATCTGGACCATGTACGGCAGGTCGGCACAGAGGAAGGCGAGCGGCTGGCAGCCGAAATGGCGTGTGCCTTCTACGAATGCTCAGCATGTTCCAACGAGGGTGGCGCTGTGGCAGAGGCTTTCCACGAGCTGTGCCGCGAAGTGAGGCGCCGCAAGGCCGTGCAGGGCAAGGCCAGGCGCCGGAGCTCCACCACACACGTCAAACAGGCCATCAACAAGATGCTGACTAAGATCAGCAGCTAGGGAAGAGCCACTCTGATGACACAAGAAATGTTAATTTCTCTAAAGTCAATGTTTCAAGCAATTATTGGCTCCGAAATGTGACTGATTTAATGTGGAATGTGTTCTTTTCCTATTCTCTAATCATTTTCCATCAAAAAGGTCCCAAGTGAAATATATCTTTCCTCTGAGAAAGGTAAATGGTGTTGTCACTTCAGCATTGTGAGCCTTAACAGATGTTTTCATCCAAGATTTGAGCTCATTTGGATCTAAGTAATCCTGGATACCGGTGAGATATGAGATGTTTCATGAGGATTCATTAATATGGTGAGGTTCTCAACTTTTTTTTTTCTTTCATCCTCTCATCTTACACTTGTTAAATCAATAAGTAAGCCAGATGGCAGTCTGGAAATGATGCATGCAAACTGTCCTATTTAGCATGCAAACAATCCAAGCATTTATTGACGTCAAATGAGACGATGCGTACTTTCCTCTCTGTATCTTGTCTGTAGGGGGATATTGTGATGTGCTTTGGCCCATGTGTGTAACTGTTCTGTCAGCAGTGGTCAAAGAAAAATAAGATCAAACAACTACTATTAGATAACAGGAGATGCACTTTCTTTCACCCATGTCAACCCAAGACAAATCCCCAGAGTTATCAATGCCTGTTCTTCTAACAAACCTTTTAAGTCCACAATATTCTGTTGACGTAGAATTTTCTGCAGTGGCTCCGTGTTTGTCCAGGACATGTGTACTTCAAGGTCTTTTCCTCAAGGAACCAAAGCACAGGTTCAGAACATGTTGAGGCTCATGAGACCCCATTTTTGCAGTTTTCTCTATACCTCCCAACATGTCACATTCCAGGGATGTTGTTCATGGCTGTAATTTTAAAACTGTAAACTACAGTATGTATGATATGGTATATTTCCTTACGCACTGTGTCTTAGGCGTGTACAGAACCCAAAGGCATCTACAGTAGAAGATACTGTAATTATTGAAATGTAATATGTTTTTTCTTTATGTATGTGACCTGTATGATGAAAACAACCAGCTGTGCACTTGTTATTAAAAACTGAGATATATCCCACCAGTTTTTCTCTTACTGAGTCCGTATGTTTCATTGTCATCAATCTATCATTGCTGGATGTGTGATGATTTGCAGAAGCATTTAATGATGTCCTAAGTTTCAAATCATAACCATTGTGATTGATTTGGACGCCTTAAGCCACACCGTCAAATGTAACATTTACATTTACAGTTGCTAAACAGCAACTGTTTAATATCATTTATATCCAACTCCTGAATCATTCCCAACCTCGTGTTTATCTCGCTTTCTTAGGCATATTCCAACTGTTAGTGCTGACAAAGTTTTTCCTTTTGCATGTCAAATAATTCAACAAAACTTAAGTGCACAAACAATAAAAGAAGAGTAGGAACACTGAACAGTCTTTAAATCTAATCAATCATTGTCAGTCTAATCAAATGAAACAACCAGACCCACGGCCACCCTGTGCTTGTCCAAGTGTGATTTGTTATTACATATATACATACATACAGCGAACACTCCTTGAGAAGATATACTGTCAGTAATACAGCAAAAGAGCAACTGGTGCATCTGTTTTTAGCGCAACCAAAAAACTCAGGTTGTTTTTGTGAAATCAGTCAATAAAAAATGCAACTGCGATCTGATTTCAGTTCTGACACAGTGTAAAGAAAGAGAGCTGATACAAAGAGAAGATACAATTAAAGAGATAAAGAGATACAATTGCACTGGATTACATGCATGTATAATTGTCCTGTGAATCCCTCGTGCTAAGGTCGGCAATCTGAATCCACTAGAGAATTGGTGGACTTCTAGCCTGGGAACCATACGAATCTGCGAGCTCATGTTTCATTTGCTCTGGCAGATACGTTTGACCCCTCTCCCATTCAAACTGATTTCCTTGATGTTTTATTGGGCTAACCAATCACAAGCGTTTATCTAGTATGAGGCAGGTTCAATACGATGACTGACAAAGAAATTAAATTAATTGAAACTGAAATGTATTTCTGACAATAACCCCCTGATGGCTATAGCATTTCTAACTCCCATCAATCATTCCTTTTGTAATGAAATGAAATATCCATGTTGAAAATAATAACCTGTACACTTTCATACACTCACAATCTCTCTTCTCACTCTCAAATACACAACTGAGAGAAAAAAGTCTTCCGTATGTTACAGTCACTGACAATACTGGGTGGATTCTTGGTACTGCTGCACCTCACTATTTCAGCACCAACAGCCTTTTCTGGGCATTATGGATTTCAAAACATACGTCTCATTTCAAATTTTCATTTTCATTGCTTTGAGGCCTGAAATCACAACCTTTTAATTCAAATGCTCTCTTTCTTTCCCATTTAGAAGCCAAGAAAATCAAAACTGTTACCCACTTCTGTCACAGTTCTGAATTAAAAATGGAAACCTCCCACTAAATACACCCAGCGACTTAAAATAGATTGCTGACTCAGGGAGAAGACACACACAAAAAAACTGCTGTCTTTAGTTTGGGTGAAGCAGAAAGGAGTGGCCCAGCTATCTGGCAGATAATTACTAGAGGGAAAAATCCCATAATGACCAGGGAAATGAGCCATAGTGCTCCTCCTCATCCTGACCAGTTAGAGACTGTAAAGGGCAAATACGGCAATTTGAATTTTGACTGTTTAAAAGATGATTTAAAACCAGTTGTGCTCCCCTTCACTACCAAACAGCACAGAAAAAACACTTCCAATACAGTTAGTGAAGGTAATTCATCACTGTTAAGTTATCATATATGGAAAAAATAGAATTTACTTAGATATGACCCCAGTTCTATGAGTTCAGCTGACGCTGTCTTGCTATGGCTGGAAAGAGAAGTGTTTAAGATGCCCCAGAAGGGAGGGGGGGTGGTGTGTGTATCTTCTCCTCGATTTCCTGTCATGCTGTGATGCTCTGAAAGTTGGTGCTAAGCGGGGTCGGGAGTTCGAGGCACTGTGGGCCCACTTTGTCGATTTCCACTGCTCTCAAGAAAGGCAAACACGTGGCGGCTTTGTTGGGAAGGGCGGCTGCAACAGGTAAGCAGTGACTAAAAGGATGCGGAGAGAGATGAAGAAATCACTGTGGGGGAATGACATGGTGAAGCACAGAGGACTGATCCCTCACAGTTGTCATTGCCAGCGAGGATTGAGGTCTTTGCTTATGAGTCAATGTGACGCAGGCACTGCAGGGCACTAAGACGTGTGACCGCAACTTGCCGGGGTTTGAGTTCACACAGTTCTCATCTCTCACATCAGTAAATGGTAGACGGAAGGAGGGGTCGGTCCATCAGTGCAAACAGACGGAGAAAAAGTGACTTCTTGACCAGATGAGAGATATCAAGGGCGTGAGGCCGGACAGAAATATTTCCTTCCTGGCTGTGAATTGGCTGTCTGTGTATCACTATGGTTTCTACACGTATATACAGAATTTTCAAAAAACAGATACAGTTGAATCCCCTGCTGCCACATGGCTGGTTATATACTCAAGAACACACATGGACAGCTGACATGCAAGTGCTTCTGTTTATACTACTTTGGGTGTGTGCAGAATCTGGCTGCATATAATTCCCTATGCAAACCGTGGTGAAAAAAATCAAAAGATTATTTTTTAATTGTTATCCAGCCGTGGGTTTTATCTTCAAAGCTGTTCTCACAGATTTCTGCTGTCTGCCTAAAAAAATTGCCTGGAGCGAAACCAACATTTAAATAGTTTCCAGACATTTTGTGCAGTTTACTAATGTTGGTTTTTGCCTGGCTCTGTCTGGGAACCGTCTCAGGCAGCGTCCAAAATTAGTACTCGCCAAATGCGAGTTCAAATCTATATTGCTGAATAAAATAAATCAGTTCAGTTGCTACTGTTATGCTTGATTTACTGGTAATTGAGACAGATACCACAGGGGAAAATTTTGCACTAACCACAAAGAGAGGCTGCGAGTATGTGGCCGCACGTTGCCAGAGTACATCAACCTTAAAGGAAAAATGTAAAAGTACGGCGTAAGAACGCTTAAAAGGAAATGTTGCAAGAAGTGGTGTGTCACAGATAAGGGGGTGTGGAGAGATCCGCTTCTTTCATGACAACTATGCCAATATAATGAGTTGCAGCATTTGCCGCAGGGTGCTCACATACGACCTGCTCGTTTGTCGTCGGAACCAAGCGTCAATCTCCGCATCTGAAAAGTGAAGCTTTAAACCTGGATGGTGAATCCAATGGTGACATTTATGTTTTAAACTGTCCATGGTCTCTTTCAAATAAAATAAATAAGTGAATTAAACACACAAATGTGTGTCTAAAGCCCTTCTGGTGTCAGCGGACATGTTAAACATCTTTGCAAAATAAAACTCAGGCACTTTAGCACCTAGGGGAAACACACTCATGATGGCTAGGGTGCAGAGAGGCCTGGCTATCTTATTTTCTATCTAAAGTGTTAATGTGAGCTTAAAACTGCCACTACAGGCAGTTCTTTTCACGTGCAAAACGCGATATAGGCAAAAATATCATACCACAAAAGGTGTAAATGTAGCAAGTAGAATGAAACATCTGATGCAAAAAACAGGTGGTTTGCAGCTTTGATGATAATAAACCGAAAGGATTTCATTAGACTCAGTCTATGGTGGCATGTTGGAGCTCCTGTGAATCCTCATGTAACACATCCTGTTGGTACTCACAGTTCATCACTGATACTCATCACTGATTGGCTAATACACAAGACAGACACCTGACTAACCAATAGGCAACAAAGGAATAGATTGATAGGCTCAAGGACTGCTGTAAACATATCATAAAACTATTAATTCAACCATATTAATGTCAATGTTATTAATAAGACATTATTGAGCCAGTCCATATTTAAAAATATACATTTTTAAACTTAAATTCCTGTCAAACAAAACCCTGATGTAAACATAATTAGAGCAGCGTCTGCTAGCAGGTACCTGAGAGTACTATCTTTTCTCACTCTTGCTCTCTCCTACCTATTCCTATTTGTTTTGTTTTTAATTCTCTTTAAACTCTTCCTCCAATGATTTTCTTTCTCCAATAGTAAGAAAATTAAAACATAAAAGTGGACTCATCAATATTGAATCTTTTCTTCTTTTGTACTTTGACAGCCTTAAATAAAGTTGGGTTGTGCGGTGTGTAGTTCCTGAAAACATATATATTTGTTGAGTTTCAAAGTTTATTTTTGACAATCTCATCTCATGGCGAGATTGTTTTGTGAAGCATTTTCACGACTTTTAAAGATAATTTTTTATTTTTCAAACCGTTACCCATCACTGCCAATTTGAAATTGCCAGCTGCAGCTTTAAAAAAACTCAACTATCCTTGAACAGAGAAGCGGAGTGTGTGTTTATAACCCATTATCTGACTTCCAGTCTTTTGAATAATTGTGCTCAGCTAGAGGAACATATTCAGCAAACACTCTTTGAAAGCACATAACTGTATCTCTGGTGATGATACTAACATCTCTGGAGGAAAAGAAACGTTTCTAGAGCGAAAATAATTCCCATATCCTTGCAGAGGCTGATATCTCCATACATCCTGTTTAGATATGCAATCATGGGGAAAATGAACTCTACAGTGATTTCAACACACCCATATTAATAACTATGTGAGAGCATTTTGAGTGACAGGTCAAGAGATGAATGAGTCCCAGAAAGTCAATAAAAATGATTTTAGATGTTCACATGTACTGTGTGTTTATTTCTTATGAACTTATTTGGTAACAGACAGGTTCTTGAGACCCTCTTGATGAAATTTCCCATTATAAGGCAGAGCAGGGGAAAAACAGAAAGGAAAGCATCAGAGCTTCATAGCTGAGGAAATGAAAGGCCTACAGAGAGGGGTAACGTTCCCTCTGTAAACAGGTCGAATCTCCAAGGCTCTTCTCTCCACTTCAACCCAATCTCTTACAAACAGCACATACTTCTCCTGAGTGTGCTGGCGATACACTGACAATCTGTTTAAGTTGAACTTGAAGAGTTTATTTCAAAGTGCTATACAGTACATCCACTTTAGCCCCAAGTTCATCACCCAGTGTTTTTTAAATGTTATGTTAAATGTTATGGAGTATCCAGTCTGTGAAGGTGTTCACATTTCATATCAACATTTCTAAACAATAACTGTCATATTTAGAAAATGAAAAATACAGTTTTGTAAAGCTTTTACATACAAATCAATGAACTCATGAATGATCCACTAATTTTAAAAGTGACCATTATTTCAGTGAATCAATTTCAACAACAGTGAATCATCAACAGCACTTAAAGATTCAAACATGGTACTTTTTTGTGGTCGTAACTTTTTTTTTATTACAATTTCTCCCCCCTTTCGCAGCAGGGCTAAACTAGAGCTTAACACTTTGGTCTTATGAGCAACACATCCTAACAATCATTTCAGTCATGATCCCCAGAGGATGATTCATTAACTGCTTTGTTTTACAGATCTGAATTTTTTTTAAAAAGACTAATGATTATGAGATTTGTTACTAATTATAAAGTAAATAGGAATTTCTTTGAAAGAGAAGCTCCATTTAAACCAATGTAAGCATTAATTTATTAATGGAAACTTTATACTTCATATGTGTTGAATTGCTTGATTTGTAGATAAACTTCCACATATTTGCATGTTCAGCTGACTGAGTATCCAGCTCAGTATCAACTGAAGACTGTCTCTATTTTCCCTAAAATCAGTACCAAATTAATATTTTCTTTCTTTCAGAAAACATTCTGATGATTAGGAAATTAATTAGAAACCATAGACCTATAAAAAAGGGTTACTTATTATTCCCCGGACCTTTTCTGTTGGGCCAACCAGGGGCGTTGGCTGGACTGTTAACCATCTGGGGCTGAGCCCAGATTCTTCTCCATCAAAAAAAAAACTTTTGAAATGGACTTCTAAATAGACTGTTCACAAGCATTTTTTCCTTGCATGCGAGGGCTACACTTTGCTTGAAACTTAAAACGTAGCTCAGCTAGTAGCCTTATGTTTTGTTTAATGGAAGCTGTGGTAACTTAGCTGTCAATGTATTCATGATCAGTAAAAAAAAGTTGGTTTCGTCAAAAAACGTATTACTGTTCACTATCACTGTTCAATGGCATAGGTTTCATTTAAAAATGGGGGGACACAGGAAATGTTGAGGGTCAAACACTTGACTTCCTGCATTCTGGTGAATTGTTATACATAAAACCTTTGGGCTGACGCGCCTGGTCCACCGAAAGCTAGAAATGTTACTTGTCTTGTACATAATAAATATCCACATTTAATAGGAATATTGCCTTGACACCAGATGTATCCAAATAACTGTTATTTATATCTATATAATAAACAACTTAAAGGAAATTTTTTGAGCGTGTTCCTGCTCCCAAGTGGATAAAGCCTTGATTTTAAAGGAATAGAGTTTTTTTTTTTTTTTTTAAACATGCTTATTTGCTTTCTTGCAGAGGATTAGCATGTATGAACTAAATATAATCTAGAGCCAGCAGACTCCAGTATAGGAGGTATAGATCTTCTCACTATTGGCAAAGGAGGGAATTAAAATATTTCTCAAAATGTGGAACTGTTCTTTTCATGAAGCCATGACTTATGATGATGTACTGTAAAGTTATTGAATGATGGCTTCAATGGACTTTCACCGAGGTGAATATATAATAAAATGGTGTGTACAGAATGCAACCCATTTATGGTCTGAAATGTCAAACACTGCAGTATACAAGCCATTTGGCCTTATATTCAGAGAGGCAGCCAGAAGATATGCTGCAAGGTATTTCACATGATAAACACAACATGTGTGCTGTGGAGAGTGCTGTCACTGTGCTGTTTTCTTTAAAAAAAGAAATTATTGTTTTTTTTACCCATGGTGGCATCTGGCCATGCAGATAGTTTTGGATTCGTGTGCTGACGTTTTGAGAGATCCGTCTTTGAGATTTCTGCTGTCAACCCAGTACCATGGAAATGAATGGAACTCATATAAACAAATAAACCGAAGCTACAGTATGTATGTCTAAATACTAGGAGCATGTGAGAGAATAGTTTTATTTTGTGTGTGTGTGTGTGTGTGTGTGTTTCTGTGTATGAGCGTGTGATTTGGGTGAACTCACCCTTTAAACTGGCCCTTCTTTTTCCACCCCCCTTTTTCTCTAATAGCTCTTTGCTTAATACCTTTGTATGAACCTTGGCCTGCATTAAATCTTGGCCCAACATCCTGTTGAAACAGGAGATACATCACATTAAAGATGTATGATGTGAATTTAACTTGTGGCTCAGGAGGTACAGTGGGTCGTCCTCTGATCGCAGGTCAGATCCCCGGCTCCTCCCGTCCACATGGCGAAGTGTCCTTGGGCAAGACACTGAACCAGTGTGTGTGTGTGTGTGTGTGTGTGTGTGTGTGTGAGAGAGAGAGAGAGAGAGAGAGAGAGAGAGAGAGAGAGGCCTGTACTTTACTATTTGTCATTTTTATTCTCTTTATCTCAACATAAACATGTAAACATGTAAACAGACAGCAGTAGCAATACAATGAACTGAACCAGAGTAGAGGATTTCCATCTCTCCGTTTCTCTCTTTATCCTGCGCTCTGTGAAGCGTTGCAGTTGCCATGACAACCAAGGCCTTTTCCTTGTTTTAAAGACACTCACTATGGTGACCAAGGCGTTGTTGTACTGTAGGCAGGTCTAA
Source organism: Lateolabrax maculatus (assembly GCA_031216445.1). Taxonomy (NCBI): domain Eukaryota; kingdom Metazoa; phylum Chordata; class Actinopteri; order Acropomatiformes; family Lateolabracidae; genus Lateolabrax; species Lateolabrax maculatus. The sequence continues at coordinate 6,101,948 of CM062211.1, forward strand.
GAGGGGGAAAAGAGGGTTTTTCACACACCTACACTCACACACACACACACACACACACACACACAGGCACACATACCTGCTGTGCTAATACAGCACACTTACAGGTACATGCACACAAACCCACCCACACTTGTGTGCACACGCGCTGGTTAAATGATGTGATGAAACCTCTGATGCATGCTGAGACCTTCGGGGTCTGACATATAGCTGAATAACAAAAAAAAGGTTAAATATAGAAGTGACATTCCACTGTTTAAAATCAATGCTCCCTCTCCTGAGGGCTGTTTAGTTACTCACTTCCACCTGCCTGCAGCATGGAGATGACACATCAGCTTCTGAAGAATTAATGTGATTCATAGTCCTCCGAGGGAACTACAACATTGTAAAAAAAAATGGTAGAACCTTTCATAAAATCTAGAAATCTGTCTGATATCAACTCTGTTCTTCTGAGACTCCTGTAGTACTACACTACCAGCTATCCACACAATGGCATTGTTTTTGTGATAACCTGCGACCCTCAGAGCAGCCTCGTACCTACAGCTGCATTACAGTAGTGCCAGTGTCTCAAAGTACAGCCTTGAGTGTGCTGTTGTGTTCGACAACGTTTCATTCTATTTAATAATAAATTATGTGGTATTTTGGTTTTCCACTTGGAAAAAAATATAGTTTCTTGTTGCTAAGCAACATCCTGTTGCATCCTTCCGGTTCGCATTTACCTGGACAAGTTCATCCATGTCCATTTATACTGCTTGATTAAAGCTGCTTGAATGTATTTTTGTCAGTGGGGGGCAGAAGAACACCCTGACATACTGTATCGTTGCCTTATAAAGTTACGTATTACCAAACAATGCTTTTTACATTCAGCAGACACAAAGCTACAACAGCATTAATTTTGGGTTATGTGTGTGTCCACTTGATGAATGTAAGTCTATTATTTACTTTTTGGTTTAGTCTCCACCAACTCTTGAGAAACATATTTGGGCCTTTAACTTAATGGATATTTGACTTCCTTCACCGGCTAGTTAATGACTTTGTCTGTGTGCCGAGAGATGCTTAAACCCTCCGTAGAACTGAGGGGAACAGCAGAGTCGGGTGACACATTTCTGTGGGTTTGTCACTACGACTGTCACTTTACATACATCATTTGGTCCATTGTTAATATATATATAAATTTGTGAGTATATAAAACTGTTTAACAAAGTCACATAAACTCTGTGGTCACATGTAACATGTAAGTTTTTGCTGAAAACATCAGGCAGATTAGAGTTAAAAGATTATGTCCATAGTTGAAAGGTAGAAGGAGGATAGATAGGAAGAGGGATAAGTTTTGTTTGGGAGGACAACGCCCCCTTCTGGTTTAATTAATTCACAATAGGAGTGTGTAGCAACCCTCTATACTTGTGATTTCTATGCACATAACATAACTTTCAAGGTGGGGCAAGAAAAATAAACACTTTTTTTACAGCAAATATATACAGTACAAAACAGTGTTGTGGAGATGGACCATCAGTGGGCCGTCGTGGCGACTGCAGGCAGGCAGGGACCTGCGGCAGATTAGAGATTTGACATTCCACTTTAAGAAAGCAAGAAATCACACTGGCAGCAGATTACCATCAGGCAGCCAGGAACCTGGTATGCAACACGTGTTGCAGACTGGGAAACAAATGTGAAGCACAAGGACAAACTTCATGGTTTAAAGTGTCGTAGAGGGCGAGAGGTTGACTGATCTGGGGTCGACGAGGGTTTAATCACTTTTTAAGGATAACAGAAATACACACTGTATGAGGTGAATTCTTAGTGAACATAGTAGTTATTTGCATTGAACTGATATATGTTGAGGATCATTTCCAGGAGAAGGTTAATGTTATGTAATACTGTATTTTAGCTCTACATTGCTGGGTAAATCGCCTGCTGTTGAATGTAGTCAGGGTGGTCTGCAGTCACTGCACAGGTTTAGTCTCAACAAAACAGTCCTTCATTCAACTTGTCATCACTTTTCTTAGCAAGATTTGTTAGAGGCCAGCTGGAAGAACAACAAATGGTATTATAAGGAATGATGCAAACATGAGAGAGAAGCTTTAATTCACTGACTTGTTTAGAATTTTAACCACTTAACTTCAGATAAACAGGAACATTACAAGGCTGCTGGATGCAGTTCTTTTCTTTTCTTTGTACACAATCATCCAACAATATCACAAAATTATGTTAATATTGTATTAATAACTATCATAAGTATTTAAACATATGCATTTATTGTTCAAGGGAGATTTGGCTGGATGTGTTTAAGATAAGGAGCAGAAATGTGCCGATGCTCACCAAATTAGAATTGTGGGCCTATTGTGGAGTATTTGTGGAATAAGTTGATTTAATGACATTTTTTTAAGTTAAGTGCTTTGTATTTATCAGTAGTGGGATGTTACATACACCTACATCATTAGGTTTTGTTTTTAATTGTCTTTAATTATTGATATAGGAATCCAGATACAATTCTGTTACAGCCATTTGTCTTTATAGTCATATATTCTTTATTGTTCATGCAGTGTTTTGTTTATTTTCTGCATTATTTCTATTTCAGGACCACACACAAGTGTACCGTCTAGAATAATAGTACTCAGAAAATAAAGATTCATTGATGGACTTTGTGACATTGATGGTTTGTGTCCATTCTTACCGATACCCCACAGCAATCATAATCTATCTAAGCAGCTCCTCTCAATACATCAGCATAGAGGATGAATCCTGTGTTGGTTGAAAAGTGCATACTGTTACTGTGTTAAATCTCTTATTTTAAGAACTTTGATTTCCTGACCCTTTTGGCCAATACTGATGTTTTCTCAATATTCTAATACCACGTACTTTCTCCACACTTTGCGTTTTAATTCAATTAAATAATTTACAGTACCCAATCTTCTTTTTGAATAACTTATCATGTAAAGATTCCCTGCCATCAAATAATGTAGCTGTAGGAAAAGTCCCATCAGTCTGTTTTTATGGTCCTTGATGGTTTTAAATGCAGCTACACACAACACATTATCCTATCTCTGGCACAAAAATTGTAAACTTTAAGCGGCACTAATCAATATTTTTATGATAACAACGGATCAAATGGTGTGTAACGTGAAAGGTGTCGATCATAGTGACAAACCCACAGCAAACTATCACCTGACTCTGCAGTTCCTGTCAACTCAGTGGAAAGTTTTACCATCTTTCATCTCATTGTTTTGGTTTTATAGCCGACAACTTTACTGTTTTGGTTTACGCTGCTCTCATCAACCTTGTTTCCAGCAGCGAGCCACTGTTTTCAGGAAAAAAGTACTGATAAACCCGCTGTACACTACCTGACCAGCACCAAATGACAGACAGACAAAGTTTACGATGAGCTGGTGAACATAGTGGAACATTTAGCGGCTAAAGGGCCAGATATTTCCCTCAGGACTTGGTGGAGACCAAAACAGAGCTACGAGGAAAGGAACTATTGGACTGTCGTTTGGCAGGTGGCCAGAAACACGACACAATTAATATTACTCCATAACGGCTGGACGTGTAAATTAGCAAATGTTTGCTAACATATTCACCGTCAATAAAGTTTAAAGCTGCAATTAATAATCAATGATTGCTACTTAATCCTGATAAGTCCTGTTGTGTCATTTTAAAATGGTTTTAGTGATATTGAAAGCTGGCAAAAATAATCATCCATGAATACACTTCCAAACTTGAATATTTTTTCCTTAAAGTGGTGCAAACTATTTTGGATATAACAGTGAACATTTTCAGTTTGACAGGCACATTGAAGGAGTCTCACAAATATCTGCGTGATGATGCTATTAAAGCGTTGCTTAAAAGTAATAATGATGTGTGTGCGTGTGTGCAGTGAATTAATGTGTTTTATATTACCTCTGTAACATTAGTGCCTAACACAATTCATTTGAAAGCTTGACGTAAAGTGGGCAGCGGATGAAAGGCAGCACTGGAGTCCAGCAGGTTTCCCTCTCTGTGGCCTTGTGTTGTCAGTCAGCTTTTAACACCCCGAGCTTCATGCCAAGAGGAATAAAACACGGGAGTAATCCAAGATGAAGGGATTTGGGGATTATCAACACATATTCTGAAAGTTGCGTGTTTCAAACAAGACTTTTTAAAATTAGTGTAAGAGCCAGGACTTCTGCTATAGTGACCATAAATGGAGAAAAATAGTAAACCCCTCTCATGTGGAGCTCTGCACATGACGGATAGAAACTGGAATGCAGAACCACAGGTATAATAAAAGTTACCTTTAATAACAGAAATCTTGATTTTCAGACAAAAAAACAAAACTACAGAAAGCAAAATAATCTTTATACTAATAAATTACAGAAACACATGAAATGCATCACACTTCTCACAAATAAGTAGCCAGACATTAAGATCACATAACGACCAAATTTACACACCTGAGGCACACAAGAGGAGTTGGTTTTCATGCCACATTTACACCAATATACAGAACGTTAATACACTTAGAATACCATACAGTACCATCCACCATTCAGCAGAGAGGAAGGGACACAGTGGACTGAAAGATTGGCAAATAAACCCGTGCAATGACATTATATCTCTCATTTACAACGTTACATTTAAAGTGGACTTGATTTTCCTTGCGGTAGTAGCTCTACTTAATGGCAAGTCTCTGTGGCTGCATATTCAATATTCAGTGTTAGGCTATGTATCAGTTCAACACACCTAAACTTGAGCCTATGACTCAACCATGTCATGACTGAAATTAAAAGAAATGTTAAACATAGCAGAGTATTGCCGTTTCTCCAAATTATGTGTCATGTTTAACTGAAATCACGCGATAAAAGATGGGGTGAGTTGACTGTCTCACACACACTGCACACACTGTTAGAAAACATGGGTGAAGCATCTATGACATCAACAACAGGTTTTTACAGATATGTTTGGAAGGTAGGAGTATTCGGTGAGGAAGCCTGAGTGGAGCTGCGGCTGTGATAGGCTGAGACAGCTGTCAATCTAGAGAAACACCTTAAAAGATACCTTTCTTAAAGCTTTGTTACCTTCTTCATGGGAAAATTCCTTTCAAACGTGTTCCTCACATGTCCACTACATGCTTGCACCAAAAAAGAAAAAAAAAAGTAGTGGTACCAGGGCCGGATTATGTAACTAGAGGGCCCCGGGTCAGAAATTAGCTGTGGGCCCTAGTTGGCCCTCCTCTCTGTGTATATATTTATTTTGCTGCGTTTAAGTACCCATCAGGTACAGCGTACACTACAGGCTACGAATGGCAGCTTCGTTATACACAGTTCCATTAAGTGGATACTAAGACTTAAAAAGCCTCCTATGCATGGATGCTGCATGGAAATCTAGACTCTCAAGTCGATGTCAGAGACACTACAACGTTGTTTTGATACAGTCAATGTATCAAACTAATCCCTTCAAACTGTGGGAGCAATTTCCTCTCCCGTTTTGGGCACTAACACGCTTTCAATGATGATCTGAAACACGGCTCATTTCACTAAATCTTTTCCAATACTACCATTCTATAGTCAGTTTCTGCAGAGCACTGCTGAACTTGAGGTAGTAAACTTTGCAGGTCAGTTTGAACTGAGTCCAATCCGAAATATCAGGTGTGTTAAGCTACAGCAGCTAAATGAGAGAACATCTGGCCATAGATAATAAAAAACCTGGTGAGAAACTAAAATCCTTTGACATCTGGTCATTGGTTGGAATCTGACCCAATAGATGGGTATATGTATGGCTGAATGGCTATGTACGGATCCTATGCTGCATTTTTAAACCCAAATTGCGGTACAACTGAGAAAAGTGACATCAAAGTTCATCAAAGTTTATCAGTTTGGTCAGTGCTACTACTTCCAAAAAACAGTAATTGCTGTGAATCCTCTGCATTAGGCCTCCCAAACTCTTTAAAGTTAACGGACACAGTGATTTAAGTTAATATGTCAGTTTATCAGTGACATCACAGCCATTATTGCGTGGCACATAAGGGATAGTAAATCCTCATGGTTTGGTTATGGCTTATCACACTGCAGTATTATATACTAAGTGGTAGGCTTATTTACATTAAAGACAAAACAATATGATTTTATCTTTCAAGGAGTCTCACAATGAAATGCTAATTTGGTCCATTTTGACACAGTGCCAAAAAATGCATGAAACGCCTGCTAAAGTGCTCAATGACAAGACACTGCATTAACTCAGAGATAAAGATATTTTGCTTTTACAAACAATCCTCGGGGGCAGAATTATTATAGTCGACGACTGGTTGGAGCAAGCAAAAGAATCACAGTGTTGGCAAACCTAAATGGCAACAAAGGAAGATATCACTGGCACAGACATCCTGATGTTGGAAGGTGAGCCGTCTAATTGACCGTTCAGTGAACTGCTCCCCCGACAGCGTTTGTCCAATTGCAGCTTTGAGAAGAGAAGAGCGCCAATCCGTATATAAAGTGTTCGTATATAAAGAGTCTTTTTTTAACATGTAGCTTAAAAAAAAAAACACTTGCACACATCCACTTTGTTGTTTGGATGGGGAAGATGTATATCATGTATGTAGCCAGCAAGTGCATACAGTATTTAAGACCCTTTTACAGCCTTCCTGTTTAACTAGACTAACAACTGTGATTCTGTGGCTCCACCTCCTAATGATAAAACCAACCAATCACGTTATCCCCCCCCCCCCAGAGCAACTGTTTGTAGAAGTGAAACTATGATCCTGATTGTTGGTAATGAGCACTGTAGCGTGTTTTTACCACTAACAGTGGTAGTTTTTTCAGTGAGACTGGCTTGGTAAAAAAATAACAGCTTCTCTTAAATTGTTAGGCTTCAAAGTTTAAAACAAAAATGGTGTAATATATATTATCAACATAATTATTGCAAAAATGGGCAGTTTTTTTGTGGTAGTATCATTATTAATCATAATGGCAAATTTACAACTTTACACACACATACACACTCACTCACATCACTATACATTTTATACAGCTTCATGCATTGGAATAAATATTACTTTAAAATGGGTGAATTATTATTATTATTATTATTATTATTATTATTATTATCATATTATTCTTATTATTATGAAAAGAACAATAAAAACTTTCAATCATGACAGGTCCATTTAAACTGCTGCATACTGCTCACATATATTCAAATGTCCTATTTGTAAAAACACACTGCAGACACACTGATGTTTCCGTTTGGGGTATTTGGACAAAAAATAGTATGGAATATGGATTTTAATGTTCTTGTTTTTGTCCCTCTAAATGAAATGGGAGAAAAATGTAGCACAGATAATTATGGCGCCAACTACAAGACAGCCTGATAATTTCCTGCAAAAAGAACAATTTACAGATTATTATATAGTGATTGTGCTCTGCATGGAAAGCCAAATATGCAGTCAATCAGCAGCCTGATGCAACTGCTGCACCAAGGATGCACGAAAAAGAACATTTCCTGCAAACAATTTATGGGGTCCTAATTATTTCCTTGAAATAAAAGGTCTATATGTCTTTTCCAGGAAACTTCCTCGGAAATTATTACGAAATTACAGCCCCCATAAAATAAAGCGTTACCATTGTATTTGCTGTCTTGATAGAATAGTTAAGATCATGAGCTTGTGTTGATTTTCTGTTACAAAATACCAATTGTACGACAATCACTAAACGTTTACATGCAGCTCCAAAGCAGGATGAACGTTGAACGTTGGAAGGGGATGTCTGCTTTGCTATCACTGCAGAATGTTGCAAACACACCATTTGACCAAAAGCTAAAAAAGGATGATGAGACATTATCTGCAAACCCAGCTGACATTGATGGTAGAGAATAAAGAAGAATGAAGATATAACATGCGATGCTATACAAACAAACCTTTTCTGGTCTCAGTGGAAATGTAGAACATTAAAAGTCTCCAAACATTACAATCCTCACTGTTCCTTTAAACACAAAGCCGCAGTAGTTATGATACAAATCTCCCACAGAAAATACACCATAGTGCTATTCACAAAGCACAAAACATTAAGAAACATGAGAACTGCAGGGGAAGATCTGGGCTGTGATGGAAGACAATGGCTGTAAGTCATACAGCATTTGCACCTTGTGAAATCACAAGCTCAAAGATTGGTTTTGCTGTGTGATCCTGTTCTTGACCCAGTGTGTGTGTGTGTGTGGGTGGGGGGATTTTTCCTGTTTTTATTAAAAAGCACTTTGGTAATGTTAGATAGAGGAGTCACTACATAAGCCAATATGTGTCTACAGCACACGGATGTCTGAGAAATGTGGCTGCTGGAAAGATGCTCAAAATCGCTGGTGAACCGTGAGGATTCAGTACATTTCTCGTGAGTTAACTGGAACAGTTTCAGATAAGAATATTGCTGTAGACATCTGCAAACAGTTGGGAAGCTGTGAATCAGTTATATAAAATAATTAAAAGAAATTGAATTGAATAAATAGATGTATCCATACACAAATCAGACGTGACACGATAATTAACAGTTTCACTGGTTGGACAAACAGAACGAATAATAACTATGACTATATACCAAGCAGTATGTGCCAGATTATGATTATTTACTGTAAATTATTTACCACTGGAAAGGCCAAGCTGTCTGCTGATCTAGACTCACATCTTTACTGACGCTTCAACTCTGTTTCAACTTTACACACACGGAATTTCAGCATCAAGGTGCCTGAAAATATCTCAGTCCTTTCACATGATCACTATTCTATAAAAATACAAAGGATTATGGGTATTAGGAGACAGCTGCAGTAGCATGTAGGTAAAGATTGACCAAATAATGGCTGGACTGATGCTTATGTGGACCTATTTCTGAGAAATTTGAATGGGATTTGGCTTGATTCTGACATCCTACACCTCTTAAAATCTCCTGTAAGGAAGACAAACGCAAATACCTCAGCTTTTAAAATTTGACATCTTCAGTGAACACCTTGGTGGTCTTCGTGTAAGAACCCCCAAATCTATTGGCCTTTCTAGTGATAAATTCAACGTGGATCTGAGGACAGCGGGTTGCAAAAGGTGTTCAACTTCACAAACAGTTAGAAGGAAAGAGGAAGGAACAGGAAGCAGAGGCTCTAAGGAGGACGGAGACTCCATAGCAGATTAACCAGTCAGGATTTTTCTTTTTTTTCCGAACCTGACAACTGACAGGATGAGGAGGAAGCTTCTGGGGAGGCTTTTAGTCGGAGAAGAGGCTGGCGAAGGACTGCCGGAGGCTGCGGATGGTCTCAGCTTTGGCCTCGTCGTCGGTCAGGCTTCCTCGTAACGTCTCTGTGAAGGTGTTGGTCAGCGACTGGGATTTGCTGCGCGGTAAAGAGAAGAGCAGTTTAGTTGACTACTTTCTCATCCTGGATCATATTTGTGTGCTATCAGCGGGACCCCCCCCCACCCGGCGTGGACTTACTTCAGCTGTGGTGACTGTTTCGGCGCCCCAGGCCCGGAAGAGGCAGGGATGGGACCAGGCTGGAAGGCCTGGCTGGGTGAGGTGGTGGCTGACCGGGCTCGCTGAGGTGAACCCTGGGCTGACTGGGAGGGAGAGGCGGAAGCAGAGCGGTGTCCCCCTGCAGTAGGTACACACAGATGACATGTCGGTCAGTGGTTTAACATTAACATAGCACTGCTGCAGCCGGTACTCTGTTGCAGTAAAGTAAAGTGTCTCCTACCTCGTCTGGGCTGTGTGGTCTGTGGATGAAGGGATACAGAGACATTATTGAGTCATGCACATACAAGTGCCCAGCCCACATGGACTTAGAAGACACCAGAAATAGAGTTGCAGTGGTGAAACATTTGTCAAGACACACAAATAAAAAGTCTCCCTTCTTAAAAACACAACTCAAGTTTCTTATAATCATTCATCCAGAAGAACACTTCAGAAATGTAGGACATTTAACTACAAACGGTAGTCCTTAACTCATCATATAATGAGTAATGGAATGGACTCCATCTTCTATCCCACCTAAATCACATAACAAACAAAGTCGTTTCTCTTCAGGGAGACCAGTAAATCTGGTTGTTTCTAGAGTAATGTACTTGAATGTAACTGTGCACACGTCCTAAATGTATACTTTATTTCGTCGTCCCTTTGTAAGATATTTGTAATAATATTTACATAAACAGTTACATTGAAAAGACAACTTTCACCTGTGCCATGGTTCATACAGACACAGGTTCATATGCAGAGAACAACAGCTCTGTCTCTGTATCAGGGTTTTATTAATTTGTACATTAAAAGGTCTGTTAAGATATACACATACATATATAGATAAGACAAGCACAACTATAATAAGGGGTAATATGATTATAGTAAAAGCAGTGGTAGTAGAAAAAACTGCAGTATTAACAGCACTGTTAATAACACCAGCAGTAGTTACAGTAGCAATACTAATAACAGTAGTATGAATTAAATATGTTTGTAAAGGTGATGTGTCAGATATAATTTACTGATGTACCTTGACAGAGGAGGGCTGAGGTGTGGAGACTCCCAGCAGCACCTGGGCCATCTTGTTGATCACCAGCTCTGTGATCAGCTGTTTGTCTTCCTCCACATGCTCACCGATCAGAGGCATGGAGCTGTCCATCACCTGCAGAGACAGAAATAAGACAGCCAATCAGGTTCCTGGATGGCTGTTTCACCAGAAAGCCCACTGTCACAGAACTGAAACTTTATAAGTCCTCCACCAGATGGCAGCACTATATCTCTTATCAAGAAGATTAGATGTGCTCAAACCCCAGGCAATGTCAGTGATAATGGACTCTGTGGGGTTTTGCCAGTAATGATGAGTCACTTTACATAGATCTCAGACATTATAAGCTATAAAACACTCTGCCAGCCATAAAAACAATTTATTGCCGGATACACTGAGCAGGACACTGACTTTTCTGTTTATTCCCATGCATTATCATACTGCTCAGAATGCCCCTTGCCCTGGATCTGTCCAACTACACCCTCCAATGGAGCCGCACCAGGGTGGTTCGGCAGTTTTTAATCAGGGGTCTGAGACCCTGCAGAAGCAGAACTGACCAAACAGGGTAGGGTAGGATAGAATCTCTCTCTGATGTTTTCTCCTTCTTTTAAAATCCTCCAAAGTGGTCAACCCTCCAGCCCTCTGTGATAATAAATCACATGGCCCAAAGTAAAAAGAGAAACTTGAATAGTTTACTGTGCATGTGCAGCTTGAGATGATGTATGGTTTCATTTTAAGAACTCAGGAGACAAAAATGTTGAGAGCTTCTGACCTGTCTCCATTTAGGCAGTAGATCAACTGAATAGGTATATTTGAACACACAAATCTCATCTTTCAAGCTGTTATTTTTCTGTGCCACCCTCTGATGGGCAAAAAGGACCCAAAATTAGAATTTCCAGTTAGCGGCAGATAAAATGTGACTCCATCTGTAAATATTATGTTGCCCTGGGTAGGACTTGGAAGGTCAGAGAACCCATCCGTTGCCATACACAAATAATTAGCCTCAAAGAAAAAAAACAACAACATTCCCACCACTTAAGCTCACGTGAACATACACGTGTACTGCAGAACCGCAGAGCACATGGGGCTCGGGGACCCGCCGTCCTCTCCCTGAAGACCAAAACAAACAGCAGAGAAGTGTGGCTGCTGGCACTGCTGGCTTGGATGCAGATGTGTGGTGGATGAGGCTGCTGCACCGCGCCCCGGCCACAGGCTGTAAACACCGCACCGGGCATGCATGCATGTGCTGATCCTGTTGTACAGAGTGTATGCCAAGCAGAGCCCAGCCATGTGCTGCAGAGAGCGTGCAGGGATCCCATTCCAAACAAACACTGCACCAACTCATTTCACTACAGACTTCCCATTTTATGTGGTTGAAGTCGTTTTATTAGAGGCATCAATACTGATGAACACAAAGACTGTGCAGATCCAGGGGCCTGTTGATCTCTATAGATACTATAATATAGTACTATACTATACTATATACTATATAATATAGACATTCACAGAGCCATGCAGAACCTACCAGGGCTTCAGCTAACAATTCTTTTTTATTGTTGGTTAATCAGCCAATTACTTTTGATAATCAAATTGTTGTTTAGTCTATAAAATGCCAATCACAAGCTCTGCTTGCCCAACGTGGTCTCTTAAGAGGTTTTGTTTTGCAACATTTGTAACATTACAAAACCCCAAATTATTCAAACTGAAAATAATCTAAAACACAGAAAAGCAGTAAATCATCGCATATAAGAAGCTGGAACCAGAGAATATTTGTTATTCTGATTGTTTCAGCTCTAGAAACCAACTGTACACAAAACCTATGATGTGTAATTGACCCTTCAGATCGCCCTTCCTGATGTTAAATCTTCACCTAGCATCATGTTTCATGTGGAAACACATCAGACCAGAGTAAAATTAAATTCTTGTTTCATGCATTCTTGAATGTAATGAATCCGGGGATTCTGGAGAACTGAAAAACCAAACTGTGTCTTATGTGCCAGGGTTTCTTACTTTTTTCCCTTGTTTTTCAGAGTAGTTGGAGATCTGACCGTTAAAGTTCACACTGTTCTACACAGAACCACTACCCATATCAGAGAACCTTTAAAAGCCCTTCCTTTTCTGTGTGTACCCAGCTTCTTGGCGAGGATTTGGTGGTGAGGTGGGGCGCGGCACGGTGTTTTGGCCGGTTGAGTCATCACCACAGGGGACTGAGCAGAGGCCTGGCAAGCGACCACCAGGCCCCACTTCAAAAGGCGTGCGGTGGCAAGCAGAGCCGGGATCCACCCTGCTGATTTATTAGGATACAGAGTCATCTAGCAGAAGACTGGAGCTGCCACTGGCCTTTTCAGCACTGGAACACAGAGGTGTTATTCTGCACTTTTATTGAGCTGCACAGTGTTCTGTCTGGACAATATGCCCTGCTGCATGGGAAAGTTCGCAGAGCACGACATGAGAAATGTGCTCTTTCAAAATTATGGTGCAGTCGCGGTACAGGGATGGGCAGAGGGTGGTGATTTCCTGGGAAAACAATTTTAGCTTTAAGATAACAGCGTTTGTATTCTTCCCTCTCGCTAGCTTCATGATTTTTATTGTCCACTCAAAGTTTTAAAAAGTCAAATATAAAAAAAGCCTATAGATGTAAATGCGTACCCTGTGTCTCCTTTTGCCTCTCTATATCTGTCTGTCATTTGATTAGCTCAGAAAATAACATGTCGTATCACTGAGTCATGATTGTCATGTTGTGCTGTGTCATTTTGTAAAGTCAGATACTGTCATTTTTGAAGTGAAGTCAAGGCTCCATGAAATACAAAATGCCATTTCCAGGCTGTCACTTTCTTTTCATATCATGTTCCACGTGCACACACAAAAACAATCCCTGTGTCATGTCTTGTGATTGCAACAATCATGGTTACACGTTGTATTGTTGCATTGTACGATTCCTGTGCCCCCCACATTAAGCTGTGCTGTGCTGTGTCATGATGCTGTTGGGTACCGTGTCGTGCCACAGCATCCTCCATCATCCCTTCACTTTCTCAGTGAATCAACCCAAGGCTGGAGTTTAATACCAGCCACAGTAAACTGTTAATGAAGTGCCTGAACCGCTCATTACTTTTCATTAGGGAGAGGTGTCATGGCTGATGTCTTTGTCTCGAACAAAAAACAGGTTCCCACTGTGACGGACCGACAGCTCTCCCCTGTCATAGTTAATTAAAATCCATCATGCTGAAGGGTTAGAGAGGGACAGCCAGATGGAGCAGATGAGGAGGAGGGAGTGTTACTGGTCAGAAGACATTGTTACTCGACTGTGTCACCAATTCCTCTGTGCAAACAGTCCGGCTCTGAGACTGCACATCTGTGGGGAACTGGTAGATATTTCCTGAGATAATTTGACTTTAAAAAACGAGGCTTATTTTCTCACTGATGACCTCAGTCAGCGTACAGATAGAGAAGAGAGAAGAGAGAGAAGTGTGATGTCATGGTCCCAACCTAAATATGGACACATCAGACGTCCCAGACCGGCCTGTTTCCTCAGATTTGAAGACCTAGGGAGACCGTTCTAAAAACAAAACTGATTACAGATGATACTGTAGGACTATTTGTCTCCTGCTTCTCTCCTGGGTATAATCCTTACAGGAAAAATCCCCCACATATCATTCCTGTGTGAGAGCTTTCGAAGGCTGTATTACGATTTGCCTCCCTACTGTTCTCTCAACCTGCCACGTCTAGTTCCACTTCAGGTGATGTATTGTTTTCGTTGACCCTCATACAACAGGACTGAACCTGCCTGAGCAGCTGAACTTTTTTTATGTTCCCCATGGATAAAGTGACAACAATACTGGTCATGGACTGAGATGTCTTGCATTCCAGACAAAGCAAGTCATGCCCCTTACTCAAATCTCAACTGTCCTGTTACCCAATTGCACTATGGTCTATTTTAGCTCATGCAGAGGTAGAAATTGGTCTCTGTGCCTCTTCTATGATGATCTTCCTCCTGTATAATTGTTGAATAGTGGGGCAAAATGGCATGTGTCATCCAAAAAAACATCGGACTCTTACTGCTGACTTTGTCTGTTTGCCGTTCCGACAGCTAGCGTACAGTCAGAGTTTTTTCTCAGAAATTTGCCTCCTGTGTTTAGAAACAACACTAATGAGAGCAGTGAGACTGTTGTGGGCTTTAAAACCAAAACAATGAGCTGAAAGATGCTAAAACGCTCCTTAAACAACTGCTTTCACCTTACACATAGTCAAGTTGATCAGTGGTTGGTCAGAGGATTAGAGCAGCTTTAACATAATTGTACATGCTGTGATATTACAGACCCTTGAATTAATTTTCAGCTTAGGTGGCCCCAGTGGAAATTAAACCTTAACCCAGGCAATGTTAGCGACATGCTCAACCCATTGGAGACTGAAACCCATGTCAAGTTACGCAACAGCTATTTCGTTTGTCTACAAACTGGAGACTGCACGTAGAATGCCAAATTTTACCAGCAGACTCAAAATAAACAGGTTGTGTAAGTAGATGCAGTGAGTCAAAACGCTGATTCCTGATGTTGTTTTCATTCTCCTGCCTGTGTTTGGTCTACAGACTAATCATTCTTTCAAGGCTCTGATGATCACGTACCATCAAGTCTGGCTACGCCCTTCCCTGTTGACTTTCACCATGTTATGAAAAATATTATCAGTGGGGAAGGAGACTGAATCAAAGGTAACATTTACACTGGATCGGCGCCTTACCATGCAGAGGTTACCAAAACTCAGTAAATGTTTGAAATGGGGCATGTTTTCCATTTATCCACCCACCTTTAACTCAACAGGTGTAGCCTTTGTAAAAATCTAAAGTTTGATGAAATTTCACATTAATCTAGTACAAAAAATTTAAGATAGACTTTAGTTTTTGGTGTTAGGTATACAGTATCTTCCTTTCAGACCCTTGTTCTTGTGTTTAATTTCCGCCGTGTAATCTCAGACTGATGTTGGAGGTTATTTCAAAAACAAACTGACCTCGATGATATAGTCATTGCCGTCTTTTCCGTGGACAGCCTTCACCGCACAGATGTCTAGGCCACCAAACATCTCAGAGCAGGAGTCCACCCACAGCCGATATCTGGAACACAGTGACACCAATAACTGAAAAATGTGGATATATCATTAAGACCAGGTTGGATTTAACAGGGATCACGGTTACAAATAATCCTGAACAATATCTTGAACTGTATCTCTGAGTCAGCTCACCTGTCCGTCATTGCAATCTGTTCCAACATGGCAGAGCCTGTGTTGGCCTTCCAGTTCCCAGAAATGGACGTTCTCCTGTAAAACAATGAAAAACATCAACAAATGAATCAACCTGCCTCCAGCTAGAAAGCTACAACACTTCACAGCAAGACTTAGTCATTGTTAATTCTTTCTTGTGTAGCTGAATAGTAAAGCTCATGGGAGAAGCTATCGTCAGTTCATCAGTGATGATGATTGCCATCCACACCTACATTATGTTTGTGTCAGAGCCATTTAAAGACATGCTTTCATGCCAGGGGAAACAAGATGAGATAAGACTTGGCTACTCTGATCCTGTGCTTTTGGTCAAGTAATTGTTTAGATACAGAGACTTAAAAGTTAAAAGGGTGTTGACTCATATTCTTTGTTGCTATATGCTCGGCTGAATTTACAGACTGAGGTCTCTTGCTTCCAAATGGGTGTGTGGGTTTGAAGAGGCAATGGGACCATGACTCTCCAGGATCCAGGAAAAAAGCAATTCTTGATTTTTTTCTAATCTGTAAAGCTCTATAGTTGCTTTAAGTGTTGCAACAATGTTGCATTGTGGCAACTACAGTAATGTATTCCCAGCAGATGAGGCCATCTGCCATATTTACTAATAATCTCAAAGTGTATGGTTGATTTCTTCTGTTTTGAAATGTTTCAAAATGTAATATAAAAATGTAGTTAATGTACATCAACGCCAGGGTGCTATGGGATCCACTTTGGGAACCAATGGTTTAGAATTAATAAAGTGAAAGTTTTAGAGAAGAATTTACAAGCACACACACAATACGCAATAGCCAATTTTATTCCTCCCTTTCTTTAATTATATATAAGTATTAGCCATGGCTACATATTACCTATGATTACTGTTCTAAGACTGGCCTGTTTCCCTGCAGGCTCCACCTGCTTTCCTACTAACTACTTTACTATAATCAAATATTACAGAGAAAAGTTATGAAACCCTACCTCATGGCTGTCAAAGACACTTGCGAATGTCTTCATTCATCATTTTCTACAGAATGTATTTCTCCTTCACTCATATGCTAATTAGGTTAAAGTGACCTAATGCCATGATCAAAACTTGTCATCATTCTGAAAAAGATGTTTGTAGAAATGTCATGACTCAGATGTAATAAAATAACAATAAATCAGTGTGCTACAATGATTTGACATTTTACTGGAAATTTGATTCAGTGACAGAATATTTTAATCCTGAACACTCAACAGAGATCTGCTGAAGAACAAAACAATATTTACATATTTGTAAATACACCAAAATGTACATCGCAACATAAGTGCAGAGAAACAATGCAGCACATATTCTTTTTTGAAATGAACACACATTGCAGATAATGTCCAACATGTAAGTGTGATGCCAGTTCCACAGCCATAGTTTCTGGTACCAAAAAAGTCCCTGCTCTGGGGGTAGTTGAAAAACAATTGGGTTGTGTGAAAAGCACGCCTGAAACACCAGCCCCCTTCTGTGTTTGAAACTGTGTTATCAGACTAATTTTCCTGATCTTCATGGTTCTTCAAATGTGGTGGAACTATTGTACTATGTACTGTCTAATGATGGTTTTAATGCTGTTTGATGATTTTCCACTCACTGAAGATGAACTGAGATGAACACTGAAGATACTGGCCCAAAATATCAAATGTGTTGATTGAACCGTACATTTCTCAGACCTTGTCGGCCCCTGACTGTCAAATGTGGGATGCCGATGGTGTGAAACATCTTACATGTAAGCTTTGTAGTTGTTGCCGATCTTCTGGATGCGGATATCGTACTTGGACTGGACGTAGGGCTCGGTGGTGGCGTAGGTCCCGGCCAGGGCCACCACGCTGGTGATGTCCTGAAAGTCCTGTTGGTTTTCAACTTTGATCTGTGGGAGAGACGCCACTCGTTAGTGAGCGGCTAATTAAAAAGCGTGCTGTCAAAGCTGGCAGTGGCCGCTGAGGATCCCACAGGAATTTCACACTTGTACACTGGTGGGATAATGAAGGGTCCCTGGATGGAAACATTGCCAGGGGTGGCTTTGAACTACGTCACCTCACTCCCATCAAGTGGTTAGACTCTAAACTGTAGACACAGAGGAAATTATGCAACAGGAACTCATCTTACATAAAACTCAAAGGTATTTTTTACTATAACTTAGGGATAATTAGGTAACGATGAGGTGTGACATTGTAACATAGGAAGAAAACAACTGCTTTTCTTTGTCTTATTTAACTATGATACAAAGTTTTGTGAGCTGTATTCCATCAGGTCATGGGAAACGGGGCATCTTGGCAGACAAACTCATTAATCAGCTGCTTTAATGTATGGCAAACTGTCAGAACTCAGTGTCTAAGATGCAAAATGATTCAGTCCAGAGCTTCCACTCACTCATCACCATCCCTCTCGCTCGTATCATCACAGTTCTACACAGTGGAAGTGGTGGGAACGGTCAGGTGCCAGCATGACAACAGACAAACCAGATAGAGAAACCAGAAAGCCCTGGTTTTTCCTCCAGGGTTTCATCTTGTCACTCTGTTTTGCTCTTCTAAAGGTGAGTTTAAGTTTAGGTTCAAGTGAACGCTAATATGATATGGAAATGTAGTTGCAGTTGTGCCATACACAATGTAAAAAACCATTCAGTATGTTGCTGTCATACTTATCAGTACGGAGAACTGAATGGAAAGCACAAATGGAAATTAGACACTTTCATCTACATGTGACAATATGTGAGGTCTTAGGAAACAGTTTAATAATGTGTTTATAAGGATTTAAGTTTAATGCACTTTCACACAAAACAAAATCCTTATCCTTAAACTCGCTGAAATAGAAATACAAATTGTCTGGGTGGAAAAAGAAAATCCCAAAGGAGTTTTTAAAAATGATGCAACCCTCACCAAAAAATTAACAAGAGAACCGATAGTGGGAAAACAAATAAAGCAAAACTGAGCAACAGCAAGAATGGTACCAAAACAATAAAAGTAGATTTAAATGTTTAAAAGAAGGGTGGGCAACTTTGATGTTTAGTGTGGTCCAATAAACAGTGTTCTTACTTTGATGGGTAATAAAATGAAAACGCTTGCTGGAACCCACATAAAAAGCTGTTCAACTGCAACTTAATCTATTTGTTTCTCAAATGAGCTCAAAGGCAGAGCAAATATATTGATTTTTTCAAGCTGATAAAAGTACATGTCAGATGAACAACAACTTAGAGCTGAAGCTAAGAGTACAACAGTATTACAGCACACACTTTGGCATCCATAATGGAAAACCTAAGTTATTATTATATTATATATTATCTCATATGTCTTATCACATTAACAATTCAATCTATCACAGATGTAAAACAAGAAGTAAACACACCAGGTTTTTTTTAAATGTTCAATTGTGACTAATGCTAAAATGTAATGAAACAATAGCCCAAGTAAAGAAAAGTAATAGTCACAAAACTTATTCAGTACATCAGTTACATAGAAATATCTGTTTGCTTAAATTAACTATTATAAATAACTATATTATTATTAGCCACCATTAGCTACAGTAAGGCTATAGCAGCAAAACCCGTGAGTGTATTAAAGTGAGCAGGGTGTGTTTTATTGTTCATGAATTCAAGGTTTCATCTGTAAGAGGAAGAATGTGTAATTTCTTCTTTTAAAAGCTACATAGTTTAGGTTGGACTTGTGGTTGATTTGTGTTTTGATAAGGTCACTCCGACTGTCAGAGGGCTACAAAACAGCAATCTTGTTTTCCAGGTGTATCATTGTTTATTGTCCATCATTTTATTTTATAAAATACATGGAGAGAGATAGCCATCAATTCGAGATCGAGCCGCACATTTGGATGTATTTTTAAGGTATGTCTATGAAGTAATTATAAATGCGTGCATTCAGCTTCTTTCATACTGTGAGTGTTGCTTACATACTGAAGCACTGCGGCTGAGCACTGAACAATGTCTATTTACAATAAGCAGGCAGAAGTTGAAACAACAAAATCAAGTGAATGAAGGGAAGTGATTCACAGTTCACATCATGGCTCCAGAGGTAGAACCTATTAGCTAGTGGCAGATCCTCCTTCCAGAGAACTACGCAATTCCTCTGAGAAGCTAAACAAACTGTAATGATGCAAATACAAAGTAAAAAGGTAAGCCAGAGAAGGTGAAACGCTGGCATAGAGAGGAAAAACAGCGCCTGGTGGAAAAAGTCATGTCATACTGGTCAGTGTCCAGGCTCAATGACATACTGTATGAGCTACAACACAGAGCCTGACTGCTCTGAAAACACGTAATGGGAAAATTGGGTATGAAGTTTCACTCTGCTACTGTTGTCAGTAGTAATGTCAATAATGTTTGGCAGATGAAAAAGGCTTAATAAGTAGCCATATCTAATATGTATAGCCTATTAAGATGAATATACAAACATAATCAATGTCCAGTTAACATTAAAACCTTACACCTTCAACACTTTGTAAAAAGAATCTAAAGATTATTTTGATTAACAACAGAACCAGACAGATTTTCCAGTAACTTAACAACAAACATGGCTCCCTTTCTTCTTTTCCACCAGATATACGTACGTTAGACGATATCGTGACTGAATCGCAGTTAATGTATGAGGTCCTGAGGTCACAGATGAGGCTTTTAGCTTCTGTGAATAAAATACCACAATTCCTGAAAGGTGCAGTAGGTGGTTTTTATAATATCCTGACACTAACACATGAAACAGATAATCTGTGGAGAAAAAAAAGCAGCTTCCTCTGGCTCCGCCTAGGCCTCCTAATGGCGTTTACAAAAATTCACCGCACCTGAACAACCATTCAGAGCAGGAGGAGTCTCTAACGCAGTGTCACTCACTGCTCATTCACACTGTTTAGACAACTCAAGTCACTTTAAGTTATGGTTGATGTAATATTATATAGGTGCTTTGATCTGCTTACGAAATGATTTCTGTCAAAAGCAAACAAAACAGCAATGACCTAAATCCCAAGTGTTCCTGTCCGTTCTCAGAGCTCTGTGAGGTCTGAGGGGTTAAACAAGGTCCTGCTCTACAAAGGCCTGTCAAGTTCCCCTCGAGACTTATGGGAAATTCTATAGCATGTCTGGCTCCTGAACAGGAAACCAAGCCCATCCAGACAGACGAGGGCAAAAGACATATAGGAAGTGTCTCCCCCTGTGAATCCAAATAACTCGAGGGAAAGAGATTTGTGTTTGGGAGAATAAGTGTGTGAACTTTCTTATCGCTGTAACAATTGTGTAACTTCATGTCTTCAAATAAGTCAATTACAAAAGCGAAATCCATTTGGGAAACAAATGCTCCACACTGCTCATTGCTCAGAATGTAATAAACAAAGTTGACAGACATCAGTCTACTGTTATTTCCATGGAGCAATCACATTAGATCGTCTGAAAATGTCAGTCGGCCAGACTGTTGTGTAAGACGGCATCAAAAGTGCCAGTGGACTGTACTCAGACTATATCAGTCTGTTTGTGTGCTCTTCTGCCATTGTAACAATCAGATATATGCTCAGTGAGAGTAAAGCAGGAACACACTTTACAGCCTGATTATAGCGAAGATTTGGCCATCATGTCTGATTTTAAAGATCATGGAGAGACAGCACTGTTGTGAAAAAACTAGTACAGACGGGGGCTGAGCTTTCTGATATCTTGCCTCCTGTCTGAACCTCAGACCAGTCAAAACTGTTGTGATATCATCACATGTTTGATTTGCATGACAGGAATCTAGACAATCTGAGTGTGAGTCTGTAATCTGTGCTGGTAAAAGTGGGAAACCGGAATTTGTCTGCAAAAATCAGTTGTTGCAAGTGTGACGCAGACAAGTTAGGATTAGTATTCTACTGTCATCCTGGCTAAAGGAAATGAATAAGCGCATTTTTTAGAAATGCTTTTAGGATGAAACCTCCTGATATGAAGTTGAATTTCTAACACTAAACCCAATTTTCTGTTGTTTCTATGCAAGGGGTTAGATTTAGGGTTAGATACTGATACATTAGGCGTACATATAATGTCAGGGTTTCATTTTCAAAATTCAGGGTTTATTTATTTTAAACTTCTGGTTCTGACAAAGATAAAGGAACAAATTAATGTGTGCGAGTCTGTATATTTCAAGGAACTCACCTTTCCCATGCCAGCGTAGGCGTGCCCCATCTTGACCACCACAGGGTAGGAAGGGGCTGTAACCTGCAGACAAGAACAACATCAGATGATTAGCTGGTGTGATAACCTTGGTCTTTGAATGTCTGGGTGAGGATGGTGGAGTTTGTATTTGCTTTCTTGGGATCTACAGGAAATAGCACTCCTATGCAAAGTGAGTTACAGTGAGTAGAAAAGGCCCCAATTCCCCACCCAGCAACAGGGTTGTGCCTCAATTTCTGAATGCGGGTTAGCATGAACGACACCTTTTGCATTACATAAAGTCATATATTGATTATTGCCGCTCTAAATGTTAATGTCCCTTTGTATGTGTTAAAAAAAGAATAAAAAAGAGGGATTCAAATGTGCTTTAAACCTGTTTCAACCTCAAGATTAGAAGCTACAGAACAAAAATGGGATTGTTGTGTCAACTGTTTGGAAAAGGATGTCCCACTAACTAGGGACATTCAGAGCTGCACTTGGTGCTCTTAAGTATACAGTATGACAGACGTGGTAAGCACCACATTGAGAGACAACCAAAAGCGGAAAACTATTTCCTTTGCAACTGATTTGGATGTGTACATGAAGTGTCCAGAACCGTGGCCTTGTAAAGAAACACACTGGCTCTCAGGCTATGCCGCTGAACTTAAAGCTGCCCAGTTTAGGAGGCATGAAGTGGAGTCGGAAGAATGTTGGTTTATTACACAAAAGAGCAAAGTTCTGGGAAGCTGGGTGGAAGACCACAGCTCATTGGGATGGGTTTGGACAAACCCAACCACAAACTGCAAACATGCGATTTCTCATAGTTTGTAGAATTGAAGTGGATGAAACATCAACAGATTACTTCAAACCTCCCTGCGGTTTAAACGCCCCTTGATAAATACACTGATATGATTGTAAATGGAATGTAATCTAAGAGGGAGTTTTCCTGTTTCAAAAACACTTTCCCCACTCTTGTGTGTAAAAGCTCTTGGGCAGCAATGCCCGGTTATTAAGAGCTCTTCAGTCAGGTTAACAGCAATTATGATGATGATCATGAACAGTGCTCAGTGATCATTTATTGATGTTTGAAAACAAATACTGCATATACACATCTTTACATAATCATTTGAAATTTGCATGGAGCTTTGCACTACAATAATGTGCTCCTTCAGTCTTTTAGACAGATTTGACCATAGCTGAAGACTCAGACTCTTTAGAAATCCAGAATGCCTTCATGCATGTTGCACTTTCCCAAAGGCATGTATGTTAGAATCCAGAGGTTTACACAAAGTTTACAGTGATTCTCTCTGTGGGCACCTCCAGGTGAAGCCCACAATTAAATAAACATGGTAACAAGTTCAGGCCAGAGGCACAAGGCCACATGAACATGTAATTCAGACCTGCGACGAGGAAGGGAACGCCTAAACAGCTGCTATCACTTCATCCAAACCCTCCCTGAGAGTTGACAGGACTACACATCCTAATGTTGCTGTCAGCTTGTTTTGTGCAGAGCCTTGAACAGACATCGAGCTGCTTGAGGGCGTGAGTGCCGCTTCTGTTGACAGGTTCTGACAGTACAGGCCTTGCCGACGTGCTGCCAAGATAAAGTGTACTCTAATTGTCTCCATTATCACTTCCCAAGTGCCAGAATACAGAAGGGAGGTGAGACTGTATGTAGAAGTCCACTTTGTAATCCACTCAAGTACCGCACCGTAATGTGTGAAGCATTTAGGGAAGTGAGGAAAATACAAACTGGAAGAACTTTGCACATTTTAACTACAATTCAAGTCTTACAACTGATACAAATTAAATCATTATTAAGATACAGTATTTGTATTCATAGATACAGTGTGATTCAGATAGTCACACATTTCCCACATTTCCCTTTGCTCTGTACTGATTGCAATGAAACAATGACCACAAGTTTAAAGTTCTAATACTATTTATGGTCAATATTTTCCAGTTATAGCCACTCACTGTATTTACATTTTATAAATTACCTCTCTACTAACTCTCTTGTTAGTGGAGGAGTCCACCATTATCATACAGTATTTAAATTGCCTTCACATGTACAAACGACTGAGATCAACTTTTAAGTACATAACCACAATATCGATTGATTGATTTTGAGTCCCTGTCTTGAAGAACTTCATTGTTTCAAAATCTTCTTTTACTAAATAAAGGAACACTCTAACAACTCTTATAATTGGTAGGAATTAAGTTGGTTTAATGGTTTACAAGTTTTTATATTTTTACAAACAGTAGGCTATATGAGGCCAGTCAGAAGTTCAAAACCTTTACAGCTGTTACGTGTGTGCGTCACATGACGAATGATAAGATGCCTGAGGTTTAGCGAGTATCTGAGAAGAGCGAAGCAGCAGCCCAGTGTGGATGTCTGTTTGTCTGTGAGAGAGTGTTTTGGGTGGAAGGGGCCGTAGCCACCCACTCTGTCTGGCCATGTTCCTTCCAGTCCTTCCCATCAGTGTGGCAATGAC
Organism: Lateolabrax maculatus; assembly: GCA_031216445.1. Lineage (NCBI taxonomy): Eukaryota > Metazoa > Chordata > Actinopteri > Acropomatiformes > Lateolabracidae > Lateolabrax > Lateolabrax maculatus. The sequence goes on from CM062211.1 coordinate 6,126,312, forward strand.
GGCAGACGCTGAACATGTTGGGGAGAGACGACCACATCCTCTGCCCCTGATGAAACCGGAGCGTCAGACAGAGCAGTGTGCTCACCGTTGTTGTCTGATGGACTCTCAGACCACAGAAAAGGCATGGTCACTGATTAATAGCAAGACAGGAAACCAACCATTGCCTCAGTTCGATAATATTTAAATTACACATTTTGACACCATATGAGCCAGACAGTCTGCAGGTTCATTCTGGCTGTTCCAGAGTCTGTGTGTTGGCTGTTTTAAAGCCAGACAGTCAGGTGGCACAGCTAAATTCATTATTCAGAAATACAGTATGTGGTTCTAGGAGCTTGGTGAGGTAGGGACTACTTGCAGGGGTAGTTAGTAAACTACAGTATCTAGTGAGCTGATCACTAATACCGTAGCAGGGAAGGAACATGCTCACAAGAGCTCGCCAAGCTAGTCTTTTACTCCTCACTGAGTCAAACTTCAAATAATCACTGAAAGGGCTAAAAATTGAACAAGTGGAAGAAACAAAACTGCTTGGTGTCACATTAGACAGTTGTCTATCATGGTCTATCGAGGGGGCTATCGATAAGTCAGAGATGTGCTGAGTTCTTAACATCAACCTCTTTGGTCCAGGTTATCCAGGCACTGGTTTTATCCCCTCTTGACTATTGTCCTGCTGTGTGGTCGAGTGCAGCGAAAAAGGACTTGAGAAAACAACAAGCCTGGGCTTATGGTAGAACAAAGATTGCTAAAAACTGTCCATTTTTATTTTCTTGTCATTTTATCATGGCTTATTGTATGTTTGATTTCTTGTATTCTATGTTTTTTGTTCAATGTGGACCCCAGGACAAGAAGTTGTTGCCTAGTGTACTGGCTAATAAAATAAACTAAACTGACATTTTGTTCTCAGGGTGAACATCAGTTCATTCAGGAAAGAGTATTTGATGGCGTATAAAAGCTCTCTGAGCTTGCAAAATATAATAATAATATAGAAAGTATTTTTAAATTTAAATTTTTTTCTTCACTTTGTATAATTCTATGTTGGAGCTATAAAATAGAGCTAGAGTTAGACATAAGGGAGGCTATTTTATGGGAAGAGTCTTTATTTTACAGTGATTGATATTCTTTATGAGATTGTTCAACAGAACAAGTTTCCGTCCTTAAAAAAGCCTTGGTGGCCATTAGCGCCTGTGAGCTCCCAGATGTGGACATTTTGGTTAAAAACTTCAGCTTTCTGTTTCATCCAAGATGCATGCGCGCCACTCAGCCTTTTGTTCCCAGCAGAAGTCTGTAAAAGGCATCCAGCATGGTAAAGATGTTAAGAAGTCACATGCTAAAAAAGCTAATTATATGGTGGGTGATTTCACCAGTCTAGGTTTTATTTCGTAACACAGGCTCCCTTCATTTACTCAAATGCGCCAGACGACCAGGCCAGGCACAGGATGGAAATACTTCAGGGAAGCCCATACGCCCCCACACGCATCCCGTCCCTCTGGCCATGTATGCAAAGCTTGCTCTAAGTGAGTCATATTTGTCGCTCAGGTCAGTGTCTGAAGTGAATCATGCTTCTTTAACTTCAAAACACCTCCATGTGACATTCCAATCCCCAAAAAGTTCATACATGGACTGGAAGTTTCCAGATCTCACTGTGCACGTTTAAAACGTAAGATAGAAGGACTGCACTAAGGGCAGGACTGTATCCATTACTGACGTATTTGTAGGTCAAACAAAAGAAAATCGCAAAACTAGACAAAGTCCATCTGCTGAGGAAGAACGTGTGATACACTCAATGGATGTTGTGGTGAGATTGTTCTGTCAACTACTGTTTCCTCGAGTAGGTCAAACCTTAGCTTTCTCTATCTGAAATCTCTACTATTATAAACTGGATGAAAATTGATCACATCTTGATTTAATACTGGATTTGGAAATAGATTAAAGATTAAGCTGAAAGTCTAACAGAGGTATAAAGCTGACTGACTGCCAAAACAAACCATTACAGGAACATTCAGATTAGGGATTTTTTTAAGTGGCTTTAAATGCTATAATCGACTCTAATCCCAACAACATTAGATAAGATTAAGATTAAGACTACACAGATAAAGCAGCATTAATTGATTTTTTGGCCACTTGGGGCCAGCGGAACAACCTTTGACCACAGCTTTGGATATTATGGCAAACATGTTAGCAAACAGTGTCCAGCAGACACAGAGCAACATTAGGGTTCATATGGGGTTGTGTTTCTGGCCACCTGGTGAATTTAATTCCAATATTCACTCTCCTTTTAGCTCTGTTTTGGTCTGCACCAACTACTGAGGGCAATATCTGGCTCTTCAGCCAGCGTTGCCTGCTGCTTGGCGCTGGGCAGGTAGCACAGTGGGTTTATTAGAACAGCTGAGTCTGGAAACAGGTGATGAGAGTGAACCAAAACAGTTAAGGTGCAGGCAGCAACCCTATTACTCCCTTCAGAATGAAGACATTTTGTGCTATAGGGAGCGTTAAAGGAAAATAAAGTAAAATAATATTAAACTGCAGTTAAGTATTGAGCACAAAGCCAAGCAAAAATGGGTCACACACACACACACACACACACCTTATCCAATGAAAAGTGTATCAGTGCAGTGCTTGAGTTGCTGAGCAGGAGTTGAATCATTCTTTGGGGGCACATGCATTATCCAACAAAACACATGGTGCATCCATCCTGCATTTATGATCTCTTAATTTTTATTATGGCCACTCAAACCTGCCACATCAAGGGGAAGACATGAGGCGCAATGGTTTGGGCAGACGGCGAGAGCAGGGGATCCCGACCCAGAATCCTTTTCAAGAGTCTGACCGCACTGGGACCAAAGACAGCCTGCCCACATCAAACCCTGCCTGCGGATTAAGTGAGCCTCAAGAGACCAATAATGTTTATCATGCAAGTCCCTGCTAAGTTACTGACTGAATTCATACACCTGACAGGAATTGATTCGGCTCTCTTTGAAAGTGCTGAATGTTTAGTCCTTTCAAATGAACGCACTTGGAACCAATACAAATTGGATTTGCATGGGAATTTAATATTTATTACAACACAAATCCTTGCTTTATATGGTGATGATGGGTACAACAGCTCAGTATGAAGTGCAGATGAGCCTTTTGAACACATTAACCAGTGGAGGTGTACCGTTTCAGCTGTCTGAACATATATAGAGCAATAAAATGGAGAATAAAGGGAGGGTAACTGTATCCCGATAACAGGCACATGTTACTGTTATCATTAAACTGTGACTGGAGGAACTAAATTCTAGAGTTTTAAAGATTTTAAAGATTGTTTTTTTTGCCTCTTCCACCAAATACGTTACTTGTTGATGATCAATGTGTTAATTAGTGATCTTTATAGTTGCTAGTAGGTGGATTTTTTTTAACCTTTGGACAGAGCCAGGTTAGTTGCTTTCCCCTGTTTTAGTCTTTATGCTAAGCTAAGTGTCCGCTGGCTTCAGTCATGAGGATGGTATCGGTCTTCTTATCTAACTCTGAGCAAGAAAGAAAATATTCCCCAAAATGTCACATTATTCCTTTAATCTGAATTTAACTGTCTATTACTAGGAACCATCAAATTTAAATTTAAATTTCAGCTGCCACTTTTCAAGCCTTCCACACTCCTCATACTATATTGTGAATGAATCTACTACCGTCTATGTTTTACTGCTCATGTCAACATCGGGCCCTTATCTGGTTTGAATTATAATTGATATCGTCTTTTTCAAATGAAAAATTACAAATGTAGAGGTGTCGATCCTAATTTGAGCGAGTTTCAAGTGAATAAAACAGCTGCAGGCTCAATACCGCAGACTGTAAACCTTCAAAACCAATTTTACACATGTTCCCAAACTAAGAGTGACATAAGCATGACACATACAGTAGTTCCTGGATACGCGCCCATAACAGACATTTATAGGTTGTCATGGTAACCCCCCTGGGCTAACATCCGCCCAAAACTACTAACAGTAGATGCCCATTATGTTCAAGTTTAAAAGCCGTCTAATGGGGCATGGTAATTATTGTTGTGGAATTTAAGCTCATCTGGGATCCATTAGGGTCCGTCCTGGCGTATGTCCACGAGGGAGACAGCTGTCCGGAAAACACAACTTATTCCTGAGTATGGAAGTTTCCAGGGCGGACGCTCCCTGACAACACCGAGGTGCTGATAGAGAAGTGACGGAGACGGTTGGTGCCGTCTTCTGGTGGTCGAGCCACCTGCTTTGTCATCACAACTTGCTAAGTGATTGTGGGTGGAAGAAATGTACAGTAGAGTACAACACTTTAGCTTTACAGAAGACAACTGCAACTTTACTTAAGCCACACAAAAGTCACAACCATTACATAAATACCATAGAATAGTGATTCAATAAATAGTCACTAAAAGATTAGAACTTTCCTGCTTTTAACACTGAGGAAAGGGTCAGCAGCCATTTGTTTGGAATCAACCATCTGTACAGAGTATGTGAGTCGGCATCATATTTATATCACCAAAGCTACAGCTGCACATCACTAAAGGTGTCACCAAAATCCAGAAATTCCTTCTGGAGGTTTAAGCATATGAAATTCTGGTAGTATCGACTTATTAAACAGAAAACAGAAATCACAAGTAGCAGCGCGTACTGCCAAAAACCTTACTATACTGCAAAAATATTAAATATTAAGTCAGTGTGTGATACTGTGCCCAGAAAGTGTTGCTTGGCTCTCGTCTTTCATGTCCATGAAATGTAGTCATTATTATTTTTAAGACAGGCTAGCAGCGTGGATGGCAATGTCGGTCAGTCGTCCACCACTCTGGTCCAGACTGAATGTGTCAACAACTTTTACATGGACTACCATGAAACTTTGTGCAGACATTCATGGTCCCCGGAGGTTAAATCACACTGACTTTGCTCATCCTCTAACTTTTCATCTAACGCCACCATAAGGCTGATATTTGTTGGGGACCTACAGCGGACTCCACTGCTTTCATTATATTATACTATAGTAACTGTATTGAAATTCTTTCATTTACTTTGTGATATATTGAGATGATGTTACATCCAGGTAACTAATTTGCTTTTACGTGTTTACGTTGTTTCATTTACTGTGTTTCTACAACTTCTTACACGTTGTCTTCACTACTAACGAAGTAGGAGAAAACACAAGCAGCCCAAGCTGCCCGATCGCAGCTCTTGTGGTCTACAAGAGGTATATCCATGGTTACCATAGTCCCAACGTGTGGTTACAGTTTTGTACACCGTAACCCCTAAACTATAAATCCCCCCTTTATGCTGTCTTCATGAATATTCTGACAAAAACTGCTCTTATGAGAGAGCTGCTTGTAATGTCTCAGTGATCTCACAGGTGGTTAATATTACAGATGGTTAACCAATATCATTTAATAACAGAACACAGCCACTACTTGAGACCAGTCCGTTCATTTTAAATAAACACAGATTTGTTTGAAAGTCAGTGTTAAGTACATGTCCAGACTGTACTAAAGCAGTGCTATTTCAGTCCAGCTTCCCTGCGGTCGTGCTGTAATAGGGACCTGGACAGGACTTATTAGTGCTAATCAATTCACTAACCTACATTCCTGCTTCAGAAGAGAAAGGACAGACGGGCCTCGGGCGAGCCAATCCTGCAAAAACCATCAACGCTGTGCCACATTCCTGTGAGTCTAAAAGGAAAAGTGATGTTTCTTTCCCATTTTCCAGGGGCTCCTGCAGTATTAGTTCTCGGAAAAAGGCTGAGCAGAAATGAGGTGGCTGTGTGCAGTTTTTGCTTCCCTGTCCCATGATCCAAGGACCGAATGGAATCATTCACTCAGTCCTTTCAGCTTAGTGATGCTGGCGAAAACAATCACCGATCCAAACCTGCATCTGTGATCCACGTGACTGAGACAGTTGACTTAGGAGGTAAAATTTAGTTATTGTGATACTTTTCATTTTCCCCAACTCATTTACACACATATTCACACACAGGGAGGTCAGAGGTCAGGGTCACATATTGCTGGCAGTTCTTGTCCTGCACGACAGCCACTCAGCTGTTCAGTCGCCTCTCTGTCACCAAGTGGTTTCCAAGAAAACGTCTATGCAGTCTTTTCTTGAATAATCCCTTCCTGCGCTACAGTATCTCCCGCCCCAATATCCCGTTTCCTCAGAAAAACATGAAACGAAGGAAGCTGGACGCTCTAAATATACAGCTACATTGTAGCATTCAAGATGCAAAGCAGATGCTAGAGTCTGGATTTGACGGTGCGAAGTGTTGCTTTAACTAACATTACACTGGGCTTTACTCAGTGGTTTGCCACTGTGTCAAGCAACATTACATCAAAAAAATTACAGCTCGTCAGAGCATTAATTAAATCCCACAAAGTTAGTATCAAGGTTTTTAAAAAGCAGAGTGGGGAGATAAACTGTTTGAATGTTGGCATTGTAGGCAAAGATACTGCATCGCACCTCATCACCAAATTGGAATTGCCTCAATTTGGTCTGAGGCCCACAATTTAGACGGGAAGTACAACAGGTCAAATACAGAAGCTGCATTCTGGAGTTCTAAACTCAAAAAGGCATGGGTGAAATAGATAATGATGACACGCTATCTAATGTCACAACATGACAGAAACTATACGCCATATTTAGAAATGCTTCCTGCTCTCTGTTACTGATAAGGCGCAGTAAAGGAAAGGATACATGAGGCGTCACCAACTTTTTTGACAGCGGGGGAAGGAAAGGCGGGCTTCTGCAGACTGCATACCAGGGCTCAGCCCAAATGTCAGCACCGCCACTGTTTTCAATTAGGACACAGTACATAGGGAGTTGAGAGGAGGAACATCAAGGAGGAAGATGTTTTGGAACAGCTGGATGTGGCAAACCTAGTCTGTATTTATACCAGCTGTGCAAGCAGCAGGAATGGGTGTACTCTGTAATACACTGCAGCAATATTAAAGCAATGACTGTGATACACTTAGTGATCATAAACAACTAGACAGCAATCAGGCTATACAATCCTTAATACAGTTTAACAACAGAAAATGCTCAGGAATTTATAATCCCCATCTGGATTTGCATCAAAATACACAATCATGGTGATTGGCTCATGGCAACCATGCATTTTGGATAACTATTGGAAAGACTTGTGCAAAATCTAAAGATAAACAGACTAAAAAGCAGTGTTATGTTAATTTGAATGCATCAAGTTTGCAGGGTCGCTTGTAGATAAGTGGTCTAAATGGAGTACGTTGAATAGGCCACACCGAGACGCATTTGGAAACAACAGGGAAATGGTATGGAATTTAAAAAAAAAACGATTGGTTGAAATTCGTAGCAATTAATAAGTGTTTACTTTTATTTTTGTAGATAGTCCATTTGGCATCTAGTATTGCTATAAATGTTCATATTCTTTCAGAATTATCTTGAACCATTTCTGCTTCTATGTCTCATGATGTAGTTAATGAGTTAATCATGAGCTGTAATGTAAATGCAAACTTTTAAAGCAATTTAAATAGCCATTATTATAAGTAAATGATCAACCAAATTTAGCAAAAATGTATTATGTAGAGATATCCTGATAACTAACAAAGAGATAAAGAAGCCAAATAACATAACTGCCTTGGCATATCTAAAAGGCAATTATTTTAGTTGTCACTTAAAGGGGATAAAGCGGGATGCAAGTCCCCTTATTAACCTGCCCCTCACTTTACTTGCTCCTCTCTCTCTCTCTTTCTCGCTCTCTTCACAAATACTCCTCTTCTCTTTTCTCAGTTTGTACATCCTCGATTCCTTTCCTTGCCTCCTCTCCTCACGTCGTAGTCCCTCCTACCTGAGAAGCGAGCGGAGGAGGCGAGGAAGAGACATGAGGAGAGATGAGTCGAGGCAACAAGCATTTAACAAAAACATCCTTGCTTCAGGCTCATCATTTTAAAGGGGCATCCACAGCTGCATAATCTGTTTGTATATTCCAGCTGTCTGTCAAGGCTCTTTTTTACGTCATAGGTGCAGAAAAGAATTCCGCAGAGGATAAACCTGTGCATCCTCGCTCGTAACTCCTCCGGCAACCCTCCTTTTTCCTCGCTCCTCGAGATGCATTTTAGGAAATAAGACATCCTTCACTGGGTTAGATTTTCCGGTTTCAGGCAGGAGGACGGAGGAGACAGGAGACGAGGTGGCACAAAATAGAGAAAAGAGGTTATCGACAATGGACCCCCCCTTTAAAATCCCCTGTAGAAATGTCACCAATCGACCACTGGTTGTATATAGAAATGAGGGAATATCTTGTTGAGGAATTGTATTCATCCACAGACTTGGCATACAGCACTGAAGCTATTCTGGAGGCTCGTGGTGGCCTCACTCCATACTAAGGCAAGTTGTTGATTTTTCCTTTACTTTGTGACTTATTCTGAACGAAATTAACAATTACAGGAGAAACAAAGACACACACACAACAGAGGGTCAAGTGTGTGAAATGACTCGGATAACAGGGAGAGATCCCATCTGCAAGTTTAACAACTGTAACTGTTATTGCGTGCTATCTAAACACCATTATGAATGTCGTAACAGCTAGAAAAATAATTGCGTTATGTGACTGTGTTTCCATGCTGTGCATAAATGTTTGTGTAGAGTCTCATGTCTGGTTAATGGGGGATTCCAGCCATAAAAATGTGGGATGACTTACCTCCTGCTGCGGTTTGTTCAGCAAATCATGGGCAACTATGGTCAACAAAACCCACACCCTCTGGTCTCAGCCAGTGAAGGTTCATCACTACCCACAGAAACAATGAGCCATCTTAACTTTTAAAGGGAAAACTCCCAACAACAATTTATAATAGCTCAAAACAAATATTGGTGAAGTATGTTGGGTTCTTTCCATTGGGATTGGTGTATTCTATTTTCTTCTTGTGGACTACTTAGCAAATGCAGACACATGATGTAATCTCCAGATATTTATTTAACAAGAAATGTTTTAGTGATCTAAAACAGCGGTTTCCAACCTAGGGGTCGAGACCCCCCCTCTCCCCAAAGGGTTCCAAGATAAATCTATGGGGTCACAAGATAATTAAAAGGATAAGAAATAAAAACATAGGGTATATTTCTTTTCGTTTTGCCTTTTTTCTGAAGCTTTTCTTTGTTTTTCTTGTAAAACTCTTACAAGGGAAAAAAATGTAACCCTCTCATGGTCTTTAAAATCAAATCCTTCCATCTGAGAAGGAAAAAAGCATCCATGCTAAAATCACAACCTGAGATGAAGTGGTCACAAGCCAAAAAGTTTGCCAACCACTGATCCTTAACCGATCTTTTACTTTTCCTGGTCTCTTGGGGGCAGCGTTACAAGTTGTAAACACAACAATGACATATTATCACCATATAAAGTTATTAAGGAAAACGTGCTAGCAACTTTAGCCTTCATTTGGATTTGTGTTTCTGGCCACTCGATTAAACTTTTAGCTCAGTTTTTGGTCTCTACCAGCTCCTGAGGGAAATATCTGGCAGCTAAATCCTCCACTATGTTCACCAGCTAGTGTGATCTGTTTTTTGCTGAAAATAGCTTCCTATAGAAGGGTACGACTGAACCAAAATAGTAAAATTGTAGTCCATAAAACAAAACAATGAACTATAGGATGCTAAATTGTTCTGTAGAAGAGGGCAGACTGCAGTGTCAAGTGATGATTTCCTGTAGATTTGTTACTATGACTGACACGTTTTACATTACATATGTTCATTTAACCCATTGTTGACGTAAAAACTATTAATTAGTGCAGCTTTAAAGCATTAACATCCATTGTAGAAGAGGAAATGAGGCACATATCTCTTTACAGTCTATCCTACACCCAAGAGAAAGAATAGACCATATTGCAAGACTGGTTGTACATAGTGTCTGCAATCATAACCTACTGCTGAATGAACGTACTTTGAAAAACTTTAATAGACTATGGCAGTAATAGACTATGGCTTACAAATATTGCTTGAATGGAGTGATAATTCACAGATCTCACAGGATTATTCTGTTTTTTGTTGAAATGTTTAATGATAAAACATTTCTGTGGCATTTTCCACTTCCCACAGAGACACTGAAATGATACTATTCTTAAAATAATAGCTCTTCTTCAAGCAAAGTTCAGATGACTCATTCCTGAAAGAGTAACTCATTAATTGCCTCAGTTTCCTAACAAACATCATGGGTAAATAATAAAGTTCTCACAGGGTTTGGAATTAAACTCTTATATGCTTAGACGAGAGGAAAAAACTGACAGGGGTTTCCTGACAGTGTAATGCAATTTCTAAATTTAAGTTTAAGGCCCTCTTCCCATTGTGTGATGTCAGCACCCTGTGGACCATGTTGACACCCTTGACCTGCTAGTGACTCAATGGTTCTCCCTCGACCATCTTCCCTAAATTAACTTTGTATCGCCTCCTCCCACACACACACCTTTCCTCCACTGCTCGGATTTCTGGGAAACTCTGGCTTTTTACAGTTTTGTAAGCAAAAGAAACACTGGTATGATTTACTTTGTCTCCCAAATGAACTCTACTTGAGGCAAATTAATAGGGCACACTACCACACTACGACAGAATAACACACTGGTTTATAGAGCAGCAGTAAACACACTTCTCAGTTTGTACTCCTTTCTCAAAACACTTGAAGTGGTTATCTGAGGAACAGGTTTTGCTTTCAGTCTCAATCTTTCTATAAGCCCATTACTGCATATACTGCAGAGATCACCAGTCAATCAAACAGTTTGACCAATAATGTAAATGTCAGCTTCCTCTGTGTTGGTTTATATGTTTATATGTCTAGTACTGAAACGTTCACCGTTATTACACATTTTTACTTGTGTAAGTGTAAAAAAAATAACATTTTTCTGTTTATTTGCATGAAAATGTCACAAGTTACTGCTATGATGACCTAGTCTGGAAATGCAGAAGAAAAGCCTTATAAAACTAAAGCTAACAGCCATTTTGTTTTTACTGTGCTCAGCATCAGACCCAGTTTAGGCATTCCCTCAACTTTAAGGAATTCCTCAAAGCTATTTCCATGCTGTCATATGCCCGTGTTTATGGTTAGGCCTGTTGTCTCATGCCGTAATACAACATAGTCATTTTGTGGGGTTTCCTGACCGCACACACACCAAATATGTACAGTAGAATACAAGAGGGGACCCGACGTCTGAGCAGCGAGCGCTGTGGTTGCATTTGGCCCGTCGGAGTAGGAAGTTACTGACCGTTCATCATATTTTATTGCAGAGAAAGTCCCATTGTGAGTGGGATCGTGGGTCAGGGCCATGTTTGTGTTTCCTTCTCTGATGTCTTAACTCCACATCAGATGACAGACGGGCTGGAGTTAGAAACCGGGGAGCATCTGTTGAAATGTTCAGTGCAGTGGCCGGACTGAACGGCTAATGAAAGGCCGTGATATCTCTTCCTATTCAACTAGGAGGGTGGAGACAAGAACGGCACTCAAACTACCAATATCTCACTGTACTGACAGCTCTCAGATACTGAGCTTTGAGCTCATTTCCAACAATTCAGCCTCCATTGTTCAGATAAAAGCAACAATGATAGCTACTGGTATACACTGGTGTGTACTGTAGAGTGTGGTGTGTTGGGTCAGCAGGGTCGCGGTCCAGCACCACCAATCCTTGCATGTTCAATGTTTAAATTTGAATTATTGCGTCAAATTCGGTTGAATGAAGCATTTTCTAAGCAAGAAAAGTATTATTTTGGCACCAAATAACAGCTCTGAGGTCAACAGTGTATAAGCTATTCAGGTTCATATGTTCTTAAGTCCTGAACCATCCCTTAGTTATGCTGTTATAGGCTTAGACTGCCGGGGACTTCCTATGACGCACTGAGCTTCTCTCTCCTCCTCTCCCTCTCTATCTGTACGCATTCCTATCCCACTAATACAGGTTACCAACTCCATTTCTTCCCGGTAGTCCTTGTGCTTTCTGTGCTTTTTCGCCTTCTCACTTTCTGCAGGTATTTCCGCCCCTGGAGCTGTAGAGTCTGAATCTGTGATTGCCAGCCGTCTACTGACCCATGTTCCTGCTCCACACTCACTGCTGCAGTTGTTATTATTATTAGTCTGATTTGTTATCTCTCCTCCTGCTCTGTCTCCCCTCTCCCCCTCTCTCCTCCCCTTTCAACCCAACTCGGTCGATGCAGATGGCCACCCACCCAGAGCCTGGTTCTGCTCGAGGTTTCTACCTGTTAAAAGGGAGTTTTTCCTCGCCACTGTCGCCAGGTGCTTGTTCATGGTGGGAACTGTTGGGTCTCTGTAAATAATATTTTAAAGAGTATGATCTTGAGATAACTTTTGTTATGATTTGGCGCTATACAAATAAAATTGACTTGACTTAACTGTATAAAGATGTGACGACAAAATGATGCCCAACAAAGGAAACCATAAAAATGTCTTTCTTTGTCTCTGTGAGCCTAAAAAAACTACCTGGACTAATGGCAGCTCTAATGGCAGCATCAGACAGCTCAATGCAGTACCTGCCCAGCACCAAAAGGCAGACAGACAAACTTAGCAACCAGCTGGTGAACATAATATATTAAGGCTTTAGCAGCTAAAAAGCCAGATATTTCCCTCAGGAGTTGGTGGAAACCAAAAAAGGCTACAACTAGAGTAACTATTGGACTTACAACTCCAAATGAATGCTAATATTGCTATGTATCTGTAGGACGTGTAAACTAGTCATTGTCAGATATTAATAGCTGTGGTCAGTATTCCACTCAGTGGACGACAGGTGTTTCCTCTCTGTCAAATCAGCCACCCACAAAGTTGGACAAAAATCACAAGATCCCAAATCCTCCGCGTGACCTGAGAACTGAGGTCAAAACTCTTTGCAACTAGGAAACATCCAATTACTGTTTTCCTCCTGTGGCACGACTTCCACTACCCGTCCTCCTCACAGCCCAGAGCTGCAGAGCAGGGGTCGTCCTGTCTGTCCCACTTAACTGGAATGGCATGTGGGCTGTGCAACAGGGCCAAGTGAGTCAGGGCTTTCCCTCGGTGACCGCAGCTCCCGGCGGTGCTATCTTTTCAAGTTTCGCCTCTTCCTGTGTCTCTTTAGCGGCTTGTCAGTCGGATGAAAGGTATTTCCTCTGAGTCACCGCTCTGTTCTCTTTTGTCAACCCAGAACCACGCAGGCCTTAAAGACCGCCAGTACACAATGCTGTTGTCTGCTCCCCCGGCGGCCGGCCAGCCTCAACACAGGCCTTTTTCTATAATTGGACTTTTTCAGATGAAATGCACTTTGCTCTGCATTATGCTTACAGTATGTTGGCCTAGTTCGGTGACATCATTTTCAGAGGGTCCTGAGTTTGTTTTCTTTTTGTTTTGCGTGGATCAAGTCATACTAACAAGCTGTGAGAGACACACATATATATACCAGAATATTCAGGACTCTTCTGTTTTATCTTGTCCCATTTCTGGCAGTAAAGTTAAAGTAGAGCATGTAGGTTTCCATATAAGTGGCCCACGATTTTATTGGTATTGCTACAATACTCAAACATAGTGACCTTGTTGTCGGACTGCAAGGCTTCATCTTTCTTATTGTGGTCTAAATTATCCTGTGAGAACAGCTGCAAGCCAAGACGACACATTGATCCCACACACATATGGTGAGCAGCTCTCCCTATTCAACTGTTCACTCTTAAAGGAAAATTCACCCTCATATACTCTAACACTTAATAAATCAGTTTTTGATACGTGCTACATTCCAAGAAACATTTTGTGATGAAGTGTTGCACTTTAGTTTGCCTTTATTTTGAAGCCCCTTTCCATCAACCTGCCTCGTAAACTTCTACTTCAGTTTGCGACTTGCTACATTTTCAAGATGCCTGTTGAGAGAAAACCAGAGGACAAGGTTGGACTTGTTGCTTTCAATCCAGATTACAAAGAGTATAAACAGACAGAATAACAAGAGGAAGGTAGTGCAAATTCACGTTCATTTATAGCTCTTTATCACAGACACAACTCCAGAAGGACATAAAATAAATCAACAATCACAGGACGAAATGAAGTGATATAGTCCAAAAACATAACTTACAAGGACATGTAGCTCCATTGGCTTGTGGCCTATTTTCTGATCTTGTTGATGTACAAATTGGTCTATGTTATGATGGATTTTACCCTGTATGATAGTTGAGCATCAGTGAAAAATGGCAGGTCAAGACAGAAGCCATTCGTCTTTGATTCTGAGGAACTGATAGCGAGATTTGCTGTGTAAGGTGTTCATGTTGCTGAACAACGCTCCAGAAGTCGGGTCTTCACTGTGAAGCTGCAGGGTCCACACACCCTTCAACTCTGGACAAAACCACGTGATTCCTGAATGTAGACTCACTCGTGGATACTGTATATGATCAGCTATCAGCGAGCCTTGTGATGCGTGTGTGTTAGACAGACGCATCGTTATTCTATTTGGTAGTTGTAGTCTATAGTCCACTCATCCAACACCGATACCCATAATTCCTAAGCAGTTGCCTTTATGTCATTTCCTTAGCGAGGCGAACTAGACGACATGACTAGGCAAGCTGTTTCCGCCTTTCCTGTCTTTATGCTCAGCTAAGCTAAATCGAAAAGGTGTCTTTACCAAAGCGTCAAACAATTTCTTTAATTTCAATAATGAGTGTTAAAGGGTGGCTATTGATACAATTATGAAACCCTGTATTAGGCCTGTTTCCTTCTCCTGGCCTGATTTAAGTTGTTATCTTTGGGATATATGTTAGGAATGTAGGGCTGTTTTACCTCTTTATGTATGAGTGAAGTCATGTGTACTATTGCCCGAGTGAATCATTCCTTTTTCCAGAACCGTTCTGTTTTCATCGCCTCATTTGGGCATAAAAATTGTGAATCCACCTGTCAGGCATGCCAATCCAGTGTCTAACTGAGGAATGTCACAAATCTGTTGGTTCAGACTTCAGGTTGGAGGCTGAAACAATATCTGACCAGGCATTAGCAATGGTTAGCTGGAGTCTTTCCGCTAATGTCGGTGGGAGCCGTCCAACCTGCTCCGGAACTGCAGATGAGAGCGTACCTCTGATTAAACATGACTTCCATTACAGCGATGTTGAATTTCAACAGATGGTAAATGTCCGGTTGTTCCTAACTGCTGGACTTACACCAGAAATGTGTTGACTGTACTTAAATGCACCGCTGAACAAACACAGGCTTATTTTCTGGGTAATAACGAAAGCAGAAACATGGTGGATGATTAATTCTTCATGTTAGTCATGGGTGAAAGGTGAATGGAAAATGTGAAATCATTCATGACAGTTCCTGTCTCTTATTGTAGTCTAAAACAATACATCCTGTTTCATTATGAGCTAAACTTTCTATCTGTAAAATTAGGACACAATAGTCTCCGTAAGTGGCTAAAAAATGACTTCAGTCTCCTTTCCCAGCTGTAAGTTTGAAATTAAACTCACTTTTAAAACAGAGATTTGAAGCACAAGCTTATCAGTGCCATGCTAAGTACAAAATAAAGTCCATATCTGGCCAGGCAGGTTCTTTAAACTAAGATAACTATTAATGAAGGCACATTAAGGGTCAGAGTTCCCTGACCTGATTATTTCTGTCTTGGTTATATAACTGTGAGTAGCGTCAACCCTTAACATAGCTCCCTCAGTCTCTGCAGATAAGCCCCTGCGGCGATAACGCAGCTCCACTAAGGTCCACGAACGCAGTCAGGAAGGAGGGAAAAAAGGGTTTAATTGGCTAATTTGACGGACAGCGCTCTGGAAGTAGCTTGAGTGAATCCATTTCATAATGAAATGTGACTCAATGGGACCCTGAGTGCTGCCTGCAAGGCCATAGAAGCAGCCACACGTAGCACTGAAATATCAAGACGTGTCAAAGATAACTGGAGCCTTCGTTTGCCTTCACGGCTATTGTTTCCGTTTGGAGATAAACAGTCATCTGGTTGCCTCCGATTGCTGCAGCAGCAGCAATGTGAAGCAATCTGGCTGCATCCATATCTTGTGAGTCTTACTAATTAAGGGGGCGTCAGGGGGTGGGCAGGATGACTAAGTGAGACTCTGGGTGAGAAGTGAGCAAAAAGAAAAGGCTTTCAACAAAATAAAAAGAATAAAGCAGTCAATCTCTTGTATTATCGTGTTCATAGCTAGATGGACAAACCTGTTTCCAGGGTCCAAAATATATTAGAGTTGACACGATTATCTACAGAAAAATTAATCAGCAACTAATTTGATAATCAACTAATCCTTGAAGTCACTGATGAAATAAAACTGCCAAACAACGCCTAGTTCCTGCAACCTGGCCTATTTCTTATCAGTTAAATATCAATTTTAATATCCATCTATGTATTGTAAAGTTTGCGTAATTTCTATTACACAATTCATGGGATCAGGTACCAATATGCATCCATTATGTCCCAGCCAAACCTGATGTAAATTTTTCTATAGAAATATATCTCAAATCATTCTCAGAACTATTTTACTCTCCCTGTGTAGGCAAATAAATCCAATTCTTATTAAGTATGTTGTATCGGACTGCATGTGTTTGTATTTACCTTTCTGTACACTGTACAACTGCACCTCTATCCTTTCTCTTTTTTTTTCCTGTTTAGTTTTTTTTTTTTTTTTCCTCGTCGGTCTGGGAAAATAAGACGTAAGACAAACAAGAAAGTTCCAGCATGTCACCGCGTCTCTGTGCTTCCTGACGGCATCACCGGCCGCCGATTGGCCGCCCCGCCCGCGAGCTGCAGAGGTGGAGTGTGTGCGTGCGTGCGTGCGTTCGTGTGTGTGTGTGTGTGTGTGTGTGTGTAGGGGGGGGGGGCGTCGCCGTCTCTCCGGCGCGCTATATGTAAGGCTGTGCGCCTCTCCGGGACCAGGGCGAGAAACGCGCAACAGAGGCGAGACGCAGCAGCAGACAGACAGACAGACAGACAGACAGCAGAGCCGCAGACTTGGACATTTACCCGCGGAGCGCTCCCGCAGCAGCCGGATCCGGACGGACTCCATACACTTTAAAACCAGCGGCACAGATCAGTTTTTTTTTTTTTTTTTTTTTTGGGGGGGGGTGGTGTTTGAAATAAAGTTTGGAGAAATGCAGTCGGTGTACCAGCACCTGATCGGCCTGCTGTTCGTCTTCAGCAGCCTGCAGGTCAACCAGCTGACGGAGGGCTGCTCGTGCGCCATGACGCACCCGCAGGACGCCTTCTGCAACTCCGACATAGGTAAGAGACGGATCACACCGGCCCGCCTTTGCGCTTCATGTTTCGGGATGCAAGTGCCGTCCGTCAGTGTCAAGGGAGGACGGGGGACCGATCGGCGGTCAGTTTGCTGTGTGCGAAGCTCGTTTTCGGCCGAGTGTTTTCTTCTACGAGAAACGCGATAAATTGCAATTATGATCTGTTTTTAGTCACCTACTTTGTACTTTCACTCAAATGATGACAGCTTAACTGGGCTTCTGCTTCTGCTGGATCTGTCCGGCAAACAACTAGCAGGAGTCAAGTGTTTCTTACACTATTCAACTGAAATACAGTACAAGCCTGAGGAACTCCTGTAGTTTTTGGTCAGTGAATAACACCATTGATCCTTCTTAAAGTGATGGCTGTTTCACTAGGGGTTCCCTAACACCTCCATGCTTTTCATCCCTAAAATGACCCAAATTGATGACGATTTGACTTCATAATATATATTTTCTTGATCTTTTCAAGCTCCAGAAATGTTTTTCTTTTTGTGGCTTAAAGGGTGAAAAATGATCCACAGTCAACTCAGATGTTTCAATTTGTGCTTACTTACCTGCACACCCTTGTTATTTCTTGTTACTTGTCAGACTGCCACCTGGTTGTAACTCAAACATGCCCAGCCCTGGTTCACAAACAGTGGACACTGGGGGGGTACATAGCTTGTTTTACTGCCTGGTTATGCTTTCTCTGACTCCACACAGTAATATGAATTCAGGATCTGGCTTAGCCTGGAGCGCCAGATCAGCCGGACCTCTGTTTTTAGATAACACTGGTAAAGATTCTGGGTTTATCTGATCTGCCCTGTAAGGAGAGAGGGTGTTTTTTGGGACAAGACTTGTAGTTTGGGGGGTGAAATGTTTCATATGGGGGGGGGGTGACTGATAATCTGTCACTTTAAGCCAAAGGCAGAAGCTGATGGTCTTTTTGAGAGCAGCTGATATTTTGCTTCAGTATCATTTGACCCAAAAACATGAAACCACCGTGAGGCTTTCTAAAACCCTGACACATAATCGAACAATAATCTCTCAGTCTAAACTGAGCGCGCGCAAACGCACACGCACTCACACACTGCAGCCATGTGTAGCCCATGTGTTCGACTAACACGTTACAACGGAAGTCCTCGTTTCAGCAGCAACACTCCTACACACTCACATGTCACTTTTAATGATGCCGTACATACTACTGCTCACCGGTAGAGGCTGATAATTATAGACTTTCTACATGTTACATACATGTTACAAAACCACATTAATTAGGTCCAAATTTAATTCCTTATCCTTACAGGTACCATTGTATCCTTTAAAGGAAACGTTTGACATATTGGGAAACATGCTTCTTCTCTTACATGAAACATGTAAATGTTTTACACTCCACAACCTGGAGTCACTGTGAAGTTGCCAGACAACCAGCAGAGACTCCAGGAAGTCACTACACCCAGCCAAGAAATAGTCCGGCACATAACCCCCCGTAAAACCCCAACCTGATGTCTTTACACGTTTTTGTACGAATTAAACAAACAAGACATTGACATGTTAATTAGTGAGTTGGTGTTCTTTCCTCCTGTTTCCAGTCTTTATGCTAAGCTAAGCTAACGGGCTGCTGGCTGTAGCTTCAAAGGCAACCTACAGTCATTGGAGTGATATCAATCTTCCCAACTCCTGGCAAAAAACAAATGAGCATTTTCCCCAAACTAATACTTTATAAATAGGTCAAAATATAAACCTTTAATGACCGATAACACGACATGTTTTCATGTCATGCTCCCATCACTCCTCCCATGAGATAAAACTGTCTTTCTCTCCTTAACTGATCTCCTGTTGGTTCACACCGCAACAAGAAATACTTCACATCAAAGACACAACGTGCATTTACAATTTCATTTCATTAGCAGTGTGTCCTATTTACTTATCATCACCGCGCTGCAAGGCTTTCTTTTTTCAAAGGCTCCCCCAAATGCAGCCAAGAAAATGAGGCTTCTTTGCCCAGATTTGGAGGACACAACCCATGTATTTTTTTGTAACCGCAACTCACTTCTATTAGTTCTAGGGCGGGAGCACACAATGATGCTTTGGTAAATCCTCTGTGGAGTCTTGGAGGGGAGAAGGTGCAGGTTTAGCCTACTAGCCTTCTGAGGACCCCCCTTTATAAGAGGAAGCCTGTGAAATAGGGCACAGATTTTGTGGCGTAAAGACCCAAAATGTGTCTCACTGTGTCTCTTGCTCTTTGGTAACCCCTGATCAGCGGGCCTGTGGGAGCGTCTTTGGCCATGTGACCCGGTTGGAGTGAGTGTAAATGCCGCCTCCGCAAACACTCATGCAATGCCTTTCACGGTCCTTCAGACCTTAAGATACCTCATGGTGTTGGCACCCGCAGAGACTTGCCAGTGTAGAATGTGGGACTGACTTCAATGGGCGCAGTGATCAGTTGTGAGCCCCATAAATCCCATTTCCAAGGTCCCGGCTTAGCTCGAGGTGTGCTTTGCATGCTCACTCTCTTATACCTCGGGGCTCTGAGGGGAAACACTTCTGAAACACCACTTGGGTGCGGAGCACAAAGGTGGTAGCTAGTAACATTCATTAATCTGGTTAAAATGTACTTGTTCCAAGTGTTGTAAGTGGAATTCACGTAAAGTGTGTGCAGGACGCATGAATGGTTTCCAAGTGATCCAGCTTCGATTTGAATTCTTCGATGAATAGCTTAAATAGTGGTTACAAACATGTCAAGTAGTCCAAATTTGTTAAAACAAACAGAACACATTATTAATATCAAACAACACAATGTCATCCTTTAATTGAACTTCTGTTTCTATCGCCTTAGACTAAAAGCTGCTCTTCTGCTTGTGTCGCTGAGCCGAGATAAAAAAACAGAGACGTGGAAAACAAAGAGAGAATGGGGTTGAAACCTTAATGCGCTGAGGGAGAAACCCTGTAATTCTCACCATCAACATCAAAGGCGACAGGCTTGAATCTTCCCAATTTAAGACCTGTAGTTGAGTTCAAAGCGTTTTGCTCGTTTTCTTGGCCCTGACCCATAATCACCCGCAGGCACTCCACCGGATGAATCACAATTAGGTTAAAGGGTTGGAAATTGGGTTATTGGCGTCTGTCTCTCTTTATTTGACAAATTTAAATTAAAATATTGAAGAGCATGAAGGTGCTCTAAGTTTTTTGTTTTTTTTGTGTGTGTCTGGCTTTCCCTTGATTTTGATGGTGGCATGTTAAAGAGACCTGGAATGCATTTGAGTTTATTTTCTTGGCCACCATTTGAGTACTTGCTGATACAATGTCATTTTTGTGGTTTGAATTCGGAGAACTACAAGTGGGCAATCCTCCAAGGGGCTTTTGGACGGCTTAACCCTGTTTCTGTCAGCTTGGACACATCCTGTCAGTTTTCCCTGCTAACATACCTGGGCATCCGGCAATGTCGAAGCTTGTGCAGAAACATAGTTGGCTGCTATTAGGCAGCTGGGTTAAAGCAGCCCATTCACAAGGGGGAAATGAGCAGCGCTTGTTTTGCCAAAGCCCTCCGAAAGCAAGATTAGAGGCCCGTCAGTAAACTTTGACCCTGAGATTTAATATTGCTCCGTAACAACACCAGTTCCCAAGCATTAGGGGTGACAGGAACAAACCTTTACATGCATGGACCGTGAACCAGGTCAGTTGCTGAGGATTACTGTGATGCGTGTGTGCTGGGGTTGGGATTGGGGATCAGGCCATTGAGAGAAACGGATCCCGCCCTGCTGTGGGTATTTTGTTGTGCATAGGGGAGCTTTGTCAAACAAGTGCAGCATAGCAGGTTTAGAGCTATGCATGGCTGGGGCTTTGTGACGGCACTCTCCTGGTACCAATACATCCTCCTCCTTCCATTAATGAGTTATGCAGCATTTAGTTCAGAGATCACTACTCCCTCTGTCAGCTGCCCCCCCCCCCCCCCCCATCCGCAGGTCAACAGGTGACAGCTGATGACCTGAGCGAAGCCAGGACTCCTGTTATGAGAAGCATTATGTAAAGCTTGGATCAGATAGCCGTAGTTTTCCCAAAAGTGAGCTGAAATACGACGAGATGTCAAAGGTTCTGGATTCCGTACAAGGCTTGTATGTTCGTCCCCTGAGCCAGGCGTATCAAATCTCCAGCCCGTCCCTCCCTGCTCTAATGACCACACAGCCGCTCAGGGGTTCACTGTTTTAAACAGGAGGCCAGCACGGGGGCAACGGACACCAACCCAGCACACACTCACAATGATACAGTGACTATTACACCACAAACCAATGATTTAATTGCCTTCAGTTGCACTTTAAAAGGCAGTATTGGATAATTTGACGATTGTTGACATTTTCCGACCCTAGAAAATGTATTTGTCACCAGAATGTCAACATTTTCTTGATCTACGGTGGCCTGTAACTGTCAAAAAAAGACTTTTACAAAACGTGAGCAGTGAGATAGATTATACAAGAAGAAGTAAAACTACAAAGCAAACATCTCACCAACACGTCTAAAAAGAAAAGCTGAAAGGCAGCCGGCGAGAAAGGGACACGGCAAGAGAGTGAATGACAAAGATAAAAAAAGAGAGAGATATGAAAAGCAGGCACCAAGGTAGCAGGGATACGCAGATAACACCGGGCCAACTGACGAGGCTTCACGTGTTGGTTGTTGAGACTTTCTTTCCAGTGCACTCAAACATACACACTCATTTGGGCTTTATTTTAAACACTCTGGCAAAGCTTACTAAAGACTCCAATTTTAGTTTTGACAACTAGTGATGTTGAGGTCAGCTAGCATGACAATTTAATTTAAAGGACTAGTTGCTTAAAGATTCCCCGGCATCAATCCAACAGGAACGACTTAGTGAAACTATGTAAATAAAGAAACTGTAACTAAGAATTCTACTGTAGTCAAATAAATGAGCTTTAGCTAGACATTACCGAGTCCGTTCTTTTTTTTTTTTTTTTTTTACTTTATGACTCATGTGACAGGTGACACTAGAATATGTTCATCAGAAGTTACTTAGTCACTTTAAATCTGACCAAATTTAAAGATTTTGTCACGGCCCTTTGGTTCATTTAAAGATTAGAGAAATGAACCCCGCTGGAGTTACATTTTTTTTCTGTTGTGACACCAACGGAGCGCTGTAGTGTCAGAGGTAGTGCTAAAAACTCAGTTTATACTTCATACTGCGTTTCGCCAACCAGTGAGTGGACGTTAAAGGCTTCATGCTTCAGCGCTTCGGCAGATTCAGTTTCAGTGTTTATTTTTGAGCGTGGTAGTGTGTCATCCTCAGAATTCCTCTTCCTCCCACTCGCCTCCTCAAACTTGGACCACTTTCTGCATACTAAAATCACCGTCAGCCGCCCTGTGCCTGGCTTTCTTTCTCTCCCTCACACTCACTCTCTCTATCTCTCACTCACACACACACACACACACACACACACACAAATGAGTAACCTTATTCTTGTCATGCCTGCAGTTTGCCACATTGTACGTAGGCTGAAATAAATGTTTAACTAAATTACATGCTCACCTTAAGAAATAGCATTTGCATTCACGCTTGTGTAATCCCCTGCTTTAGGCAAGAGATACTGACTGAAAAATGGATTCACTTCTTCTCTTTTTCTTTTTTGTCAGACCCCGGTTACCTCTCTTATCACGAAAAAGCCTCCCACTCTTGCAAATGTATGTCAGTGCCTCTGCAGAAGATGAATACTTGTGCGTCACAGCACTGGCCTGTAATTCCTCATGTTTAGCAAAGTAAGAGGGAGAGTGACTCTTACATCACAGCACAGAGTAGCTGATAGATATTACAGCTCGACTATAGTGACCGCAGTGGGCTTAACCTTTAAGGTGATAATTTGGTCTGCGATAATAAGTGTTTATGATACTAGTTAGCAAAATTAGTTATATTGATTGTGTCATATTGCTAACAATGTCTTCTGTTTTAAACTACAACCCACTCTGTTTAGCTGTGTGATGAAATTATACTAGGTGGATCGTGGATAGCAGCAGGCTGTGGTGTACAGGTTGGTAGGGCACCCTGCTGCCTTGTGTTGTTGTAATGTTCTTGTTTGTTTATACCTCGTCTTTTGGTTGGGGTTTTTTGTGCAGGCTGCGAAAACAAATTTCATCTAAAGAGGACAATAACAAATGAATCTTAATCTGAAACCGATTCAAAATGGCGAACACCAACGTTGCGTTTGTTTTGACTTTTGTACTTCTTTGGTCCAAATTGACAGGAAGTCAACAGCATGCCAAAATTGAAAACTATGCACAATGGCTACAGTTTAATTTTATTTACTTACAGAAAGAAGTGTTCAAATTTATATTTTACTTGAGCCAAATATGGTTAGAAATATGAGCACTACAGTTGTCCTGCCATAATCACCATATTAACCATTAGTGTAAATTAGTAAATGATGTAATCAATCAGTATGTTTAATGTAACAATGTTTCTATGTCACCATACGTATGTGTCACCATATGACACAACTGTATTGTGAAGCATCGGTTACAGCAGAATAAAACAAATGAGTGTTTTCAAAACTGCCAGTGTTTCATCGAGATGCCACAAACTTTGATCAGATTATCGCAACTGTAGGGGAAACAGTGGTGTCAGTATGAGTTCAATAAAAGTAGAAATTGGTGAATATATATCCTTATCAGGTAGTGTATACAGACATACTATTAAGAAACAAGATTTTATCCACACAGTATGCCCATAGTTGAACCAGAGTGATGCAAGATCACAGTATAAAACTGGGTTAAATAAACACTCGTAATGTAGACTTTCTGACGTGAGAAGGCATCCCTGCGGTTGTATGTAAATATAAGTGCTGAATGGAGAGGAGGTCAAGGGGTGACTGCAGGGGAATGACACAAATCCTCTGTCTCCGGAGCAGCTGAGGCCCTTCACACATTCCTTTGGGTGATGGCACCATCACTGGCCAATTAGTGGCTGCCGTCCAACAAGTGGGGTCCTATCTGGATGTACTTCAGTAAAATCAGCTGACCTGTGGCCTTTCAAACACGAACATTTGTTTCTCCTGAGGGTCGGTTGGTTTGAGGTCAGACCAGAGTAGGAAACTAGGTTTTGGGGGGACACCAAAATAACGGCAGCAGTGTGTTTAGCAGAGGCAAAAGTATCCTGTTATATCTGCACATTCCCCTGTAATTGTGCCCCAGTTCCTCTGTAATTGCAGCGGCAAACGTCTGTCAAACAGCATTTGGGTACATTTAGCAGACATTTGGCATATTAAAAGAGTTGACAGATTAATGGATCAAATGTTCTGCAGCAAGTTATTGTGGAAGGTCAGAAAGTCATGGGCAGGCAGAGCTTGAGAACCAAAAGCTTGGAAATGACGCGGTTGTGTGATATGTGTGGTAAAACACAATGTTCAGGTCAAATTTTCACTTTGTCCAATATTCAGCCTCAGTTGTACTTCGTGTTTATTGTTAATAACCAATGTTTGCATTTAGCTCAAAGCACTTAAGTACCGTCCCAGAACACCGTGAGCTCTCATCTGACCTGTTTGTCCTTTGGTCATAGACACTTTCATTGATGATCAGAAACATTTGTAAAAATACACCAAATTAAAGTAAAATTAACCAAATAAAATACACTTTATTTCTGTTGGTAAGCTGCTAGATGGCGACAATCTTTAAAAATGTTTTCATACTGGCTCAATCTAAGGTTTGGAGGGTTATTTAAATAAATGCTTGGTTCAAATTGGGGTCTTCATGTCCAGAATAAATTTGTGGTCACCACTTTTGGGTGGCCGTGCTGTAACTGCTTCCTGTTTAGGTTTTATTTCTACACCCGTTTTCATTTGCCTGGAAGTACGACAGCTAGACAAATACAGACCAAACGGAAGATGCCACATGCCTCATTTCTTCCTCCAGCTGAAAAAGAATGAAAGGCTTCTCATTTTTCTTTCCCCTTTCTGGGGAATGTGAGCCCCCGAAGAATGTGTTAAGGAAATTCCACCGGGAGAAGATAACAAACACGGCCGGTGTTAGTTGTGTCTGTGGCCGGTCGGCTGTGGGTAGCAGGTGAACTTCACAGAGGATTGACTGCTTATGCAGGGCCCGCAGCTCGATCTGGTTAGGCTCTATTCACCGGCTCAAATTATCACTCATTTCTACACTCCCAGCTCCCTGGCCTTCCACAATAAGCCCCCTTACTCCAGCATGAGTGAAAGCAAACAAATCAAAGTCGCCACCGAGTTTCACCTCGCAGACGTTTACATGAGGGTCCTGGACACAGATAAGATCTTTTTCAAGCCCCGATCCTAATATAGAAGGAAACCTGTTTAAACAGAGGAGACACACACTGCACCTTTTCCCTCATGACTGAAAAAGCTGACTGAAGTCCCATTTTGACTATTCTGATCTGACATTACAAAAATGTAAAGCAAATACAGAAAGTGGATGTGACGTTTCCTTTGTTTGCTACTAGTTCCATATTATATAAGAGCAGTCATCCAAGAAATCTTGAACACCAGCAGTGAGAATGAAGCCCTTGGTACATGGACAAGGCCTCTTTTCCTCTAATTTCTGTATCAAACTCAAAAGTCCCTGTAGTATTTTTCCCATTGGCCTCCTTTGGCAGACAGCA
The DNA here is from genome assembly GCA_031216445.1 of Lateolabrax maculatus. Classification (NCBI taxonomy): domain Eukaryota; kingdom Metazoa; phylum Chordata; class Actinopteri; order Acropomatiformes; family Lateolabracidae; genus Lateolabrax; species Lateolabrax maculatus. The sequence goes on from CM062211.1 coordinate 6,152,125, forward strand.
GCAATGCAGAAAATCGGATAAACGGATTAACTGTGGTGCCAACCTCGTCCTCAAATGGTATTTATAATGGGTTTGCTAATGCCTCCTACTGGCCGCGGCAGTGTGTTATTTGATGGATTGGAGGGGAAAGCTCAAAGTCATATGTTAGAGTAATGTGACAGTTTGTTCTGATCATTTCAAAGTCATTGACCAGTCTGTCTCCTCTCTTCACAGTGATACGAGCTAAAGTGGTGGCAAAGAAGGCCCTGAGCGTTGGACCCTTTGGAACGATGCGCTACACGGTCAAACAAATGAAGGTGAGAGCAGCAATCCTCTGCTGAAGTGCCGCTGAGCAAGACACCGAATCTCTTTCAGCTTTAAAAGAATAGCAGGACATCTTACAAAACACACTGGAACAAGCTCAAAGTACTTTGTTCAAAGTAAAAAAAAATCCTACCAGCACCTATTCGCTCGAGAGCGAGTAAGTGTTATTTCCCAAAAAGTTGAGCCGTTAGTTTTTGCTGAAACGTAAGGAAGGGATGCAGAGAGGCAACAGGAGGCGGTGGGGTCCACACTGGACACATCACATCCATCACATTCACATAGATTTCATTGTTGTGGGCGTGTCTATTATTATTATTATTATTATTATTATTATTATTATTATTTTGTTTTTTATCATTACCCCTTATTTAATAGGTTATGTTTTTGAATAAGTAAGTATTGATCAAAAGGGTCAGACAGAGTTGAAGATTCCCTGCTATGTGTATAAAACCCATGATTGATGATAACCACAAGGCCACTGCACTGATTATTAACAAGACATAAAAAAATTTTTTTTCCCCCATTTCAGAACATTCTTTGATCTCCTATTTGCAGAGGCACACAAAATGTCATACACTGGATGTGGCAGGAACTCTTTAGTTAGAAGACTGCCTCTCCGCCCCCTCAGCTGCCTGTGTGATAGCTGAAAAGCAGTTTGGGATACTTAGCCTGAAAGCCCATTCTTCACTTCCTCTATATTCTTACATAATGCTGCATATTTCTGACAGATGCTGACATCGGCCTGCTACTCAGACAGGAGCCAGGCCGGAGGATTAGCGGGCTTACAGGCATTACAGCTCAACCAAACTCCTCACTCATGGTGTAAACATTTCAACAGAGTCATGCGCTGCATCAGTACAATCCCAGTTTGTACAAAAGCATTAAGTGGCCTCTTGTTAGTGAAGCACACCAATCATCACTGTAAGGATTATCCTCAGGAATCAGATGTGACCTTTGCACCTCTTGGGTTATTTATTTGTATTAGAGTCTGCTGGTTTATACTACAAACAGTGGTTTTCCTTGTGGGTTATAATAAAATACATTTCCCTCCAAATTTCAACAAATCCTATGAGACAAATGCCTTTGGCTTTCTCAGACCTCCACAGTTCAGGGCTTAAGTAACAGTTTGTTCTGCTTTTCTGGGAGCGACGCGTCTAAACAGGGATTTCCTGTTGTTCCCAGACAAATAAATTACACTGAAGAAAACAAAACAGTTCTCAGGGCAAACCCTGACCACTGGCTCTGCATACCTGAGCTGAATAGAAGTGGATGAGGTCCACGGTTTAGCAATGACCTTGCCAAAACAGCATCAAAGTCAAAGCACATTACACAACGTAATCATGTTATCTATGATTTAGTTAAGGGCAGAGCCTAATACTCCTCCTCCCACGAGGCATTCCTCAAGGAATGTCATCTGATAAAGCCAGCGTACTGTTTTCATTCCTGATTATTTATATGAAGAGGTGGAGTCAGACGGTAGTTCCAGGGTGAGGGGTGCGACACTGCACTTTTTATTCAGGTTTTAACTCCAGTTTTGTTTCCCGTGTCTTGCAGATGTACAAAGGATTCGACAAAGTCCAGCACGTGCAGCACATTTACACAGACGCCTCAGAGAGTTTGTGCGGCGTTAAGTTCGATATCAACAAATACCAGTACCTGATCACAGGTAAGCTGACGGTCTGACTTTGTTTTATACGAATATCCTTGAACATTACTTTAGGCTTCTAAAACACAGTATAACAGTAGCACAAGCGGAGAGACAGAGGAGAGTCAGTGAGAAGAGTCAGTAACGTCCAGGTATAATGTTTACTACAGTATGTTCACCATTTTAGTACAGCCGAGGCTGATGGGAATGTTGTGTTCATTTTGCAGTGTTAGAGGAAAAGTTCAGGGATCATAAGCTACTGGTCATACCAGACCAAGTAAGGCTGTAGCAGTAATACCCCTGAGTGTATTGCACTAAGCAAGAGTGCGTTTTATTGGTTGTGAAAAACATTTTCATTTGTAGGAGCGATATTGTGTTATTTTTCTTTCAAGTAACATTACTTGAGCAATCTTGGGTTAGGCTTTAAGACTTCTAAAGAATAACTGAAGTGGTTCATCGTGGAAAGTTAAACTATTTGACCACAGGTAAATGCTACTAAATACATGATTTAAAAATCTATTAACAGCTGCTCCTGTAGACAATAAATAATAATAATTGAATCCAAGTTCGTGACACAATCCTCAAAACAAACTGTTTCAACCAAAGAGATACTGAAAAACATTTCAGGTCACTGTTGCCAATACGCTCGTTCCTTCTCAGAGGCCTTTCAGAGTCTTGCGAGCAGCACTGCGAGTTTGTTTGGCCTAACGTACTCCCCCCATCGCTCCTCTCCAAGGATTTCTTCATTTGTCCTGTGACACAAACTTTCCCACTATTTATAGACTCCCATTTGCCACTGTGCAAGTGGCAAAGCAGGGGCCCTTTTTCTACATTTCTGCACTCATTTCCCTCAAGTTCTCAGGCCAGAAACAGCGGAGGGCCGTTTTCTCTCTCTCGCAACTTGTAATTAACAAATAGCAGGAAGCAACTGGCGTTTTCCAGCAGAAGCTTTTTATGAGTTGCTATTTCCAACAGAGGTGCAGTTTACTTTGGACCCTGCTGTGCTTGGCGTATATAACTGTCGCTAAGTCCCGACCTGTAAATACTGTAACTGCACCCCACAGTGGAAGTGACTGAGCTGGCGTTGCCAGGCAGCGACGGCTATGTTTACCCAGTTCGGGAGCGAGTGACATCACTGACGTCTTTCGCTGCACTCAGTTCGTTTATAATAAGTCCTGCATATGATCAAGACTGCATTACAGGCAATTTATACGCACCGAGGGCCTGCGAGAGGAGCTGGCTCTCCTTTGATCAAGCCTTGAGTGCTCCGGCCCTGATTAGTATTTTAGGAGAATGTCACACACTCAACACCATGTAATAAGCCTGCGAGTGACTCCAGTAATCCCAGTGCGGGGATGCAGGCCGAGCGGGGTCGAAGTAGCACATATTTGTGAGCTGTCAAATTCCTGCGTGGTGACAACACAGTGACGGAGACATATGGTGACAAATCATGATGTTCCTGAGCGCTCGCAGGGGACCGTGGTGCACCTGTCTCAGGAGTCTGTAATCCGCAAACGGTCGGGCGCTAAAAATAGACGTCTACTGACCTTTGAATATTCAGAAATAGGGGTGTTGGTTTAATATGGGCTTACTGTATGAGATTGTATTACCATACATAAACAAGTTGGATTGCTTGAGCGGTTTGTTTATATTATCCTATGTTACATGCGGATTATGAAATTAGACGAATACAAAATAGCATGAGGGCATTCATGGGCTCGTGGTTCCAGAATAAGTAATCATTATCTTTCCAAAAGGAGATACCAGCAATGTGATGCCAACTTTGGTGAAGGGACTGTCACTGAGATTAAGATTATAAAGTAAAATCATTAGCTTTCTTAAAGCTTCAGAAAACACTAGAAATCTGGTTGATGCTATCATCTAGGCTGTGTTGGCAATTTCGCTCGATCGGTTCACCACTTTGGTCCAGACTGAAATATCTCAACTATTGGGATCCCAGATGATGAATTCTAATGATTTGAGTGATGACCTGACATTGTCTCTACAACAACTATTGATTGAATTCCCCTGAATTTTGGTACAGACATTTCAGCACATGTCCTGTTCACACACCTGATGAACTTGAATCAGGCGTTGACACTCAATCAAAAAATTGAAATCCCAGAACATCTCTCAGCAGAAAGCTGCAGCTGCCCCACTGCAACTTCTGAGCCAACACGTTAACCCATTTTCCTCGATTCTTTCCTTCCTCAGGTCGAGTGTACGATGGCAAGGTCTACACGGGGCTGTGCAACTTCAACGAGCGGTGGGAGCGCCTCTCATTGGCCCAGAAGAAAGGCATTAACCATCGCTACCAGCTGGGCTGCAACTGCAGGGTGAGTGGAAAGCTGCAACCTCCGCCCGCCAAGGACAAGAAAAATGAAGGAAGAGGAGGCAGGAGGAGGATCAAGAGAAAGAGGAGCTAGAGCTTACTGCTCCTCCATTTTACATCTAAAACTAAACATAAAACTGCTGCAATGGGTTGACTGCTTATATAAAGTCCACTAGAGTGCTTATTAATGATTACAGGAGGAAGGAAAATACTTCTTCTATCCATGGTGACCTTGTATGTCAAGGGTCACCAATTCAAGGCTCATTAATGCTACCGTACGACTTCTTTTGCCAAGAAATGGAGAGAAAAAATCATTCACTTGAACGACTTTCATGGTTACATGGCTGTTGTGCAGTGTTATTGTTATTGAAACTGAATTACGAGCCTAATTTCCGCTATTATGCATCATGGATGTTCACCGGAGACAGAAACAGAGAGAGAAAACAAGTTTTACTACTATCATTGGGAGTTATTAAGTAACAGTTCTGGAATCAGCTTAAGTCTTCATTCCCAGTTTTATGAGACTCAAACATGTAGCTTGCCGCTGTGCAGCTGCTGACCCGCCTACTGTATAGCCGTGTCCCGGACATCTGCTAACACCATCGGCCCCTATCAGTATAAGTGGATTAGCAGAGAGACCTATTTGTTCCCAGTGCGGGCCAGCGCCTGTAAACTGTGTACATGGCAGCAGCCCAGAGGCATCCAGAGAAGGCCATCGATCAACTGAGACGTCAGTCTGAGAGTCAGTAAGCACAGTCAGGCGTAAACATCATCACACTTATTAAACGCACTTTGCCGTCCTCTACATTCCTCCACAAATGATCATTTACTGCACTGGAGAGCAGGAAGCTTGTCGTACCGGTTAGAAAATTATTCTCCACACATCATTAAAACCACTCAAATCAGGAAGTTACCTCGAACATATCTGAACCGTGGAGGACAGACTCTCCAGGCTTGAATAATAAAAACACCCAAAATGGGAAGTGTGCCCTCTAACTTGCTGATTGAATTTGCTGGCCCATTCAGATCCACATAAGTGCCGCTCTATGCAGCGGATGACTCCGTTTTGCTGTCACTAAGCACAGCGTTTCCGTTCACCACCTCTCTGAGTAGCTATGTGGGTCTTCCTGTCAATTCATGCCGTATATTCATCCGTGAAGCTGCTTTTTGTGTGAGCACCTGGAGGTGTGAGGCTCGAAAGAGGCTCAATAAAATCTAATTGAATCATTAAGAAACTACACAAACATCACTGCTTCAGGAATGCTGGCGATCATTTAACATAACACAGCACACAGCTACGAATGCCAGGGTACGCTTACTGGTTTTGCACTTTGTTATTTAAAAAGCTGCCTTTTTTACACCTCATCTATTAATCTGCTGCAGTAAATGACTAAAAGCTGAAAAGCTGTAGAGACATTTCATGTTCTAGATGTTTCACCGAGTGCATGTTCACCCTTTTTATATTTCACCCAAATCATATACTCACTTCCTTTCTTTGATTATCCAAGCTTTTTTCTCTTGTACAATTGTGAGTTTTGTTTTCATATGTAAATGGCTCATTAATCTAATTCTACTTCTTGTGCCTCTGCACAAACTTCTAGATTGTAGACTCACTGTCGTTTAAGTTACATGGTTGGCCTATTGACAATTGCGGTTAACTTCAGAAGAAGTACGAAGAAATTGTCGTATCATATTTAGCTTCATATTTAGTGGTACTTATCTAACTCTTGCTGGTAGTAGTTTCAAACTATTCTTTTAAAGTTAACCTCACTTTTATTGTACATAAATTCAATTGTTTAAAGTTTGAGGATAAAGTTCACCAGCTTCAAAAAACACATTGGGGTTTATTACAGTAAGAGAGGAAAGGAGATACACAAATACTTAACTAAACAAACACAGTGAGTCTACATTAGTTGTTGCTAGTATCCAGTTTTGTTTCCTGCTTCATGGCTACATCTTTAGTTTCGCTTCTGTCTCTGTAGATTAAGCCCTGCCACTACCTGCCCTGCTTCGTGACCTCAAAGAACGAGTGCCTATGGACAGACATGCTCTCCCACTTCGGCTATCCCGGCTACCAGTCCCGGCACTACGCCTGCATCCAGCAGAAGGAGGGCTACTGCAGCTGGTACCGGGGCATGACCGCACGTGACAAAACCACCATCAACGCCACCGACCCCTGAAACCCAACACACACCCTGCCCGAAATCCACTGCCGCCTCCCTGACTCTGTCCCATCCCGATCACTTGTAGAGTATTACAGGACTCCTTGAGCTCACTGACCTGGGTGACAACCTCTTTAAAAGGGGCAAAAAAAAAAAAGAGAGAAAAGAACAGATCCATTACAGTGCCTGTTTCGTAGCACTTCTGATAGAAAACAATACCTTTTTTGTTTTGTTTTACTGATCGCCCTGTCGAACTCTATTATCATTTTCCCAAACCACAAACCAAACCGTGGATGCACCAAACGGTCTCTTTTGGGGTTCAATGGTGTTAAAAAGGTGACAAAGAAAACATTTAAAAGTCCAATCAGAGTTGTAAGACATTAATCAACCTCTATTTGGATCTTCACAATTGAAGAAGTGATCTCGAAGACAAGCAGTGACCTGTACACAATTAAAAGTGTTATTGGTGTTAATTAGCGACTTGCAGTTAAAGCCCACTGCTTACCAAGTATTATGGTTATTTTGTGCATTGAAGCAGTTTGTCTTTTAAAAAGCAAGGACTCTGAAAACTAAAGGTCATTAAGTATCATATGTACAGCCAGTGATCACTATGTAAATTTCAGATTTAAAACATTGTTGCTTCTGAACTGCGCTTGTTGGCATTAGACTCTCACAGTTCTGCACATCAGCAATACAATACAGAGCCAAGAAACGTTTCAACAATATGGATCGAGTGCCAAATGCAAGGTATGATCTCTGAAAGCTATACCTTATTTGGGCTTCAAAAAACTTTTTTGAAAATGGTATTGTTTTACATGGAAGTATACATCGATTATGTTCACAGTTTTTACTGTACCACGTGTCTTTATGGATGGTAGTATCTCTGCTTACCTGAATGTTTGCAATATAACTCATTCTGCAGTTATATCACAAACATCGCCCTTTCTGTTGAGCACTGATGAATATCCAGAAACACTAAAAATGTCTGTTACAGTGCCAACACAGGGAAGAGCTCACTTCTTGCAGAGATGGTGATGTTTTTTTTTTTGTTTGTTTTTTTTGCTGTATATAACATAAGCTACAGAAATGAACTATCAACTCAGCTGAAACCTCTGTAATACTCTTATTTATATGTTTATTGGATTACACAGTAACCATGTGGTATATCTGAAGAAAAGAATATAATAACAGGTCAAAACTACATTGTGACAACCACCACAGCCTGTGCAACCGTCCAGAATGAAAGACCAGCATCTCTTATGGTATGGTACTTATGGTACTTTATTTTTGTCAAGTATAAGCAGAGGTTTCAGACAATGAGATATTTTCTAAGTGTATATTCAAACTTTTTCTATTTAACTATTTCAAATGGACATTGAGATATACATATATCAATCAAAGTAACAATATTGTCACTAAATTCATTCTTCTTCACCTGTTTCTTATTTTTTTCCCAGTGCCGTACCTTCAGTCCATTCCATTAACAGACACAGATTTGCTCAGAGGGAGTTACAGCCCCTTCATCACTAACACTAAAGGAATACTGCATCTTGCATCACTAACACAGGCAGGCAGCACTGAGGACAAAAACTGTGGCTTTGACCAAGTGGGACTTTTTTTCAGAAGAGTTGTTGTTGTTTGCTTATTTGCTTTCTTGCCTAGAGTTAAATTAGAAGATTGATGCCATTCTCGCGTCCGCGCGCTAAATATGAAGCTACAGCCAGCAGTCGGTTAACTTAGCTTACAGTAGCATAAAGACAGATAACCTGGTTCTGCTCAGTGGTAATAATATACGTACCAACACGACTAAAGCTCAGTATCACATTGTATCTCCTTTGTTTAATTTGTTCAAGGTTCTTTATTTGTCACATTTAAAGAAACCCAGACAAAGTAAAACATGCAGTGAAATGAAGGGCTTAAATACCAAAGTATAAAAAAAACAAGTTGAGATATTGTGGGGGGTTATGTGCTGGACTATTTTTTGGCCAGGCACAGTGACTTCCTGGAGTCATGACATTTTTTCACTTTCGTTGATCAAAAAAAACGAGATATAACAATAATAATAATAATAATAATAATAATAATAATAATAATATAACCATCTTGTGGCTGTAGCTTCATACATGAGAACGGTACTGAAATTCTCGTCTATCAGCAAAGGAAGCGAAAAAATTTCCCAAAAACAGTTTCTTCAAATTCATTCATCCATCCATTCCAAAATGACAATGACGTGATTAGGAATCATTTTGTTTTTAAGAAAAGTTAATAATGACCTTGGAGCAAACAAATCTACACCAGTAGAGAGTTTTTTATGTACAAAACATTTCCTTTCTGTGTGTATATGTGATGACAAGGCTCTTTCTCCAGCTGTGGCGTATCTGTGTAACTATTTCTGTGGTTCATGTTTGTGTAAATATACTGTCTGCTTAACACAGAAACACCTGGTCAAGTTTTATCCTTAAAAAAAAAAAAAAAAAATCCAATCAAGGAAGCTGTGTACAGTCTGATTCCCGAAGTGTGTGTGTGTGGGGGGGTGTGTCCTTGTAGGGGTTATAGAAATGTTCGACTTAATTTCTGTGTTTTATATTTTTATAATAAAGATTTAATGAAAAACGGGCCACAGGAAGTCTATGGTGATTTTTTTTAATTCAAGTGTGTTTGTTTAAGGCACTCACCATCTGCGTGTGGTTGGGATAGAAGGTTTGTTCATTCAGGGGAAATTTCTCAGGGCCGAGGGAGTGGTAGAGCTTAATCATCTGAGAAAACTGCAAGCAGAAATAAACAAGACAGTCAGACGTCATTATTTAAGCAGTGGAGGACAGGAGAGGCTACACACAAGCTTTTAGAAGTAACACCTGCGTTCACACTGTTCATACATTCATGATCAGAGGACACGTTGCATGATGGATAATCCAGAACTCAACATGGATTTGGGATGGTGCGGGGGTGTTTTGCCCTTTCAGATGCTTATAAAATGTGACCCAGTACAGTTAGACCCAACTCTGACTGTGGAGGTCTGAACACCTGTTGCCCTAAAATGAAAATCTATTTTCAGACCCTTTCAGTAGTTATTTAATGGTGAGGTGTTGTAATTTTCCTTTCTGGTGGACCCACTTCCACTGACTTCAGTTAATGGTTGTGAACTTGTTACATCCAACTGTGGGTTAACAAAACAGTGAGGTTAGCTTGGCATTTCAGCAAGTAGGCAGTTTTCTTCTACACTGCGTCTACGAATGTTTCTCTACCTCTTTTATGAGAGTTTTTTCCCTGTGTGAGTGTAGGATGTCCGTGCAAAATAGCAGCTCTAAAGAGAAGCTCTACTCTGAGTTTGAGGCACTGACAACAAATCTGGACATTTACTGCTGATGGTTTGGATCGCCAATACAAACTAACCACTAAATAGATTCAGAAAATACTAAAAACATCACCAGTAACAGACCATATGAGGGTTTTAGCCCTATTAACTTAAATTCACATATACTTTACATTATTGCCAACCACTTTCCAAAACATAGCATCGGTATTCTGATTGATTTCCTACTCTCCATGCAACCCCTGGTTTTGGTTTATTTCAGTATGCTACAAAAAACGTAATTGTGCAGACATAAGAGTTGCCAGGCCATTTGATTTTCACTGAGCATCACATTAAACAGAAAATTGTGGCTATCTGAAAACATAGGGCATGCTCGGTAAAATGGATAACAGCTATAAATATTAGAGCAAATGAGCTACAACACGTACAAGTGCATTTTTCCAGAAATTATGGAAGTATGTGTGTTGTGTCTTGTGGATCATGCTTGTTCCTATAAACCTGCGGGTGACAAGCCTACAATAATGAACCCATGCAAGAGCAAAGCATCCTTTACTGCAGTCTTGTATCTTGTTTTCTCTGAGTACAGAGTGAGTAATAATGTGTGGTGGTGGCGGTGGTGGAGGCCAATCGCTCCGCCGACTCCAGAGACAGGTGTTGCTTCTCCCTTTAATAGCCCAAATAAATCAGCCAGAGGCTCACGACACCTTGGTGTGGGTTAGAGTAGAGCAAAGGCAGCACTTACCACCCAGGGTTTGCTGCAGAAGTTGTAGATGGAGAAGACAGAGTTGATGCTTGGGACGCCGCCGAAATGCAGGCCGATCACAAGGTTCCTGAAGTCCTCACCGGGAATCATGCTGTAGGCGTGCTGGCGAATCAGGACGAAGTCTGGCTTGAAGGACCTGCGGCAAGGCGGGACATGAAACATGGAAGTGACAATCGTCAGATAGTGGAGTTTGGCGTGACTGGGTTACCAATCTGCAAGGAGAGTGTAAACTGACATTTAAGGTCTTCAATGGTAAAATTAAAGGTAGTTTGAAGGTACAATAAAATAGGGAAGAATTCAACCTTTTCTCAGGATGTGGTGAGTTGATGTAGAAGGAAAAAAGCTGAGGAATATTTACCTAAGGTGCTATATTCAACTTTAGATTTAAGTAAATTCAAGGTTATACGGTCATTTTCTCAAGCTTCTAGTCATTTGTCAAATTTCCTGAAATCTGTAAACTTTCAAAAGCACAAGATATTTGAATTTTGAAACTTTACCCTCGAAGCAGAAGAGTACCCTTTGAGTAAAGTTTTAAAAGAATCACTTTTCTCTTTAACACTTCTAACCTGACTGTGCTCAGGTTAGACCTCTCCAGCACATCAGCTCCTCCCGGGCCGACAGCTCTTTCTGCACATTAACACACTGTATCTGGGCCTTGTGTTTACAGTCAGCGGCTCCATTATTCAGCGGCCGTGTCGGGCCGAAGGGGTGAAGAAATGCTCCTCCGAGCACCTAATCTTTCTGGACCATCTATCCAATTAACACAGCTTAATCCTTCCTTTACAAACTGTTCTGGGAGCGGGGCCAAGCGACCCATCAGGCATCGGGAGGCCTCATTTAAAGCAACCCAGATTTCATATTAACACAGGAAATTCACTTTGACTACAGACATGTTTTACTTGTTAATGTTTTCAGGTTTCAGGTTTGATTCAGGTATTGTGCAACTGTGCATGTCTCAGATTCCTGTCATTTACTGCACTTCTTTAAATCTTTCGTGCTAGCAAGTGTTGCTCTCATTATCATGCGCTTGTGATGTGTAGAGCTGTTAAAAAATATTATGCAGCTATTTACTTGCCTTATTTTTGCTTGAGATTTTGACATTGCAAATCTTTTTCTAAAATGGTATCCGAATCATACAGTATAGGTAATAAATGTAAATTTACAGGCTATAGCGTACTTTTTAAATGTACAAACAATGTAAGTGTGTTTTGCATTACATGATTTTGGTTTTTCTTACAGATTTCAGACAGGAACACACTTAAATATGGTTTTGTACGATGTGTAAAGTCAAATTCCACTTCTTTAACGGACAGGGCGCTTTCAAACAATTGTTAATTCACAACTACAAAGAAAATTGCATAATTAAAGCCACATTCATTATTTTTCTTAGCGAGTTGCTAACTTTGTCTGTCTGCCATTGCACTGGGCTTATCAGAGGTTTTTCCTGCTACATCTGGAAAGTAGGCTGATGAGAGTGGTGAGAAATAACCCAAACACTGATGTTGCAGGCCATAAAACCAAAACAACGAGCTGAAAGGAGGAGAACTGCAGAGTCGGCTGATAATTCTCTGTGGGTTCGTCACTACAAATGACCCCTTTCACATCACGCAAAATCATTTAAATATATTGGCAAGTGCAGCTCCAATAAGGTAAATTTAAGTAAAAATGTCTGTATAGGTTTTTCACAGGTGAACAGATATGTGACCAGCAGCCTCACAAAGCTCTTGTTAAGATTACTTCTGGTAACTTACAGACACATGCACAATAAAAATATGCACGCGTGTATACACAGGTATACACATACAGGAGGTGAAGGGCTGCAGGTTGTAGGGTGAAATTACAGCCAGGCCCTCGAACGGGCTCTGTTGCTTATGTGTTGCTTATGTTAGACGGCCTCAGGACTGGCTGGATGACTGAGGAGCGATCTGGTCTCGGCGACAGAGCGACTACAGCTGTTCCTCCCTGCTGCTGCACTCAGCCGCAGTGGCAACAGACCAAAGGCTCTGCTATTTATACTGGATGAAGCTGTTTATTGAGGCTCCAGAACCAAACCAGACTCAACAGTTCATGTGAACGCAAGTTCCTGATATATGCATGGGCTGATTTGTGTAACGTGTTGTTTCTAGCAAACACACAAGAGGACAACACTCTGCTTGATGGTGTGCATGGGAAGTTTAATGCTGACGATTTAAAATACACCTGTCCTATCGGCCTAGAGCTAAATTTAGGGCCGCTTCCCAGAGGAGCAAATCACCTTCCAATCCACATCTGCTGGTTTGAATGCAGTCTTCAAATAATTCTTATTTTTATTATCAATTAATCTGCCAATTATTTTCTCTAGTAGTTGATTCATTGTTCCATACAATGTCAGAAAATGATGAAAAATGCCCATCATCTGACATCTTTAAATTGTTTTTACTGGAATACAGTCAAAAGCCCAAAGGTATGCAATTTCCTATTAAAGAAAACTAAGAAAACCAGCAAGTATTTACATTCGAGAAGACTGGGACCAGTGAATTTTGAGAACTTTTGCTTTAAAAATGACTAAATCGACTACTGAATAATCTGAATTGTTGCCTAGGCATTCTGATGGACTGGGTTATTAAGACGCCAACCATTTAATCACAATGTCCCTGGTTCAGGACAGGCAGGGGACTTTTGTTGCATGTCACCCCTGCTCTTTTTATCACAATTTCCACCTTGTCACCTTGTAACAATTTCATCTAAGTGGGTTTTCTCTTGCGGGGTTTATGTTAAACTTGGTTACCTCCTGCTCATTACTGTATGTCAAACATTTGCGAGTACGTTCAGGAAGAGCTCCCCTCACAATAAATGCAATACTTGATGCTCCAACAGTGGAGTTTTCCTTTTGTCTTTTATATTCACAACACAGATGTACAACTTCTTATGTATCTCTTTTATGTATTATCTGTTCCCTCTGCTCACAAAACAGTTTTCTCTATGCGATGCTAAGCGTAGGCATGCATAAAACCATATAGACTGCACCTTTGTGCTACCTCATTACCACAGAAAGGCCAGATGCAGAAGACATTCAGCTCTGTGGGATGGCTTTCACCGGGCTACGGTTAATGGAGCCAGTGCCCTATAGCAGCAGAGCATTACTGAGGGTTTGTCACCCATTAACTTTGTTTTTCCGTCTCTTCACTCTGACTTGTTCTGCCGAGGTAGGGCTCCCTGCGGGTTGTGGATTACACTAAAGCTGCACATCTATGCTTTATGATCCGAAACGCTCAGGCCCTACAGTCATCACTTCACGGGCGATATGCTAATGCGCCCTTTGAACGGGTTATCGGTGGGGCAATAAAGGCTGATAACAGGCACTGATAGGGGAATAGCTGGGTTATAGATTAGGAAGGACACGAGGAGGGAATGGATCCACATGAAATCCCGGGCCCACTCAACACAGTAAATTCAGCAAGATAGGTACAGACCATATCCATCTTAACAAGTTATTCTTAAAGTCAAGTCAAATAAACCTGTGAAAAGGGTAACATCATATAAATCCAACTTCTTGAGAATGGTTTGTCTCAACTCTCCTAACACTAGTGAATCTGCCTAATTTCATGCTGATATTGTCAATTATGTCTGGATGGGAAATATGCTTCAATGCTTTATTTCACACTACACGACAGATTTTTGACTTAGAAAAAAAAAATTAATAATGAAAGTGATTGATCTGTGAGTCATGGGTTGTTAATAGGGGAATCTAGCATGCCTCAAAACATTTTAATACTTAAACCTGCAACAATCCATATTTTAACAAAGGATCTAATGACTACATTTATGTGAATGAATAATCACCAGACTCTGCAGTTTCCCTCAGCTGTACAGTGCATTTCAGCATCTTTAAGCCCATTGTTTTAGTTTTTTCACCAGCGTCATTTTTTCAGACACATAAGACAATTAGCTGTTTTCCGCGATGAACCTCTGATGAACCCTCTGTTCGCCACCTGCTCATCACCAAATGGCAGACAAAGTTAGCGACTAACTAGTGAACACAGTGGAGCATTTAGCGGCTAAAGAGCCAGATATTCCCCTCAGGGGCTGGTGGAGACCAAAACAGAGCTAAAAGTAGAGTGAGTACTGGTATTAATCTAACCAGGTGACCAGAAACACAACATCAAATGAATGCTAATGTTGCGCAATATCAACTTTATAATGTTTTTACAGCTTGTTTCCATTGCTCCTAATGACCAAAAAAGTTGTTAAATTTGTTAAAGCCAGTAATAAAGGGGGATTGCGAAAGTCATGTAACACTCAAAGCGCCAATAAACTTTAAAGCTCATCACCCTTTATATCTGCTCGTTATGAATGCGCTACAAGCTGGACAGTTGTATATGACCATTACACAATATGCTGTACTGTAACAGTGCCAACAGGATGTTTTCATCAGCATTCCTACAGCAGAAAACTATTCAAACCCAAGACAATATGCTGCCATTTTGTTCTCCAGAGGCATTTATCATACAGAATTGCTGACCTTCTAATAGGCTCCACAGGGATGTCTGAATTGCGGGTAACATTTGTCCTCATAACGGCCCTGTGCCTGGCTCAAAGGCTGGTAAGGGCCTTATCTTCCTCCCATCAGTCTGTCTCTCAATGATAAGGATAATCGGGGTAGAACTCGCCGGGAATGCCACAAATGTCAAACAGTACATACCGAGGATCAGTGCAGCACTTGTACACAATGGTGCATTGTGCTGAACTGGCTCTCCGTCATCGGAGGGAAATGCACCTTAGAGAGGAAAATCTGTGCTTTCCTGTTACGAGGACAGACACTATGGCAAAGTGCAGAAGGCAATATTTCCCAAAATGTCAAACTATTTTCAAGTGTTATTGTAGTAAGGTTCTTTAAGAGACAACAGTTTGAAAAGTACTTGAACTTCAGTGGTCAAAACTTAACATCAGTGAACTGGAGACTGAGACTGAACCTCAGTGAGTCCAGTTTAATCTCAATGAAGCTCTCAGTTCTTTCTGTTGCAACCTTATTTTGTCTTTAAGGCAAACAAAGCTGCTGTATTATTACATTAAAAATTGCTTTGTGCAACTTTAAGAATATAATAACTATTGCAAATCCAAAGCAATTAAATAGATCATTTACACATGAGAAGAATTGCCTCGTCATGTTTTTTGGCAGAGCACTTGTACTTTAACATTAAACAAAGATATTAGCTCTGGGTTCATTGTAATACTTACTTTGGCACTCTGCTAATGAAAACTTTGTATGCTTTTGTTAAAAGATAAACATCACCAATCAGAAACAAGTGTAGGGGTTTTCCAAAACCCCCTCGGTCCACTTAGTCCAATTTTGTGAAAATCGGCACTTTTGTTTATTTTAATTGGTGGACTGAAATTCTCTTGGCTGACGATAGGAAACAAATTGGATGTTTAAGAAAAGTTTGATCAAAAGGTGACAGAGTGGCCTTTGGAAAAGCACTCTGCAACTGAAAAAGGGAATAAAGTTGAAAAAATTAAATTTGTAAATTAAGCAATAACAAAAGTTACAACAATATGCATTATGTTTGTTACTTTATGGAAGTTATAAGGTGTGACTAAAAACAAACCAGACAGTTCTTCGATTGGGTTTTTATTTACTGTACGTATAGAGTGTCCAAAGAACCCTGAAGAACCTTCAGTTCTCTGTGTGCACAGTGACTCTATGTAGCCTAGCATCATGCTGTGGTCCCCTGGCCTGGATCTAGGACTCCCTGTGGTTGTGGCTGTGGCTCCAGGCCCGGTGGCACCAGAGCGACCTGGCAGTGGCTCAGATCCTGGGCGGTGGCCCGGTCAGGGCTGCCAAAGTTCTGGATCGCCTCCAGCTGCAATCGCGCTCCAGGGCTCATCTCCACACCGCACTGAACACAGCGAAGGTCACGCAGAAAACAAAGGACGCCCGCCAACAACTAAAATAACAAAGAGTTTTAGATAAATCTGAATTACACCTTTAAAATCCAAACAGGAGAGGGTGTAACTTTACATCTACAAGCAAAACAAATTAGAGAATGTTTAGTTGCTTAGTAGTGATTGTGTTGAAGATTTGGAGAGAGTCCCGCGGGAGGCAGATGCAATGAGAAAAGGAGCTGCAAGAACGATAGAGCACCAAATGACCTCTGGCAGAAGGGGAAATGAGTGTTGTTGGGAGTTTGAGTGAATTAGCGGGGCCATTTGTATTCAAGGCTATATTACAAAAGCAGGGATAGTGGAGTGGGCCTCACGGCCGCTGTATGCTTTCATTACAGTCACAGCACTCCTGAAGGAAACCACCCTCAGGCCTCCTAAAGCCGTGTCTGAACTCAGCGTGTCTGTGAGCGGGATTTGTTTGCTCGGTAACAAGATGAACCTGTCTAAGGTATTAGGTGTTGAGGCTGCTCCAGGCAGACAGTTCCTTCACTGATTAAAATGGGCTTTCATGGGGGTCAAGGGAAGGAGGGGTGGGGGGGGGGTTAAGGCTTGTTTTTATGTGTGTGTGTGTGTGTGTGCGCGTGCGTGTGTGAATTGTGTCCGTGTGGTCTAAGCAGTAAATCATCACCTCAGGTAACCAAAGGAGGAGAGTCTTGTTATGTGCTCTCTAGGGATTGGAAAGGAAAGAGGGGTGGCCCTGTCTGGCTGAGACCGGAGGCTTTCAGGATAGAAAATTAAATTGAAGGAGAGAAAAAAAAAGAAGAAGAAGAAATCAGACAAGGATCTGCTAATGTAATCTGGCTGCCTCCGTGCCTTCATGTACGGGGCCGAGAACGCCGAGGAATGTGACGTGACCATGGGAAGGTCGGGAACCGCACCCACCGCAAAAAACGCCCATCGACAATATTTTCATATATTTACGGAAAATGACTGCATTGAATGAACTGCATAAGGGGCTGTTGAGGGCTGAAGCTGTATAGAATAACTTAAACACTAATAAGAAATGAATGTACGTCTATTTCTTCTGGTTGCTCTTAACAAATTTGGCTCTTGGTGACGATTGATAAAAGGCAACTTGCTGTGATGGCGTTCGATGAACATAAGCTAAACTGACTTTATACATCTGTGGACAGTTGAGTTGAAGCCAGCTCAGTTAAATGAATACTGATTTGGACTGTTTTGTAAACCCAACCCTATTTACAACTGGGTCTCCGTTTCATTTGCATCACGTGAGGCTTACATCCTTGCAGCAACTGTTGTTTCTACCAACAGCTACCCCAACTTCTGTGTCGACTGAAAATGACATCAGTGGGACATAGGCGTCACTGGCTGCCAACCGATGACTGACAACCAAGACAACACAACACCCTTCTTCAAACGAGAAGTCCGCTCTCATGAACAAAATGTTGAGAGCCGAATGAATGAAGCGAAATACAACGGCAATTCAGTCTGGTTATCAGGCTACATGTAAACCGACTGGTGTACATCACTGTCAATCCAAAAATACTGAATGCGTTAATAGTATAGTGATCAATTCAGGATGACAAATCTGTCAAAATGCTGTGTATTTAGCAAAACCATTTTTTGGTTTGAATTAAGCCAATTATGTTTCATAAAATTCAGCATTAGTGTAAGTATCACTGTCCTCATATGTCCAATAATGTGGGTAGCTACTGTTAATTAGGCACTCTAAGAGCAATACATTTGTAACTGAAGTTTGTTGTGTGGAAAGTTCAGTGTTACATGATGGTTAGGACTAAAAAAGGACTTTCAACGATTTAAAACTTCCCCCTCACTTACTTTTACATCCACATTTCAGCCATCTAGCTGAGGCTGTGACCCAAAACTACTTCCAGTGAGTGCAACAGTAAAACAAGCTCAATAAACTCCTCAATCACCAACAGTTAACACACCCTGACTTTAATCACCACTAATTAATCAATGGGTTTTATTAACCACACCAGGAGCTCTGGTAGGATGGCGGAGGAGAGAAACGTTACTCTGTAGCTTCTCATACTTTGGCTGCTGCGATCCGTCTTTAAGCCAGACCAGCGTTCCCACTTGGAGCCGATCAGCTCTCTGGAGGTTTTGGCAGCAGAGAGCGAGGAGGCCAAAGGGCTGACTACAGCAGTGCAGCAGGGAACAACACGTCATAACTACTGTACCCTGTGGCGTGTCGCTCTGCTGTACAGTAGGCTGTGCAGTGCATGCCACGTTGCACGCCGCACATAGTGGTAGCAAAATTGCATGTACGGTCCGCTTTGAACCAGGAACCGGTGGTCCGGTTTTGGTGCGTCTTTTTATTTCGTTGTTGTTTTGGCAAAAAATTTGTAAGAAAAGCAAAAAAGTATGGCAGTATTATGAAAACCGAGCCAAAATAAACACATACGCCAGAAAATGTTGCGAAAATGTTGGAGGACTGTTATTGGCTGTTATTACACGCAACACGAGAACCACTATCTCAGTCCCACTGGATATCTTTAACCGTACACGTTGATTCATATTTTTGTAATACATAGCAAACATGACTCAAGTGGGAGAAACCTCACTGCATAAACAACCCTGAAACCGCAGAGCTGTGAGAACGTGTGCTGCTGCATGGAGCCGGCAGAGGAGAGGTGTTCAGAGAGCGTGCCTGTGGACTGAGGACGGAGGTCAGAGGCCAGAGCGCTGCGAAACACCGCGGCCAGAGGACACGTGGAGGAGCAGGGAACGTGCTTTAAATATACAGTGCGGTGTAAGCGTGCCCGTGTGCACGTGTGCAGCCCCTCGCGTGATCACACTCACGGGAAAATGTGACGGAGTGCATTTAGTTTGTGCTTGGGAAACTGGTGTTTTGTCTGTCCTGTATCTACTGTATCTGTGGACCGATTACAACATTCTTCTGGATGAGAATGAAACACATTAGAGATATAATTAGGTTTCACTGGCTATAATCAAGACAAGAACAGATTTGAAGTTTACACTCCAGAGAAACTTTCAGCGTCTTTCACAGTGACACATATGAACTTTTGGGGGTTTGAACTAGTGACTTTCCAGTTGCAAGCTGGTGTTTTCTAACCACCATGCTTCATTAGTCATCAACCAATCAGGCTGCTAGCTAGAATCAGCCATTATACTATTTGTAGCCAAGTTCAGAGTCATAAACGACAAGCTAAACCACAACAATTTGGCTGTGAATGTCAGTGTTGTGTGAACAAGGCAGCAGTCAGACCATCTGCAGCCAATTTGGCTTCTCTATCATTACAGCAATATCACCAAAAGATATTCGCCCCACACAATAACCTCTGTGTCCATTCTGACAACAGGTTGCATTGTAACATCAGCCACATTACTGCTCCCAGTCTGCGATTACTCTCGCTTGATTTCACATTTTGTACAAATGCTACTTTCAACACCGATGAGGAACTTATTTTACAAAACAGTGTGGCGTCGGGGCCAAAACACAGATTAACTGATTATTTGCCAAGAAGGCTGGAATGAGGACTGGTGGGCTGACACTGGATGGCATGCACTCAGTTAGCTGATCTAATGGACCAATGAGAATGCAGAAGCTCAGAAGACTGGACAATAAGAAGCAGAGGACTATTGAAAGTTTGCAGATATGGTGTATACGATCACTCTTCTAGCAATGATTTAACCGAGTCATGTAAACAACATATATTGCATTAGGATATTCTGAATTAGGCCTTATTCCAAATGTAGCATTTTCAGATTAAGACATGTGGGATATGCCGATATTATTCAGGTTCTAGGAGCATTCTTTTGACAGCGCATTCGGAAATTCGGTCTCATTCGGGGTTTGTACCACGGTTTGTGACACACGGCCTCTTGCCTTTTAATGGTCCCCACCGTGTTATAAACAAACCAACTGGCCAACAGTTTGCAAGGCTGGGGTAGAGATGCATGTCCAAAAGAAAAGCCCACATTTTACATTCATCATAGCTGCATTAAAGCTGTAATGTCTGATTGGTGTATATTGGTTTTGACAGTAAAACTGTACTAAAATATAAAGCACTAATAGCATTCATAGTGCAGGTCGAGGCAAACAGCATGAAGTCATCTTTGCCACAGAGATCAGCTGATCATCGGTGAGCTCCTCGAGTGCCAACTTCACATAACAGAGTCTATTTAAACACCCGGCTTCACGTGTCTAACTGCTGCTGCTACAGTAGCGGCTTACTGGCCAGGGGCCACCTCTGCCACTGCAAGTTGCAAGGTTTTTGCCCCCAAATGACCCAAATGCTCAAGGGGTAGCTAAAAATAGCACAGAAATGTCTCAGTGTTCTGAGTTTGATTGGGACAACTTATTCTTCGCTGTGATTATTGGCGAGAAAGTGATGTATAAAGTGCAAGCCGTTGTCAGCCCACACTAGCTGTAATGAAGGGTTCTATGACTCAAAGTAATCTGATTTCTACACAGTGATAAGAAGTACATGTGAAGCTTAACTAGCTTCTAACTAGAGCTGGTATTACAACCAAAGTCCAATGTCACAATGCTGATCAGACTGTTTGGTTAAAACACCTGGTTGTATAACATGCATTTTGCCACACAAATTTCCCATCAAGGTTGAAATAGGGTAAGACGTCTTTTTTTTGTTTGTTCCCCCATGGCATAATCACATTACAGCCTTGATTTCTCTGAGTGCAAGCAATGTTATATATACACAGTCATGCTCAATGCCACTGAGAGAAAAGAACTGGAGTCTTTGTGCAGGCTCACTGAGGCAGATTACAGATTGCGTGGGCAAATGACTCCAGCTCTCCTGCGTCCTCGAGCATCTTACCTGACCACTCTGGTGCCACTTTTGTTGACCTGCATGTCCACCATACACCCAGAGTTAACGTAGGAGGCCAGGTTGATCTCGGAGAACTCCGCCTGGGGAACACAAGGAAAAAACACAACCTGAGATTAGATGTTACATCCCACAACATCTTACTGTATAAGGTTGAGTCTGTCTATAGTAATTTAACTCCCTGACTCAGTACTCGGATAAACAAAAGGTCTTTCTGACAGAAATATAGTCATTTTAAAAAGTGAAAGTAAAAATGTTCCCTTGTTTTCATGCCTTGGACTTGTGAAAGTCATGTGATGGAGCTACAGATGCAGGCTCAAAGCACTTTAACTTCACATGTTTCCTATAAGGAAAAAGTAAAGAAAGACAAGGTAGTAGTACCTCTGACCACCAAGACAATACAGACTATAGATTCTTTCAGGTTGACATCATTCTATATTTCTGCATCACAGAGACGAATACAAGAGTCAGAGAGACAGAGAGAGTTGGTGAGAGGAGGCAAATTGAGTTATCCCCAGTCTGTGGCCTCCAGGACAGTGAGAGCCTTGTGAAAGGCCGTAGCCCGGCTACCTAATGACTCAGTCAAACTCCCAGAGATACTCGAAAGGAGGGGCGACAGTCGACTTCTGGGAATGGACTTTCTAGATGGTCAAGGACCGGAGAGGGACAATTCAATTTTCCTGCTAATGATTGTCACTGCGGTCGAGAAATCTATTGATGATTCCTGAAATGAACTGTTCTTCTGTCACATTAATGTTGCTGTTTTCTCATAAGGTTCCTTATTCAATAGTGAACCGTCATCATTCTTATTCATATAATAATAGACATTATCAAAAGACAGTTACAGTAACTCAAAGTATAGTTTAAAGAGCATTTTAGCAGCAGCAGTGCTAAGGTGATGTAGAAGTGTACTTGGGTGTGTCAGTACACTGTGACATCACTGTTTTGGTTACAGGTGCATCAAATTTACCTTTAATTTATTTGTAATTTGTGCAAAACTTTGCTTTACGACCGAATACCTGCAAATCTCATAGCAATCCCGTCAGCCTCAGGTGTACTTTGTGTTTAGTGTAATTAGAAATTATCACCACTCTAACAAAACTAAAGTAAGTTGGTGAACATAGTAAATATGCTGCTGCTGTTAGCATTCAGCTCAAAACCACTGTGGTAAAAGGGCTGCTGTGAACAGATGTGTTATATTTACAACAGAAGGGCTTACAAATGACTGCAAGAAGGCTACATGTGCAGTTAACATGTCTATAAAGCACAGTCATACAATGTTGCTACTAATATAATAATAGCTTGCTGAACGCTTAAGGAGCTGTTCTTGACTCAGAACATGCGCTCCATGTTTCCTCAGAGAGGAAGTGGAGGGACAGTAATGCTGAGGGCTTTGTGGATCACAGAAAATGGTTTCAGTCAATCTAACACACTGTTGGGTCATTTATCTCCCATGTTCCCTGACATGGTCCACCTCAAGGCTGCATCCTCGTAAACTCCAGGTACAGAAAGCCCCGGAGGGATGCTAAACGGCTGCCAGTTGACCTCGGACATGAAACGCTGCCATTTGTTAGTCTTCACATCACTTTTAAGTATGAGGAGTGACACTAATGTAGCAGATTTAATGGGCCCTAAACAAGCAGGCTGCTGAATCTCTGTGGAAAAACAAAAATTCAATTCGACATGAAGGGGTCGACTACCAAACACAACACTACAGAAAGAACATGGCTGCATTTCATTTGTCTGCGAGTACTCTGGACCTGAGTCAGCAGTGGAACAGGTTCAATCATTCACTCCCACACTGCAGTTTGTAACAAATGTTACTCAAAGGAAAAACATAATCAAATGAAAATACCAGCCATAGACGTGCCAATCTGAGGCCAGGAGTTCAGTAGTGACCCCAGCAGTGAGAACACAGAAAAACACAATCACAACGTGTATCAGCACTGCTTTTGGCTGGAGAGC
Source organism: Lateolabrax maculatus (assembly GCA_031216445.1). Taxonomy (NCBI): domain Eukaryota; kingdom Metazoa; phylum Chordata; class Actinopteri; order Acropomatiformes; family Lateolabracidae; genus Lateolabrax; species Lateolabrax maculatus. Next base: position 6,175,326 of record CM062211.1, read on the forward strand.
CTGACCCAGAATAATTGTAATTGCATCAGTGTGTATCATACTCTAGAGCACCTTTTAATTTATAGGTCAATTACAGCTGTGCATGCTATAGAAGCGATTTTATGAAAGGGATCTTAAGATGTTTAGTTTATTTTGGGTGAACGTTTATGCTATTCAAATAGTTCCCACGGATACTCAGGGAGAATATTCCTTCTCAAAAGGATATATTGCATTTTGGAGCGAAGCCCTGCACACATGTACAGCACATGGCTAATAGCATATGGCAGTCAGCTAATCAAAGAAATCGGTTTGTGACTGGAGGGTTGACGGATTAAATCCTGACTGTTTAGGTAAATAAATAAGTACAAGCCTGATCACACAGGATGAAGCCCTTGGTATCTGGTTTGCATTTGTAACATTTGGATAAAACATTTGTAGAGACTCAAGACCTTTGAAAAAGTTCTCTACTAATGACACTAGTTGACCTTAAAAGCTGCTTTAATCAACATTTTTATATTACCAATTAGTCAAATGACAATGTGTAATTACCACTCAACTCTACACATCCCCTCAGTTCCACTGAGCATTTTAGTGTCTTTCAGCTCATTGTTTTTGTTTTACGGCAAGTGACTTTACTGTTTTGGTTCAGTCTCATTGCTCTCATTAACCTTGTTTCCAGCAACAGCAGACAGCTGTTAAAAGGCTCTAATAAATCCAATGTCTGTTACCTTTACCATATTGCTACGCGTTGTAGGCTTCAACAGACAGGCCGTGCAACTTGTCCCATATAGATCAGCCTTCAAAAATGCCAACGTGGATGGGGAAGGAAGCAAATCCTCCAGCTGACCCTTTACTCAACCCAGTTCCTGCCAATTTGCATAGCAAGTTAAGTTAATTGCTATCCACACATTCTCATACAGTGATCATGATGTGAGGCTTTAAGCCTGCTTTACCAGGCTTTACATGGGCTTTTATCTACATAAAAAGGAAATATTATCAGCAGTATTCTCTCAGAGATAGCGTTCCCTTCATCCCGCGCTGTGGCCCATGTAAACTCTGTATGGGGGAGTGAGTTGGTTTTTGAAAAGAATGTGCCAACATAACGAAACTGGGTTTTTTTGCCAAGAGAAAAAAAAAAAAAAAATACACCCACCTCTTTTATTTATTGTGTTGCACTCTTAAAGGAAGAGCAGGGGCGAGTAAATGCCGTAATCTTATTTAGGGGACATCAAGGCTCAATGTGCCTCAAGTACACGCAATTGGCTCCCTTCTTTTTCTCAGTTCTTCTGTACTGATACCCGCCTCTGAAAGAAACATCTGTGTGCTCAGCAGCACATGCCTTGCTTAAAAAGACTCGTAAATGCATAACACACCCAAATTGACATGTAAACAAACATCCTCCATCATTGCATCTCCAAAACAAATCCCATCCCAAACACAGGGGCCTACGTTGACTTTTGCTGTGACCAGATAAAACCAGAGGAGGCAACATTTTGGCAAGGCCCGGGGCATTCCACGTCATTTCTGATTGGCTGGTTCTGGGTAAAACAACCACTGTCATTGGGCAGTAATGGATAAAGTGGCTGGTGCAGGGCACAGGCCCAGAAGCCAGGACAGGAGGCTTTTCACAGCACCATGGTTACCATCATGGTAACACATTCAGACACTTGTCTTGGAGCAGCTCTTGCCCTGGGAAAGGAAAACAGGAAGTGATACACGGGACAACGGCCTCCAGAGCTGATTCTTCTCATCCCAAGAATAGCTTTCAGCCAACCTGTTAGGGGGAACATAATTATGGAAGACAGTATGTTTGCAATCACGTTCAGCCATGTCTCAAGCTGAATTTTTCTGCATAGTTTCTGCACTTTGAGTATCTGCCAGCCATACTGACTCCCACTGCTCACTGCTGCCTAATTGGTTTATTTACAGTGATCCAAGAAAACTAGAAATGTAAAACACATTTCTCTCTCTTTACCAAAGGACAGCTAATGGAAACGCTTCCATGGACTTAATAAGTGCTGGATAACTGTTGTATCGAAGACAAGAGCACGACAGACATATTACAGTTTTATTTATATGAAAATGGCACTTTAATCAAGACAATCTTCTACTTGAAATAACAATAACTCAAACCTGGCGAAAAAGTACTGTAGTGTAAGGCACTGGTTTAGCTTTGCCATAGCAATTTACGGGCAAACCTCATTTATCCCTGCCATGCTGCTTGCACTCTGTCCTGACTGCCAAGCCATGTGAACCTGTGGACAGTACCGTAAACACCACTTGACAGTAGCTTATCTGGAATCTTTGCGAGTATTTTTAGATTTGGACTAACCCGTGTCACTGAGGTTCAGGTGGTTAAGGTGCCTTTTGTTTGGTCATGAGTCAAATTCTAAACAGGATCTTTTGTCCTTTGGCAAAAACAACTTGGAGGGACCAGTCAAGGTGCACTTCAACGTTTAAAATTACAGGTGCAAACTCTGTAAACAGGTTGAAATGTTGAGTGAAATGTGAAATTTTACATGGCAGTGGTAGATTAAGTTGGAGGTCAGTTTAAGTTGAAACACTTAAATAGTTGTCAATTGAAGGGCAAGCATTAGAAATTGCAGTTTCAAGCTTAAGCCCTGTAGGGAGGTGAATGGTCACTTGGTCACAACGTATTACAGTAGTAGAGTAAAGTTTGTGAGTAAAAGCTGAAAGCAGCTGAACTGTCAGCTTAAGAGAAGTAAGCAGCTGAAATGTCAGTACATATCTAAGCCATGAAAGCATCTGAAATGTTGATGAGTAAGCACTGCAAGCAGTCGAAACACCATGTGAAGTGTAAGCTGAACTGTTATTTGAAAAATTAGAGGTAAAAGCTGAAATGTCAAATGAACTGTAATTGTGAAAGCAGTTATAATTTCAGTTGATGCGAAGTGTATGTAACCAGTGACAACAGCAAATGTCAACTGAAGTAATTCAACATCAGCTAAAGAGTAAGAATCAGATGTGTCACTTGACATGTAGACACTGAAACTGTCAAGAAAATTTTATATTATGGAGATTGTATACATATATCAACTAGCCTAACAAAAATAACCAACAAAGATTGAAGACTTTAAATAAAAATATTTAACGTGATAATTATCAAAAAGAACACTTGAATACAATGCATTACATTATACTTAGGCAGGCATTACAAGCAGCCAATGAAGACAAAATAAGAAAATAGATAAGCGATAACTGTTTATGCCGATCTAAGCCATAATTAACCTTACTAAACGTTGATGTTTCCTCTCCACAAGGGCCTATTACTGTATATTCCTTTTAACAATGACCTTGTTTAACTGACAGTTGTTCTCTTTTATTTTTGGAAGACCAAACTGGAAAAACTGTTGATAAAATCATTCTAGCCCAGATGGAGCCTCTTATTGTGTGGTTTCCTTTCATCTGAAAATAGATGTTTTTCTGTGACACAAAGTGCTTCTTTTATTGCTTCACCTCTTCAGTTTCAATGGGAAAAACCTTGACCAACCAAAACAAACCTGGATGAAATATAACTTTAAATAGAAAACGTTGCATAGAAGTAGCTGGTACATTCCCCCTGGATTGTAATGCATGCTTACTGGGAAATAAGAAAAGCATTATCTGGCAAGTGCTAGAGTTATATGAGGTAAAGCTATTCATTTTTGTGCACACATGTTAAAAGAAAACAGAGTGTAGGGATTTGATTTGTGGTTACAGGGCAGACTTTTCTGTTGACCTCTGACTTATTAGTAACTCTTGATAAGCTCGGCTGAATCACATACTGAGGCAATTGAGAGGTCTGAAGTACAGTGGACCATTCATGTGCACTACAGAGAAGTATTTGACGCTAATCACTACCACCTTGTACAACAGTGAAATAATCCACTGAGGCACTAAATGTTGAAATCCAAGACAGATGCTAAATGCAACAGGCCAACAGAAGGCATGAGGGCAGCTGGATCTGCAGCGAGTACCAAACCAAATCATCCATCTTGAGCAAGTTCTACCCAGATGCCCTATGTCATGTGCAAATACCAGCCAAAAAAGGGTACGGATAACATACAGCCAACTGCCTGTGAGCTGCCATGACTGCAGCAGAAAGGAGCGTGGATAGCACTGAGGTCATATGCCTGCTGAGCAGATGTTGCCCTGCCCAACCCAAACCACACATGGTCCGGCAACCCTGAAGAACCTCCCCTTGTTCTCTCACAAACAACAGACCTCTTCAAATTTAACTGCCTAATTTGTCCAGTTGTGTGAATTGCAGTGTTTATGACTTTGCAGGCCTCGTGGGTAGCAAAACAGGCAGATTGCTTGTCAGATGGACTGTCCGTGCCAGACATCACGAGCAGGGGGACAACTTTCATTGCGCAAGATCTAAGCTCGAGAGGCCCTCAGCTTGGCAGTGCCACCATGCTACGCACATCTAAGATACTTCAAAGGATACAAAAGGCATTCTAGGCGATACCTAATCTCCTAAACCCTCTGGAACGCAACAAATCTCTAGGTCCAAGTGTAAAGTGGCCAGCATTTGTGTCCAGATAACAAATCAGTTAAGCCAGTGGGCCAATAACCTTAAACCACCTAGAGGGAGATAAAACTCCCTGAGGAAATATATATATAAAGAAAATAACACAGTGGATCAGACACTGGGTTCAACCATGTAACTACTGAAAGGACTCAATTTACAATTTTCCTCTTACAAATGAAAAGTTCAATACTTAGACAGTAAAATGCACCTTTTCTTACTTAATTTAACTCAGCGGTTTTGCTGCTATGGTCTTACTTGGTCTGGTATGACCAGTAGCTGGTTAATATTAGCAAACATGAGGTGAATATTGCTATTAAACAGACATTACTGAATTTATTGCTTGTACCCTGCGCTATTGCAGGTTTTTAAGAATCAGTTTTTAGGTTTTTTTAGCAAAAGTTATACAGACATAACTGTAGAGTTGCTCCTAATAATTAGAAATCTGCATTTTCTGTTTTTCAACTGACCATAAATGAAAATATAGGTCAGTTTTACTCTTGCATACAAGTTTATAGACGTAAACAAAACTGTAACAGAACCAGAAAACATTACCTTGTTGTCTCGTGTTTGATCATCTATTTAAAAAATGCTTTGGAAAAGATGCTAATTCCCTTTCTGGACAAGGGTTAGATGAGATGATTGATGGAGCCAGGAGGTTGTTATGGCATCTTATCGTGAAGACTAGAGGCAGGGAAAAACAGCTTGTCTGATACTCCTATAAGAACATTTAACGATCCTGAATTGACACATAGCATCTGGTTTGTTTTATTCCTAACACCAACAAAAAAATGTAAAACCAAAAAATGTGTTACTTGCTGTAACTATTTAATCTGTACTTTGTGTTTAGTGCTAACACTATCACATTCAATTTAGACGATGAACATGTTAAAGATTATATGCTTAATATAAGCATCTTAATATTGTCATTGTGCTCACACCATGTACAGCCTCACAAAGCTGTTAGTATGACTTACATTATTTGAACTTTTACTAGGACTATGACAATATGGTTAAAAAAGGCGAGGATTATACCAGAGAGAAAACTGAATGACAGTATTTTAGTTTTTTGCCTTCATTTTATCATTTCCTGGACCTAATAATTTGAGTAAATCACAGGCTCATGAATATGTGCTCTGACCTGATGTAAATGCATCAGGGATTAACTGACTGCGTGAAAGTGAAAGAAGTTACTATACAACTCCCAGCAATATTCACGGTAAGTGTAATAGAGACCTTTTTGTATTTGGCTCTGACGTTACGTGTCAGTGAGGCCCTCCCATTACATTTCTGGTTTTGTTTTTCCTTTGGAATCAAAAAAGGTATGCTGTGAGGTTGTTTGTCTGGCACTCAGAGCATCAGGAACTACTACTAAACATATTTCATTATTTTGTAAAAGAGCAATGGATTCAAGCCTGTTTTTATTAGTCACTCAGGAGCGCAAAGAACCACCACCGGCGCTCCCATGAGCATCTGTTTAGTGGATAAAAAGCGTTACCCGGTGGACGCAGGACATCAGGGGCCTGCCAAATGTAACTTCAAAGTGGGTCATGTAAATGAGAGGGAATGATCCACAACAATGCTCGGAAATTTGCTGCGGGGCAGCGGCCGGGGAGGGTACAGGTGGCAGGGCAGCCTTAATGACAGATATTACATCGGAGAATCAAAGACGCTCTCCTTCTCTTTCATACACACTGGCATCAGGCCTCCCCACTGCAGCATCACATGCTGTGGTGAGTCTGTGCCGCAGTCTAAAGATGGCACCTTATATGGCAGCAAGTAAGCCAGAGAGGAGTTCTGTTAGTTTGGGGCTTGTGAACACTGGTTCAGAGAGCTGTAACAGTATGAACATGATAGATGATGGTAAGCATATGTTGCGAAACATCAATGTCCATGCAATTAAGATAGAAATCATTACAATATATCCTTTTATTGTTAAAAACAAATTAAAACAGCCTTAAGAGCTGTTTTGAACTAACATTAGAAAGATATTTTAATGTAAATGAAAATGCATAATATGTAGGTAGCAGCCTTAATGTTGGTGCCATGTTTCACAAAGAAATGGGATTGAAGAGAGAGGGAGAAAGTGCAGTAGGTCTCTGCTTTTATTGTCATCCCCTAAAAGGGTTCATCTCAGCATGTCGCTAACTTTTCACACAGAGATTGGGTTTCCATCGTCCTAAGGCTCTCAGCGAGGTGCACAAACAGCCTATGAAGAGTCTGGCTGCTAAAGGCAATTAGCGCCTGACTTGTTATCATCAATGCGGAGGGCTTCTGGGAAAGAGTGCAGGGTCCTACGAGATCTAAGTAGGTCAGTTGGAGCTCTCGCTGAGCTTTGGTGGGGGCTCACTATCAACTTAAGGGGCCTAATTAACTCTGCCGCATTTTTATTGGGGTTCAATATATGTGACACCACAAGATTTAAAAGAAAATCCATGCAGGTCTACATTTCATAGAAAATCGTGATTTATATTCCAACCCCACGCCGTCCCAGAAAGAGGATGTGACCACAACAGTAGAGAGTCGAGCAAACAGGCTATAAAATCACCGGTCCAGCTTTTTGTGGTCCCTTTTTCCTTCTCATAAAAACCCACCACTCCATTTCAAAGACAACGCCAGTCTCAACAATGGCTTGCAGATGTATAAATGAACAGTTATGTGAGGTAAATTAGATGTTATCTACACACTGTAAATACTCCATGTCTAGACTTATACACATATTTCTGTGCATACTGTATATAATATTGGCACGATCGTGTTGATAGTAGTAGTTAGTAGTAGATAACAGTTCAACATTTGCTTATGCTTTTTTGCTTTCTTGCACAGACATGAGAGTGGTCTTCACCTCTAATTCTTGGCAAGAAAGTCATCAAGCATTTTTGCTAATGTGTCAAACTATTCCTTTAAAGTAAAGTTTGAATGTTTCCCAGATGTCGAATTTTCGATATTAAGATGCTGACACTGTCAACACTATTTTGTTGTTGCTGTTTACATTCCCCCAGGCGCAAATTACTTTCTGGGTGTATATGTGTATAAGTATATATGTATTTAAATAACTGTATTGTTTTATTTTATTTTTGTTTTAAAGTATTCTATTCTAAATTTAAAATGTGTATGTATGTTCTATGTGTGTGTAGCATAAAGGGCCTACAGCTTAGATTTAATTGTTCGACCCTGTGTTGTAAAATGACAAACAACTACTTTGATACCCCAATACCTTGATATTTCAAGTTGTCAGGTGGCCATAATTCAAATTCCCAACAGTAAAGTCTTGATAAGTGGCATGGTAGCCTGTGCATACAAACTGAAAGTCATCCACAATATATTTTAATTAATTGCTGAGTGAATAATTTAAGTTGTTTTAAATTCCATAGTTTTAAAAAGATCCAACTATCTAGGCAGAATTTATGTATAAAATCCACCATACCTGTTCCACCCGGATCTCATACTCTCCGTTCAGCTTCTTCCCCCTAAAATACTTCGCCCTGAAACAGAAACAGAAGACAAACTGTCAAGGTACTGACAAAAGGTATGCTTTTTACACACAGTTCAAGCCTTTTATTTAATTAACAATCTTTAGATATGACATTTCTACAATGGAGATCAATCAAATTGTATAAATTACTACATTGGAAGGATTGATTTATCTATTTTCACATCATATGTATACTTCAACATGTGGATTTCTCCACTGCACCAACAGTACCAACTCCTAACAGTCAAAACAACCTTAAAATATCCTTTGTTTATTTGATTGGAGGAGAGCTGAAATTTCAACAGACCTTCCAAAATACCTAGCGGACAAAATAATGACTCATATTTTCCATAATTACAGAATCTGACCTTACGGGGCTTCAAGTAAACAGAATCTCTTGGCAAAGAGTAACGAGTAGAATACAGAGCTTCAAATAAAGATAATCTCTGTGTGTGTGTGTGTGTGTGTGTGTGTGTGTGTATGTGTGTGTGTGACAGCAGCTTGTGGTCAAGGTGAAGCTAAACCCTGGTGGCTACATTTAATTGATATTTCTGCTACTTTTATCAATGAAAAACACCATTCAATGTATTTGCCCTGAATTCTCACGCTGCTCTAAAGTTTAGAAGCCATCTGACGATCACATGGAAAAAATAAAGAAATCATCCAGAACTGATGAACTTGTTTTCTTGTGGTCTGAACCCGTTACTGGAAGAGTTATCTCCCCAACCATCAGACCTGCAGGATTTAAATTGACTGAGAGACTATGTGGATTTTGTGCTATTTAAAGCTGGAGTTTTTTATACAGAAAAACCACAGTAGAAAGTTGACATTGTTGCATTTTTACATTTGGTTCATTCAAGTGCATGCTGCACAATTAGACTTGTTTAAAGGTTTATTGGAGTTTTTCTAACATGCCATCCCACCAGGGTTAAGTCAAAAACAATTTGATTCCACCTTTGCATGCTTCTTCTTCTTTGATGTTTAGACAGTTGAATAGATACCCTAGCGATTTGGTTTTGCACTTCCATAAAGTCGGTGGGGCTGCAGGTGACATTACTCTCAAAGAACGGTCAAACTCAAGATGCAGGGATAGGCAGATCTTCCTTCACTGTGAGTCAAGATCCAAAAACACTGGATCCTACTTTTACCATGATACAACTCAAGATCATGGTCATTACTGCAAAAAAAATATATAAATATATTATATATTGCTGATTGTTTCCTCATGGTCCGGTAGCAATGTTCTACAGGCAGATACCAGTCCTAGGCCCAGGTATCAGCAACCACTGCTTCACATCTCAAATCAGAGAACGCATGACGTTTGTGAGCTGATTTCAGAGTTTTTGCAGGCGTGAGCCTTACCGTGCAACAGGGTTTATGGGAAATTAGGTCTTAATTTTGAGAAACACTACAATTAAACATTCACACACTGGCTCTTAGTTGACTAACATGTTTATTTGACAATGACACAATACTTAAAAATGGAAAAGCCTTTTAGATTGTGGATTTCGGATTCTCTAATGCACATTTCAAGCCATTTTATAGTCATGTTGTGTCCCAGCGCTCTGTGGGTCTCACCGTTGAACTCTCGCCCCTTGCAGGCGTGGGACAGTTAACAATCTGTTGAGGGCTCCAGGCTGGAGCTGTGTGTAGCTGAGGATCTAGGCTACATGCTGGAGGCCTTTGGTTACTGGGACAGGCTATTTGGGATTTAGAGTGCCTCTCGACCTACTCACACCAAAACATATTTTCCTTTTGCTAGCGTTTTTTCTCAGGGACTCTCACTAAACAACGCCGCTTTCCTCCTCAACTTGTCTTCTCCATGTCCGCCTCTTTGATTTTCATCACCCTACATCTGTCCTTTTAGATCCATTCATTAACGTTCATTACGGCCACTGAGGATCTAGTTCCTAACATCTCCCAGCTGTTGGACTTTAAAGATTTGCGTCCCTAGCTGTCTCATTCTCTGTAATTTTGGAAGCCGTGAATCTTCAGCGTGACTGACCTACATAAATGACAGGCAGTGCCCCCTGTCACCCTGGACCACCACCACTTTGGAGCATGAGGCAGGACCCGCAGGCTCACCGCCTAAAAATGACTGGTATGCGTTTCAAGGTATTGCAAAGCATGTCGTCACTCCGAGTGATCAACTTAATTTACAGGCCGCTGGGCTCTCTGGTTCAAACAACCGCTTTATATGTGTTCAAACGTAAACATTCAGCTCCGCCACGAGGTCTGGGCTTTCCTTCTCCCGGTCGTGCACACACCCACTATATAAACACATGGAGCTGAATTCCTTTTTTTTTACCATGAGAATATGTTCTTTCTTTTGTGTACCATTAATAGGAAGCGTATGAGTCATGTATGTGGACAAAACCAATTGCCCCTCCAGGGTGTTTTTACAGTTATCCCGGCCTCTATTTGTATCCACTTCGCTAAACTTCATGTTGTGCTTATACTACTGTGTTTACAAAGGGGATTTTCTATGCTGGACATATATTTTTACATGAAGATTAAATTCCCCGTATGTTGGTTTAGCTCATGTTTTCTCCTGGATGCAAGGTTCCCAGTAATAGGAAACTGATAAAGTTTCATCATAATCTGACTGGTAGTGTAGTTATTGGCCATCAAGGCCTTAAACCGTCAATAATTGATTTTCGGGCCACTTGGGGGTGGCAGAAACAAAGTTGTTTAAGTTTATTATGGCGAACTTTTTGCTTATTTACACATCCAGCAATTACAGAGCAACATTAGCATTCATTTGGTCGAGGTGCATCAACCTGATGAGTTTTGTTGAGCCCAACATTTTGTAAGTCCAATAGTCACTCTCCTTTTAGCTCAGTTTTTGGTCTCCACCAACTTCTGAGGAAAATATCTGGCTCTTTAACTGCTAAAACATCCTATATGTTCAGTACCTACTCTCTCATTGCTCTTATAATACACAGAGCAAATGGCTGCTTCCAACATTGGGAAGGGGTTATCAGACTCCAACAAGCACTTCATTTGATGCATATTTTGAAGTTGAAAAGAAGCAGTCAGTAACAATGTGTATCGACAGAGGCGCATGTCTGTCTACACTCTGCCAAGGCCAACAGTGAAGTTGACAATGGCAATTCCAAATTGACAAGACGTGTGAAAAGTATAAAAACTGTATATATATGTAATTTTGTAGAACATTTTGTGTCAGTCTGACTGCTTATCTGGAATATCACTTGGCCAATCATCAAACCTGCTGGAACATACAGTGGTAGCATTTGCATCTTTCTTTCAGGTTTTGTCAAAGTTGCTGCTGTGGAATAACAAAAACATTGACATTCAATTACAGGACCCCTATGAAGCCAAATAATTATTAAACAAGCTTTTTAAAAGTGTGAAGAAGTGCCATCCTTCTCAGTTACAACACAATCCCACCAGGGGTGTCTGGGATGTCACGGTTTATGAACCTTCAGACACAATCTGATCAAAAAACATGGCTAGTGATAGTGATCAGGACTAAATTGTCCTGATTAAGTACATTACTGTCTTTACCTTTTAAGTGCTCTTTAAAGTTTACGTTCTGGTAGTTTGTAACGTTGGCCTGGTGGTGTTTGCACTTGGTGAACTTTCGTTCGTGTGGCACAGCGTGGATTAGTGGACGCCAAAAGAAGATTTTCTGCTTTTGCCCTTATTAAAGTTCAGCAGTGTGTGGGCTCTGCTTTTTCTTTAGACAAAACATGAAATTAAAACCTTCTTCATATGGCTCAGGGCAACTATGGTACTCTGCTACGTACATGAAGTAAACACTTTGGCAGAGCGGGACTGAATTGAGCAATCAGATGCTCATATCATTCAGAACACAGTGCAAACAGACTGACAGCTTCTTGGCAAAACGTCTTACATGTCAGCCTAAGAGAGAGGGAGAGAGCGAGACAGAGACAGAAAAGGAGGGTTTTTCGTGGTGGCGGTGATGCTCTCGGAGACTTTGCCTCAGTGCTGTGTACTGCTATTGTGCATCAGTCATTGCTGGAGGCCAAGCTTGTCAGGACAGAGCAGCGTTTCCCCAGAGACCTCAGCCTCTCTGCTGGAATGCCCCAGAGGAAATTCAACCCCAAGGCAGGGAGCGATGGATGGACGGACACCCTCAACTACCACCTTCATCGTGCCTTTGAGGCAGGACAGTTCAGAGAGACTGTGATATCTGTGCTGTCCTGCATCACAGCAAAAGTTCAAATAAAGGTTCATGACATCGATATAAACTTCTGGCTCCACTGTACAATAACAAAATTTAAAAAGAATATATTTTAAAACTAATTTGGATTCCCACATTTTTTTCATACAGTACACTGAATCTTTTGCCCCGTTGAGAAACAAACCTGCAGACTGACAATCGCAATAGAGCTGAAACAATTAGTTGATTAATCAGTAAAGTCGACAGAAATGTTGTCAGCAAATCTTTGATAATCAATTAGATAATTTCTTAAGCACAAAAGCTGAAATTGCACTGGTTGCATTCACTAAAATGTGAAACATGATGGTTTTCTTAATTTTTTTATTATATTAAAGTGAATATCTGCATTTGGGGCCGAACAAAAAAAGAAATTATGTTTACTTGAGCTTTGGGAAACTATTAAATTGACATTTAAAGGACAAAACAATTCATCAAGAAATAATAACTTGAAGCTTAATCGATAATGCAAATAATTGTTGCAGTCCTCAATCATAATATGGCTTAAAAAGCAACTGAGACTTTGTCATTGACCCAAAATGAAATTAGTGGAGGGACTACATATCTGGCCTAGTTCATTCATCCATCTGTCTTGGTAAACCTGGCATCATATCCAGCATATTCAAACAGTAGACTGTTTTGAGGGAATATTTATCAGGTCAATGTTGACAGTTTTTAAGAGTTTTTGGGGCCAGCAGGGTCTCTTGACGTGTCTGTAAGCAGCAAGCGTGAGGATCAGGGACGCTTCTTAGCAACTGACCTTAAAGCTGCACAATGGAAAAGATAATGTGCAATTTGAAAAAGGATTAAACATAGTGGAACATTTTAGCAGGTCAAAGAGCCAGATATTTCTTCAGGAGTTGGTGGGGACCAAAAACAGAGCTAAAAGGAGAGAGAATATCAGACATTCATCCGTGCATTCATCAGGTGGCCAGAAACACGACTCCAAATGGATGACAAAATGCTTTTTGTCAAAAACTGCATTAAATGTCATATGACTGAACTACTTTGGAAATTGTGACTTGTCAGTACATTTCCTTTCATGTTTGCCCAGCTATGAAATGTTTTGAGAAAAATATTGAGTCTGCACATTTGCAACTCATCAGGTATAGCTCTGTGTGGTTGCCTTGGTTGATGTTTACAGTTTATTGCGATAACTTACCCTATCTGATAAAGTTGTGCTGTGGCTTTAGCTGTCTATCAGAGTTTTGCCTCCAGATAAAACAGTTTTGTTGGCGGCTGTGGCTCCAGTTAAACCGGTGACCGCAGATGGGATAAGATCAATGTTGATTTATGGAAATGCATGAAAAACACAACGCATCTGTTTAAAGGGTGACTGCTGGAAGACTCGTAGAACACCACATGGTGGCTTAAAAAATAAAAACAAGATTACATCTGGAATCACTACAGGGCCGTCAAGTAAATTAGAAATTTGGCCAGTGCTGTTGAAACTTTCATCTTGACAACACAGAGATTTCTACAGCAGGGCAGCACACAATATGCCTGTTTTCTCATGTTCCATGAATGAACAACAGGACTCAGTTGCCTACAAGCAGGTTTCACATTGTCTTGAAAGCAAACACTGTGACGGAAAAAGACACCACCATGACACAGCCACGTTGCCAAAGCAGCAGCCAAATATTTTTTTTTTTTTTTTATGAGTTTTAACTGTTAAGCTGCTGCTTCGTGCTCTACCTTCACCTTTTGAAGTGGTATCTGAGACTCTGTGATATTTATGTGACATAAATATTATTATATTATTTATGTCTCAGACTTAGAGTCACTTTTTGAGCTTTTTGAAATGACCTTGAGGCAGACATTAAGAGTTTCGATCCCAGTGCTGTTGCCATCTTCTCTTTAAATTAAGCAGCATCACCGAGGCTCTCAGGGCTAACATTTGTGATATCTTGCAGCACAACAACCACAGAAAGGGTAGATCTGGAGATAAACTGAATAATTTGCAGCAAACTGAGATGCTTCTTTAATATTGTTGTTAAGGGTCCTTCTGTTTACGCTATATGAACTTCATCAAACGTCATCACTCTCTAAGTGTAAAGACCAACTACCAAGCTCTAATACTGAAGACAATATGAATTGGCCTTATAATGTAGTGACTGGGAAACCCCAGATTGAGAAAAGAGACCAAATTGAGAAAACTGTGTGTCCTTATACTTGTTTTCATTTTGGGACATTAGCACCATCAAAAGTATGCCGAATTAGCTATAAGCAGTTCCTGTTTGCAGTGTACCCATGGACGTACAGACAACTATGACTAGATTATTTTAAAACTAAAGAAAACTTAAAAATGTGATGATTCTTAGGCAAATTCTTACAGTTACAATTATTATTATTATTATTACAGTTACAAGGAGCATGTTTTCTATGATTTCAAAGCAGATTTATGGACATTTATTCAGAATGGACATCAGCAATGATAATAATAGTAATGCCCTTGGAAAGTGAGTTATGACTCATTCTGTGTTTGTGGTTAACTGGGGTTTGACTGAGAGGATCTAGTGTTGATCTGTAAGATCAAACAGTGCAAGTGCTGATTGTTACAACAGCAGAGGGAGAGTGTTTCATATAAACCTCAGAGGCTGTCACACATCGCCATCTGCTGGCCAAAACCCTTCACTTGTAGACAGAAACATCAGAGCATGAGCAGTACTGACGAGCATTTCTCTGTGAAGCTGAAGTTGAACTGCAACGCCACTCGGTGGCCAGAAAAAGAACAGGCTGAGTTACAAATCAAACAAAATCTACGTGATCCATGTATTCTTTTGAATGAAAGTGTATAATTAATATTAAAAATCTAGCTTTCCGTGATTCATGTTCAGTGGCCATTCCCATTTGAGACAGCAACAGCTGGAGAGGCAGACGTCCCTCAGTCCCTCAGACCATCAGGGAACAATAGGAACAACCAGCATGTTGCCCACAAGCAACAGGCAACAGCTTCACTTTCTTTTCTTAGGCTGCTTCAGTGCTGCTCCACTTTTAAAGGGGCACTTCACTGATTTTACAAATTAAGATGAAAAAAGTTGTGTAAAAATACGCTGATGGCAGAAGAAAATATCCAAGTGTATGTTGAGATGTCTTAAATCTACTACTGTACATTCACCAAAAATAAAAAGTGACAAAAGCAAGTAAATTAATGTATGATGTTATTTTGTTGTTTGTTATAAAGTTATTTAGAAAAATAGGACTCCTACTATTCAAATTACTCTAAACATATTGTGCAAAAATTGTAATTCTACAGTATGTTCAGTATATAAAGTTCAAAGCTCAGTGTACACGGTACAATTGGGAAAAACAATATAATGCAACACAAACTATGGCCTTGGAAATAACCATAGAATCTAATCAACACTTCTTAGTCACAGTCTCGACAAAAACTGAACATTAAAAACTTCACAAAGGTAGGATTAATGCAGGGCTGTTGCAGTGGATTGCGTTATAATGGACAGGTGTTGCTGTTACCATGTCAACCCTGTACAAAATCAGAGTCCTTCACAAGAGTTACTCTCTTGGCAGCCAACCACTTGTCAAAGCCACCATTATTCTCTCTTTATATAAGTAACTGAGTTTGTTTAGGTGAATAAAAACCCCTGCTGTTCTCTCAAGAGTGAGGATGGTCCCTCAGAGAACGGGAGTGAGCCTCAGCGGGTGTATGATCCTCTGACGACTCATTTCACAAACACCAGAATGTGAAGAGCCCTTTTGGGATTTCAGCCTAGCTGGATTAAAGAAAAGAGGCCGCCCGCCTTTTCAGAATATTGAGAGCAATCTCGGTGCTTCTGACACGGCTGTCAGCGGGGCGCTTTAATTTAGTGATCATTTTTAGACCCGGCCTGATCGCCCCGCAGAGCCTCAGATACAGAGGCTTCGGTACACAATGATCCCCGCTAATTGTGTAGATAAATTCAAAGGCCTGGAAATAGCAAAATAAGAGCTTCACTGATGTTGATTTACCAGCAAATGTCAGGCAGCGGAATAACAATTCACGAAATGGAAGAGTGGTTTATTGATTCAGTAAGACAAACATGATAAACTGGCTGCTGAATGTCTTGACTGCAGCTCTGGAAATCAATTCCTCCACAGTGTGCGGCATAAGACAGCTGATATCAGCCTCTAACATGCATGTATGTGCCGCTGCTGAAAGATGAACCCATCACTTCTCATTAAAGTTCATATATTGTTCTGTCATCGCCGGAGCAAAGGACCTTCCTCTTGTTACCATGACAATTTTTATACCAGCGCAGAGAGCCATGACACAAGCCTGCATAAGCCAAGGACCTATGAGTCTATCATAAACAGTAAGACCTCTCGATCCTTACTCAACTGAACCAAAAGAATGTTTTAGATTTAGCAGAAGCTGAAAAACAACAGTAAGCAACATATGTAACATTTTTATACCTCTGCTACAGATTTTCATCATATGGTAACATATTTTGATTCAAATTAGTTTACTAAGTTGCCTCCAAAGCATTGAATACTTAGACATTTTGGGCACGCACACCTTTTTGCTTTCTTGCAGAGAGTTGTATGAGGAGATGGACACCGCTTCCACGTCGGTGCATTAACGTTAACTATGGAGCCGGAGCAGGGAGGTGGTTAGCCCAACTAAGCACAAACACTGAAACACCTTTTGACATTTTTGTTTGTGTCTGGGTTAAACAAACAAGATACAACGTGTCAATAAGTGATCTTTAAAAGGTTGTTAGGCATATATTTGACAGAGCCAGGCTAGCTGTTTCTAGTCTTTATGCTAAGCTAAGCTAAAAGCCTCCTGCCTGAAGCTCTATACTGAACACACAGACATGGGGCTGGTATCAATCTCCTCTTTTAACTCTCAGAAAGAAAGAGAGTAACCTTATTTCCCAAAAATTATCCCAAAATATTATTTTAATGACTGCTGAAATTCAACCTATTGGCTAGATACTGCATGTAATGAAGAGTCCAAACAGGTTGAGCTGATGCTGTTTAAAAAGTGCTCACTTGTTCAGTTTAAACATACTTGCTTTTGGAAAACAAAGGTCGGGCTGTCATCTTTCATTTCCCCGATACTGCTCTGCTTCATGTAGCAGAATGTAACTTCCAGTCAGTAAAGATAAGTGAGCTAAGATGCTCACTGGTTCTTTGCGATCCATTGTGGATCTCTTCAAGGGAGCTAAACTTTAAATGACCTGGAACACGTTTGGCACTGAGACACGTGAGAAACAAATAACTCACAGTTCCGTTCATTATCTGTTAAACTGGGAACTGGTTTGAGCCAAAACATGAAAACGTGCAGCGAAATGTGAAAATCTTTGCACGCTAACACCACTAAACGACCACTCACCAGTCTGTGTGCTGATCATCGATGACCAGCAGGATCTTGGGCTTGCGTATGACAGGTTTAGGCGGCTGACTGCTTCCTGTTGAGGCGCCGTCAGCAGCTGTCGCCGCTGCCTTGGCGTGTGCAGCGGCAGCCACGTTCTGGGCCATCTGGGCACTCTTCACCACGCTGGAGAAGGAGCTGAGGAAGCTTCCTGAGCCCGCGGTCGAGCCCGCAGTCGAGCCCGTAGTCGCGCCCGTAGACGGGGCCGGGGCTGGGGCCGAGCCCTGGGTCTGACTCGGGAGGCTCGGGGGCTGCCGCCTCTCTGTGGCCGGGGAGGCGGGAGAGGAAGTGGATGAGCCTGGAGGGGTCGGCCTCTGCAGATCCATCATGTAGCCGTTGGGGAGGTTGGCCACAAAGCTGCTGTCTGACAGGCGCCGGCGGAGGTAGTTCATGGTGATGGGCTGGTGGGTCTGTCAGGCCAGAGGAGGTGAGGGGGAAGAATGCCTGAAATCCTGCACAGAAAACAAAGGAAAGCAGAAAAGAATCGATTAACAATTAGTTTTGCAATGCTGTTCATATCTAATTATTTGTCTAGTCCTTACATCCTATTTTAATGAAAACAAATCATATTAAAGCTGCCCTTATCAATGTTTTTTAATCTCAACAATAGGGAAAATGACTTAATGTAATGGGAAAGGTGTCACTGTTGATGATCCAACAGAAAATTATCAAAAAAAGTTCACCCAACTGCAGCTCCCCTCTGCTCTATGGAGTATTTTAGCATCGTTTGGCTCAGTGTTATGATTTTATGGCCCACAACTTCGTTGTTTCGGTTCAGTCTCACGCCTCTCATCAACCTTGTTTTCAGCCACAGTAGGTAGCTGTTTTCAACAAAAAACTATACGCTCCCTGCCCAGCACCAAATGACAGACAGAAAAAGCCAAAGAGCAAGATATTTCTCCTCAGGAATTGGTGGAGACCAAAACAGAGATTAAAAGGGAGCAAATATAGGACTTACATTCATCAGGCAGCCAGAAACACAAAGGGTAATGTTTCTCTTTTTTCCATAGATGTTTAAATAGGCAACTGTTTGCTGGTTTGCTGACGCATTCGTCATCTTTACACAATGATAATACGTCAGTTTTGTTTTTACAGCTTGTTGCGCTACCCTCAACTGACCAAATAATCACTTTATGCGGGCAGCTCTCTCTATGGCTTTCAGACAGCTTCTCAAGTGAGTTACATGTAGATATGTAACAAGCTACAGTACAAGTAGATATTCCTCTGGAGTACATCTGAAGCTTTTCTGCTTTCTGAAGTTCACACTAATTAGCAAGCATCACATCTGAGGTGAAGCGTCAGATTGGAAAACAGTAATTTGCAGGTGTCATGCTTAGGACGGTGCCAAACAAAAGCTGTTTATTGAGAGGGTGCACGGAGGTGGTACAGCTACGGTGTGAATCTGCTAAACCGGATTAGCATAAGATTAAGTTACCCACGCAGGGTGGGACAGAAAACCGCTGGCAAATAATTCAGTGACACAGCAGTGATGATGCAAAGTTGGAGCAGCGAATTCCCAGCTCATTTCTTTGTGAAGCAGATAGAGCCCGCTGGGAGAAAGGAAGCAGTTATATAACACATGGAACCCAGCGTGGCAGAGGAGAGACATTGAAGCAGATTAGCTATCAAACTGCAACGAAGCAAGCATGGCAGTGGAGGGGAAAAGAAACCCTAAACCTGATTAAAACTAGGCCGCTCTCATAGTAAATGGAGCTTGGATGAGATAAAAGTGCATTTCTTATTGAGGCGTCGCGTCTCAGGCGGATGTGTGGATGTGCGGAGTTTGCGGCGGCGTATTTGTAGTGAAAAGGGGAGGAGGGTCTAACAAGCCCACAGCAGGAGGAAAAGGATGTAGGGCAAATGTTTCATCTTGACGAGTTAATGTAGTCAGACGATCACCATCGGGAAGTCTGCAGAGTGAAAGTTGTAACTTCTGCCTGAGCATCTGTAGGCAAGAAACTCAACTCTGCCATATCTGTGAACCTGAGCTGTGTAGACGCCGTAAGGTATTACTGTTGTTAGTAGCAGTGCTGATCATAACCCTTGTAGCTGTAGTGTAATAACGTTTCTTTTTTCCAATACTGCGATGATCCCTCCCTCCAGGGAGAAGTCAGAGGTCAGCAGCTGCATTACAGAGGCCATTGAGTATACCCCTATTTACATCAATGAGGGTAGATAAGATAATGGAAACAACTCTCAGTATAATGGGAAAAAAAGTTGCTTATTTATACATCCCGCAGACATGGAGCGAGATCAGCATTCATTTGGAGTCGTGTTTCTGGCCACCTGGTGAATTTTGTTGAGCCCAACATTCACTCTCCATTTAGCTCTGTTTTGGTCTCCACCAACTCCTGAAGGGATTATCTGGCTCTTTAGCAGCTAAATGCTGCACTGTCTTCACCAGCTAGTCGTTTAACTCTCTCTGCTGTTTGCTGCTGGGCAGGTAGCATAAAATGGATTTATCAGAGCTCCTTTTGCTGAAAACAGCTGCCTGCTGCTAAACCAAGGTTCACGAGAGCAGTAAGAGTGAATCGAAACTGTTCCAAAGAAGTTGTGGGCCACAAAGCTAAATAATGAGCTGAAAGACACTAAACACAGAACTGCAAAGTGGTGACGATTCCCTGATGGTTTGTCAGTACAGAAGACCATTTCCACATTACAGGAAGTTATTAAACCCATTGCTGATACAAAAATGTTGATACATGCAGCTTTAAAACCAAATCTAGTTTCCTCAAACAGCTGGGCAACAAACTGAAAGAACAGTAAATAGTGCTACTTTCAGTCTTGGAGTATGTCACCATTAACAGTGCACATGTAATGACACCCAGTGCAACGGATGTGATTTAAATAGTTTCTGGAAAATAATGAAGCTCTATGGAACAGAGGAATAAGATACTATATATATCAGCTTTGGTGACAATACTTGTTAATAGGATCAATTCAATGTTCTTTACGTGGTATTTCTTGACAATAAAAAAGAAAGAAAAGAAAGAATATTATTAAACATCTCTTCACATTTGAGTTTGGGGATTCAGTGTTTTGCCTGAAGGCATTTCAGCAATGCAAATGCTTGTTGTCACCAGGAATAACACTAAAATGTGAGATCTAATATGCCTTCCAGCGGCTGGGCTGAACAGCCTATCCCATCACAGAGTGAAGGGGCTTCCCCCTGGGAATTATGCTTATGTCTCATCCACCACAAAGCTCTCACGGAGCAAACTAGCAAGGCTTAAGTCGAATTATAGAAAATTGCTAGAAAACAGACAGAATAAAGACGAACAACAAGCAGTGGCAATTACAGTCACACGGCCACTGATTGCCAGCTCAGCCCTCTTTGTAACGACTTGATCCCATTGGACAGATAAGGAGCTGTCTGCTGAAAATCACTATCTTTACACCACTGGCACATTTCCCACTTTCTCAACAGCCCTATAAGCTGCTTTCTTTCTGTGCCTGAGCGCATCTGAAGCTATTAAATCCTTAAAGACTTTGCCTCTTAGTTCTCTGTGTAGTATCTATACTTGGGGGAAACCGCTGGAACCTCATGTTGTTACTGCTGACCTGGTGGCAAACATTTGTGATAAGAGTTTGTTAAGCGAGAGCGAGTGGCAGAAAGAGACAAACAGCAATAGGACAAAAAGAACAACTTGGGTTATCCACGTGTTTATGATCTTTCAATAATCCCTCTGTGCCAAGAGTCTGTTGGGACTAACTATAAAACGCAATATTTACAGACTACACTCCACCCTGATAGAAACCTATAATTGAAAGCTGATGAGTGGTACAGTTAGCAGTGGATAAAGAAAGCATTAGATAAGTCCTTAAACTCTAACAGCAGGCAGGACTTTTGCTCAGCAGTAATCACATGCTTTGCTGTATAATGATGGGGAAGAGCAGAATAATGCCACAGCAGACTCGGGGACCCCTGCTGGTGTACAGTGTGTGTTGGAGTGTGTTACTTATTCTATATTTAAAAATCTTGTAATTGATGAAGATACAGTTTAACAGAGATGGCACTTCCTCCTGCTGGTCTCAAATGGTTTCATGTTTCAGTTTCTGCGCCCTGATTGTGAATCTGTTGAATCTAGCACATATTCTGAATGGCTGGGAATTTACACCTAAAATCTTGTTAGAACTTTTGACCAATTAGTTGAATAATTACCAAGGACATGCAGTAGTGTCAATCCCTCTTGTTTGACAATGTAGGATTCTTTTTTCCCACCTTACATGTCCAAATTATGCAATAATGACTAATGCGTGCTTTCAGATGTAAGAGCAAACACACCAGATGTTGATTTTCTTAATGAGATAAATGATGTGAGGCGTACTCGAGGGTTACTTCCGATTCAAAGATGTGCTCTTCAGTAATGTTTTCCAGTACCAGCCGCTTGTAAATACCGACTAACAGCTTGAATAAAAATGTAGACCGTGTGTATTTGTTTTTGGAAGTGGGGGAAATTGGTGGTAACTAGTAAGGATGCCCATGGCCGCTGCTTTATGTATTCTTCCTTGAAACTGTGGTAGATGTAGTCCACGCTAAAACACAGGGGGTTTAGCACCGTTGGCCAAATGCACAGCCACAACTGCAGACTCACTTTTACTTTAAGTTTAGGTTAACATTCAGTTACAGGCAACTTTAATATAATTTAACAACAAACACTGTTTGATTTTGCATTTAGGTTGATTGATAGCATTTTTTCTAGATAAGAGCACACATTTCGTTAATTCTGTACTGTCAACATTAATAACATTTTGTTTCCTCTGAGTTACCATGCTGCTGAGCTGGGGGACATCTTAGGGTCTGGGATACTGTGATGGGCATTTTTCACTATTAACTGACATTTTACATACCAAACCATTAAATGAAAAATCGTGAAAATACTTGATTATTGATAACGAAAACAATCATTAGTTGCACCGTACTGGATCGATCACTGTCTGATTTAAATGCAAAATCTAGGCAGAAAATAGACAACAAATGCTCTGAAATGCAGCAGCATATCACATATGTCTGACACAAAAATAAAATTCTACCCACTAATACCTTTTAAAAAGCCTCATCTCACATTATGTTTATACTATTTAATACCATTTACTATGACGTGTTTAGCATTTAATGAACTTCATATAAGCTTAAATGTTAATCTAAAATGATAGCTGCCCTTACAAGAACCCACCTCACACCCCACACCAAGGCACTAACACACAGTCTTTGTCCAACACTGGTAAACTGTAACGAGCTTAAAGGGATCAGTGTGTGTCTGCTGTACGTGGCTTTTATTATTCATGACAGTCTGAGCTGGGGGGCTGGGGGTGTAACCAGTCAGAGCAGAGGGTTCCCTGGACTCCAGTCAAAGTGTGGAAAATAAAATTAAAGAGAGGTGGGATAGTAGAGGGACGAAACACTGGGATGGGAGGTGGTAGCCTATTTAACCCGCCCCGAGGCATTCTGGGGGATTGTAATAAACGCGTGGGACTCGCTGCCAGATGGATGTTCATAACAGCTGCTATCCTGGAGTTTTACAGTAAAAAATCTTTGCAGTCAGAGCTGTTGTCATGGTTACCCTAGATTGTATTTTTTTTTCATTGATGTTGGTCGGTCAGTCTGTTCATCTGTCTGTCCATATGTCCATCACTTCCAGGTCCAGAGCAAGAGATCCCACCTATTGACCAATGACATCTGATACAAATATTCGTCGTCCCCACAGCATGATACCTATAGAGTTTGGTGACTTCCTGTTCTTTCCTCAAGTGCCACCATCAGGCCAAAATTTCCCCTTGACCAATACTTTGGTCTGTGGAGTAAAGACAAAATTTCTAAATCCAATAAGCAGACTGACTCTTCAGACCCTTTTCAATTTCTTATTTCCGTGACCCCTTCCATGTAATTCCATTGTGGCTCCAGGCTCTAAGAATAATGAATTGCTATGTTTTTGTTTCTGTCCAATGCTTTCGCCCGCCTTTAGTTGGGATCTAGATCATTGGTTTCAGTCAAAATGAGACTGTGAGGCTTCATATCAGCTTCCTCCTGTCTCTCCTCTTGCCTTTTTTAATTTCAGTATAACATTTCTCTACAGCATTTGAGATTATTTGTCTCTGCCTACCAAGATTTAACTCAACTAATGAGATTATAGAAATTTTGGCAAAACTAAACAGGCCTCTAGTTAGTTTATCGTTGACTATAAGCTTATTTTTTCTAAATAAAATAAATATGATTATGAGCTTTTTTAACGTACTTTTTCCGTACCTTGTCCGCCCTAGTTTTTATAAGGCTGTGGTAGGGGGGTCTATATGGTAATGTCAGTCTGTTGGTCTGTCCACCACTTTGGTCCAGATTAAAATATCTCAACTATTAACTAGTTCCAGTTCACTACTGAATGGATTGTCATGACATTTTGTACATTCATGGTCCCCAGAAGGATAAAACCTATTGATTCTAGTAATCTCTAGCACCATCTTCGGATACAAATTTCCCATTGTCCAATACTGGCAAAAAATAAAAGGATTCCTATCGGCCTCAGGTAATTATCAATAACTATGATGGTGAACATCATAAACTGCTTGATATCAGCATGGCGGTACCATTTAGCGCAAAGCATCACTGTGCCTTAGTGCAGTCTCAGAGGGTAACAACTTTGTCTGTAGACTCTTAGTCTTGTTAACCTCTTTGCAGCATTACACAGTATTTGACTCCACCTACCAAGGTTTAACTCAACCAATGTTTGTGAAGTTAAAACTACAATTAGCTTGTGGTTCGTTTTTCCCTGCCAGTCTGTAACGTCACTGTATTTTTGTAAATATTAATTATGAACCAAATTGTTTGACGGACATTTGTTAGTGAACTGTTTTTGTATCCTGTCCACCCTCGTTTCTATTAAGTGACACTTTTGTTATAATAGCACATACAGTAGCATTAATGCGTACAGTGGACCAATTAAGAGTTACGCATGCCACTGATTGTTTCATGTCACGCACTGTTCCTTGCTCCTGTTGTTCATATCCCATGGCAGCCAGCATCGATCATTCTGCAAACTGCTGTATGTTCATTGTACTTTTGCAAATTAAATAATTCAGATTGTGACAATAAAGCCGTCCGCTTTGCAGCATCAGATGAGCTACAGCGTTCCTTCAGTCGCTTAGCAACCCACTCCTTATTTCACTTAAGAGCCTACATGTGGTGCAGAGCCCCGAATAAGTAACACACCGCTCGTACTTTCCAGGGAACAGCAAAGATAACATTATGACTCATCATTGTGCGTCCAGCACTCTGCCACCTTCTGAGTGTTGCTACTAGGAGTGCACTAAGAGTCGAAATATCTTACGAAAAAAAAGCTTCTGAAGAGCTTTGTCCTAACAAACTGCCCTCATATGTTAATAATCTTAACCTTAAGGCTCCAGACTTATGGATCTGTATCAAACCTGTAATATACTCTAATTGCACAGTTTAAGCATCTGAAACTTTCTGCATTTTCTCACACATTTTTACCCAGATATATTTAATACAGGCCATTAAATGAGGTAGATTATGAGAGTGTGAGAGTGTGTAGGAGACGTGACGTGTTTGAGTAACATTAGTACAATGTTGTTGTTTTTCTCAGTTACCTCTATATATAATCTGGAAGCCATTCCTGGCATTTCTCCAGACCAATAGCTGATAGTTGATATTTAGTGTTTAAATCTAACCAATGTCATGGATAACACAGGGATATTCAGTGTTTTCTCCAAAACAGAATCCTTTACACTATTTAGAGTATTATGATACACTAAAACAATTCACTGAATCACATCTTAATTACATTATTTTAAGGTTGGGCAATTATTTATTTAAGGCTGATTAACACACCACAACTGACTAATGGCCCTGGAAGTCACATTACAATAAAACACAAAAACACAGGAAATGTGAAAAGAAAATGAGGTTTTGCTGCATCTTTTCCAGACTGTGTTTTTACAAATATGATTTGCATGACATAGGCTATTCATCATATCAGAGGTGGACTGTGCTCATAGAACGATATCTTATAGTTCAACAATGGCTGTTATTGGTATGAATTTAAAGTTAAAATCTTGAACCTCCTGCGTGTTGACGCCTCTGCTGAGGCGAGACATCTACAGAAAAAACGGTGTTGAGTTGTTGTGGGAGGTTGTGTGGAAGCCTGCTGCTTATTTTAATCAGCCACTGCAAAACTTGTAAAATGCCAGCTTGTGAGGACACTATTAGGCTTAGGCTGTTGATTTCAGCGCTTGAAAACGCGAACATGCTGTGAAATGCTTTCAGTTAACTACTTCTATTTTGTGCCGACTATACAAGCGTTTTAAAACAGGACAAGTCAAACCAGAAAAGACATATTAAGTACGCAAGGGAAATAATTACGTTTACCACACACAGACTGACTTATGAATGAACATGGTACTTAAAATCTAATTTGAGAATCTTGCTGCTTTCTGCACTTGCAGAACGATCCAGCGGGAATGAGAAAGTCATCCTTGAACTGTGAACTTTGACGACTGCAGTGACAGAATGTGCTCGGCGACACAACAGGCTCAGCTCACTGCCAGAGAGTCTGCAGCAGCAGGCAGCAGTGGCGAGCTGGTGAGGCGAGGAGTCACAGCCGAGTCACCACGCAGTGACCTCACCGCACTTCTGACTGCGGACGCCACATTAGTGTCCACACACACACACACACACACACACACACACGCACACATGCAGACAGTGAGGCTTTGAGGCAGGATGTAGAACCAACCTCAGACCTTTCTTTCTCCCACTGCATGCTGGACTACTCCAGAGATTAGAAAGGTTCACTGAAACTAGAAAGCTTTAGGTTTTAAAGCCACAACTTCTCTCAGCTCGGGAAAGAGCCAAACGTTATTCACTGGTTGAGTCAAACATCAGTAAGAGGAGTCAAATAACCAGAGATTTAACTGGACTGAAGATCTACAAACTAGACAAGAGCAAGAATTGTAAAGATATTCAGCAACAAAATGTTGGCTTTGAGCACTTCAAAACAAACCTGTAGCCCTACTTAATACAATACACCAGCCATTCCATTCATATCTAAGTTCTGACTAACAGGCTGTTGATGAATCATTTTCATATAAACAGCACCGGCAGCATATTGATTCAAAGCTCCATTCAGAACAAACTAGCCCCCACATTACTACAACTTGTCTCTACACCAAAGTCTCCTCGCATCACAAACTGGGCACTTTTCTCCATGAAGTCTGGTGCACACTGAGGAGCACAGAACCAGCTGATTAAGGACAAAAAGGTCAATGTTATTTTGCAATTTATCTTTTCACCAGAAAAAAAGGGGATCATTAGTGGCTGCAGCCAGCCTTTCATGCTGAGAAGCATCTGTTGGGAGACAAAATAGATAACTGGTCATGGAGGGAACACTTCTGCCTCCTGATTGCCTCATGAATATTTCATGGTGTTTATTTGGTAGTATGGCGTCATTATCATCAATATTCAGCGCTGAGCTGTAACTGGCTCTTCTATATATGGAGGTAGATTCATTTTGGGCTAAAAATGATTCAATCTGTATATCTATGTCCAACATTTAAAGCCTCTAAAAATGATGTTTTACATGTTACGTTTTTCTCTGCGATATTAAATATCCACGACTAAATAAGCAACAATAAAAGTTAAAATTCGGACAAAAACATAGTTAGTCTTAAAACTTAGTTATTTTTTAAGAGTTACACATCTCAAAAAGCAAATGACCCCACAAGCATTTGATTCTGATTCAAATATTACTGAATTGACCAGAAATATGTGACATCACCCTTTTCTAACTGTCTCCGCCCACTTTAAATCCAGCTAGAAGAGCACAAAAAAAAACACTAATCTCTAAAATAGAAAAACAAAAACTGTTCAAAATTGGGTGTTCATCACTCTTGCCTTTAAGTGGCAATAGTACTCACTTATAATATTCTTAAAGTGGCTATACTCAATATCATATGACTACTTGTATAGGAAGAAGTATAGCTCACAGTGACACACAAAGAATAATCACCTGAATCTGACTGCTCTGCAGGGCGCTTTAGGGTCTTTGAGCTCATTGTTTTGGTTTTCCGGCCAGCAACTTTAACGTTTTGCTTCGCCCTCACCGCTCTCATGAGCATCGTTTTCGGGCCGCAGTAGGAAGCAGATTTCGGTGAAAAAGCTCTAAAAGCTCACTGAACGCTACCAGCAGGTTAGTGACGAGTTAGTGAACACAGTGGAGCATTTAGCTGTTCGAGAACCTGATATTTTGACTGAATGACTGTGGCAACTTCCACCCTTGGATCCATTATCCAATAAATTTGAAACCCTGTTCAACCAATTATCCAATGACAATTGTACACCTGGTCTAGGTTGACTATATATGTTGTTTGCCTCACGTCTTTGTCCAAACTGACGCCGATGAAGACACAATAGAGTCAAAATGTTAGTCTGTTTGCACAATTTAAGGCTGTGAATCAATCGGTGTGCTCCAGTCCCTTCTGTCCTCGAGGCTGAGAACCAACCGATTCAGCTGCGAGGTGCTCTGGGAACCCGGTTTCTCCCACATATTTTTCTCAGGAGCTGGTGGACACCCAAACTGAGCTATAAGGAGAGTGAATATTGAACGTTCGCCAGGTGACCAGACACACGACTCCACGTGAATTCTAATGTTGCTCCTTATCTGTGAGATGCGTGAATAGGCAACAGTTTGCCGACAACATCCACTTAAAATGTGATAGTATGTCAATGTTGTGTTCACAGCTTCCAAGTCTCAATTAAAAAAAGGGCCGGCATTTTAAACATGAAACAAACAAACATTATAATTTAGAAAATATTCAACATGGCTTGTTTTGTTTGGGCACAGTTTGTAAAACAGGGGTAATAAATAAATAGAAAAACTGGCCTTTAACTTCAGGCAATATCATCTTAATTAGTTTCACACCTCTAAAAAGGATGCACACTGCCAATGACTGTGGCAGGGGTTCACATCTGCCTCCAAAAGCGCCTAAACTGAGCTTCTAAAGCACAGTCTCCCCCGTCACTATCATGAAATGGATACCCCCCCCCCCCTCTCAGTGGAGGAGTGACTGGACTGTGGGCTGCAGAGACATGGCTGAGGGAATCCCTGCACGAACCTCCTGTAGCACACCACCGCGGGACTGACTGCAGGGTCGGACCCCGTCTTACCCGAGCAACACGGGGGGGGTTGAGGGGGGGGGGACCCGGAAAAGATATTCATTGCTTCATTGTGTGCAGCGGCTGATCTGCTCCAGAAAGCTCAGCCCGCAGCAGGAAACACACACACACACACACACACGGACACACACGGACACAAATGATGGAGACAAAACGTGAATGATGCGGGGAGGAAATGCGCAAATAATATTCACCTGAGCGGCTGTCAGTGATGAGCAAGGGTCGGGTGATGACTAGTCTTCCTCCTCTTCTTCTTCTTCTTCTTCTGATGCTGCTGCTTCTTCTTCTGCGCTCTGGTCCACGGTCCTCCTCAGCCTCCCAGCCAAGCCCCCCCCCACCCTCTCCCTCTCTCTCTCTCCCTCCCTCTCTCTCTCTCTCTCTCTCTCTCTCTCTCTGCACAATGCATGCCGGGAACGCGAGGGGTGTAGTGCATTCATTACCGCAGTCGGTCCATGAAGCTCATTGGCCAACAGGAAAATTGAGGGAGCAGCTCTCAGTAAAGCCAGAGGGAATAAAATGTGAAGGAGAAAGAGAAAAAAAAATCACAATCAAAATAATCGAATATTCTTGTGATTTATTTGTTTATTTTAATGTGCCTTAGCCCTCTGAAATCTATCTAAAATGTATCTTAAATGTATTTTTATTTAGAATAAATAGGTATATACATATATATGTATATATATATATATACATATGGACTACACCATATCAATGATACATTTTAGTTTATGATAAATGTGAACATAATGCGATCATGTTTTATTGCACTAATCAATATATTTTATGTGCAATTTGAAAATGGGCACTTGTAGGGACGATCCCACAGAAAAGTAGACAGCAGTTCCCTCTGATAAACCCACTGTTCTCGCTTCCTTCAAAGCGTTAATTAGCAACTGGTGAATATAGTAGCAGCAAGGGCATTAGGATTTAGCAGAAAAGGAGTCAAAAACAACTACAGATTAATGTTAATGTCTTTCTATGTGTAAATGAGCAACTGTTTTCTGACACCTTCACCACACAGACTGTATTTAAAGATGGACGACGCGTCTCCACTTCCTCCCGCCGCACACAAATGAATGCCAAAAACTCCCTGCTACGGGCGCTGCCATCTGGCGACGTCGTTTGGAACCAGAGTCTGCTGTGGCAGGGATCGGGGAGTGGGGCCACAGGATCGAGGTCCCGCCCAAACACCCGCTCACACTGATCCCTCATGTCGATCAGTTGGCTACAGTATCCTGCAGAACAACCCATCTGGTCAGTTTTAAGGAGATAATCACAAGTGAAATAAGTAAGATTAGCAAATTATCACAATAATGCTGCATAACTTAAACACTGAAGTCATGTGGGGCATTTAACCACTAGATAACCAGATGTTTCCCTTTAGCAGTTGGTAGAGACCAGACGATATTTAAAAGGTGAGTGAATATTGGACGTGCTCCACGTCTGCTGAAATAGGCAACGGTTTGCTAAGAGGTTTGCCATAACAAAGCTCAACGTTGTTTCTGCAGGTTTTCCCACTGCTCCCCGAGCTGCCAAAAAAAGTACTGCTTTAAAGGTGCCCTCTCTTTCTTTGCCTTCTAACATGTCCAATACTACAATTTTGACAAAATGTTGAACAAAACATCCCTGGGAGAGGGAAATGATTGAGATAGTTGTCATGGCTCGTATCAACAGAGGTAAATATTTGATGACGGCACTCAGGCGCGGAGGAACAAGTCGACCCACAGCTGTCACTGATGTAACAGAGTGTAAGAACGACATCATTAAGGTCCTCTAACCCGTCTGTTTGCTCAGTATTCTCTGTGGGGTCAAAAGCCAGTTTCTTTACACTGCAGGCAGGCTGATACCATAAAGGTATAGTTTGTCATTTGATCATAAATTTAATTTCAAAAGTTTACTGGGTGTCTAACCGATCATACGTCTGAATAATAATTTGAACAAATACAGAGCCTAATTATGACAGCACAGTCTCCAGCCAATATATTAGACAACAAGACCATAAGCACAAAGCTGGATTAAGAACTTTTAATTAATTCATGGATAACTGTGTGAATGAATGTACAAATCCTGGGATTGTGTTGGAGCTAATTACACTTTAATAAGAAGCTATGGTCCAGCTTCCAGCCTTCCGTAGGCAAACAGCACATTCACAAATGCTGCGAGAGCAACTAATTAATTCCACATTTAATGTTAGTCTGCAGTGTAATCCTTCACCAGCATTAAGTTAGATATTTGTAGACAAATATATGAATCCGACCCCATGTTCTAGCTGCTTAAATTTCAGTGTCAAGCCTCCATTTGGTCGTTTTGGTCTGCTATGAATGCATTTATTGCCCCAGCTGTTGCATCTGTCTGTGTAAAATACACAGAGACAAGAACTGAAACACAAGCGGCATCACAAAATGCAGTACAAATGCCGTCAGACACATACAGCAGCTGCACAGCAATATAAACTAAGATGGAGTACAGCCTCAGAGGGTTGGTGGTTTCTATTTCACAGCATTAGTTTATCCACAGTACATTAACACCACATTTCCCATTATCCCAAATTTCAAGATAATCCAGTTGTCCAAACAGTTCACTTAAAAAATGAAAAAATAAAAATCAATCCTCATGGTGGTGCAAGAGGAAAAGGCAGGGGACCTTGAATGCCATAAGGATACATTATCTGGGAACCATGAAATGTCTGTACCAACTCTAATGTCAATACATCCAGTAGTTATATTGGATGTAATAATTTCAGTCTGGCAGAAAGTGGTGGACTGACATTGCCTGACAGCATTAAAGGGAGACAGATTTACCAGAAACACAGCTTTAATAACTGGGTGATCAACAGGTACGTTATCGATCGAGGTTGCACATGCTGTAGATCTGCTGACCTCAGCAGTTAATGAAATCACCACAAACATCTCAGAAACTCAAGAAAAACTTCTCCCGCTATCAGCCAAATAAAGATCTGACTCACTTCCACTCAGCCCCGGGGTTTTGCCGCCATAGTATTCTTCCATCGGCTGGTACAAAACCACCATGACTCAGCAGAAAACATAGGGGAAGGAGTCATATTTAATTCATAAGATCTTGTGATGCAGGAAAAACAGATTTTTCCGATATGCTGAGGCCTGGAAGCTCCGTGCGGAGGGGTCTGGAGGATGTGCTCCTCTATCAGGAAACGACAGCGAGGGCAAGACAGCAGCCGCCATGGGCACACGTCAGACAGGAAGTAGCTGCTTAGGCTGGTTAATGTCAGTGGATATTTACTGTCACTGGGTGGGCTGTAGCATCCTGCAGGGCACAGCTGCATTTCCCATAGGACAGCTCCATCTTAATGGGCAGCAAACGCATAATGAAGCACGTGTGGCGGAGAAGTGGATGCAGTGGTAGTGACAGGCAAATCCATTCTCCCCCGTGGAATTGTCTCTTCATAATCGACTGTACCGTCAGAGCTGTTTGTCTTTTCTGCACAGAAAAAACAGCTATATGTTTTGAACCAAGGGGGAATAAATGTTGATTAGTGCTATTATATGTAACCACATACAGCAGCGGTCCCTGGGGACAAAATCCTGTCAGTCCTCCACCAGCGCTTGTGAATCCTCTCATATTAGTTTGGTTATCATTAATACTAATTGCTCAAAGCTCAAATAACAACACATTTTACATTTTATTTTGAAATGACAGGATTTCATAAATTGAGAACATGATATTAAACCAGCTGGAATTGGGTTTTAAAAATGTTTTTATTAATTAAGACACACATCCAACACGGCCAATACATTACTGTCAGACCAGAAACTAGGGTAGCCTACGAGGTCCCTGTAAGGAGCACTTGTGGATCTGATAATGTCAGAGGTCCTGTACGTTTATGGAACAGGGCAACTGATTATTTGTGGACCTGCTGTCCTCTCATTCTTTCTGCATGGATATGTGGGTACAGTACAGGTGTTGGTGACCACCTACAGAATGCAAGTCCAATATTCACTCTCCCTTTATCTCTGTTTTGGTCTCCACCAACTCCTGAGAGAAATATCAGGCACTTTAGCTGCTAAATGCTCCACTACGATCACCAGCTAGTCACTAACTTTATCTGCCTGACGTTTGGTGTTGGGCACGTAACCAAATCAATTTATTACAGTGTACCTATTAGTTAGGATTGTTTACATTTTCACTGATCCAAGTACATGTGGACCAGGGTTTGGTAATCTTGTAACTTAGCTAAATGCCCACATATAGTTAAATTCAGCTCTTCAACGTGAAATAAAGAAATGCATTCTGGTTTAGAACAAATGACTGTTAATGTTCATACATTAGTATAAATCATTGCATAAAGTCAAAACATATCTAAGGGGTAGTATAACTCATTGATATTGTACAAATCAGTTTTCAGCTTTAGAGTAAATCAGTGCATTTATTTCAGCAAGTGGAATGATTCAATATAAAAGTCAGCATGATTACAGTGAAATCTCATCTTAAAATGCAAACATATTCACGTCCACACTGCAGTTTGTCAGGAAACATGACAGAAGGGTTGCCAGTGTATGTATACACTGTGTTCGTGTGTGTGTGTGTGTGTGTTGAGGGGAGGGGTGATTTGCAGGCCTAATGTCTCAGGAAGCACCGGCAGCCATATTGATCATTTTTCATGCCCTGCCTCATTTCACTAAGAGGCCCACCCCCACCGCTGGTGGCGTTTTCAATTCACTTATGAGACAGGCAGAGAAAGACAGTGAGAATGCAGCTACAACAATAACAAACAAGGCCATTTAATACGAGCCTGAAAATAAAAGACGGTTTCTGTGTGCGGTTAACACTGAATATAACATTTATTTTCAATGCTCAAAATCAATAGTGTTTGCAAATAGTACAATTTGGAAATAGCATTATTCTTAGTGGCGGTGAAATTGAAATGAAGCTTTCACACCCAAAATCTGCAAGTGCCGCTTAAAATGATCAAGAGTGTAAAGCCTAACTATTGTGTGAACCAAAAACAGCTTACATCGACATTAAAAAACCTAATTTACATTTAGTCTATGGCTTATTTTTGAATGTCGACACAGGATTTTGTCACCCTCTACTGGTTGGGGAGCTACACAGCAATTACTAAATATGATGTAATCTGTGTTGTAGCCATTGAACAAGAGTATTTAAATGGCATTGTGGTGTATAAAATTTCCTGAGCAAATTTCTTACTGTTTCAAATTCATTTCACATGTATTTATGTTAAGTCAGTAAGTGTTTCTATCCCCCAGGTTTTTATGCACATTTTCCGAGTGCAAAACACCCAAAAATGTTTTGTATTAGCGTATTGAGTTGATGTATTGTTAAAAGCAAAATGTGACTCAGTGAAAACAAAATCATATGTACGTGAAGCATTAAATGCCCACTGAGACACTAGAAGTAACGGAGGACGAAAACATCAGATCTGTGTGGAGCGATGATGAGACTGTAACCTTCCTCAAACGAATACATGAAACAAACTGAAATATTTCCATCTTGTTCTCCACATGGTTTTCGCTCATTTGAAGTGTGAATGCCGCTCTTTTAATTGCGTCATCTCGTTGCGCCCTCTTCTTTTGTAGTGGTTTACTGGCACCCGCATTTGTGCCACCTACAGTTTTTCTGCATAATAGCAGTGGATGGAAAGGCGCACTAATTCTTTTCTTTTGCAGATCTTCTGGAAATTTGTTGAAAACCTGTGCTACGCTAGGATATTAACTTTCCTACTGTGAACCTGGAAGCTAATGTCATTATTATTTCCTGTTCACTGTAGTTTTTTTATCTGTGTGATTAATTATTTTATTGTTATCTGATGTGTGACACTGTCATGTGCTGCATAAAAGCCACTTTACTCCTCATTGCACAATTTAATGAATATTATTACTATATTTCATTTATTTAAGTTCTATCAAGCTCCTTCAAATGTCACTATCCATACCAACAAAACAAAACACCTGCCCTCACTTCACCTGCCCCCCCTAAGCAATGACACAGGAATCAGACTTCTTTGGTTTGGGGACTGGTGAGGAAGTTGGAGAAGACTGCGTGGGTTGGTATTGGTAAGAGGAAGTGCTGGGGTTGTAAGACAATGTGCTGGGTTGGTATGAGGATGTGCTGGGTTGACGAACTGGCGTGCTGGATTTGTATGAGGGTGTGCTGGGTTGATGAACTGGTGCACTGGGTTTGTATGAGTATGTGCTGGGTTGATGAACTGGCGCACTGGGTTTGTATGAAGATGTGCTGGGTTGATGAACTGGTGCACTGGGTTTGTATGAGTATGTGCTGGGTTGATGAACTGGCGCACTGGGTTTGTATGAAGATGTGCTGGGTTGATGAACTGGTGCACTGGGTTTGTATGAGGATGTGCTGGGTTGATAAACTGGTGCGCTGGGTTGGGAAGCTAGACTCGGTGCCGGTTTCAGTATCGGTTTCAGTGCCGGTACCGGTGCAGTACCATATAAGGAAGCAGGCGGGGTCATGGTCTTGTACTGCAGCAGGTACTCGGGGTAGATCTGGTGCTTCTCAAACACAACATAGATGGAAGGGTTTATAATGTCGTCTACGCAGCTGTCAAAGAAGTTTATGTCGCCGCCGTCCTTGGAAGGAGGTCGGCGGTAGTCGGAGGACCCTCTGGTGTAGTCTCCCACCAGCAGACGGGAGATGAACATGGATTTGACATCAGAGTCACCGGTGTAGTTGTGGGAGTATTTAGCGTCCCGGGCAAAGTAACTACCTGAGGGGTGGACATGAAAAAAACAATTATTTGTTTGGTCAATAAAATGTTGGACAATAATTCCAGCACCAAAAAGGTGTCCGACCAACAATCCAAACCGTAAGATATAACACTTTCTATCACATACAACAAAGAAAAGCAGAACCAGAATGAATATTTATTCAACTCACCTTTCCCATAAGCGGTTCCATGAGTTCCACAGATTCTCCAGTCAAAGTTGGTGTGGCAGATGACGTCTACGTATTTAGAGTCAGTGCCATGAAAAAGCTTTTTTTCTGTCACATCGTGCCCACTGTTGTTTTTCATCTGGGTTTTCTGCCTTTATTTAGGAAAAATAAATCAGAGAACTTAAATCCAGCTGATGGATTTAGGAATGCGAGCTAACGTAAAGTGAGACTATGTAACTGTGGACCAGAGTGGACAACACGGGATAATTGTGAATTTTAAAACATGGCAAAACAGTAGAACAAGTACAAAAAAGTCAGAAAGTCAGTGAACTGACTAAGTAATGCCAGTTACACAGCAATATCTATCTAAACTTTAGCTAAAATTAACTAATATTAGCCACCATAACCTACTTGCTGTAGTGGCAAAACCCCTCAACAGTGCATTTTACAGCTTATGTGTTCATTTGTAATACGTTTCCAGACCAAACATAAGGAAAATCACATACATACCACTGAAAAACTTCCCAAAGAGCTTTGTTCTGGATCCGCTCAATTTTGACAATGTCAAAGCCTCTCATGGTTTTACAGAAAAGAGCTTCGATCTCCTTAAATTCATCTGAGGAGTGCTGGAGGGAGACTCTCTGGAAAAACACATACCAAAGAGAAAATACATTACTTTTCCATGGTAAACATTAAAAAAAAAAAAAAAAAAAATCTCTTCACCATCACCATTTTTAGGCACAATTACTGCAAATGTTTTTGGCCACTTGCAGGGAGTGGAAACAAGTTGTGCACACAACACTGACATTATCACCTTCCAAGTTGTTATGGGGAACTTGTTAATGTTGGAAGCTTCTGGTGCCAGAGCACTGATTTTTTTCATCAGAACATCACACCCAGAAGACAAACAATAAGCAAATATGGACATCATGAAAATTATGACATGGACTTCAAGCAGTCTGTTAAATTACCTTGTCTTTCTAAACTATTCAATAGCATGTACATTAACATGGGATTAATGTTAGCTGAAGCAGGAGTTACGTTTGTCATGCAGTTTGAAAGTGTGGAGTATTCACAATACCCTGTATCCTGTTTGAGGAATCTGTGTCTTGTCCCAGTGGTCTGGTATAGTGGTGAAGTTTAGTTGACCAATAGGCCGTCTGTGTAGAAAGCAAGGTAGGATTGGATTTATTGTGAGGTGGTTTGAAGAAAATGTTTTTTTTTAAGTTGGAAGACATAAGTGGGATGAAATAGAATATTTTGGATGGCGTACCTCACTCTCTTTGTTCGGACATCAGCTGCGGAGACAAACCGGGGCCGTCTCCTCACAAGCCTCTTAGTGAGATACTGCTTGTTTGTTTGTATCATGTCTGAGGGGGAAAAAAAGAGACAAGATTCTAATACTGCTTGAATATTTTAAAATGCAAAAAACCATAAACACAGAGATCAATTGTTTCTCATCGTTTACCCGGGAAACTGAGTGAATATGACTGTGAACCGACGGTGAACTCCACCACATCCTTTTCATTGTCCAGAAACCTCTGCTCCAGTTTAGCGCTGTCCATGTCTGCTGGTTTGTGTCCACCAGTCTGCAACACAAGACAGATAAGTCTGCTTTTACATCAAATCATATCTGAAATGGTAGATGACCAATCAGGAGCCAGTTGGCTTGAGATTACTGCCTACAGAAACTGCAAATATAGAAATGTGAATTTCACTCAAACAATTGTTTACTGCTAATACAGCTGACTTCAGTGCAATGGCTTGGTTTTAAAGAAAAAAGTTCCACATTATGGGAATTCCCTTATTTACTTTCTTGCTGAGAGTTAGAAGAGAAGAGCAACACCATTTGCATGTCTGTAAGCTAAATAATGAATTTCTTTAATGTTGCTTGATACTGTATTTATTATTGTCAAATATTTCTCATATATTCAGCTCAAAATGTTGTGTTGTACTTTTTAAGATAAGATGATAAAGTAGATCTACTGTTGCTCACAGTTCAGACAGTTAAGGGCTAACATTTAATTATTCCTTGATCTATTTATTAATCACCATTTTTAGCCTATTTTAGACCTCGTGTCTAAAAGCATAACAGAACTTCAATTTAAAACAT
Organism: Lateolabrax maculatus; assembly: GCA_031216445.1. Taxonomy (NCBI): domain Eukaryota; kingdom Metazoa; phylum Chordata; class Actinopteri; order Acropomatiformes; family Lateolabracidae; genus Lateolabrax; species Lateolabrax maculatus. The sequence continues at coordinate 6,213,081 of CM062211.1, forward strand.
TGAACTAAAGTTTAAATCAAATATAATACCATTCAGTTTTGGGAAAATGCACCAAATGTCAAAATGTGCCTTAAAGATTCAGTACTTGAATTATTCGACTGAATGTGAGGAACAATGTGAATATGTAGTCCGTTCCAGGATTAGATTTTGGAGGAGATCTTGGATTTTGAACAGACAATTATTGCCTTTTATTCATAATTCTTATGCTGTGTTAACATGCTGTTCTGAAAGTCTGAAATCTGCAACTTTGTGTAAAGTGTTCTGTAATGTATTTCATGTAATTTTCTTCTTTTTGGAAGTATAAACCTGGAGGATAAATGATAAACGGTTAAGAAAGTCTCAGCTTTGAAAGTTGATTGGCTTTAGCAGAGGGAGCAGCCAAATGCCGTTAAAACTATTTTTTCATCAGTCCAATGTGAGCATGACGAATAAAAATCTGTGCAATCGGAGATATAACCACACAGTGTGAGCACACAACTCAGGCAGAGTGGCAGCATATTTGATTGATCCTTTAGATTTTTTTGTGTGGATGTACAGCCATATAAAATAAGATTAAAGCTTAAAATGATGTGCACGGATAGCAGCTTAAGCAACAGAATACAGCAGTGAAAAAAGAAATGTCTACTGTAAACAGAACAGAATATAAAGAGCTGCAGACTACAGCACAAGTAGTCGTCGGATCAGCGCAGTGTTGGTAGACCATGAGTGGGAGAGATGAAGTGGGAAGTTTGGTCCTGATGTGATTTGAGTTTTTTAAATTTCTGTCCCTTTAATAAAAATGTGAAACTGCTCAGAGTCCACATGGACCACAGATAGCAGAGTGTTGCATCAGAAGGATAATATCACATTATAAATTCCACTTCAGAGCAAAGCTGTGACAGCCTCACTTCTTTCTCATCACGTGCAAAATGTATTAGAGTTTGCTGCAGTGAGTCGTCTGTACAGCAGCATTTAAAGTTGTAGTACGCCTACAAAATGTCACTGAAACAGAGGTAAAGTTACCATTTTTAGCGCCAATCAGCTCCACTGGCTCCGCTTGCAGAGGCATGCTGTCAGTGTGCATATCTTCAGTGAAACTGCTGGCTGCTGCTGCTGCTGCAAATGTTTCATGCTGCTCCACCATTTGCTAACACACACTGTTTATCTATTAGGATCTCTTTCATTATGTCAACAAGGAACATTTACAAGGTTTTTTATGACATGGCGTTATTGGAGAGTAATGACTTCAAACTTTGATCAGCCTTCAAATGGTCAGAAGACATATGCCTTGCTTGGCTGCAATATCAATGTTGCAGATTGCACCAGAAATACCTGGTGCTTTAGCCACTGAATGCTCCACTACGTCCACTAACTAGTAGTTAACTTTGTCCATCTGCCGTTCGGTGCTGAGCAGGTAGCGTCTAGAGGGTTTAAAGAGTTTTTTCACGAAAAGAAAATCGAAAAAATAAAGCTGCCTGCTTCATCTGAATCCAGATGATACAGAACAAAAACAGAACAAAAACTATTACAACAAGCTGAAAAAGACTAAAATGCTCTGTAGAACACAGAAAATGACTGACACCAGTTACTCACAGCTGAAGCGTACATGTTCCACTTTCCGAACTCATCCTCCCAGTACCAGACCCACTCGGTGGTGTGGACGAAGGTTGGGTCACGCAAAGAGTTACTGGTAGAGAGTCGTCGTACTTTGTTCAGTCCACGGGTCATCGTGTCAAAATGCACAGGTGGGCTGCTGCCACTGAAGACAGCAAAATAAGTTACTATTAAGTCATACAATTCTAGTCATTTTAAAAGCAAGTAATGTATCGCGTAACACAAATGCATTCGATCAGATCATTGCTGGGATTTTCCCTATGCCATGAAAAATGACCTTTCAGCTCATGTTTCCAGGTAAGAACCAGTAAGTGGAAAAACTCTAGCTCTAAAATGGTGATTACTCACCTTACTCAACAGCTGATTGAGTAAAACAGCCGATCAGTCTAAATCCTTCAGTTAAATCTGCATTACCTTGCCTTAAAGAAATAGTTTGACATTTTGGGTAATAAAGAGATGATACCACTCTTTTGCCAATTTCTCAGAATTTCTTTAAGGAACTATTCTGGTTTTCACTGATGTGTGAATAACGTTTCAAAGGCGTTTCCCCCCTCAAAATTGGCAGACTGGCAGACAAAACTGAAGAAATTAGTTGATGGAGAATAACATCTTCCCAGAACTACAATCCTATTAAATGTCAGTAGAGAGTACCTGTATGTGTTTTTAGGGTCACAGTAGTCCTTCTCAATAGTCTCATTATCAGGCAAGGCGGTCCATTTATCGTCCTCTCTGACCTCCCATCTGTATGGCATCTTGTCATGAGCTTTAAAACATCGGTCTGAGAACACATCGGTCATAAAACAGGATTTATGACACCGGATCAACAAAATACGTGCAATTATTACTGTTTTGCATAATGATCTGTCATTGATAACTCACCCTCATGTATACAGTGTCCTTTGATGAAGTACATGCATATCTCTGTTTTATCTAAAGGAAACAAACAAAAAGTGCACTATTAAGTCTTGCTGCGTTCCTTTTACATTTCACACATTTCTGTTCACAAACAGAATGAAAGCTTTTGCAGCTGGCGTAGTTTACCTCTGACGGGCCTTTGCCTTTCTCTTCTGCTCGTTCCATCCACATTGCCTTCATCGCCGTTAACAGCGGCAGAGATGTCTTTAGTGGAACGGGTTTGTTGCAGCGGCTGATGGTTCCCCCTGTTGCCGCCTATCCCTCCGACAGCTGCTGAAGTCAGATTTTGTGTTATTTTTCTGTTCTGACCGTCGTCGCTACTCGCATCAGTGTCGTTGGCAGCAGCAGAGCCTTCGCTCCCTCCATCGCCGTCGGACAGATCTAAGGCACGGACGTCAGCAAGGATGTCACTTGTGGAACAGGTTCGTCCTGGCTGTTCACGCTTTCCCCGGTTTCCTCTGTTGCCCCTGTTGCCTCTGTTGCCTCTGTTGCCCCTGTTGCCCCTGTTGCCCCTGTTGCCACGGTGACCACCTCTCCCTCTGTACCACTGCGTCTGCTGTAAATTCAGACCGTCGTCGCTGCTTGCATCAGTGTTGTTGGCAGCAGCACGGTCGCCCCTGTCGCCCCTTTTGTCAGAGTACCTCAAAGCCACTTTATTTGCATAGACGTACTTCAAAGACTGAAAGATGTTGTCAGGCACGCCTTTATCTCGCAGGCTCTTTAATGGCTGCGGAGCATTAAAATCATGAATCCTAGAGCAGTGGCAGTTAAGGATCAGCGACCTCTCACAGATATGCAGCCTCTTGCAACCATCACCATCCTGACACCGGCCGAACTCTCCATCACCATTGTTGTAATCATAACATATCTGGTACAGGGAGGACAAGACAAGGAGAAAAGATGGTTACAATCAAGCAAAGCAAAAAGCAAGGAAAAAGTGTTGATAAAGTCAACAAAGCATCTGGTTTCTAAAGAACTCTTTAGAACTCTTTTTGCAATCACATTTTCCGGATCTGTGTACCCTTCCATACACTGAGGTAACAGTTTAAACAATCAATCTGAGTTCACAAACTCCTCTGGATGTATCGTCTGTATGTAGTCCGACTCACAGGAGGCAGGAGAGTGTTGTCGCTCTGCATCAGCAGCGTGCACAGCTCCTCCCTGCTCAGACTGTCCAGCTCATGCTCTCTCAGTATCCCCAAATTGCGTTCAGAGTCCAGCTCATGGGAGAAATTGCATCCTCTCCTGTCATCAAAGAACACAACACACTCCTGGTCATTAGTTTTAGAACACCTCCGTTTTCCATAGTTTTTACTGAAATTCATGCACTTCAAGTCCAGTGAATAACCTGAAATAATACAAAAGGTAAGCGGTAAACTTCCAGAGGTTAAAAAAACAGTTGGTAAAGGTTGTTACCAAAATTGTTAAATGTACATTTTCAGAGTTATAAAAAAGGCCCTTTTCTGAGAACAAGTAATATGTTAACAACTTACAGCTGTTCTGCAGATATGGGGGTAAATTAAGCCTTGAAAAAAACTTTCTACAGGTTTTCCAATTTGTGTTGATTACTTACAAACCCTCTGTCTGTATAAAAGCAGTGTTGGAACACTGAAGCAATATTTGGGCAATATTGCACCACAGGAAGTGTTATATTGCTATCGTAATGGAGGCCAAAAGGAAATGAACAACAGAAGTCAGCAGACCATTATAACCCTTAAAAGTGTTGGTCTTTCCTTTAGAGCAGTGGTCACCAACCCTGCTCCCAGAAAGCTACTGCCCTGCATGTTTTAGGTATCTCACCGCTCCAACACGCCTGATTGTATTTATTCATGCGTTATCAAGCCTGTGACAAGCATCTGCTGCTTGATAACAAGTTAATCATTAGAATCCGGTGTGTTTCAGTATCTAAAACAAGCAGGGCAGGAGCTCTCCAGGGCCAGGGTTGGTGACCACTGCTTTGGAAAAATTGCAAAGACAGCCATGGTGTCAGTGAGAACAATTTCCTACACTGTCAAACAAGACAAGTTTCTGAGAGTCAACAACTTGTGTGAGAAGCAGCTCAGTTTCAACTCTGAAGAGAAGACTTCGAGCTGCAGGTTTGACAAGTTGAGTGGTAAAAATCATTGCTGAGGTGACAAAATAAGAAAAAGAAGCTTGCCTGGGCCATGAAGCACCGCCAGTGGACTACTAAAGACTGGAACAAGGTCCTATGGACCAATGAATCAGAATTTAAAATCCTAGGTTCATCACACAGGGTTTTTGTATGCTGTCTGGTAGGTGAAAGGATGGTTACTCAGTGTGTGACACCCACTGTCCAACATGGAGGAGCAACTGTGATGGTCTGGGGCTCTTTGGCCGGACCCAGAGTCGGTGACCTGCACAGAGTGACTTGCCTAGCTGGACTAAATACCAAAAAATACCCCCAGGTTATGTCAGAACAGCTGTAGAAGAAAAGACAACGACGCTAGGCTTCAAATTAAAGAATGAGCCAGCACAGCATCCAGACTTAAACCTCATCGAGCTGGTTTGGGATAAACTGGACAGAAGGGTGCAAGCAAAGCAATCTACAAGTGTAAAACATTTGTGGGAACTTCTGCAACAGTGTTGGGAAGAACTTTCTAACAATATTGGATGTCCATTGGAGAAAGAACGCCGTAAGTGTGTTAGGCTCTATCTGCAAAAGGTGGCTACTTTGATGAGTTAAATATTTATTTTTTATTATCTCAAACTGTTTATTTGTTCTATGCTTTAATTTCCGAGTACACTGAAACATTAAACTGCTTGAATTTCAATAAAAACTGGAAAAATGTAGGTGTTCTAAAACTTTTGACGTTTATACGGTTGCTCAGGAAGATAACAAATTCCTGCAGGATGTTTTGCAGCTACAATACATTTAATTTAGCTACAAGGAGATATTCTACAATGAATATGAAGGCTTATTATACATTCATGTGGTGGTTGGAACATCTACAAATAGTCTTGCTGTTTTAAAAGTAATATATGATAGAAATACATAAAGCTAGATTCACAGTAGCACATTTAAACAAATGAGTTTTAGTAGCACCTACAAAGAGGTCCTGAACCTGTTTATACTTGACTGATGTGAAACTTATCTACAGTAACATGCTGAGAGGGCTAAAGGTCAACACTGCACCAGAACTGTGAATCACAGCCACAAGATACCTATAAAGGGAGTTCACATGAACTTTCAAGAGTAGTAAGGATATCTTGGATTTGATTATTCATCCTGTGCAAGTGTTGGAACAAGTAGACGACAAATGTGACAATGTTCTATGTCAAGCTTTAAAGAATAGTTTGTCGTTTTGGAGAATACAAAAATATGTAGCCAGAACTGAAATATGTAGAAGACTGAAAAAAGGGTTTAAAGGTTTCAGGCTGAGAAGCAAAGTGTAAAACTGATAGAAATGTTGTAATGCTTTAATTGTATGTCTTTTTAAGTTGATTACTTTACCCAAACTGCCATAGAGACACACATCAGGGCTCCACTGCCCCCGAAAAACAATAGTAACCGTCCCAAACTAAATGTTAACCATCCCAAAATCAAAATGTAGTTTCTTCAATTTGTTATTATCATCTATAGTTGTTAGTTGCATAATAAAAACACCATAAAATTGTTGAAGAAAAAAATGTATATTTATTGCGCTCCATTCAAATAAATGTTTGAAACAATACTGAAAGTGTATCTGTAAACTGTTTTATTGTTTTATATTTAGTTTATGTAAAGGACTTTAACGACAGCTGCGTACACTTTTTGTTACCCTCAGCAGGAGTTTGGAGTTTCTTTTCCTTCTCATGAACTCATTTAGCTGCCGGCTTGTTTAATTACGTGGAATACATAATACGAACAAACTGAATAACCAAAATCTCAATTGATCAAAATGAACATTTGTCATTTACAGATAACAACTAGGGTAAAATGAACAACTAAACTTGGCTTTAGTTTCAGCTACTGGTATCTGACAGGCTTAACCCTCAGCTGCCTTTCTGATACCAGTTAACTTTAACTAAATGTTGCCAAAATATGGAGGACTGGTTACTGCGTCTGATCTTTGTAGGGCAGTAAGGTTACACTAGTTCCCAAGTAGCTCCACATTTATCAGACATGAGAATGACATCATTTTTTTTATATTTAGCCTGAGTGTCGGTCGTCCCAAAATGTCAGACTCTCCCTTGAACAGTATTATTTGAACTCTGAAGCCACCTAAACACCTCAAGCACCGCCAGACTTCAGCTGCCCGTTTGTCACGGTGACGGGGGAAGAAGAAGCCCCTTGAACGTCTCACGGGGAGCGCCGACAGCGCCTGAACGCACCACGAGAGCCCGAAGGACAGCCGGGCGTTAAACGCAACCGCAGTAAAACCTCACCTCAAAACAAACAAACAAACAAACAAACAAACAAACAAACAGACAGACAAACAGACAGACAGACATGTGACAATCTGACCTAGCGTTGAACCACAAAGTGTCCTTTAAAACCCGGACAGGGCTCCGGAGGAGCCCCGGGCCTCTCTCCAGCTGCCGGACCGACATCAACTTCACACAACGAACGCGCTTACCTCAACCTGGTGAAGGGACAGGAGCCGCTGAAGAGGAAGTTCTTGCACAGGTGCAGCCCCCGGCACGCTCCCTGGCAGTCCTTGGCTCGGCACAGCCTCATCTTGGTCCTGGCCACCACCTTCGGCTGCCCGTAGGGGCAACTCAGGGCAAATTTCTCCCGGTTGCTGATGACCTCATTCGTCGAGTCGCCGAAGCCCAGGTTGAACACCAGATAGTCGGTGTTCACCGCTCCCTGACAGGCGAGGATGGCCTTCAGCACTTCCGACTCCATGGTGTCCAGCTCTGCCTTCTTTGGGGTTTTCCGTCCTCCGTCCTCCGCTGCAGACAGAGAGACCGGAGCCGCAGACCAGCCCGCCGTGTCCACCGCACCACCGGGAAAAGGACGGCGTCGTTTCCGAGGATTGGAAACCGAAACTTAAGCGATGGAGCCTGGGCGGTGGGTTCCTGCTGCAGCGCCGCCGCTCTCCGCTTGGGGGCGTCCCGGTATCACCCTGACCTCGTGTGAGGGACATTGAACTGCCTCACACACACACACACAGTGGGGACACTTCTAACAAATACTCTGATATCATCTGGAGGTGTCGATCCTGCACAGCAGAGACGTGCAAAACACCAGAAATGTCCCAAAAATGAAACATTGTAAAATAACATATTTAAGAAATGACTTAACTGCATTATTAAACGTGAGTTAATGATCTCAGTGCTCTCTGCATTTTCTGTTTCTGAGCAGCAGCAAGTAATCACTTTTCTGTTTAAGTGTGTGTAATCTGATTACTGTGGTTCTGCAGTAGGTGTGTAAGATTACATTTGCCACTTTAATCCCATTAATGTAATCTGTCACTCCCACCAGCTAAAACCTCCCTCACTCAAAGTGCCTGCCCTGCAGTTCCTGGAATTCGTGTGAAAACACTGAAATTTACTTCAATACAAATTGCCTCATTCAGAACTAAATCTCAAAAATACAACAAATTGGATAGAAATACTTTAGCGTGTAAATATAGCAATGCCCAATAATTACAAGGGAGATGAATACTGAATTTCTTTTGTGTTTTAAATTTGTACTTTACTCAGAAAAAACTTCTCTAGATTTGTTTTCACCTTAAAATTTAATTTTCTTTTTCAGCATGTAATGTTAAATGAAAATCCTAATTATGTCCACTATGATTAAATTATGTAAGAAATATGTCAATAAAATAAAATGAAACAACGTAAAACCAGCAAGTCCAATCATTCACCAGGTCTCAGCCTGCAGCATCAGGATGAACGTTCATCATCCTTCAGCTTCACTCGCCTGCATTTGCCTGTTAACTTGCAGCACATTTCCCATCAGCCTCATTGCTTCCTCCCTCCTCCCCCTCCCTCAAGAGAATATACAGTACATGTTGGATGTGATCTCTCTATGATTCTCTTCTTACACCACCTGCTGCAACCAGAAACTCTAAAGCTTTGAGAGTCGAAATCACAGATTCAAATTGGACTTGGAGGCTCACAATGGCTAAATACAAACGATGACACTTTACAAAGAGATTTTAGGTTGTTTTTTTCTTTTAATTTGCCATCATCATAGGTTAGGTTAGTTAGTTACCTCGAGGTGTTTCTATGGAAATTACTTTGTGCAGCAATTAAATGTATATAAAACAGTATCAACAGATTTTTGGCCACTTAAGTACAGCAGAACAGACTGTACAACAACAGTGACATAGTATCAACTAAGTAGTAGTAAACAATCAGATGTGTCTCACACATCCAGCAGATTCAGCACAACACGAACATTCACTTGGAGTCGTGTTTCTAGCTACCTGATGAGTGTAAGTCTCTCTCCTTTTAGCTCTTTGTTTGGTCTCCACCAACTCCCGAGGGAGATATCTGACTCTGTGGCTGCTAAATGCTCCACTATGCTCACCAGATAGTTGCAAACTGTGTCTGTTGTTTACAGCTAGACTGGTACGTACAAGTTTATCAGAGCTTTTCAGCGGCATGTGACGGCTAAAAAAACAAGGTTGCTGAGAGCAGCAAGAGTGAACCAAAACAGCAAAATTGCAGGCCATAAAACCAAAACGAGTTGAAAGAGGTTAAAATTACTGCAGAATTGGATGATAATTACTTGTGGGTTTGCCACAATGAGCACCATTCACCTTACATGCAGTCATTTAATCCATTGTTATATAAAAATATTGATTGGTGCAGCTTTAATATTTCTGGCAGTGTTGTATCAGAAATGCAAGCTATTTTGAATGCCAACATCATACATACTAATTTGGACACAACTACCTTTGAGGTTTTTACTCTTCTGGAAAACTGGACCAAGTTGAAGGACCCCCAGATGGTCCGCGGACCTCAGTTTGACAACCATTTTATACCTAAAAGCCTTTTTTTTAATAAAGCTGATCAGTCAAATGTAAAACAATAATTAGTACTTTATTTATTTAGAAAGTGAAAAGTCCAATCCAATATATAAGAAAATGAATCACTTTCCAGTGAAACTTGATTTGATGTGTTGATTTCTAGAATCACCATGGCAACAAATATTTCAAAGCATTGAGTATATTCACTTTTGTCCTACGTGCTATACAACATGAAAATGTATTTCCTTTCACACATAGTATTCCTTTAGTAGCCTGAGCCTAAATGTTGTACTACATCTCCAGTGGAAGTCAGTGATTTACTTTTAAGTGACCTTTTCACACTTTATGGCATTTGGGTTGTAAATGTCGGGCAGAGGTGGAAGTAGTATTCACATCCTTTATGCAAGTAAAAGTACCAATACACACTGAGAGAATACTCCAGTACAAGTAAAAACTCCTGCATTCAACACCTTACTTAAAAGTAAAAGTATGTAGGTATAACAAGTAAAATGAATAAAGTAAAAGTACTCATTGTGCAGTAAAATGTTCCTTGACAGTGTCTTACTATTATAGATGATGTTTTTGGATTAATATCACTGCTGCATTGATGTGCATGTTGCATTTAACCGCAGCACACGTTCACGGCTTTTATTTTTGAGCCAACTCTGCACACTGTTGGCTCAACCCACGGCCACGCACCACGGTCTGCGAGACCCGCTTTCATACGGAGTTTCCTTGACATCTCCCCACACTTCTGCTGCTGCTGCTGCCTTGCCGTCTCATTAAAAACATGGCGGCATTAAGCTTTGGCTAAAATAAACGAAGGGAGCAGAGAAAAGAAAAAAGAAAGAATAAGAGAAAGGGGGAGCAGCTGCAGCTCTCTCTCTCTCTCTCTCTCTCTCTCTCTCTCTCTCTCTGTCTCTCTCTCTGTCTCTCTCTGTCTCTCTCTCTGTCTCTCTCTCTGTCTCTCTCTCTGGTTTCCTGCTACGGGTTTCCCTTTAAAAGGGGGCAAGGCTCAGTGCCGGGAATACACGTCATTTCACCGTTTTACACACATCCAGATCAATGAGAGAGAGAGAGAGAGAGCTGCTCTTCCAGGAAGGGATTATTAACCAGCACGCTGCCGACACATGAAGGGACAACACACGCAGACAAAAGAAGTTTTTCAGCCCGAGAGCCGCGCCATGGACCCGGCCAGCAGGTAGACGGGCGGGGGGGAAGCTCCGCGGCCGCATGAGAGACAAACAACTTCTCCCACCACAACGAGCCGAGCAGTCGGACTGCCGCTTCTCCTCCTCCGTCTCCTCCGTCTCCTCCTCCTGCTCCTTCTCCTGCTCCTGCTGCTGCTGCTGCTGCTGTGCGGGTTTCTGTGGGAGAGACGCGGAGGTGAAGAAGGAGGCAGCGCGACGGAGAAGTGGAAGGAGACGCGGAGAAGTTGACGGGAGATAATGTCTGAATCCTCCTCCGCTGCGATAAAGGTAACACACTCGTTTTTCTTCTCCCTCCTCCTCCTCCTCCTCTTCCTCCTCCAGCGGACACTTCTCCGCTCGGGGTTTTTTTTATTTTGTTGTTTTTATTTATTTGTCTGTTTATTTGAACAAACGGGGGGGAGTCGTCGCAGTGTGTCACCTCCGTCAGCCCCGCGGCGCCGGGCACTTTGTGGTGCTGGTCATCTGTTGCTCCGCCGCCGGGGACGAGTCGTGACTCCCCGCCGCCCCGAGGGGACCGGAGCCCGGGGGAACCGGAGCCCGGAGCCCGGGGGGACACGAAGCGGGGCACCGATCGGAGGGACCCGGTCACGGTGAACCGTCGGCCGCAGGCGGGCCCGACGCCGCAGACCCGCAGCTCAACACGTTAAAAAAAAAAAAAAAAAAAACACAAGTAAACAAGTGTCAACTTTTTTTCTGGATGGTCGGTTCATTGGCAGCTGTTGGGCAGGAATGACAGACATTTGTGCTTTCCTGCTGCCAGATGTGGCGATTTGCTGCTTTTTTTCTTCGTTTTTTCTACCATTGCAAACGGAACATCTCTGTGTGTACGTAGATGTGTTAATCATCAGCCTGGACGTGGAGAAAAAATGTGATTGGCATCTAAGAAAAAAAAAAAAAAATGGACATGTTGCAGAGTAATTGTTTAATCAAAACAATATTCAATGGATTCATGGATTATTATTTGCAGTGTTACTTATGAAATGTTATTATTAAATGAATACTTTGGCTGTTAGGGCTGCTGGGCAATCGGAAGTTCGACCAGTTTGACATGTTGTAATCTAAATGATCAATCATGCATTAATCAGTAATGGAAATGATCCACAGTGGCAGCTCTAGGTAAAGGAAAATTGTGAGGGATTTAAAGTCAATAAAGAAGTTCCAATAGGAACTTGAGCTGAAGAATGAGTCGATTAATCTGCCGTTTTCATAATAGATCAGGTGTTTCAGTCGTGTAATCAAGCATAACAGGCAAATTTCCACCGGTTCTGGTTTCGCAAATGTTGAGGATTTGCTGCTTTTAGTGTGTTTTCTATTGTTTTCAATTGAAGATCTTTGTGTTTTGCACTGTTGGTCAGACGAAACAAGACATTTGAACACGTCCCGTTGGGTTCTGAGAACTTGTGACAGGCATTTATTTACTATCACCAGTAAACTATTAATTTACTATTATCAATCATAAAACATATGGGCAGGTTGATCATTGATGTAATAGTTAGTTGCAGCTCTGATAGGAACATTAGAGAAATATAGTTCGGGATGTGTGGTCCAGCCCGATGAATGAAAACGATGCAAGCCGGCGTTTTGTTTATGAGGGATGTCTTCTCATTACTGAGTCTGATGTCACTGCTCGATTGCGGTTGCATGCTGAAGAGTGATCCACTCTTCACTTGGAGAAGTTTTCCACCACAGCCGCCGGTAGACAGGATCCCCCCCCCCCACCTTCATACTGCAGCCCAGTTCTGCCACAATCCATCCTGCCTCTTCTGCAGCGTCTTTATCACAAGTTTTGTCCCAACTGCCCCTGTCGCCTTGCCACTGACCTGACCTTTTTCAGGACAGCTGAGTATTTAGAAAGTGGCCGTCAGGCAGTGGGAGGGAGAAGCTTTCGCTTTTCAGAGGAGGAAATAAAAGTCTTAAAGATTATTGCTTGCCCTCCACAGGAAATTCCTGCTGCATACAGGTGGTGCGCGGGTCTCAGAGTGGCTGAGTGGGGACAGCAGGCTGAAACTGGAGGGAAAAATGGCTAAAAACTGAGCTTCATTTCCTCAAGAAACTAAAGTGGCTTCATGCTCTGCCCTCATTTGCAGGAAAGGAAACCAGTCAACGGCGAATGACCGCAAACTGGAAAACCTCATACCTTAACCTAGATTCGATAAGTGTGCTGTAGAGTGGCAGAGTTGGACTGTTGAGAACCTCAGAGTATTCTGGAGAGAGCTGCATCCAACAAATAGTTTTCTCCATGGAAAAATATGCTGATTAAGTTCTGAATAATTGGTTCATTGTTTAGTCTCATACAGACGTATAAGAATAGTGAAAAATGCCCATCACAATGTCCCAGAGCCCAAGGTGACAAATCCAATTCCGTATGTGTCATTTTCACTCACTTGTTTGTTTATTCTAGGGCTGCAATGAACAATTCATTTTATTATCGGTTTTATTACCTGCTGATTATTCTTTAGATTATTGATTGTTGAGTCTATAAAAGGTCAGAAAACCGTGAGAAATGTCCATCACAGTTTTCTAGAACTGAGGGGTGACGTCTTTAGAAAAGTGTTTTTGTGTGACAAACAGTATGTTACCCAAAGATCTCAGTTTAATAAAATATAAGACAAAGAGGAAAATTCTCACGTTTGAGAAGTTGAAAAACAAAAATCGGTAATCAAAATAGTCATTCAACTAATCGATTAAATGACTAATTGTTTCAGCTCGATTAGTCAACAATGAAAATACTTATCTGTATATTATATAATTATTATTTTGGTTTATCAAGCAAACATGAAAAACAGACATGAAACAAAAAACTAAATTGTGAGCGTTTGTTGCGTCACCAATTTAACAGTTTGGGACTGTTGGTCAGACTAAACCAGCTATTTAAAGTCATCACCTCAAACTGTGGGAAGTGATTAGTAGATTTATTGATAAGTTGATCTGTAAAACGTCAAACACTTCATGGTTCCAGCTTCCCAAATTTGTTGCTCTTCTGTTTTTAAGTCATTGTGAATTTAAATTGATATGTTTTAGATAGTTAGTCGTACCATTTAAAGTAAATTGGAAATTGGGATGGAAATGTTTTCCTACTTTCTGACATTTTATAGTGAAAATGATTGACGATGGAAATCCAGCTGTGTTGTTTCTGAGCCACTGATGCGTCTCGAAGACACTGAGACTGCCATCTTTACAAACAGAGCTTTGGTTGGTTTAGGACTTTACTACACTGCAAAGCAACACAAGTACTAAAGCATGTTTGGCATTCTGGATATTTGCGTCTCCAGAACGCGTCTCCACAGCATGACAGGCCTGCGTATCAGTTTATGAGAAGCACACACTCCTCTGTGTACAGAGATGAGACCAAGGCTAGCCGATGTTGTGGGTGCACGGCGAGGTGAGGCGAGTTGGCGTGGGGCTGTTTGGGTTCAGGGCCGGTGCGTCGTGGAGCTTTGTGAGCCATGCTTTGTGTCTCTGTGTCTATTCATAGCAGGAGAGGAGCTCTTTCAGTCCTTCCGCGAACCCGCTGCCAAACTCCACTTCCTCCCCCGTCCATGCTCCCGCCGCGAGGCCAGCCAGCCGAATGGAGGACGAGCCTGCCAGGCTGCCTGCGCACCTGCGTGAGTCACACACACTCACTCACACACACACACACACACACACACACAAAGACACACACACACACCCAGATGAGCAGTGACTCCTCCACACATTGATCAGTCGGTCATTTTAACAGGACAGATTGATTTTTGTCCGTTTTTTTAGCATCTCGCACTGTAAATGTTTCTGTTCGGATGAAGTGGTTGTCTGGGAAGTCAGATTTTTATTTGTGTCATCCAAGAAAACAACTGTCAATCAAACCGTGTGGGCGGGACAGGAACATCTTCCTTGGATTTTCTGTAGACCCAGTTTGAGCTTCTGCAGGTGGTGAAAAGCAAACGGAATATATAAAAAGTGTTACCAGAGAGCCAACATGAATAAATAAAAATGTTGTGAAAAGATATCACTTTAAAGATTAAACGTCATCACATTAAATTATGACAACTCAAACGCATTACTATCCCTGCATGAGTGCTGGCCCACTAATGCTGGACCTCCGAGCCAGGAGGCGTTGAGGCAGATCCGGGGTCAGCTACCTGAAACGTCCATGCTTCCACTGGACCAGAACTGACAGACCTGGTGCACTGCAATAAGCAACAGTTGCACCGCAGTCAGGTGCAGATTATGTGACGCAGAGAACACGCAGGGGCTGGGAATGATAGAAGAAAAAGAAAGGGACAACAAACTGATTTTTTTGAAAATTAGAGGTGTCCTTGAACCTCTTTGAATACATCAGCAGCAGCAGTGAATTAGTCCCTGCTTGTAACTGCACAATTGGACATATAAATGCAGTGAACTGTTCACCTTTATGGAATAAAATTAGGTTTTAATTGCATCCATCTCTCAGATTTTGGTTGGGTGCTCAGTGACGGCCGTTCTCTTGTTGAAAAGCTACTGAGACAATCATAGTTTGGTAGGCTGGATTGAATGACAGAAAAATAACCATGAAAATGACATGAATTGTTATTGATGCAGCTCTGCAGGTTTTTGCACTTGACTAACACAAGTAACAACCCTTAATGTGAGACTCTCTTATGACAGAAAAGTTAAATCTCGCTTTAAATCAACATATTTCTTCGTGAAAAACATTAAGTTGACCACTAGTAGCACTATAGAGTATTGTTTTTATGAGTGGGCCCCTGTTTTGTTTGTATTGCACATGAATACACACAAGCACATGGATACACGGACGCAATCAACACCCTGCAGTAGGTTTTAACCCTTTCTGTTGATCAGCAGTTGGTAGCGGTAACGTGCCAACAAATGTCGCAATACGGCAACAAAGCCAGCGAGCAAACAGTAGATTGATTTTTTTGGTTTGTTTGGCAAGCAAGTAACACTGAATGTAAACGATGACTTCGGTTTGTTTACCAAAAACCTCACAGGGCACCTTTTTTTAATATTAAGTATGCTTTAAATTTGTAGGCTTAAACACTGGTAGCGTAAACTGGTATGACCAGTATAGAGGAAAGGAACTGACAAGTATGTTATGATTAGCTAAAGCTGGAATCAGACTTGTTTTTGAGACCAGTTAAGATAATTGGAGGTCATGTGGCTTTTGTTTAGAAGCACTGATTGTCTATTGATTGACTACTTTGAATCAGAACCACATATATAGTAGAAATACAACAAGGACAACTTTTCCACTTTGCATCAGACCACGGAAAATCAATTGTAGGTCTTTGGTTTACCTGAACTGGTCAGCATTTGACACTACTGTACCTGAACCTTTTGGTGTGAACTGAACCAAGAGAGGAGGCAAAGCGAGAAGCAAACAGTCTGCAGGTGATGCAGTCAAGGAAATAGGTTTTGAAAAGGTGTAAGTAAATGATATGAAGCAACACTGTGACATTTACGGCTCTCTGGGGCTTCGGTTCGGTTGTATCGGCTCACTGTTGCTTAACCAATCATAGAGGAGGCGGGGCTGGAGCCGTGCCAAGAGATAGGCTCGATGTTCAAAGAGTAACCCTGAGTTGCTTTGTCCATGCGTCCGTCAATATTTAACCAGTTTATTTTTTTTTCTAGCAAGTGTGAAGTTCAGGGCTTTTGTTGGGGCTCGGGCGTCTGCACAGGCTAAGGCTGGATGAGACGCACAGGAAACTCCCTCAGCCCACTTCCTCTTTTGCATTGTTGCAGAAAAAGGAAGAACACTCAACAGGTCCGCGTTCAGTTTCCTGTCTAGTAAACCGATGGGTCAGTTCACATCCGCAGACATGTGGAAGTCCTACTTTGTTTTAATCAGATTTCAAACACGGTTCCTCACACAGAAATGACTCTCACACATCTGCAGGTCAGGAAAATGTTTTTTTTCAGTGTTTAGTTTATGGCCGCTGCTGGTCGGGATCCACTCTCCTCCCTCAGACAGACGGCAACATGTCTTTGTCACTGAGCGCGCAGTCTGAAACACCTCTGCTCGTCCTTTCTCCTCCTGCCTATCTAAACACACATGTGCTGGAAAACAAGCCATCCATTAACCCCCACACTCAGAGGGAGTTCTGTCCTGAGGGGGGAGAGGGAAGGAAGAGAGCAGGAGGAGAGGGAGGAGGAGGGGGGAGAAAAAAAAGACAGAAAGAAAAAGAATGAGGGAGGAAATTGCAGTGTGGGCAGAAATCCGCCTTCTCCATTTCCTGGGGAGGAAGTGGATTAGATCGGGGAGAGTTGCAGCCTGCTCCTCACACTAAAGAATGCTACCAGGCTCGATTTTAACCCTTTCAGCCAGACATCTGACTGTAACACACTACAAACCTTAACCTCTTCTTTTCTAAGCTCTCCCTAAAATATATTTTCATCAACATGCTTTCACTTTTTGTCAGATCCTTTGCGTCATCTCTTTGTATTTTCGCAGTTTTTTTATGTTCTCTCCATGGGTGGGGAGGTTTTCAAGAAAAAGCTGGATCCACACATCCATTTAAAAAAAAGAAATGTATTTTTTGAATTCCATTAAAATTAAAAAAAAAAAAAAGAAAAATCCACATTAAAGGGGTCATTAAAAGGACTCAACCAGCAGTATTAGTCTGCGAGAAGACAAATGTACAGCTTTAAACAGCTAGCAGATGAGTGCTGTCAACCACCCGCAACGTTTTGTTTGTTTGTCTTTGTCGAGACAAGCACTGAAAGGCCTGGGCGGGTTTTCGCCACCACTCACAATATAGCAGTGCTGCTGTTAACCAATGAACTGGATTTGTCAGGTTTTAATTCACTTGCAATCCAGACAACATCGCTCAACATGGCGCCCACGTACTTGGAGCGTGACGCAACAGAGGGCTAGTCAGTGGGAATTATTTAAAGATGTAAATCTCACGGCGTTCCAGTAATATTTTACAATAAACATGCCTGAAATACAAAGAACAGTGGCTGCAAGAGTAGAAATATCTTACTAGATGAATAAAAAAATCCATGTCCATGGAAACAAGACCGGCTGCTTTCCTTGGTGTGTGTGTGTGTGTGTGTGTGCATGCGCGCGTGCTCACAGCTGGGTTTGCACTATGCATGCTTGTATGTGTGGGTGGATGAGTGTGAGTGAATCTTATGTCTTTGTGCAAAGCTTGCCAGAGGTAGTGTAGGTGTATACTGTGTGTGTGCGTGTGTATGAGTAAGTTTGTGTGTGTGTGTGTGTGTGTGTGTGTGTGTGTGTGTGTGTGTGTGTGTTGCCGTACATGACTGTAAACCCCCTCACTAGCTTACTTTGGTCCCCCTCTCTTTTTTTGTGGTGTATTACCCATTTTACTGTGTGGGGGAATTGGTGTTATAAAGTATGTGTGTGTTTTTGTATGTCGTGTGTGTGTGTGTGTGTGTGAGTGTGTTTGGTCTTTCTGAGGGGAAATTTCCTGCCCCTGGAAGCAGCTCTTGTCCTCAGGAATTTCCTGAGTGGGCAGACGGCGCTTCCTGAATAAATGTTGTTGTTGTTGTTGTGTGTGTATGTATGTGTGTGTGTGTGTGTGTGTGTGTGTGTGTGTGTGTTTTAACTGGCTCTCTTTTCTCCTCTGAAAGGGAAACTGTTCTCACATGCCAGCGAGTGAGCTGAGCGCAGCCCCCTTCTCTTCCTGTTCGCGACACACTCCACATGGCGTTTCTAACTGTGGTGGGGGTTTGCTTGACTCTTAACGTCACAATGAACACACATTCGTGTTACTGACTGATGGCGTGTTGATTTCAGGCTTTTAATAGGAAAAGTCACAGAAACACAAATGCTCTTCCTCTTGATAAATATCCAGTTTTTCCATTTGCTCTGTAAACACTTGGTTTGGTAGTTGCTCTTTCCTGTCACACAGGAAACGTTGTGTTTTATATCTCTGGTATGTTTGGAATAAGAAAAAGAAGAAGAAATGCTGGCTATTTAGTGATAACTACAATTGTAGACCACCTACAGAAAGTTCATCAAAGGGGCACTCTCACTTTCATAAAGTTGGACGACATGCAAGAGAGGGATTAAAAACAAAATGCTCAAAACTCAAGTCCCAGGGGCTGAGATATCCAGACTTTCAGTCCCTAACATGGTCCAAAATCCAAAACCACTGGATCCTACACTTCCCATGATGTAACACACATGACTATCAAACTCCTTATCTTTGTCTCAGTCAAGCAGCAACCTCCACTGGCTCCAAATGGCGACGTCCATTTCTTTTATACAGTCTATGTTTTCTCAATTCCATACTACATACTTCACTTCACTACTTTTCCATTATTGATGAGGAAACACAGAGTAAGAGAAGGGAATGACATGCAATAAATATCTCCAGCTGGACTAACTGACTATAAACTGACGCTGCGATTATGTGGTATGTGACATAACCACTAGGATACCAAAACGCCCTGAAGATTTTGCTTTTAAATGTATTTTTCTTTGTAGTTTTCCACAGTCCTCCTGTAGTTGTGTTTTTTTGCATAGTTAATGTTTTTCTTTTGTTTTTCCAGCAAGAACATGAGTTTGGAGATATATATTTTATTTATATATATATATATAATTTTACATTTGACAAAGCTGTGACACAGAATAGACATTATACAGCTGTTTCCACATGTTGCATAGAACTCCCCTGACCAGTAAATTGACATATAAACTCAGCGAGTTCCCCTTTAATTGACAGGTGATTCTGGTAAACTGCAGTGTTGAACCCAGTAAAATTGAACACTTACATGTTCTTACGTACATTGCTCATGTATAGGTTTACTTCTGAGAATGATTCAAATTAAACAACCTGAGAAGTGAAATTCATTGTTTGGTTGAACCCCTTAAAGGTTGTAAACATCCCCAAGCTGGGATGAGAGTTCTCAAGTAGACCTTGTTTACGATTGTGAAACGCTGCCATGTAAGCTTTGCAAAAGTGACCACCTAAGTGTTACACTGCGCAAAATGCTGACTTCACTCTCTCCACATGGAAAGAAAACAAAGAGTATACAGTGCTTACAGGGTGTGTGTGGGTTTCAGACAAGTACAGGCCTTTTGATTAAGTTAACAAATGTCTTTGAAGCTTCTGCATTCCTCCCCCCCCCCCTCCAAAAAAAAAAAAAATTGAGAAAAAAAATTGGCTCCTAAACAAAAGGAAGAGTGGCAGTTGACGCTGGATTCAGGAACTAACCTACAAGAGCCGGCTTGCTCCCGCACTCAACAAGCTATCAAAAACAGGTCGCACTACTTCCTGGCCATAAAAGTTCCGTGTGATTGATGATCTGTTTTATGTTTGTTTTGACTGGATGAAGTCCAGATTTGCTGGACGGGGACAGGCACGTGCATGCCGGTGGAGGAAGCGGTGGATGAATATGAGAGGGGGGGGATTTTTCTTGACTGAAAAGTAAAAGTGTGTGGGTGTGTGTGTGCGTGGGTGGATTTTCCCCTGCCGCACCCACCTGACAGGGAATCAATGTACAGAGAGGCACACAAAGCGCGGGGAGATGAAGAGTGCGTGAGGATTAACTGTGGAAATGTGTTGCTCTCATACCCACATGTCCCTGAGTCAGGTTGTCAGAAGGTCACGGCCAGTCCTCCTCCTTCCTCCTTCCTCCTTCCTCCTCCTCCTCCTCCTGTGTCTGGAGAAAGAAAAACCTTTTCTCTATTGAGATAGCAATACCAATATCCGCCTACTTCTGCTTTGAGAGAAAAAGGCAAACATTTACTGAAGTGAGTGACTAAGGAGCTTTGAGTTTGGAGAGCAAAGTCCCAGCCTTCCTGATGCAGCAATGTTTTTTTTTATTTTTTTTATTTAGTTATAGTTCAGTCGGCTCCGGCTAAACTGAAATCCTCTGTCTGAGATTTTGATGTGCATCAGATGTGTCTGTGTGTATATTTAGACCGTTGAAAGTACAGAGTTTCTAACAGAAAACAATATCTAGACTTTTTAGATTCCAGTATGACTCAAAAATACAGCATGAGTGAAGTTCTGTTCCCCGTTTTACAAATAAAGAGAAAGGAAATGCTCAGATTAGTATGACGCATTAAAAAAGCTGAACACATTCAATCGACAGCTGTTTGGAAATTATTAGAAATGAATATACACGACTCCTTTCAATACATTTTTTTCCTGATCCCCGTGATTCATTTGCAAATTGAAAATGTACCTGAAACTGAGATGTGGGAACTCACATGTAGCGACTTTCGTCTTGTGTCATTAGTCAACCAGTGCTAGTGAAAACTTGTCTAATTTAATGGCTAAATAGAGGTGAAAAATGCAAACTGTCTTTCCCAATTCTTTACTACATATTAATGCTTAAAAGTAAAAACTATACCAAGTTAAATATACCTGCTAGCTATAAGGTTAATTAGCAGAAACACTGATTGTCCTCTTGTGCCGTCACAAGATGTAAGGTGTCCTCCGACAGAACATTAACCCTTCAGACCGGGTTGACAGCAGTTAGTGTACAAAATATGTGCCTGCAGTCTCATGCACACCGAGGAAATGACTCAGTGAAAGTCGATCAAACTGGGTCTTCAGAATGCTACCGCAAAAATAGTTTTCAGTTTACTATTTGGATCTGTGTGGAAATGAATATTTGATTAGTTGATCGACAGAAATTTAACCACCAACTATTCTGATTATCAATTGTCATTTAATCCTAAAAAATGAAGAATGACGAATCATTTTTGGATTTTGGACTGATGACAAGCGATTTGAAGACATCATATTGTGCTCTGGGATGGGCATTTTTCAGCAATTGATTGATTAATCGAAAAAAAAAATAGACATTAGCGATACATTAGTTACTAGGCTAATCAGAAGACTTGGAAGCGTAGAAACTAGAGCAACATGACGTTACCTAAAATCAATCAGATCAGTGAGAAATGATCAGTTCCCATTCAGAAACAGGCAGAATTAAATTTACCATGTCCGTTCATCTTTGCTGAGCTTGAAAACAGCTTGTTTGGCCAAAGCAAAGGCCATTGACGTCGCAGTCTTCAGTTTGGTGAGAGGATGCGGCAGTAAGGCTGCATTCAGATCAAATCATGCACTACGGCGAAAATCGCCAGTCCTCCCATTCATTTGAACCGCTAGTGTGTTTAGGCTGCGCCGGTTGGGACCGCAGGGGGATGCCGAGAAAAAGAAATTGGCCCTGCGGCGAAACGTTGAAACAGAATCTACTTCTGGAGAAACACAACCTGACGTCACGCGGTGGTGGCCAATCTCGTAAACCGCTGTACAACCCTGACATGAGGGAGTACAAAGACTGATGACAAATGGGCCATGTAGTGACACTCCCACACCGCCGCACATCCCTGCGCTAATCGCCCCAATCCCTGATTTGGAATGCAGCCTAAGGCAGCGGTGTGATCGTTGGTGCGACGCGCAGAGCTAAACTGTGATTCTGGACGGGACCTCACAGCTTCACAGCAGGACGGACCTCATTAACTCGTCTGGCTGCGAGGGGAAGTTGAGGGCTTCTGTACCGCAACAACGAAACAAGATACCAGTGATCTCATCCTCCTCTTCCCTTCATTCATCCCAAGCGCTTATGAGTTGCCTTGGCAACTTGTGCGCTCTGTGTGTGCTCTGTGTGTGTGTATGTGTGTTAGTGAGCATGAGCGGGGGCCTGAGAAACCACAGAGTGAAAATTATGTGTCATCAGAGAGGATTAGGAGCCCACGGTTTAGTCAAGGGTTTGGGATCCTGCTGCTGTCGTGCTTGAGGGTTTTATTCAATGTAAACACACACATACTCAGAAACACAAACATATACTGTATATACACTCTCATGAACACTGTGAACCTGAGATGCCTTCAACAAAGACACAGACTGATGAGAAGGAAGACTGAAATTGATTTTTTTTCCTGCAACCTGCAACAAATCCGTAACAGATTCTCTGAGGGAAAACAACCAGAGAGGACAAATTTATCAGCTCAAGGAAGTGTGTGAACGTGTTGAAGGAACAGAGTGTCGCGTCGGATGTGCTCTCTGTTCTCCTCTCACTCCCTGCACACGCCGTCCATTTTCCTTTCCACCTCCAAGTAAGCAAAGGATGTTTGTGTCTCACAGGCTGCGCTGCAGCAGAAAGTTTCCCATCATGTTTGGAATCAGTTCATCACACGGACTATGAGCTGCACAATAGGTCAGAAAACTCGCAGCTTGAAACGTGACTCAGGGTTGAAATCAGAATGGATCAGCGTTGATAAGACTGCAAGTAAATCTTTGTGATTCACCAACATTTGTCGTAGTTCTGGCAGCTTGCTAGGCAACGTTAGCAAGGAGGACAAAAAGACACATCAATGGGGAGAGAAAAAATGAGGGACTGTGAATCTTTAGGTTTTGAATGAAATCAAGTGTCTTGCCAAATACACAGACTGTAACTGAAATTGGTTGCAAAGACACATTTGTAGGTTCACTACAGTAATACATCTGAGCCCTTTTGTTTTTGTTGCATAACGTGACTTTTCAACATCACTGTCAATTCCTCTTAGTATTAGATACGGGTAAAGGGTTAGATAGTATTGGGAAAAGATCCATTCTGATTTTTTAGGTTCTTATAGACTCCTTGAGTCAGACGCAGCAACCTCTGAGTGTTGTCCTATCTGTAATAGTATACTCATATGTTAATTTGTTAGTGACATGAGAGAAGTACAAAGAAGTCTGATTTCAGGCAAAGTTGTGGACCCATCTGCCTTGAGGCACTTGAAGGCAAAAAGCTGAAACCACAGACTAGAGACTAGATTGGTTTGAACAGGTCGGCCTTCAGGAATAAATAATGGCAAAAGCAGGATTCTTTACAAGTTCTTCTAAATTTGGAACGAGTTCTAATATTAATACAGAACCTTAGATCAATCAGCCAACTCACGTGGAATGAATTATGTGAATACAGCTTTGATATTTGGCGTCACTCCCCACGAGAAAGCTCCAATCGAGGGCATAGCTGTCAGGTGAGCGATGTGACCGCAGGCATGTAAGCAAAACAGTGAGCAGAGCACTGACCGCTTATACCCAAGTGCCCTTGGATTGTGGTGGTGTACTTCTGTTGGCACAAGAGTGTGCCATGTGAGTTTAGACTCGAGTTGACTGGCTGAACTAGCTTGCAGGCTTTGCTTCATATTTCGGGTTACCTCCTAGAATAGGTGTGAACGGTCAAAAGAATCCGATATGAGGAATTCAGGGCTGAGCATGATGTCCCACTCTGAAGCTCAATTCAGTGCTGGCTTAGTATCCGTTTCCCTTCCCGTTTGCCTTTCCTTCCTCTTTGTTTAGTCCTATTTTACCTCATCTGCCTTCAGTTTTTTTCCCCGTCGTCACACTCTATCCGCTGCTGCTCTCATCACTCTTTCCTTTCTGTTTCCACTCTTCCTTTCTCTCCTCTCCGTCTTGCCGCTGTCTGTTAATAAACCTCCCGGCGTCGCTCTCTAACCTTACCGCAGGAAGTTTCCTGTGCTGAAACAGAGCCCATGCTGGATTGCTTCCTGCCAAAGTGCGTTGTGGGACACGTTTGTTTGGGCCCCCTTCCTCCTCCTCCTCCTCCTCCTCCTCCTCCCTTCTGCTCCCCTTGTTGCTTCCTCCTTTGGGCTCTGTGCAGATGGCTGAGGCCGGCAGACCGGATCTCGGAGGGGTTTTGGCAGAGCACCACCTCTCTCCGGCCCTGGAGAGAGCATACCGCAGCCATGACCTTGCGACCCAGCCTGCACTGCTGCCCGCCCCGGCCTCGCTGCTCTCACAAGTCGGCCGCGAGAGACGCACGCACAGCTGGTGCATGCCGTGCAGATGGCAGCTTGATCCAATATTGACAGAAAGTCAATGATGTACTCAGTTAGGAGTATTCCAGTGCATCCTAGATCTATTCCTGTTATGTAGTGCAGTTAAATTTAAAGTCATTTGTAGAAGCTACAAAGGGGACAAGTTTTTTAAAACAATTCTAGCCGTTCAAATCACAAGTCACTAGTTTTCTGGGAATATTTCAAAGCATTTCAAGTTCTTTCCACTTAGGCTTGACGTTACCTATACTGCTTTAATCATCAGATTTTGGAAACAGGGATTAAAAACAAGCACATTTACACACAGTATATTAAACACACTAGTGGATAGAGATAATGTAGCCCAGCTATGATTTCTACTGTGGCTAGAAAGCCAATGCTTTGAAAAAAGTAGAACCCTGGTAAAGAAATATGAAGAAATATAGTTCCTTATCTGCCCACCACTAGCTCCTGTGGTTGTGAAACACCTGTATGCCATTCCCTGACACTTTCGTAGGATGTCTGTTGACAAGCCGAGGGGTCAGGGCAGGCTGTAAGCTGCGCCTCAGATAACCTAGGCCTTCCCGGGCTTATCGACAGCGCTCGTGCCACTATCTGAATGTAGAGGACTAGAAGGGAAGGGAAGAAATGGGAATCTGACAAGCGAGACAGGGTTTCATTTTATATTGATCGCTCTCTGTGAAAACTTCCTCTGTTTGACGGGTGGGGGTGGGGGGGGGGGCTGAAGGGGGAGAGGCCTGAAAACGAGCACAAGGTTCCTATTACTTGTGTGACAGTGACATTGGCGGCCAAAGATAACAGCTGTCCGACTCCCAGAGGAAGTGTTTGAGGCCGGGCGATAAGTCAGATGTAAGAAATGAGCAGTTATGCTCTGCATGGGTGTCGTGGACGTTCTGATCGGAGCTATACACTGTTGCACTGTTGACTTCGTGTGTGTGGGTGCGTGTGCGTGCGTGCGTGCGTGCATGCATGCATGTGAAAGAGAGGAGGAGATAGACTCACCTCCCTCTTGTTTTCTGAGTCATAGCGTAAATCATCGGGTTACACCGCGAGTGCAAAATGATACAATGAAGTGGCAGTATCTGTTAAATGGGATAAATAAGAGTAAAAACAATATATATGTGTAATGGTGAAAACATACATCCTGTTATGTCAGACAATATCAAGAACATTTCAGAAGTAATCTCTGGTTGAGAGCAGAGAACAAAAGCTCCTCTGGCTTCATAAAAAATTGATTACAACTATAAAAAATGACAGTTAATAAAGGAAGAGGAAGTTAGAATAATGAAGCATTCTAGTATTAGCAAAAAAAAAAAAATAATAATTCAGGGCATGCTTAGTTATTAAGGTTAGTTATTTACCTAATTAAAAAAAATTGGGGACATCATTAGTCACTTCCGTACAGTTTTCCCAAAGCTAATATGTATTTAGTGGACTTAAGAGGAATGTCATTTTATGCACCTCCACGTTGGCTTGAGCTTTTGAGGTGAGCTACAGGAATACCATTACTTTCTTTATAAACCAAGTTAAATTAGTCCTAATGTTCTTCTACAAAGGCACATTTTTTATAAAATCCAGACAGCTACTTTTTGAAGAATGGGGGGGGGGCTGTATCTGTCTATTGGCCGTTACCTTAACATATTCGCTTTGAATATTGTGTTATTTGGTTGGTAAGCTGGTTAGTTAAAATGTAGCTGCCATTTACATTTTTACTTAGATTTGAACCAGGTTTCTTTTTTGCCAGTCTGTTGGCTAACGCGTGCTCAGACAGAGACGTTACTGCATTCAAAGCAGATGTGAGAAATGTCCTTACAACTAACATCCAACCTGACAATATTCAGATGAAACTGAGCTTTTGTTCATTTTTTTTTCTCTCTCTATTCTTTCCCCTGCTGCCTCTAAATGCTTGTTGGTCACCAGCGCAGATGTTTGACACTCCTGTTCCCACGGCAGTGAAAGAAACATTTCAGAGTGCGAGGGAGGGAAAGAAAGGAGATACTGCCATTGCTGTTTCCTCTGCTCTCTTTCCCTCCATGTGTCCTTGTCCGTTTGTACACAAACTAATAAGCTGTCCGTTCCCTGATGTGCCTGTCTGGAGTTCAGAGTGCACAAAGAACAGCACAGATCATAGCAGATCAAATAAAATAACAGTCTGACTGTTCTGACTGTCTTTCTCATATACACCAACCCCCACCCCACCCCCCTTTTCTATCCTTGTGATTCATTCTGTATTCTTTCCCTTAACCTATCATCTTTTAATCTTTTATTCCAACCTCCTCTCCCTTTCTGACTCTGTCTCCTCCTTCATCTTTTTTTCTTTATCTCTGCCGCCGTTCCCGTAATCACTCCCTCCTTTTGGCTTTTATCTCCACTTCCTCAATATCCTTTTTACTGCCTCTGCCTCCTTCCTTCCTCCCGCCCCCCTCTTCCCTCCCTACCACTCCCTCCCCTTCGCCCACCCCTCCTTCCTGCCTTTCCTTCTTTCTTCCTTCCTCACCCCCCCCAACCCCCCCTCCTGTCCCTCTGCCTCTTCACTGAGCTCATCCTTCTTTTCTTCCTTGCTTTCCCCTTCATGTCCACTTTGTTGCTTCTTCACCAAACCCTGGTCTCAACTTACCTTCCTTCATCCTCTTCCTTTTCTCTTCTCCCGTTTTCCCCAAATCCTTCCACCTCCAGGTCTGCAGCCAGTCTTTTGGAGCAGGGACGATGTGGCCCAGTGGCTGCGATGGGCCGAGAAGGAGTTCGCCCTGCGGCCAATCACCAGCGGCTCTTTCCAGATGAACGGCAAAGCCCTGCTGCTGCTCACCAAGGAGGACTTCCGCTACCGGTCCCCCCACTCGGGTACTACTTCCACCCCTACACAAATTTCTTGGAGATATTTAAGGTGTATTCCAGGCTGAGAACCTGGAGACGTCAGTGAAAAGTTTTTACAAATGAGTCACTTTCATTGATTGCAATAGATGGAAACACCCTGACTATTTGCAGAAAACCATGGAAATTTGGTGCAATGATATCTAAAAGCTCCTTTTCTAAGGGAAAAAGTGACACCTGCTGTCACAAATATGACTGATAGGACTATATCAAATTTGAAATGGATAGTTTGGGGTCCTCACATGAGTGCAACGCTTGATCCATAACCACATTTTGCCCCACAAATAAATTGAATTGGGGAACACTTTAACCCTTTTATGAGCTGTTGCCCTTCATGCCTTGTGGTTTAGACCAGTATCTTAGTTTATTTGTACAATGAAACCTCCGCCAATGCAGCTTTTAAAATCAACGTGTTTACAGCAAAACTACATCATTAAAAAATCAATAAAGTCAGCAGAGGAGGGAAGGTGGCAGTGTAAGGCAACAGCGGAGGCAGCTGTTACAGCGAGGCTGCTCGGGGAGGAAGTAAAAGACGGTTGATCAGGAAGTACAAACCAACCTCAACTGTTGCCCCGGCAACACCAGCGGCCAGGCACATGAAAATAAAGCAAAAACAAGTTAACTGTTTTCCTTTGTAGAGTTTTGGAAGTCTATTTTTTAAATGAAACAGGATTCAATTAAAGATTTGTTTTTGTTTTTTACACGACACATAGTTAGGGATGACGTCACTGCTTTATGGTTCAGCATGATAGTCATAAGATGTGGGATGAAATGACTAATCAGCATTGTGAAATATAAAGATAAGACATAGGATAAACAAAAGTAAACAGTTTGGAAAAAATGTCAGGTCATTTTAAGTCCAGAAAAGTGTGGGAAATGTAGGGATGACTAGAAAAATAATTGATAAACAAAAGAATAAACAAATGAAAGCTGAACCAAAAGTATAAATAAATAAATAAATGTGGCTAATTAATCAGGACATTAATAAATAATATATTATAATATATAATAAACATGTATATTTCTACAAATCAACATGTGCATTTAAACATTCCTACTTAATTTATTAATTTATCTGTCTTTATGTTAATGAGATAAGTGTAAGTTACTAAAGCATTACTAGTCACATAATTAAAATTTTTTATTCTAACACTTAAAATATGTATTTATCTCAGCTTTTATTTATGTACTTGATTTAAACATTGATTACTTGAATATAGCACTTTTAATCCTCCGTAGCATCGAACAGTAAGTAAGAAACAGTTACTCTGTTTAGTTCAGTATATATTTTACTACAATCATGGGTCCCTTTTTTTTAAATGTTATTCAAACTGTCAGGAATAGTCTGTAGTTATAGAGAGATGTGGCCCAGCTGACAGCTGTTGTCAAGTTCATATCAGGATGTTTCCATTTCAGATCTGCAAAACTTTCACATCCTGTCAAGAAATTGAAGTCTGGGGGAAAAAAATTGGAAAATGTGATTCATTCGCAGGTTTTATTAGTTTCTCTTTAGTCCTCTCCATGTGACACTGAGATCATTTCGTTGTAAAGTGGTTTCATGTATGAGAAACTTTAGACGTTTGATCACATTTTTCCATGTAAATCTAAAACATAGGGTGTAGAGACATATTAAAGCTGACAGCAATCAATTACATTTCAATAATGGTTGTTGTTTTTGCCCTGTTGTCAGTGATGTCAGTGATGTCAGTGAAAATGTCATTTTAAGGAACAGAGCTTTTTTTTTTTGAGCTTTAATGTGTCTGTTTCCTTCTTTGGGGGATTGCATGGGTGCAGTTCCCATCAGTCCCTACTGTGTGCCATATTTTCCTTTTGTAGAAGCTCTAATAATAATACTTTTTTTTTCCCCTGGAATGTCTTAACCTCGTTTCCAATAATCAGCCACACAGTTTGTAAAGCTTGTTTCGACCTGAATATGTTTAATGGGAAAACTGTAAAGCCAAAAAGGGTGTTTCATATGAATTATGACTCACAGTAAGATAACAAGCTATTATCTCCTGTCTCCTCAATTTCCTAATAATTGTAATTCATAATGATAAACATATTATTGTGTATCCAGATTTAAGACTAAATGTGAAGCTTTTAAATCCAGAATCAAAGCAAACTTGAGTGCATCAGGAAGCAGGAATTTTCCCCACACTGGAACTCAGTGCCACATAACCAGAAAGTGAGAACTGAAAGGGGTGTGTGTGTTTGTCTGTGTGCGCCTGTTCACAATCACTTCCTCCATGAGAATCATTTCCTTGTTATGGTAAGCCTTAATCTTGAAGGTAATGTGTGATGGCAGTCTTTGTTAAAATCACATCCACTGAACCTGCGGTTAATTGTTAACCATGTGAATGTTACGCCAGGAGAGGAGCCGTTGTCAATCTTGAGGCAAAACAAACAGCTGTTAATCATTCAGTGAACTTCCTGCAAAGACTTAGTGCCTGGTGACACCACTACTGTATAACCACTTAAAGGAGAATACAGGGGTCGTATAGAGCTACGGACAATCTACGTGTGTCAACATCTAGTTTGTGTTGTTTGTGAAGTAGCCTGCAATGTCTGATGTAGCTATGTAGATACATCAGACATCAGAATCCAAGCTTTACAGTGTGACCCCAAGTTTTTTAAGAGATTTTGCCCTGGGAGGGATTTGAAAGCACATTGTTAAAACACAGATTTATTTGGTTAAATAAGATTATTTTGCCCTGTTGAAGGAAAGCGTGTCCTCTAAAAGAAGGAGCTCACTGGGTGCAGTCACCTGAGAGGGAATCTACACTTTTAGTCCCTTCTGAACACACTGGGTCATTGGATTAGGTGTTGGATATCTAGGAAATGTTTTTCTAGTAACAAACAAGTCTGCTTTGCCACTCTAACAGGGTGTGTGCCTCCCCAGTGACTCTTCCATTATTGCACAAGCTCCCCGCTGCCTGGAAAGCAGAGAGAAGAAGGAGGAGAAGGGGAACATGATTATGTGGATGACGTCATCGCTAATTTCACATTTTGTGGAAGCGTGAAATGCTACCGTGAGACCTATTGTAACCTTTGACCTTTGCATCTCTGCAGGGGACGTCCTGTATGAGCTGCTGCAGCACATCTTGAAGCAGAGGAAGCCCCACGTGTTTTACCCGTCTGCCTACTTCCCCGGGAACTCCTTCCACTCACTGCCCGAAAGCGCTGTGCAGCACCTGAAGCTTGAAGGTCAGTCCAATAAACGGTGTTTATAAAATGTCGAAAGTTTAAGATGTTTCTGCGTGCAGATAGTAGAAGATAGTACAAGTGCAGGGCCGCAGTCGTCCCCTTTCTTCAGACGTCTCGAGTCAGCACCCGTGTTTGTTGTTGATGAAGGAAATAAAGATAACATGCTCAGTGAAATACCAGAGAGTGTTTTCTGGCTCTGATCTGAGGAAATGTGACACAGCAGCAATGATCATAACGCATGTTGACAATAAAACCTGTTCCACAAGGAAATGCTGCTTTAGTTAAACAAGCTGCTGGACAGCACACCACAACATGCTCCAGTGTCTTATTGCAATAATTGGTTGGCTGGTATTTCCTGCTAGTCTTACTTGTTTTGAGTGCCACTCTTGTTCCACTGCTTGTGAGCGAATTAATAATAGTAAAATTCTAATGACTTTCAACACAAACCAGAGAACAGATTCAAAAAAATAATGTAACCAGCACTCTCAGTCTAAGTGTAGGACATTAGTGACGCCTAGTGGTCAAACCAGTGCACCAAGGAAGTAATAAGTAATAAGCACCCTTTGAACTTGCAGTGGGGACAAATTACAGCACAAGTTGGAAAACACACCGCTTCATGTCATGCTCTGTTACTCAGTGTTTCTGGTCAGATTGTTGTAGTTTTTTTTTGCATTAGATTTTAATGCAAGCCAGTACAACTGTTCTGAAATCCTTTCAGGAATACCTTTTTATTAAACTCATAATGCTTGTCGCTATCAGAGAGGTGTGATTGAGTTCTGTGGACATTTTTGAGGCCAGAGTTGGTCACAGACGTGTTCTGTCGCTCTTTTCTCAGAATGCTATTTATATCAGCCAGTATCTGTTTACTGTTGGCACACCTGTAGGGCAAACACAGAAAAATGGTATACACCCAAAAGCTTTTCCAACGTCACTAGAAAGGTAGCGTTAGGTGTGCTGAACACACAAATCCACAGACTCACTCTCCATTATGATTTTCTAGAGCCGATGGTGATGTTTTCAGATTGTGTTGTTTGTATGACAAACAGTCCAAAACCCAAATATATTCCGTTTAATATAAAAAATGATGATGTTTGACAAGCTGGAACCATCAAATGTTAACATTTCTGCTTGAAAAATAACTAAAGGTATTGCTTCAGCTGTATTTTAATATAAAACTGTGAACCTCAGCTGTGATATTTATCACATATTGTATCTTTCGTAACCACAGAAACGGTACGGCGGGCACCACGTGGTACAGAGCCACTCCCCCAGCATCCACCAACCATCGAGCTGCGGCACCGCTCCCGCTCCCCCCACCATCCGACCACCAGACGATCCCCTCCGGAGCCAAACCACCCCCGCCAAGCCAGTGAGGACCCCCTCCAGAACTTCATGCCCGACAGCAACCACCACCTGTCTGAGGAAATGTACCCTCTGTCGGTGTCCCCGGCTGCGCCGAACGGCCGCTGCGCAACGCCCCGGGAAGCCCCCTGCCCGGGCAGCCCCGGGGGCCAGGAGGCGGGCCCTCCTCGCGTCATCCAGCTCATGCCCAGCGCCATCATGAACCCCCTGCTCCTCAGCCCGAACAGGAGCGGCGGGGGTGCCGCCATGGACTTCAGGCACGGCCGCGGTGGACCCCCGTCTCAGGCGACGCACGAGAACGGGCGCGAGGGCAAAGTCCACGGCCACCACCATCAGATACCACTGGGCCAGCAGCAGCAGCAGCAGCAGCATCTACTGCAGCAGCAGCAGGAGGAGGCGCTCTACAGGAACCACGTCATCATGCCCGTGTCTCCTCCTGAGGAGCAACAAATACCCATCGGACGGATAGCAGGTGAGATTTACCCCTCACCAGGTCAGAGGTTAAAGCTGTATGAAGTGGCATCTTTAGTGTGAGTAGTAAATTGCAGAAACAGCAGGATGTGGGTTCCTCATCTTGTCCCTTTTTTAGTTTTTTCTCTGACACAAAGCATCTCAAAGCCACTGACTCCGTTTCCCCGGTCGTGTCCTAACAGACTGCAGGCTGCTGTGGGACTACGTCTACCAGCTCCTGTCAGACAGCAGGTACGAGAACTACATCCGCTGGGAGGATCCAGAGAGCAAAGTCTTCCGCATCATGGACCCCAACGGCCTGGCCAGGCTCTGGGGCAATCACAAGGTAAACACACACACACACACACACACACACACACACACACACACATTTGTACTTCTATACTTCTGAGGACATTCATTGACATAATGCATTTCCCAGCCTCTTACCCTAACCTTAACCATCCAAACTAAATGCCTGACCCCAACCCAACCCCTAACCTGAACCTAAACTTAATTCTAACCTGAACCTTAAAACCAAGTCTGAACCCTCAAACAGCTTGTTGAAGGTGTCTCAGAAAGGTCCAAAGGTCCAAAAATGTCCTCACTCCCATGGTCTAATACTCAAAGTGGTTCTCACAAAGATAGCTGTACAAGAGCACACACACTCAGCGGGCCCCAGGTGTTCAGTTATTGTTGTCTTTGGTCAGGCTGCAGGTGGCTCAGTGAGCAGCGGCGCCCCACAGGCGAGAGAAAAGACTATCATTGTCATTTCTACAACCGTTTAAAGCTGCACTAATCAATATTTTTCATATAAACAATGACTCAAAATGTGACTCATTCATGGGAGATTTCTATTGCTCATAGTGATGAATTCACAAAGAAATATCACCCGAGTCTAAAACATCATTATTGCAGGTTTAATGTTTCCACCTTCAAATTCTGATTTGTGCCAGCAGACAATTATCACTCAGCTCTGTGGAGCTTTTTAGGCTCTTTTAGTTTGTTTTGGTTTTTTGCGTCCCACAAAATAGTTTGCTAACACGTCTGTCACAACAACTTTATGATTGATGACTCTCTGTCAGATGTTGTGTTTTCAGCTTGTTGTGGAGTTCTTCTGCCCCCATGTGACCAAACCATTAATCACTGCAGCTTTAAATGGCTCGGAGCAACTAAAGAAGTCTCTGCTGCAGGGCTATTATTAATGAGACTCTTGTTCTTTTATCTCTTACAGAACAGGACCAATATGACGTACGAGAAGATGTCGCGAGCACTGAGACACTACTACAAACTGAACATTATCAGGAAGGAGCCTGGACAGAGACTTCTATTCAGGTACATCAACTTCAAGACACCTTTTAAAAAAAAAAGAAAAACAATGGTCAGGCTATTCATGATACATTTAACATCTCTGAAAAATGACCAAACCTGTTTCCTTGTCACGCTCACCAGGTTCATGAAAACTCCCGACGAGATAATGAACGGACAGACGGACCGCCTGGAGCACCTGGAGTCCGACACAGATGAACAAATCTACATCAAAGAGGAATGCTGAGGAACTCTGGGAAAACGAGTCCATGAACTTCTTACTATTACTACAGCCGCCGATGCCTTTCAGAAGCAGCCTGAACAATCGTTGAATCTGGAGCGCGTGGACGTTCGTTCGTATCGGTCCTACACACAGACACGAAACCTGATCTCTCTTACGGTTGCCTTAGGGTGATATTTTCCTGAAGTAAAAAAAGAAAAAAACACAGCTTCAGCTGTTTTGATTTTCCTGATGGACCGAACTGAAAGGACTTTCTAAGTGTTCCATTTTATTTCTGAATGAACTGCAAAAGCCAATCACCTTGTGCTTATGTCACTTTTCTGATTATTTTTTTTTGGCTCCTCACATGCATTATACTATGGAATTTTGCTGTTTGTAAAAAGATAAATTGTGTGCGTGTGTGCGTGCGCGTGTGCGTGTGTGTGTGAGACAGGAATGTTTTCACCATGGAATAAACATTTTTGATCAAACTGTATTCTCTTAGCCTGGCGTATACTTAATACTTGAGATATTTACCTGAACACTGATCACCTTTTCCTCCTGCATTTCCTGTTTCTCTGGACGTCAGAGACGTTCGGTGAAATACACCGAATATCCACATGATGGCAATGCTGGACAACGTTTGAGGAGAGAGGAGCAGCAGTGGATGTTGTCCACAGTTCAACAGTTCATCAAACATAAACCCATTTCAAGAGGCATTTAAAGGCTTAAATGTGGCTGCAGTTCATAATATTGTTGGAACTGGTGGGAGATGAAGGAAATTATCATAATTATCATTATCATAATCATATTTGTGAATTTCTTGCCTTTGGTGGAATTGATGACGTCTCACTGTTGAGCTCAATTAATCAAATTCAATTTATAAGGTATTAATTACTTTTTCAGTGTTGTACTTCACTAATTTCTTTGTCACATTATTTTTACTTCATTAATTAAAACGAATGATTCTGTCTTTAGTCTTCTGACAGGATCACCATAATTCAGTTTTTCTGTTTTGTAAATAATAATTATTCTATAAATGTCCTAACGAGCCTCGCAGTGTAATGATAATTAAGTTTGTCAGTTTGTAGAATATCACCACATCACTTTGTGCTTTCTCTGACTTTCCCCACCTAATCAGATTAATTGTGTCGTTGAGGCTCACTTGCAGGTGACAACAAAAGCAGCGCACACCGATTCCCCCATCAGTCACTGCGACAGTCAACACGGACACGGGGGCTGCAGAGTAATCAGATTACTGGAGCGCGTTACCGGCGGAGGCGGCGGCGGCGCTGCGCTCTGCGCTCCGGAGTCTCCATAAAAGTTAGTGCGCGCAGAGCCGCGCCGTCAGACCGGCGGAGAGACGCGGCGCGGCGCGGACCGGAGGCTGAAGTGACTGAACCGGGATCGATCCCGCTCTGACAAACGAGGCCGCTCGTTTCTGAGCGTCACCCACCGAAACAAGAAAGAAAGAACAAACCAAAAAAAAAAAAAAAAGGCGCGCCAACAGACGCAATTGAAGCGCATCGTCCAGCAGAGTGAACGGGCTCGCTGGTTGTTTCTGGACTCTATCGGAATAAAAAAGACAGAGGTGTGGGGGGGGGTTGGATGCAGGAGGCTGTGCGACCCGCCGCGTTAGAAGAAGAAGAAGAAGGAGGAGGATCGTGCCTGGTTCTCATAAGGCTGTTTGATTTCTTCTGTGGGAGAGGGGGAAATTAAAAGAAAGCCACCACTCCCGTTTTTTTTTTTACCCCCCCCATCCAGCCCAGGACGCAAATGTCTCCACATCACAGACACGCCACTGGATTGTAGCAGCAGCCCCGCCGATGCTTTGAAAGGGCGCTGAGGTGCGGGAAGGGAGTGGGACAACTACAGGTAAGAGCCGTCCTCTGGCCGGGCCCCTCCACAGCTCCTGTCGGCCCCCGCAAGGGTCTCATGTGGGGACCGCCATCGTCTGCGCTTTAACTGTCTGTCTGTCAGTCCGCCAGGGACAGAGCTCTCCACTGATCTGTGACTGATGAAAAAAAAAAATACATTTCTGAAAACAGCTGAATTCGATTCAGTTCCACTTTTCTTCCACGGGATCCGCGTTGCGACTGTTTTCTGGCGGTGTGCGGTGATGGCTCACACTTGTTCCCTGTGTAGACTACTTCTTTTTAGAATATTTGACGTTATATGTTACGGCAGAATCTGTAATAATGGCATTCTTCTTCCTCTCTTTGAAAGCCAAACTCCTGCGTGAGAGGAGAGGTGTTTGAGTCAAATTCAGTCTGTGGCTTTGTTCAGTCTTCCAGCTGTGAGTCCCTGTCATGGAGCACACACACACACACACAGGTTGGGCTGGCGGTCTTTACTTCTGTGCAGTATTTTGTATTAGTTCGTGTGCTGTCAGATAAAACTCACAACTTCCACAGACATCACTGTATGCAGAAATGCGTCCTAGGGGTTTCGGTGTTACTGGCAGGTGCGGCTTGACCAGCAACACACCAGTGTCAGCGTCAGCGTGACTACCAAACTGCTGCCAGGAAATGTCAACTCATTTCAGTAACGATGTGCGGATTGGACCTCCCGCGCTGGGACTGATGTCAGATCACCCGACGCGAACTGTGTGATGATGAAACGCAGTGACACGGCGTCAGGAGGTGCCGGCGCCCTGATCCGGACCCTTCCCCGGGCCACCCAGTGGACGGGGGGACAACAGGAATAAGACTGTAGACTGTGTCCAGTGGAGCAGATTGTAGTGTCGTACGGAAATGTGGAGCTGCTCTGAAAGCCGCTCGAGTCAAACCTCGAACGACGACACATTTTTGCAGCGTGCCGGTAGCTGTGTGGGGGACCGACTTTTAGTGACGGAGCATTTGTCTTCATAAAATTAGCCGCCTCCTTTCTCACCTTTTCCCTGACCTTTAGTTTTACACCACAGAGCCAGAGAAACTGCGGCCCCACCCGCCGACCTTTAACCAATTACAACATTTCAGCCTTAAAAAAGGCAAATGCAACTGCTGTCTCTGCGTGGTAACTATATCACTTGCATCATGAACCAGCAGCTTCAGACCACAATTTGCTTGTGTAATCTAAAAATGTAATCAAAGTTCTTTTGTCTCCCTGTGGTGGAAAGCAACAAAGTACATTTACTCGTACTTTACATGAGTGTTACCACGTTATGCTACAAATACTCCTCCACTACATTTCAGAGGGGAATACTGGACTTTGAATTGCAATGCATTCATCTGACAGCTGTAGCTACTTTTCATGTTATGATGATACATAAAAAAAAAAACATATGAGTTTTTGATTACTACATTGGCTGGTTTATGGCTTTCAGTGTCTGGTTGCGTCACGCTTCAGATGTCCGTTCACCAGAGGGCCATTTATCCTCTAAACCTCTCAGATGGTTTCTTTTCAGTAACTGTTTTTAAGGCCCAGAGAGGTGAAAATTGTCCGATATTTCACACATAAATAAAAGATTCGGTCCAAAATTTTAAAAAGTACGAATGAAATCTTGACTCCTGAATAAAGGACGAGGGCACTTCCTCCACTCCGGCTGCCTCTCGGCTCGGAACAGAGGGATGCAGTAAATCACACGCTGACGTCATCTGGCAACTACTAGCAACTTTTTAGCAGCCAATAGCTGCTTCCCTCAGCAGAGCACTGGCAGGCCCGGCAGTCCCCGGTTGGCTGGAAGCATTAGCAGCAGCTCCTCCACAATCAGGTTTAAAGCTCGGGGCCGCCAGACCCCCCCCCCCCCAGCTGGGCGACCCGGTGCCTGGACTGTCTGGCCAGCGCCGGCGGATCAGCCAATGTCACCTTTTTTCAGGAGGCCGCGACCTCGTCCTCGCGCCGCCTTGCCGTTGATCCAGAGCGATGACACGGCGGCTTCATGGTCCGCTGCTCCGCGCCAACCAGGCCGACGTAGTGCTGCCTCCGGACAGCTGCGACATGCGGCACAGGAGCAGCGGGGGGTCTTTGAAGTGGTCTGTGTTTGTGGTCGCCGTGGTCTTAATTACCTGCTCTTTTAAATTAATAATAATTAATAAACGCAGCAGATTCTTTACTTTCAAAAGTCATGCGACAGTTACATTGGAGCAGCACAGGAAAGCACAAGGACGTGCCACCAGAATGTAAGGTATCATTACGACAGAGCAAAACGCTATGTTGAACAATAAGCAAAGAAACCCCCCGTCCAACAAATGAGACACAAGTTGTTAATAGACCTTTTTTCACGGAAGACATTTTGACATGTCACAGTATGAAAAGCAGAGGTGTGAATGGTAAAATGAATGATGGCTGAATGCCATTTAGCTGCGTCAGTCTGTGGGTCCCGGCACTGTGCATGCTGGCTCACTGTGACACTGTGATGACTTACTGGGACAGAGGCCTATCAGCGAGCTCTACAGGTGCTCGTTAGTTACCTCCAGACAGAGCCAGGCCAGCTGCCCCCCCCCCCCCGTCTTTTTGCTAAGCTAAGCTGACATCTCTATGCTCCTGCTTCTCCTGTAACTAAGGCCAGGGCAATATACTGTATAAGATTAATTGACTTCATTCAAATTTTTTGTTTTTGCACAACGTGTAAAATGTCTTAATCGGGAAAATGGAGGGTACCACCGTCGCATCACAGCAGGAAGGGGCTTGAACATGCCGGCTGGCTGGGGGGTCTTTCTGGGTGGAGTCTGGCATGCACGACTCTAAAATCACCCGTAGGTGTGAATGTGAGCGTGGATGCTCACCTGTCTCTACGTGTCAGCCCCGTGATTGGCTGGCGAGCTGTCCAGGGTGCACCCGGCCTCTCGCCCACCGTCGGCTGCGATCGGCTCCAGCCCCCTGGCGACCCTCAGGGATAAGCGGGTACAGCTTAGGAATGGATGGGTGGATGAAAATCGATGATAACATGCACAAAAAGGTCACAAAGGAACATAGGTGGTAGCTGGATACATTAGCTGCCACAGTCCTGTGACCTGTGATGTGAATTAACGCTATTTGTGTATCGCCCAGCCCTATATCTAAAAAACCAGGGGATTTTTTTTCTTCCTCGCCGCTCCAAATGAAAGGCTAGAGGGGAGGTCAGGTGCTTGGCTGTACCGCCTTGATAGGCCAGTCTGTGCTCTCTTCCCGTGAAACCATTGGAATTTGTGTCAAATATCGGCGGCTGATTGGCGCCCGCTGTGCAGGTGTTTGATGTAAGTAGGAAGGAAGCGAGGGCCCTTTTTTCCCCCAGCTCCCTTTCACATTCTATTTGATGTGCGGCTCCATTTGCTCTCCCTGTGTTTCATTTGGAGTAAAACAAATTCACCTGCCGCTGAATAAACAGGAGTCCTGCGGAAATAATGAAACAATAGAAAAAAGGTTCCTATACATTTCAAGTCTACCTCTGTCTTTTTCTACTTAGAGAAGATTTTCGTCTCACTTGCCTGCTGACAGTTTTTGGCAGGGCTTTATTTTGACGGATCCTTCCACTATTTTTTATATTGGCTGCTGTTGTTCAGCCAAATGTGTGATAAATGTGACTCTAACTGCCATTGATTTTTACTTTCTCTTGCTTTAATACCCTCTAACCACACTGCTGGGACAGTTAAAGTCTGTCCAATACTAAAATATAAAATCATATCCCAGTCATTATTTTATTTATTTATTTTATATATCTGTAATGGGATTTTTCCTCTGTTTAGAAATAGTTTAGAAATCATATGATCAGCGTTGTCCATTCCATATATAACTGACACTGAACAAGGCGAGTACAGGAAACCTTGACCTTGATCTAATTTTTGTACTCTCTTATAGCTTTATTTATAATTATATATTTTGGGGGGAATTTATGCTTTTATTTTGATAAAAGGCAGTGTAGAGGGGACAGGAAAGGAAGGAGAAGAGAGAGGATTGACCTGACTTTAATTGGGAGCGTTGCTGGTCAAAGTCTTGGACCTGTAAGACCACCATGACGTTGTACTGACCATCAGTTTACTCATCCACTTGTTTGCTGAGATTTAAGGATGCAAACATGTTCACAGTTTAATTATGTTTTTTACCCCGTTTAAGCTTTCATAAGCAGCATATTAACAGTGACCATTAAGTGTTGCCATTGATGTGAAAAAAAACATAATGTACGACTGAACTACACGTCCGTCCACACCCTTACTTTTCACCTCACACACTGCTTCCTGCATTGGCACTGAATGTTGGCACTGCACGCCGATGGTGTGGTGCAGAATTGTCCAGCGTGTGCGTAATTCCTACAATGAATCCTATTTCCTAAATCCTAAAACAGCTAAAATTATGAAAAAAGGAGACGAAATTACTTGAAATTGCTGCTGGTTTTGCAGCTATGGTCAGAAGGAGCGTAGCCTGGCATCGCCAAACTAATTCATATATGGGAATTAGTCTGAAACCTCTCTGATTTCCAAGGGGGCAGCCACTCAGAGCAGCGAAACGTTTCTCTCTTATCGACATAAAGTTTAGGTCCTTTAGAGAAAATTTACCATCCAGTCCGTTTTAATACTGCCGCTGTAGCAGATTCGACCGAACGCGCCGCATCGGTGGCGGCCATCTTGGTTGTTTTCCAAAAATGTCTCAACAGCGCTCCTCTCTGTCAGTCATCGTATTAAACCCGCCTCATATTAGATAAACGGTTGTGACTGGCTCGCCAGATACCAGCTCAGAGGAAATCAGTGTGAATGAGAGAAGGGGCCGGACGCATCTTCCAGAGCAAATAAAACATGAGCTCACAGATTCGTCTGGTTGCCAGGCTGGCAGGAAGGTGTTAGTTAACGTAGAGCGCAGGACTGTCCTTGCTCCAAGAACTGAGCCTTTTGTTAATGGACTTTTGCTTTCTGCTCACATGCTTCAATGGTCTGTATTTCTTGTCGTCTGTTACCGTTCCAGAATCCTCCCCTGCTGGGAGAAGCCCTGATCTTTGTAGTTCACACTGTCCTCCCCCTCATCCAGCAGTCCTACTCCAGTCAACTGTGATCCTATTTCATGCAGAGGGAGAAGAAGAGGAGCAAGAAGAAGAGTGAGAGAAACGGGAAAAAAGGCGGCGAGAGAAAGCGGAGATCCGCTGGTGTGTGTCCAGCTTTTTTTCCCCCCGCGTGACCGTTTTATCTCTTCAACGGCGTCTTAGTGTTGCTCTGTGTGTGGCCCCGTGCCTTTTTAAGCATGTGCCCGTCACGCAGGATAGCTCCCAAAGCCTCGAAACAAACACACCAACGCACATTTTGGACGGCAGAAACATCTTTCTCTCCCACTCTCCCCTCCCCTCCCCTCCCCTCCACCCCCTTCCCTTCATTTCAGTTCGATGGCTGATGGTTTGTGCAGAGCTGTGGGCCTACAGTACTTTCATGATGTGAGCCAAACCCATCTGGGACTCAATATCCTGTTTACCAGCTCTCAGCACTCTGAAAACCACAACAATACAGAGCTGAGGCAGAAGTTCAGAACTCATTACAGTTTGTTCAGGTCACGGCCAAGGTCGAAGTCTTCTCCCTCTCCGTTACTCTGCCCCGTCGTCTGCAGACTGCAGACTCTGTTACTGCTGCTTTTTTTTTCTCTCTTTTTCCAATCTATACATGTTTTCATGTCATGCTTTGTGAGCAAATCTCCCACATCAGA
Source organism: Lateolabrax maculatus (assembly GCA_031216445.1). NCBI lineage: Eukaryota > Metazoa > Chordata > Actinopteri > Acropomatiformes > Lateolabracidae > Lateolabrax > Lateolabrax maculatus. The sequence goes on from CM062211.1 coordinate 6,254,487, forward strand.
GGTATTTTGGTCCACTGGATAATTGACTGAGCTCAAGAAAAAGTGAGCTATTTGACACCGAAGATTTGAAATGTTATTAGAAAAATAAAACCATCTGATGTGGTGGGTTCCTTTCAAATTGTAGTTTTACTGTGACCCAGCCAGCTTTCATTTAGCACATGTGCTGCGGCCAAACCTCGACTTTAGTTAGTGATTTCCTGCATTTCCCTGAACGTCTCGGGAAAATACCGGAGGTGATGGCCGTCAAGAAAGTAGTACCCTAGTTAGCTGCAAAACCTTGCACAAACACACACACACAGACACACTCTATTCGCTCGTGCATTTGTAAATAGATACACAAAGAAGCCAATAGGGAGGGAAGGGTCGGTGTGCAGCTATAAAACTCAAACAGTATGGCCACCAGGACACTAACTTAATCTCTGTGTAGCGATTAGTTTTATAGTGACGTTAAGACGAGCTTTTCCAGTGTATTTCAGCCCTGGATACAGTGTGTTGAGATCACCTGTCTGCCTGTTAGAAATCAGAGGTGGAAACAGGCTTTGATGTACAGACATGAACAACTTCACAGAGAATTTGTTTCGTTCATTAGACACGGATATACAGTATAATATGAATATATAACATTCTATCAGTGCACAAGTTACTTAAACCCACATACACATGAACAGCTTTCTGAACACAGGAGGCTGTCCTTTATTTATGACAATGGTTAAATATTCATTTCGGTGTATGTTGGTTATGTGGAAAACATACAGAGTGGCTTGCGTGTGTTTCCCTCTGGCAGAGTTTCAGCCCCTCCACGCACTGAGCTGTACGCCTGGCTTGGCTCACTCTGCACCCCGGGGCTATTAAACCCGGGGGCTGTAACCTAAAGACCTGATACTGGCAGCCTGTGGCTTTCAATCTGACCGCTTTCCCCCACTTATCTGGCAAATAAGCCGTTTTAATTGCTTACACACAGAGCCCTATCAGGCCATGTAGTGAGCATGGAGATAAGGGTTACACAGAGTCAGGCATTAGTAACAGGATGAGAGGACCGCAGAAAAACAGAGCTGCTGGGTCCCAAGAGGAGGAAGAGTCAGGAAATAGCTATGGCCATCCTATTAATTTCAAACTCACAGAGCCCTTTCTCCAGCTAACTGTAAGGCTCAGGAGACAGCTGCTGTTCAACGAAATCAAAGGAAATTTGAATCATTTCCTTAAGGTGACAGTTTGCAGAGTACCGACATCATGAATGGGCAGACTGGGAGTAACAAATGTGTAAAATCACACAGGTTATCGAGCAAACCGACCTCGACAACTCCTTTTCTGTGGATTTGTGCAGATAAAACTGAGAGAAAAATGTGAAACATTTGCAGTTAATTGAGAATCTTAATTAGTCCAGCTGCCAGGAATTTATCATACTGACATTGGTGCGCAAACACAGTAGGCACAAAACAAGGACACAGAACAGCATGAATGGCAATGCTTCAAATTTCTAACTTCTTTTCAAATTAGACCACATGGGTAATTTAAACAGGAATGTATATGGATTTTTCAAAGCTTCATTTTGGCATCTTAGTGTTTTTTAGCTGGCATCCAGTCAATTCACAGGCTCCAGCGACCTTCCTTTCCAAAGAGATTTGGATTGTTGAAGTTTCTCTGTGTATTGTTTTGACCCATGTGGCCCGCATGAAGAGCTAGTCAACACAGCGGCTGGGTAAATGTCAGCTACACTAGGCTTCTAATGAGAGCAGAGACTAAGGAGAGGGCTGACACCATCACAGGCTCTGTGCTGAGAGGCTCATTTACATTCTACCAGGCGACAGCTGGAGATATGGGGAGAGGGAGAGAGATGGAAACAGAGAGGGAGCGAGAGGCAGCAGGAAAAAAAAAACATGTTCGTTTTTTCGGTTCGCAAACATCTTTCAGAAGCGATACGATCTCATTGGTTGAGTTAAACCTCAGAGGGTGGAGTCTAGATGGATTTCTTTCTGGTTAAAGCTGCACAAACCATTTTTTTTGTTTTAACAATGGAACAAATCAATTGGAAACAATGTTGCTCATAGTGACAAACCTCCAGTGAATTCTGACCGATTCTGCAGTTTCCCCTCAGCTCTGTGGAGCATTTTAGCATCTTTCAAATTCTTGTTCGTTTTAACTTTTTGTTTCGGTTCACCGCTCTCATTATAGATAAAGTTAGCAACGAGCTGGTGAACACAGTGGAGCTGAGAAAAAGCCAGATATAAAAAGCCAGATATAAAAAGCCAGATATTTCTCTCCGGAGTTGGTAGAGACCAAAAAAGAGCTACAAGGAGAATGAATGTCGGATGTGAATTCGCCAGCTGGACATAAACACAACTCTATGTTGCTACACTAACGTTGCTCAGGGTCCGCTGGATGTGTAAATAGGAAACTGTTTGTTAACATGTTATAAGTATCAACTTTACGAGGTGATAATATGTTAATGCTGTGTTTACAGCTTGTTGCACTGCCCCCAAGTTGTCAAAAAAAAAAAACAGTTAATGCCGATAAAAGTAACTTTAGACTGAACTATGGGTAGAAGTTGCCAAAGAATTGTGCCACAGCTAAAACCACGAATGCAATACTTTATAAATCACTCTTCATTCTTTATGTTACGGCTAGACAAGTGAACGCAAGTGCAAGACACAGAGACAGGAGGGGGAGCGTGAGGTGAGAAGAGGGGGGTCCCGGTGACGAGGTGAGCCGGGGAAGGAGGCGACCGAGGGCGAGAGGGGCCGACGGACGAGGGGACGGAGGCTGGCGGAGCTGACACCGAAGAGGGAGGCGGACGAGGCAGGACGTCCAGAGACAGGGGCTGGAGTCGGGATGAGGTTAACTGCTGGAACAGCGAAAACAGGTATAGGCAGAACGCTGACGGAACAGTAACAAGAAACAGAGGCTGGAAGCGTGACTGCCTGCATGAGCGGTCTGCGATCTGGCGGCGCGGAGTCTGAACCGCGTACTTATGGCAGGGCTAATCAAGATGAGTGACAGCAGGTTGCCTGACTCTCGCACACCCGTCTCCACATCCTGCACATAACCACACTCTCACTCGAGGTGGAGGAGAGAGAGAGAGAGAATGAGCGGCCGCAGGCCAGGTGGAAGTGGAGGCCGAAGCGGAGGGCGTAACAGTGTGTTATCGCGTAGGGAGGAGCGATGTGTCACGTGTTCGTCCAAATTGCTTATGAGAAAGATGGCGGATGTGTGCGGGAACTGCCTACTCTTAGCTGAACATCACTATCAGTTCTGTTTGCGGACATCATGGTGCCAGCCCGGGCCTCCTCTCTTAACTGCTCAGCTGGCGTTGATCTGAACGTATCCACACGTCCACTGGAATTGAAGGAGGAAGAGTTGCCCACCCTGGGAAGAAGTCCCTTTCCTGTTCCACTCCACGCGACTCCGTGGGCTTTGTTGAGGAATGGCAGGGGCCGTGATGGCCACGGTCCCCAGTGCACCCGCTGGAGGATGTTCCTCCCCCGATGCTGCCCTCGGTTTGCATGGTGACCCCTGTGTTGGGAGATGCCGCCGAGCGACGAAAGCGGGGCTGCGCCACTCGGGAAAACAGCCAAAGCCCCGCCACAGTGACAGGAACCAGCACATCGCTGCCATTGTTGACACAGTGTGTAAGATCCGGTCTGCTAGCGCCCCCTTGTTTTGGAGATGGAAAATTCAGCCGTGTTCGCCAGTTACACATCTGGCTGAAAAGATACTGTAGCAGCAGGGACATCCTCTCTGTGGATAGTTTAACTTCATTCCTGAACAGACCCGAGCTTTTTAAGAGTGATGGTCTCTATAATGGCCGTTCCTATCCCAACGAGACGCTGAAAACATTTTACATGCGTTTATTTCTAGTACATTAGACTACCGTTTTCCCAAACAATCAATTGTCAAACTACAATGAACTCTGCTGCCAGGCTTTTAATTAGACCAAGAAAGAGAGAGAGCATATCACCGCAGTTTAACTAACCTGCACTGGCTCCAAGTATCGTGTAGGATTGATTTTAAAGTTCTTATACTTGTTTACAAGACTCTTAATAGTTTGGGACCGGCCTACATTATAGGCCTCTTAGATCCTCTGCTGCCGGTTTTTTAAATACAAATTATCACACAAAGAAGAAAATTGGTAGCTCAGTCTTTTTTAACTATGCACAAAAACTATGAAATTCCCTACTCAAAGCTTTAAGAGATGCAAGCTCTCATCATTTTTAAATGACAGTTGAAAACGTATTTATTCAACACAGGCCTTAATGAAGTCCCGCTCTTCCTTTGTTTTGTTTTTGTTCTTGTCTTTTGCATATTTTATTGTTCTTATGCCTTCCTTTGTTTTATTTCTTTCACATATTCTATGGTTTTGAGCATACCTGTTTTTGCTGTCTGCTTCCTCTTTTGTTACTCATTTAATTGCTTGGTTAGTATTGCGTTTGTATTATTTGTTCTCTTGTTTCTTCGCTTCATTGTACAGCACTTTGAGCTACGCCACTGGCATGAAAGTGCTATATAAAAGTTTGATGATGATGATGATGATGATGATGATATTATTAATGAACTGAATGCGTCATTGATATTGCTCATTCCTAATACATTTTCATAACCACCATTTTGGGAAACACATTTATTTGCTTTCTTGTGAGAGTTAGATGAGAAGATCAATACCATCAATACTCTCGTGTCTGTGCGCTAAATATGAAGCTGGAACAAGCGGCTGCTTATCTTAGCTTAGCATAAAGACTGGAAACAGCCAGTCTGGCTCTTTCCAAAGGTGACAAAATCTGTTACATAACAGGTCATATCTTGTTTGTTTAATCTGTACAATAACCTAAGAGTTTAAATGACAAGTTGTGGTTTAACATGGATTTTATGTGCGGGACTATTTCTTGGAGTCTTGTTGTCACTGTGTGGTTGGTAAGCAACCAGTGGAGACTCTAGGGAGTGACTGTGCCTTGTCTAGGAGTAGTTTGGCCGCTTCATATTTACTGCACAAACAGAGAGCGGTGTTGATCTTCGCATCTAATTCTTAGCAAGCAAATAAATGTATTTCACAAAATGTCAAACTATTCCTTTGAGAATTTATTTTCCCACTCTTTGTTAATTACTCAATCACATGCATGTGAAATAAATGATGCTCCTCTCGTTTGTTCTGCAATCAGAGCGACTCTTTGTATGTGTATCTTCCCTGAACTAATAAGGTAATACTGTAGCTGCACACATGTACACATCAGCAGAGAAGCAAAGACTGCATGCACTAAGAAATGTGTTCACATACCCTGAACGTGATCCAATGTCAGAGGATGACAACAGAACGTTGTTTGCAGAGACAGTCTCCCTGCTCTTTAATGAAATAAAAAATGGGTACAACATACAAGAGAGACTCAGTCCTATTGATGCTAATATCAATACTCAAAACAACACTTAGTATTAATACTTCAGGTATTGATCCACTCAACCCTACACTGATAATGAAGAAAAAGCATGGCGCAAGTGAGCAGAAGGCTAATATTAGAAAGCCTCCAGCAGACCAGCCCTATTAGCCCACAGTCATCTAGATAATCTAGTTGATGACATTTCAACAATTTGATCCCATGATAATCTATGAATAAGAAAATAAGTCAGTGTATAATTATATATGGTATACTGTGTAGCTATATACACTGTATATACTGTGTGTGTGTGTGTGTGTGTGTGTGTGTGTGTATATGTATGTTAACCAGGGTTTGTCCTTTGCTTTCATGCTTGTATTTAATGATCAAAATGTGTTTTGTTAGATTTGCATTTCTGCATCTGAGAAATAAAATAAAAGAGCCATATCTGCTCTACTGTAAGCCTATAGTGTTTCATCAAATGTCACGCAGAATCTCCTTTATTTCCATGGGATTCTGCTTTCTTACATCATCTGCCATTCTTGCAATCTGGAAAAAAATAAAAATAAAATAATAAACTGAATTTGTGATGGAGAATCAGGAGCAGTGGAGGCGGTGATGAATAAACTCTACATCACGTCCTTGCCTCTGTAGCTCCCTATCCTCTCTGGCTCAACGTCAGGCTACTATACACTTGTGGGGGAGAGGAAAAAAAAAAAAAAGAGAAAGTGCAGTCACATTGGCTTGCGAGTACAGTAGCATGCCAGAAATGAGTAACAGCAAGCCTCCAGACTGCAGAGCCCACTGAGCTCCAGTCTCAAGGCTCTGGGATCTGTTGATTTGTTGATGCACATGCCAGATGTTCCAGGTGCCACTTGAGATGGTTGCAAAGCTGTTACAGTTGCCGGACAGATTCATGTTCAAATTATTCAATTAGCAGTGTGTTTTGGCCTGTGGATAGTGTCACATAATGAGAAAGACTCATAATATTTTGCTGAATTGAGCAAAACAGCTTGAACCAGAGGCGGACTGAACTGTAGACCATCAGAACCAGCACCTTAGGTCGGGGTGCTTGCTGATGTGCCTTCATCAGAGCCGAGCTGGCCGTTTTCACCTTTCCAGTCTTTGTGCTGAGCTAAGTTAGAAGCTGCAGGCGGTGGCTTCGTATTTGGCTTACAGATATGAGAGCAAACAAAACGAATAAGCGTATTTCTCAAAAGGTCAATGTTGTGGTTTCATCTGGACAACCAGTTGCAATTCCAGTAGTGTGAGACAGAGGTGACCTATATACTTATATTCTTATTTCCAATGATGATACAGATGTGTCATCATTTAATAACTATATATTCATGTTGAAGTTGTGGCACCTTTAGTTTAGGCATACACAGTAGTTATTGTAAATGCAGACTTTCATATCAGCTTTTTAATAATGACATTTGTTATATATCAGCGTCCAACACCAGAAGCCTGGCTTCTCAACCTTTTTTATAACAGGATTGTCTGATGGCAGATCACTCCAGTTTCAGTATTGTTTGTTTGGTACAGCAGATGTCATCTTTAGACAGGCTGTGGTGAAATCCCAGTCCAAAAATAAGTGATGGGCTGCACTGATGGAGGGAGTCGCATTTGTCGGTGACAGATGAAAAGCAGTGCCACACCATGCCCTGTGACCAGTCAGTGCTGGATCTGACTGTTGGAGAAGGACGACCCAGCAAGCTTCACAGCTGTCTTCTTCTCCTCCTTCGCTGCCTGCGCGCATTGGTGGAGGACTGGTTTGCTCCCGATAGGACGAACGGTGAACTGATGAATGTTTCCTTTCCAGTCACTCTGAAGGACACCGCGCAAATCAACTTCTCAAATAGTTAGCTCTAATGAGTTTAAAGAAGCATAGGAACCAATTATCGTCAAGCGCAAGGTGCTGACAGCTAATTACAAAACCCGGAGTGAGGAAACACTTGCAATGGGAAGTCAATCTTCCTAAGACAGCACACCAGACTGTTGAGAGTCATCATACTAAGGCAGTAGGCTGCTGTATGAAAATCCACCCCTCTTATCTGTCTACAACAGAGGAGACTGTCCCATCCCGACCAGGTGGGCCGTTATAGACTCACCACATCAGCCCAAACACAAATCTGCTGATGACTACTGTCAGTAATAAGCTTCTCTGCCTACGGGGAGGATTGAATCTAACTTTGTCTCTTCCGCCTGGCTGCTAACCTCCTTTGTGAGCAACAACAACAAAATGCATTGGCTAAACAAGCCTAGTTAAGTGTTTACTAAGTGGTCACAAATTAAAAATGGTTGCACCACTCACGGTAGTTCTTTTGTAGAGACCCGTTCAGACTGATTTAGACCATTTAGAGTGTTGACGAGTACATGTGGACGGGGGACATTTTTAATTGAATTTCACAAATAATACATTATAGCTCAAATTACAAAAAAGTTTTACACATTTTACACGTGATGTAACATCACAGTTGTATGATGTCTTTGTTGGCTCTGGATAGAGTTTGAAAAAATAACCCTTGTGATGTCATCAGGGTTACAGAGTTGCATTATTGGAATTGTAGGATTTTGGCTTCTTGGAGATTGACCCATACAAGAGATAAGAGAAAGTCACGGTATCTCAGACTCTGCTGCATTGGTTCTGATCATTCTTTTTTAATCTGCCTCGTGTGAGTCCCCGAACTTCATGGAAGTGGAATACTGAAGAACTACTAAAAGAAACGCCTTTCACTTGATTCAAGATAATTCGAGAGAAGTGGTATTACACTAAACCTTTGAATATTTCACTTTACGGGCAGATTCACGGGTTTTGATTTTGAAAATTATGAAACAGTGTGATTTGAGGACAGAAGAGAAGAGTGAGAGTAAATGTAAATGTTATCTTGACATCCATTTCATGAAAGCACTCAGGGTGTCAGCACACTCCAGAAATTTGCAGTTGCTTCCTGAGGTGTTGGTTTTCTTCACCAGCCTTTATTCAAAGGTGTAAGATCTGGTACATACCGATGAGCATCTGCTCAGCATAGCACTGTCTGTATTTGTAATGAGACTGAAGGATGTGTGACTGTGCACATAAGAGTAACAGAGCCCTGTTAATAAGGAACCATTGCTTTTCACAACTAAAGAAAATGGATGACAACTAACAAGAACACTTAGCTATGTAAAAAAATGTCTGTTCATTTTGCTTGGTCCTGGTTTGAATTTGAAGAGATTTGCTTCAGTGACATACGCACTATTTGCTAAATACATCCGTTCTAACATAATTATTCCTGGCATGTAAGTGAAACTCATATCAAACACTGCTGAAGTTGTTTGCCCTCTCGAAGCTGTCATATTATTTAATTTCAGAGAACGTAATCATCTGGTTCATTAAATGTGAAGCAATGTGACCTATTACATTGTATTCTGTGATTCCTCAACCACAGAGTTTGACTGCTGACTTGGTTGTTGTTAGTCTGCCCCCTCCAGTCTTCTGTCTAATAATCACAGACAAAGAGACAGTCGACTTGTTAATGTGTGGGAGCTGAGCTCAGGCTTGGTGTCTTCGAAAGCTTAACGAAGCCTTGCGGTCACGGTGTTGTGTACAGATATCCAATAATTTATCAGAAATTCATGACTCAATAGCATGCCATGATTTTAGGAGTTGTTACAGGGGTATTAAATAATTATCACTTTTACTGACTGCTGTTGGCAGAAGTAGGAGATGCAATAACATCAATTAGGTTCATCTCCTCCAACAGAAGTCTGGAGAACCACCAGCACAATCTCCATTCTGTTGGGCTACGGTGGCTTGACACAAAAAGACCCTTTTTAACACAAAAAAAGGTACAAAAACAAAACTTCCTTTTATGCTGTTCTACAATAACACACTAATAGGGATTTTCAGTATATATATATACACGGTTTGTGACTCATTAAGTTATTGAAATTGTGTCTGTGTGTCCTCTGCTTATGTTTATGTTGTGGTCTGACTTCTGCATGGGCAGAAACTGACTGCTGCTCGCACCTCGCAGGACCATTTCAATGATTCAGTGTTTATGACAGATATTAAGCTGCTCTCTTTGTGGAATCTTTTCTCTCCTGTCTTTCCATCCTTATTGTCCTTATCTACTTGTAACTATCGAATAAAGTCAAAGGAATGACGTAATGAGCAAGCAAAAATGTAAACCAATATGTATTAAGGGTGGAGTTTTACACAGAAACTGCAAATGTGTGGATTTTTCAAGGACAGAAATTTCACACCTGGTAGTGTTGGCTCACTGAGGCTGATGAACAACCCTGTTATCTATTTCAAACATTTTGGGCAATAAGGCAGAAAAAGCTGTTATAAATCTGTCCTCACCAGATAATATACAGTCGATACACATTTGTTGATTGACTGTACCCCACCAGATGCTTGTATTCGCATGCAGTTGAACCTCTGTGCTGAACCTCATGCTTTCCAGACTTGCGACATGCTGAGCGCCATCATTTACCCGTCCAAACAGCACGTCAACAGCTCGCAGAGTGACAGACCCTTTCATTTCAGCGTTTCAAGAGATTCCAGTCGTCGGTTTACCAAGTGCGTAGAGTCATGTGGCTGTGGAGGTTTTTAAAGGGAACTTCTGAGTGATAGTAATGAGCTCTAGGAGACAGCAGCGCCGCGGTAGTAACCGGCACGGCGCCCAATTATCTGCTAGCACCTGTCGAAGTCGGTCGTGGCTGTAAGGAGTGGCGCTTTCAGACGGCATGAATGCATTCCCACCCCTCTGCTTTCTACTGTATGTCCTCTACTCTCTCATAATGAGGGGGGGGGCTCTATGAAAGGAATTCACTTCTCTCTGGATAATCTGTATTTCCAAGCAGTTTTAGATGAACATCAGATTTGGATTTGGCCCTGACTGGCTCTGCTCATCAAAGAATTACTGGAATCAGTCCAATCAGCGTGCAGCATTAAAACAGGAAGGATTCCGCTCAGCAGGTTTTCCTCATTTGAAATAGAAAAGCTGTTGTGGACTTCAAAGTCGCATTCAGATGCACCAAATCACACAGAGACGACAGGGGAGAAGCAAACACAGACGCCAACCTGATTAACTATTTCATGAACTTGTTTTTTACACAGCGTAGTTAAGATGCGGTGCGTTCACGTGCACTGAAGTAAACAAGGGATTAGGATAACCAGACTTCCCCAGCTGTCACCTGTTGAAAGTCGATTGCTCGGCCAAATACGCACGATATGCATGAACTGTAGCGATGTGTTATTATATTCAATATACTTCCATCCAAAGTCAGACGAAAACTGAACTAACAAAAATGAACCTCAAGAAGTCAAAATAAGTTGGAAATGTGACCATTTCTATTCGTACGTTTAGGGATTGGTGTCCAATCATTTCTGTAACCTTCCGTAAACCGACAATCCCACATCCACTTCCTGCCCTGATTGGCTGGCTGTGTGGAGTTGAGAAAGTAAGCAGAGTTTCTCTCTCTAGCGCTCTTTTTTCATTCTTTACCCAATAATTTCTGTCACTTTTAATGGAAACAAAAAGCCAGGGTGGTCAGGGTGGAGGGATGGACCCTGTCTGGCAAAGTATAAATCATTTTTATAACACGGCTAAAGAAATTAATCCTCTGACATCTTCATGTCAAACTTGCAACTTTTAATTTTCAAACTTTGTAGTTTTGTACGTTTGAATTTAGTTTCTCTGGTGTGTCAGACTAACACACACACACACACACACACACACACCCCTCCCTCTGGTCCTCCCTTATTTTGTTGATAGATGGTGTAATAACTTGCTGAAATGTAATAAATTGTCTTTACATGGCCTACAAATGCAATAAAGTTTGGTGAGGCAATCAATTCTCAGATAACATAACATCACAGTATTACATTATCCTGCTATCATATCTCCATGTGAGGCATAACATAATGTTAAATGATGAGCCAATAATACTATTAAGAATATTAAGGGGCCATTATTGTGATGAAATTCTTCCTTTTCCTTACAACTTGTCACATTTTATGTAGTATTATTATTGCACTTCTAGTCATAAATGTGCAACAACTTAATTAGCTCTATTAATAATCTGTTTTTTGCCAAAGCACAGAAAAAAATCTCACTTTTGTCTCCTTTAAATTGCTACAATAAATAATGTCAACACTGTCATGTTTTAGACCAGTCTGAATGAGGTAAATCACTTCAATGGCATTAGGAACAATAATAAATAATTAATAAAAGTTAGTTGCTTCTGGAAAACTTCTCGAACAAAGCTAGAGCAGCACAAAGTGTGAAAACTTTAGCATGACTATTATTTAAATCTGCAAATGTCCACAGACTAACAGATTTGCGGACATTTGCAGACTCCTGCTGTCCTAAACACACCATGCCCTCTGAGTCCCTGTCATTCCTAACACCAGACGCATTCAAATAGCATATATTTTCCTAATCTCGGATGTGAATTGTACGCTGAATTCCCTGCAACAGCGATTGGATTCTTTAAATGAGGAATTTCATATTTTTGCATTCATTGTCATACATTACATTTTCTCGAAGACCGGGGCCACCATGTTCTTAATCACTTGAATCCACATGCAATCTGGCTCAGCCATCTTAGCCAGGGCCGCGGATCCATTAGTCCCTTCTCATTTCAGGGGGAGGGCTGCCAACCCATTAGTTCTGCTATGCTCTGCTAGATTTCTATATCCTTCCATTTCAACATTTTCTGCAAGAAAATGGGAAAAGTTGCGGATTAATTCTAACTAATCCTCCATTTTTCTATTGCCTTTAATTACTTGTTCTGGCCCCTGACACTCTGAATGGTCATCAGCAATAAGTTGACTTAGCAGGGTCCCATCTTATTGTCAAAGAAAACGGTCTTGTGTCTGTGTTTAAGGGTTATATCTTGAGGCTTTAGCCTGGCATTAACACCCCTCCAAGCACACACACACACACACACGCGCACACACACACACACACACTCTTTGATTTCTACTTGGGGGAGAGTTTCAGCTGGATGTTTTTGTCTCACTATTGAGCCATGTTAACACCACCCGAGTCGACTCTTGTCCCTTTTGATGGATTTCCACTCCTGCAGAAAACCTATTTTCTCATTCCACGGACCTTTAGTTCAATTTAACTCTCATCGCTCATTATAAACAGACTAAATTCAGACGCTGATCACACTGAACAGTCGACTGATCTGGGCTGGTTGGAAGTGTCCCCACACTGCTCCGGTTTTCGTACCTTGGGCTCAGTCCTCCTTGCTTCTTGCTATCTGCAGCGAGAAGATTGAACATGACTGGGGAAATATGGCCTCCGAGAGCCGCTGTGACCCCCCCCCTTCCCACTTCCACCCGCCGGCAGTCACACAGCACACAAGTCAATGTGACCGCTGAGGCAGAGCAGCCTTTTCATACCGCTAACGTTCAAAGCAGGCCCAGACGACCCGATGAAAGCAATCTAATACCACAAATTAGCCTGTCACTTAGCCTGGATTATAAGCCTCACGAGGACCACGGCTAAAATAACTTGAGCCTCGTTGTTCCGTGATGTAAAACAGCAGAGAGGGCAGTGTAACCAACAACAAGAAAAAAAAAAAACAGGTGCAATTTAATTTTTAAAGCCCGTGTGCTCTGCTGAATCGCTTTGTGTAATTAAATTGATTTTTTTTTTACCCCTCCCCTTCCTCAGCGTCTTGCCCTGGCTCCTCTGTCCCCGGCAGGCCTCTGCGGCCCTTGTTCGGGGGCCGCCTCTGCCGCTGTGCTTCCTCGCTGACACGTGAGAGAGGTCGACGTCAGAGAGCAGGAGATGAGAGGACGCGAGGCGCTGGTGCTTTACGGCATGCGTCGGCGGCGCTCGTCACTCGTGGCGCCGTCATGACCGTCGTCGGTGTTGTACTCCAAAGACGGTCGGAGTGTAAATACAACCTGTGCAGAAGTGTGTGAATCAGTTCTGATAAGCTGGCAGGGCGGCCCTCTCTCTCTACGATTTCTTTTTCTCCCTGTAAGACTCTCTTTCTCTCCCGCCCACATACATTTGTCCTACTAAAATTACAAAAACATTTAATTGGTTAGACTCACACCACTTCGCTTCAGTCTTAGTTCTAACGGAACAAACCCTAAATTCTAAAGAGTAAATGAACGCCAACAAGCAGCGTTTCATTGCCCTCTCTGGTTTAAAGTTTCCAGTCTGTTTCACCTGAAGAGCGCTCTGTTGCACCTGTAACCACACCCAACAGTGATGTCACAGTGTACTGACACATCCTGGAGTACACCTGTACATCGATAAGATCATTTTAAGGAGGCCAGCTAAAAAAATACTTTATGTTTATAGCTCCTGTGAAGTTCCTCTTTTTGTAGGTTTGGCCATCATTTCTATTGGTTATGATAATATCTTGCTCACAACAGAAATTGCAGGGATTTGGAAACGCGGCAACATCATTACAAAAGAAACAAGTGGCCAGACCATCTGACAGGTTGTAAAGGAGCAAACAGTATAGCTAGTCTTATCTAAACCACTTCATTGACAGGTATAGTGTAGTACAGGGAACAGATCTGAAATGTCAGTAACAATCCCTCACTACACAAGAAAACTGTGCACGCACAACGACCAGTACTGTGCTCCACACTGCAGGTCAAAGTTGAACCGAGGAAGTCTGATGTTTTCAATGGGCACTGGTCGCGTCTGTTTCTCTTCCAGAAAGGTTTGATCTCGTGACCTGTTGGGTCACGAAACACAAAAAGTCAAATGACCAATTTGCAATGTTGTTGTGTTTCCAGATCCAAGCAATGAACTTAGTATTACTAATAGGAATAAAGGACAAACTGAGCTTGTCGACTCCTTCGGTGTTTCAAGTGTTTCTACTGCAAATTTTCAGCAGCAAACACGCAAGTCAACTATTTTGATAATTGATTCATCATTTAAGCTGTTTTTCAAGCTTTTCTGTTTCATATCGTAAAATTAATCATTGGGGCTGGGACCATTGGTCAGAAAAACAAGACATTTTAATACATCATGTCAACCGAACTTGTGAGGGACATATTTCACAATTTAGAGTAATTGATAATTAGTGAATCGACTCAAAATAAGATCCAAGTTGGAATTATCCATTAAACGCTGTCCAGCATTTGTTAATTATTTTTAGTCGTGATTCTACATTTCCCTCAGCCGGCCCAATCTATCTTATTTAGTGATTTCTTACATTTCAAAGGGATGTTGCCAGAGAAGTGGTGTAAAGTTGCTGCAATCAGCTGCAGGTTTTACACAGAAGGCGAGAAAGACAGTGATGGCGAGAGATTTCCCAACTGACCCTGACTCAAAATCTAACCTGTCTGGTTGCTGCGTAGCGTGCTGGTCTTTTTCTTCTTCTGGGGGTGTATAAATTGGCCTCCTTGGCTCTTCGACGAGGATTTCTCCCCGTGTGAGTGTTAAACACCAGCTCAAAAAGGTGGCTGTAAAAAAGGAGCCAGCTGACGTTTTAGATCACAGAACTCCTTTGTAAGAGCTGAAAATATCTGGACAGGATGTCACATTGCCTGTGTTTGCCCAGTTAATGATCTCTATCCCACATAGACGTCCACGTGTGGAGTTGATGAAGACACTTCCTCGTCGTCGCTTAATGTGTCGTGCTGTTCATTATCATGCTATGATTCACTGGGTGCCACTTTGTCAGGAAGTGTCCACATGAAAAGTCCTGCACAAATGGGTGCTATTTCACAAATTTAGTCTGTATTTCCTCGGCTCTTTGACACGAAACCTAGGTAGAAGGCATCAAACGTGGCGCTTTGTGATGATAATTGGCTAACAGATATACCAGAGCTTGGGAGCTAATTAAAGAGTTTCATAATCGCCTGTCAACTTCTCTACTGTCACCGGTGCGGCACTGAGAAGTTTCATTAGACACCTAAAAATAGATTTTCCCCGTGCTCTGACACCTCACTCCTCACCTTTTTTTCTCATCAAAGCGTGTGAGACCCGACTCTATTCATGATTCCCCCACGCTTATTGGCTGCAACTAATCCGAGGTGGGAATTTTTGGGTTTCCGATCACACAGACTGAAGGAACTGAGCCTGTCACCAAAGAAAGCATTTATAGTCACAAGTCAAACGGAGTCGCGGAGGGGAAAAATAACAGCCTCCGTTATTTCTCTTAAACGTGGCTGAAAACTTGAGAACTCATGATCGCTCCTTTTCATATCACCCCGTCGTCTTTCTGTGTTCTTCACACTTGCGCAATTCATTTCTGAATTTAGACACACATTCTCTCCTTGTTCATGTCTGCTCACTTTATTATCCTGTTTAGCTTTACAAAGAGCAAGGCGGCTGCAGCCTTGACAGCTATTTCACACAGAGCGCGCAAATATCACAATGTTTTGATTGACACTCTCCTCCACTGTGGCTCTGTTGTTAAGTGTTTATATACCTTCCATTTTCCTTCAGCTCCATGTTGAACATGAATACAACAACTCCTGAATTTATCCTCTTAAAACACAGCACGGATTTAAAGCCAATTAAATCCGTTTAGACTTGACTAGAAACCCTTTTTTTTTTTACTCATAATGTAGCCTACTATTATTTCACAGGGTGAAGAAAACTTGCCAAAAGCTCCTGTAGGTGCTTTAACTTGTCAGGGACGAAAGGTAAGAAGGTGCAGAGGGCGAGAAAGTATCCAGAGAGCATTACGCTTTGACACGTACAGGCACAAGACTCAGGCACCATGGCTGTTTGTTTAATAATGATGATAAATGGCGGGCTGCCTCAGTGTGTAATGTATTCCTATTCTCCTATGTGGTTTCTTAAATAGCTTTTCTTCCTTATTTTTTAAGAGAAGTGGGCCCTGCTGTGAATTTGAAATGAATAGCAGTTGTGTTACAGTGTCAAGATTTAGCTGTAATTTGATTGTTTAAATAAACCACATTGTAAAGCTCCATCTAAACAAAACTAATCCCATCAGGTTCTTATTTGTTCTAGCAAAAGTGCATTTTCTCAATAATCTACCAAACTTGCAACCGTTTTGGGTTTTTCACAAACTTCCATAACTTTGTCACTAATTTAGCCACAAATCCACACAAATACTGCTACAATATACACATTAATTATACACGTTTATTGAGCACTAGGTACAATTAAATAAATGTCTGTTCTATGTATTTATGGATACAATTTCTAGAAATACTAAAAGGTACAACTAAATTATATATATATATATATATATATATATATATATGTATATATATAAGCTTAGTGTTCATGAGCTTGATAGCACAACAGTGGACCTGAGCGCAGCCATGTTGCGATGGCCAACAGTGACTGATTTATGCTTGTTCATTTGTGTTCACTAAGTACCTGCAGTTACAATAACACGACATAATTTGTATAGACACATAAAATGTAATAGACCACATGGAAAGATATCAATATGTGTTGATTTTGTAGGTCAATCAGTGTAAATATAAGTAAGGGGTTTCTAAAGACTGTTGAATAAATAAGTATAGTGTTAATATATAGAAAATAAATATAATTTCAATAATAGATAAAACCTCATATAAAGCATCCTTTAGGAACAAACGTTGTTAACCTCTTCTTTATTTCCTGTCTCTCTGTCCACTGTCAGCCAAACTAATAAACACAAAATAACTTTGAAAATAGTTTTTAAAAAGCCATCTTGCACCACATGTAACATGAAAACCACAGTCCGCCCGTTTGTTCTCTGACACAGAATGTAATTTCTCTACTGTTATCACTCTGGGACAAAAGAAAAATGGCATTTAATATTCTGATACATGTAAAATCAAAAAGCCTGTGATTCAGCTCTGGCTTATCACATAACTGACAGCCGAGCCCAGGGACAGCGAAAAAGGGCTCAAACTCAGGTTGCCGTGTTCTGTTACCCTCCCCTTTTATCCCAAATAACAACTCCAGCAACTGCAACAAATGTAGTTATAATCATTTTCTTTGAGTCGGCAGAAAGACAATAAGCACTTCAGCCAAATTAATTTAATCAAATCAAACATCCCAACGCATTCAAAACTGCAATAGCATGAAATTGTGACCCACAAAACTGAAATTAAATCAGACGGAAAGCTTCCTGCTGACTCCCACACACCTGACTGACTGTCAGGGATAAATATAATTTTTCATACATCATTTATTTATTATCCTCCATGTTGTTCTGCAGTCATTGAGCTGACACACTCATCCACAGCGACAGAGGAATTCAGCGGCTGGCACAAGGACACCAGCTGTCACAGGGATCAAACCCGTGTCCTTCCAGTTACAGGGTGGACCGTGTAGCCACGAGGACACACTGACACCACAATGTGACATTGACGTAGTTTTTGAAAGAGCTGACACTTGGTGATTTAACCTACTTTGGACCTTGATGCAGTTTTGACAGTTTGACTTCATTTCCTGCATGTCCTTCATAAAACTGTTTGGGTTTATGAAATTGGACTCTTTTTTGAATGCTGTGCTCGGAGCAGTTCTACTCACTTTTGACTTTTATATTTTGAGCACTGAAGCTAGTAACTGATGTTTTGTGTCGATAACCTTTTTATAGGCAATTTTATAGTTGTATTTTTCATTTTTACAATAAGCTACGTTGGCTTTCAGATCCTTTACCTGAGTAAGAAATTAAAAGTATCAATACCACAGTGTTTAAAATACATAATAAACTTTTGCAGGTAACGTAAAAGTACAGCTTTTTGTCCCAATAGTATTTCTATAGACTATTTGTTTCTATGTTGTGATTTTTTTTCTTACTATTCACAAAACTATTTCACTGACCTCTAAATCTGCAAAGAAAATAACATTTCACAGCTGGTTCCCCCCCTAATTTTTAATTAGTTCAGTGGTGGAGGATTTTAATTTTAATAAAGAATTTTTTCGACATTTTGGGGAAAAGCACTGATCCCACTCCCATGACTGTGCAGCTCAACATAAAGTCTGGAAGGCTTGACTCTGTTCGTAGGTAACAAAATCTGCCTTACCTGCACCTCTAAAGTTAATTAATTAAAGGGCTATGTCTCGTTTGTTTAATTCATACAAAAAGAAGAGTGTAAAAATTGCACATTGTACTTTTACAGTAGGTTATGTGCCAGGTTCCTCCCTGCTTCCAGTCTTTGTCATATGCTAAACTACCTGGCCGTTGGCTCGAGCTACATATTTATCGGAGCGGTTGATCTTTTCATTTAAGTTTCGTGTTTTTCCCCAAAATGTCAAACTATTCTTTTAAGTAAAAGTAGAAAAACCTATTAGCAAATTGTACTTAACGTATCAAAATGCAGAAAAGTAGCCCCTATGTGTGTTATAGTTTATCATATATTATTTGAATTAATACTGATTGTTATATGGTTCTATTTGGTCGGGATGGGGCTCATTTTAACTTTTTATATCATGTTTTATGTTCAACATTCATCTCATCGTATTTTATAAGCTAAACTAAACTCTAGCTCAGCTATAAGCAAATTTTGTGTTAACATTTTAAATCTGTAAACTAATCAGCAACTCTAGCTGTCAAATAAAGGTAGTGCTGTAAAAAGTACATTTCTCTGAAATGTAGTGGAGTACAAGTGTAAAATAACAAAACTTAAATGACTTAAATTAAATATGATGATGTGAATGAAATATGAATGACTGATATCAGCTCAGCCCCAGCTTTCCTGCTCTCTAATGTGACACAAGCGTGCCTATTTTTACTAAAACGTTAAGACTCTGCTCATTGTTAATTCATAAAGCCTCAGCTAAGAGAGCAATTACAGCGAGGCAAACAATAGGCCGTTGTGTTATGAGATCTTAACTATAAAAAGAGAGGAGGCTGGTTTTAGAGAGGTACACTGTGATCTGTTTGAACGCTGCCACGCGCTGACGGTGCCAGGCAATATTTGAAGGTGGGGTTAGACTGAAATAGCACACTGGAGCATGAGACGGTGATGCATAGACACTTTGATCAAAGGAAAACTAAGGTTGAGACCATTTGGCTGTTGCGGTTTTCATGAGCGCGGCCTCTCAGATAGCATCTCGACGTGTCGTTACGGAAGGTCGTTTTGGTGGTTAACTCTCTGAAAGGGCACTCAGCATCAGTGTCGGGTAACAGCGCTGATATTTGCCCCGTCTACGCTTCTTCTTTGGTGAAATTTGAAATCAAGGCCTTCCTCGCTCGGGCTCCATTCACGCCGCAGCTGGAAGCCTTCCAATCAGTTTCCCCCTCACCAGCGACTGGGAGATTGCATTTTTATAATCAGTGTGAGCAGGAAAAAGCTTGTATCACTTTTTTTTGCAGTTTTGCTCAGAACCAGATGGAATCGGTTGATTTTCGGCCGCGGGAGTCCTGAGACATCGTTTCTGCCAGCTTTGCTGAGAAACATTAGCACAAAGGACAAACTAGACGCTGCAATTAAAAACAACCGACAAAACATGCAGCACGATTGGTGATTGCCGATTCGGGAAAATTCGGGAAAATCCTTCAACTAAAATCTGTTAGACACAATTGAGGGAAACAAAGATACAGAGACATATTTATTGCATGTGGATATTTCACACGGCTGTCAGGTTGTTGGGTTTGTGATATGGATTACATCCTAGAGCTGAAATGAACAGTCGTCTGAAAATAATCAGATATGAGCACGAAAGCCTGAGGAGTGAACCGAGCCACTTGCAGTGTCTTATGACAGAATTTGGATTGTGAGTCAGGACAATGTGCTGAAGCCGGGGCTCCTTTTATAGTCCTAAATTCATACATCAACTTCAACACGGACCTGACAGCTGTCTTGTCGTGTTTATGAAGTGAACTGAGCGGGATTTGTGGCAGATGCTTCACAGAGCGCGTGACAAAGAGTGGGCAAACTCCCCTTGTTTGGCGTGACAGGGTTGAGAGCCTCACTCCTCAACTGTCAGAAGGGAACATCTGTGTTTTGGCGAATGAGCGATGTTTATTCCGCGGCGGAGCAATCGGCTCCCTGCAGCCGTCCGAGGTGACAGTCTCTGTCACGGTCCAAGTAAAGAGTGAGATCAGATGGAGGGAGGGAGGGAGGGGGGGAGAGAGGGTGGGAGTAATCCCTGTATCGAATCCAGCTGCAGAAACAGAGAGGGAAAGTCCAGCTTTTTATGGTTCGGTTTCACTCCTCCCGCCCTGCAATCTGTGATACTGTGGATTACACACTTGCCTTGAGCATTTCAAGGGTGCATCTTCCTACAATTGAGGGAGACTGGAAATTGAATCTTACACTTTTAAAATGATTACTGCCCCGAAAGCTAAACACATTACGTTTTACTACTAAAGCTGCTTTACAGGCAAGATATTCATGGAAAAATACGCCAGTCTTAGAGGCCTTAAAGGGTCTGAAACATAGAAGAACTGAGACACTGAAAGTCCCTCTCCACTCTGTTATTGCTACTTTATTTGGATGTTTGACCTTCACTCTGCAGACTTTGATACCAGAGGTTTTCAAATTAATTTGCTGAAGGTGGAAAGTTTCTCTGTGCTCACCTTAAATCTCAGTTTTACTCTCCACTCGCCAAGGATTTGTGACGACACAGCTATTTTGGAAGCCAATCATGGTCAAGCATTAAACGTGGCATAATAGATAATGAGATTTAAAACCTCCAGTGCACAAACACTTAACATTTTTCAGTGAAGTAGACATCTTATGTCCAGCAGTTCTGAGAATTTTTAACTAGGTAATTTTTGTAGAAAAATTATATCAGATACAATTTATTATCCGTAAATATCTACCCTTTTTTTTTTTTGGTACTTAACCAACACCGGACTTGACACAAAAGGTTCATTCTTAACAAAACATCCAACAGGCTGCCCGACACAGCATGCTGAGCTCGCTGTCCACAGTAAGCTGACCTCCACCCACCACACACTGAGGAGATGACATTTAGTTCACTGATGTTACTTCACAGTGTTTCTGTCTAATGAAGTCCTGCAAATGAGGTTGTGGTTAGAACATAAATTTTAAAGTCCAGGCAAAAAGTGGCATAAAACATCCTTGATGTAGAGTGTTATTCATATTAAAATGCTTTTGGACTTTACACTCTGGAGTTATTGGAAATGTTTGGATGGCACCTTACACACCGATTAGGCGTCGTGGCTGGTGTGATCCCATCGCAAGATGGTCTCTAGTACTTTACATTGCGTCCTATATACAGTAGTTTGGTCACTTGTCTCGCCACAACAATCATCTTTAGTTCTCAAATGTTGAGCTAAGAGACGAAGAAAGGAAAATTCTGCCGTAGCTGATTTGTACCATTTTATTGTCATAAAATACATTATTGCACATAAGATATTTCTTTTTAAAAGGTTTGGATGCTGTAGAAATGATTCACATTGTGGTTACAATCACCTCTAAAACTCTTCCTCAGCCTGAAGGTAAAAGATGACTTCCCCAGTTTTTTTCTCTCCTTTGCAAACAATATTTACTATTAATAGGCCAAGGACGAACGAGTCCTTTACTCGCTAATGAAAAGTATTGAGGCTTTGTGTAAGCCCATCAATGTAGGAAAATAAGTGACACAAATGGGACAACAATGAGAAAAGAGGTCAGAATCAGGATCTACTTGCAGTCCTTGATTTCACTAAAGTGTTCGCTACCACTCTGCCATATCAAATACACCTTTATATTCAGCTTCCTCTTACATCTTAACACAACATTTTCACTGAGAAATCTTAACTGCTGTTAGGCAGAGAAATATCGTTTTATGTACTGTCTGTTAGTCCCAGTGTTGCCTGCTTCCGCTCTTTGTCAAACAAAATAAAGTAGTCACTCTAAATCTTTGTTAAGCTCTCACCTGCCTGTGCGTACAAACACAGAATTTGAAGACACATCAGAAATCTGCCACCAGAGTCTATCTCGGTCATGGAAAATCAGTGTAGAAATGGCTGATAGTTAATTATATCTTAAACAACCAGGTTGGAAACAGAGAGGCTGCTTAAATAGGTGTGTCTGTGCTGTACATTAACTGCTTGGTAATGTAACACTATTTCACATAGTAGGTTACTATATCAAAAAAATAGCCTAATGTTCACATGCAGACGCTAACTTAGACTAAGTAATGACTGACTCCAGGTTTTTAGTAGGTATATTAAATCAAAAAAAGGCTAAATGAAGCACAAACAAGCGATCTCTTTGACAAGTTGATGGGCCCTAGACACGTAAGCGAGCATGGTAATGAGCTGTTAAAAGGAACGAGTCCCAATATGGCGTCCGGGAGCAGACGGAGGGAACATTACAGGGGGGAACATAACCTGAAACTTTTATGATGTATTGTTCAGTCTCACTGTCAGTACAGGAGGAAAAATATATTGGGCAAAGTGTCAAGCTCGGGGGTTGTTCACCGTGTCTCTAGGCAACAGTAAACCAAATGTTATTATTTCTCCATCGACAGCAATAAAGTGAAAGTAGACTCTGGGCACTGCTGCACTTTGCCCTGTCAAAACTTTTTAATTCATTTTTTTTTTTCTTTTCAGCAGTTTGAAAACCTTCAGTGAAAGCAAGTGTTAATTTAATCTATACTGTAACTGTACCCTAATAGAAAAGAGTGAAAGAAAATTAATGCATTTGCATTATTCATTTAAAATCATAAGGAAGACTAATTTGCTTTGTTCATAACTTATGTTGCGTTATTGGACGGGTGTATGGAGGTGCGTGCAGGGACATTACTGCGACAGTACATCAGAGCCAGGGTCGGCAGCATTACTGCAGTGTATAAATGCAACTATTTGTGAATTTGCTGTGGTTGTTGGATTAAGATGTTTTCATCTTTGTGGGTGTAGAAGTTTTTTCAATGCGACGGTTCCTCAGTGAGTGTGCCCGCTCACCAAGGTCAAGCCTCGAGCGGAGTCTTTTTTTTTTTTTAAAGCAGGCTCATTGGTCTGCTGCCATTCAATTTGTTTCAGGGAGAGGAAGGGAGTGGGAGGGTAGGACGAAACGACTGAGTCGATCAGTTTTGGTCAGAGATGGAGATTTCTTGCTTCATTCAGTTTTAAACAAATTCACTTTGTACTCTTGAAAGGAAATCCGATGATCTACACCGCAGGCTTATACGACTCACAACAGAGCCAACTCATAACAAAGGGATAAAAGTCCAATCTCCGGATAAATGTGAGCACACAAATCCAGGAGAACTACTGAGGTGGCACCAGTGAAAAGAATATGCGTTATTCTTCAATAAAGGTGTTAATTTGCATTTGAAGGTGTCCTCAAGTGCAGAGCACAATATACTGTGAATAAGAAAACACTGTCCCTGCTAGCAAGGAGACAAATAAAGCACTGCAGACAATCAGAAGATAATTACACATTTCATTTAAGCTTCAGTTTATTAGTATTTGTTTTTCATCTGCTATGCTCCAAACTTCAATGTGCAGTTCATGTTTCATGCTTCCGGCAATCATTTGCATACATTATGTGTTTCACTTCAGGGTCTGTTCTCTAACAAAAGGTATACATTAAACATTAATTACAGACTCAAATGCACAATTAAAACATCCAACTGCTGCAGACAGTTTCTTTGGCGGAGTTTGTTTCGTCCCAAATGTTTCAATCTTCTGCTAAAACCTGCAATATAAAGTCCCCAGTGGGAATAAGAGCTCCACTACACAAACATGTAAAAAATGAATGAATAAAACCTTTAATAATACTTTACTAAAAAATATTACCAAGAGAATTATCTTTATTTTTCTTTATTGTTCTGGTCTAATGAAATTAAGCAAATATTCCAAGGGAATCAATGATGCTAGAGCTGATCATACCTAAAGGAATCATTTAACGGTTTTGGGAAAGGCACTTATTGGCTTTCTTGTTGTTATGGAGATGAGGGGTCGATTCAATTAATTTCCACATTAAGTGGTATTTTTTAAATTTACTTTTTTATTTCAAATGTTAATTTTTCCTTACACTACATATATGATCATATTATCACATATTATCACTGTATAAAATAGTTTTTGAACATGTATGCACATAATTACCTGGAGCAAAATAAACATTCATTTGGTGTTGTGTTTCTGGCCACCAGATGAATAACTGCACTCTCCTTTGAGCTTTGGTTTGGGAAATATTCAAACTTTACCTGCTAAACGCTCCACTACATTCACCAGTTAGTTGCTCACTTTGTTTGTCTGCCGTCTGTTGCTGGGCAGGTAGACTGCAGTAGATTTATCATATATTATCTTCTGTAATTGGTCCATGTTTTTCTTTCTTTCTTTCTTTCTTTCTTTTTTTTTTTTTTAACCAAGATAAGGTTCTTTAACCTTGACCAAGTAGTTTCTCTTGTCAAGGTGGTGAATCCTTTTTATGATGAAAAATCATACATTTGTTTGGAAAGTGTAAATGTAAAATGTGTCACCTCCTGTGCAGCACTAAACAGTTAGTGTTTAGAACAGCAGAGAGCTCTATGAAGTGGATACAGTACTGGATCACTTTGTTGTGTAAAATCAGCGAGAAGAGAGCAGCTAAACAAACATTTAATTATAAATGAAAATGGTCAAGGTCAAGATGTAAAATGGCCTCAAACTGTAACAAATTTTCAGCGACTCGCTCTGCCAAGCACGCCGCCGCACCAATGGCAACACAGCACATTCAGGGACAATGAGATGTCTTTTATAGAATTGCACACTTAGACACGACCCGACAAATGATGCTGTAGTGCTCTGCCCTGCACGCTGTCACAAATGACCCTTTTTCACAAGCGCACACACACACACACACCACTGTGAATTGCACAGCAACATCGAACTGGCCACCATTTCAACCCAGCCTCCAACTCTTCGGAGATATATCTGTCAACATGAAGGTGAACATTAGCGCCCACCACTCTAATACAAGTACCTGGGTGTACAATTTGAGGTCCATCTGAGCAAATACATAAACCTCCCCATTACGTCTCTATCACACCTGAATTCCCTGGTAAGTGTCATGAAGCTGGCAATCTTGGCTTCTATGGAGGTTTACATCATTTTGGTGATGGAAAACTCCACCATGAAACCATAAAAGATCAGTCGGGTCCATTTAGTTGATTGGTGTATTTTTTTCTGTATTCTTCCTCCTGTGTATAAGTGGCTAAATTACACAGGGTTCAGATATTTCCAACATGCCCAGTGATCGCTCAGGGAAATGGAAGATTTCACTTACGGAAGCAAAAGGAGGCAGGTTGAGAAAAGCAGGGTTATGGTAACAGTGAAACTGGTAACAGATGAGACCTAATGATACGCTTAATAATGAGACGCTTTACCTAACGCCAACGTTAGGTTCGCAGTCTGGCTGGATGAGCGGCTTCTAAGTCGTAAAAACCTGCGGGCCTCTACCCTTCACGTTAACAAAAAGCAGTACAGCTTGTTAAGACACTGAATTTTCTGAGTTTTGTCGTTAAAAATTGGGCCTCTAGTGATTTGGAAACTGCACTCTTTCAGTTGGAGATTTAGCTATCAAAACAATTCACCTTTCAGCCCAATCCAATATGGTTTCAAGTTGGTATAATTACTACATTCAGCACACCGTCCTTCGTCTGTATTTCCTGAACATTGTATATTAGCAGAGGGAAAACTGTCTCCGGCTCCTTTTTTTTTTTTTTTTGCTGTATGTTAAAGGAATAGTTTAAATGTCTTCTCATTAACCTTCAGTAAGAAAGTGAATCAATGTATTTCCCAAAGTATCAAATGTTCATATAAGTACAAATATTATAAGCAAAATGTACTGAAAGTCTCAAAATGCAGAAAAAATACCACCTGTGAGTGTTATATTGTTATATATTATATTATTTGGATTAATACTGATACTTATATGGTTGTTTTTTGGTCAAGATGGAGCTAATTTTAACTATTTGATCTAATGTTGGGTAGATTAATCTATAGCAATGCATCATATTTTATAAACTAAAATAACTTTTAACTCAGTTAATTCTGTATGAACATTTTACTCTGAAAAGTAATGAGTAACTATAACTGTCAAATAAATGCAGTGCAGTAAAATAAAAAAGTACATTCATCTCTGAAATTAAGTTCAGTAGAAGTAGAAACTTAAATACTCCAGTAACGTAAAAGTACCTCCAAATTGTACTTAGGGGCAGTACTTGTGTAAATGTACTTAGTAACAATAAATGATTGATATCCGCCAAACATATCAGTCCAAACCCAGTGTCTCTGCTCTCTAAACAGAAATACTGTCAGGATGCCAGGCAAATGTCAGGCTTTTCTTTAAGTCAGTAACAAATTATATGAATCTTTAAATATTAATTTGAAGTAAATTCTTAATAAATATAGACATTCAAAACATTCACAAGTGAATTTCATGCTTCAGATACACAGGCCATTTTGGCAAAAATCACTGTGGCTTCGAGTTTAAAGACCAATTGTTTGCAAGGGGTTTTGTTTGTGTATATAGTGAGTATGAGAAATAGTTTCCCTTGTGTTTATGTTGTCACTGCCTGCGTGTCTTGATGATAGACATCTTAATTATAATTTCAGAGGACACGCAGTCCTGTCTGTGCTATTTTGACACATCACTCGATTCTAATTCCTGTGTGACACTAGGAAGTATAAAAAAAATCTGGACGAGGGGTCATGTTCCCCTTTGCCAAAATAAACTTGATTACACAAATAATCCGAGAACCCCAACGAGGTTTAGCCAATCTATATGTCAATGAGGCAGGCAGATAAGAGGCCGGCGGCGGTAAATAAGGCGTAAACGCAGCTTGTAACATTGTACGCTCACGCCATTCGATACCATGCCTCTTCCAGTAATTACCGTACCGCTCCTGCATCCCCGTTTGAAATCTGATCGTCGTCTGTCAGTGATAACATACTGTGCCAGATGGTTTATGCAGTGTGGCCTCAGCTCCACCACACTTCATTAGGGAGAGGGGGTGCAGAGGAAAAGGCTCCGTGGAGGGATGGATTAGCCACTGCGGCCTGCCCGCTCTCTTCCACCCCGCTGTAGAGCCTAGAGAGGCTTATTGAAGCCTGTTGGGGCAGCGCAGGGTCTTCACCTTCTGTTCATGTTCCCGCTGTAAGAGCCCTCTGTTGTAAGAGGGGGGATTTGGAGACAGTGATCTAAGGCACATTCACAGCTGTAGTGTGTTTTGAAAAGCAACAAGAAGGATAAGAGCCGGTATCTCCTTCTTGATTAGAGCAAATATGCATTCAGACGAGCTAAGCTATGGTGAAGTTAAACTGCGAGACGAGTGGATCAGCACCCTCTTCTTGTTTTGCCCCATCAAATCTTCAAGTCCAGCCCAAGGGTTCACACTACAAAATGGCAGAGTTGAGGCTGACAGAGATGTTAAGAGATGTTGTTGATGGGGAAGTGTAAATAAACCAACATCTGGTGTTAAAATGCTAAACTTAGGGTTTGTGTAGTGCCGTTCTAAAAGTACTAAAACTACTAAAACAATCCTCTTTCTTTTTCCCCAGGATGAGTGAGCGATACATGCAGATCGGAAGTAAAGGGGCTCTACTTGTAATGGTGCTTGTGATCTGTGTCTGGGAGATGGCCGTGCCAACGGAAGGAGCCACAGGTGAGTTCATTAAAAGAAAATCCTCATCTGGTTTTATCTTGCTCCCCAGTTGTCTTTTTTAATGCCCATTGCTCTTCTCCAGTGTACTAAATGGCCTCTGTATACACACTTGATGAAACTTGTCTTAGGCACATTCGAAGGCACATTCCAATAAAGCAGACTAACAAAAGGTTAAATCGCCTATCACCTCCTGCTTCTGCCTGCTGATCCTCACATCAATGCCTGGAATCAGAACCAAAGTATCTTAAGGATACCACTTAAGAAGTTTTCAAAGCCGTTATTGGTTGAGAAGCATTATTAGTATGTTGTCTGCCAGACTACCTTGATCCAGCTTCCTTATTGCGTACTCACAGTGTGAGTAACTTGGTTTATGTGTTATATTGGGATGTTCTATCTGATTGACTTTGGCAGTGACAAAGAATTTATGTAATGGTCTCCAGCTAAGACTCACAGCAAAACAAACTATATATTTATTTATTTTTTGCTGTTGTTTCATAATGTGAAATGACTTTCATAACGTTAAAGGATAAGGTTGGTGATATTCTGTATTTTTGTTATTGCCAACAAATCCCACGAAAGGACCAGTGTGGTCTGTTATCTCTCTCAGTTCCTCTGTGCCATAGACCACTGTTGCATTGGGTGTCATGTTCCTTCATTATGAAGTATAGATCCATAAACCATCATGCTGCCAGAAACACTCACAAGAGCACCAAACGTTTATTAATCCACAACTGAATATAACCACCAAATGCACTATTTACATTTTTTCGACCTGTTTTTTTAAGATTTACATCTTCAGTTGAGGGTAGGGAAGTAATATTGTATTGAGAGAAATGAATCAGTAGTGTGAGTCAAGCTCCACAATCTTGTATCCGTCATTTCCCATAATGCAACACAGTAGATAGATGAAAGATAGACTGACGTCTGTCGAACTTCACATAAACAGGTTTAAACACAGGCTTTCTATACCATTAAAAAATGTATTCTCTAAGCCCAGCCTGAGAGATCCCTGACAACATCAAGGGTTATTTTCTTAGACTTGATAAAGCTCCTCCAGAGCCAGAGAAGACACTGAACAACTGTTTTCACAGGCTGAGTCATACTGTTTATGACTAGTAAACTGATACTCATGTGTAAAATCAGAGTTCCCCTTTCAGATGTTTATTCCAGTAGATATAGGGAACCGGAGAGCTTTGAATTGCAGGAATCCTACCAAGGGAACCGCTGCTCATAAAACAAGAAAAACAACGAAGTACCAGAATTTGTTTTATTCGGACAGTAGGCCCAAAGAGGCTCAAAATAAGGTCAAAGATCCACATCCTCCGTGTTTAAGACAGAAACAACTCACTTCTGTCCACAAGCTTAAGGATTCGAGTCGAGTCTCCATCCATCTGTTCACTCAGCTCCGTAGGAAGCAGTTGGACTTGCGGAGGCTTGTCTGAGTCGTTCATAGTGTGAAGCCTGCGCTCTCCATCCCAAACAGAGCGGCCTGTGGCACCAATGCGAGGAGAGACGCAGGACAAACGCACGGAGGAGTGCCACCACGGTGGCTGCCACCTCTCATGTTGTGGTGCTTGGAAAGGAATTTCTCACTATGCAGCATCACAACTTAAATGTCACAGTAGTGAATGGGGGAGTAATTGGATTGGAACAGCTATTTTGGAGGTATGAGTCAAACTCGTCTCATTAAAAGTGTTGTCGAGTCGTCCCGAGTAAACCCAGGGAGATCAATTATGGCAACTCAGCAACATTACAAGTGCAGGCCAACCCACGTTTCATCACTGGGAGTCCCACTGACAATACAGAGCCTCAGGTAATTGGTGGTGTACAGGCAGTGCTGCTGCCGGACAGGACGTCCATTTGTGCGCATGATAGAAATCGTGCATGCCTCTCCACTCCTTGTCGACCAGTTAGAAGGCGAGAGCGGCGCTTTGATGTGCGTGGCTTTGATTGGCAGCGATCCCCACTCAAGGTGCTCATCATTTCAGCAGGAAGTGGATCAGAATAATCTCGCATGCATTGAATTTCTCTCTGATAGCCACCGCAGCCCCCCTAATTTCCCCTGGGTGTTATTTCTGTTGCTGTAAACCTGTTATCATTCAGGGGATGAAATGAACCCAGAACACGTCTAGAGAAAATGTATTTCTTGCCAGAGAACACAAGAAGAAAAGTACTCTGACAAGCGGGGCAAATTTAGTTCATTTCAGCAAGCAGACAAGTTTATTCACTAATGCACATATGAGCTTTCAGTTATTTAAATAACTGGTTTGTGTCAGCAAAGACGGGATCACATTTGCACCATCAGACATGCTTTTCTGGTCTCTGACAGTTATGTAAATTAAGTTTATTTTCCTCTCTGATATGTGAAAAAAGGCAGCTTGCCTTTGCACATTCTTGTCAGACGGCCCTTTACTAGTGTGGGTGTCTCTAGCCTGGCATCGTCAGACTAATTTGCAAATGCGTATCAGTCTGGAACCTCTCAGTTCATTTTCGATTTCCAGGGGGCGTTAGCAACGGGCGGAGACAACCGATCAGAGCGACGAAACGGCGTCCAGTCAGAAGTAATTTCTTATCAACATAAAGTTAAAGTGCAGTTGTTTGTTCTTCTTTTTGATAAAATTTACCTCCAGTCCATTTAATACTGCCGCTGTAGCTGGACGATTAACACTGCGCAATCTTGGATATTTACAAAGATGCTTCAACGGCGCTCATCGTATTAAACCTGCCTCATACCAGATAAACGGTTGTGATTGGCTCGCCTGATACATGTACCAAGGAAATCAGTCTGAATGGGAGAGGGGCCAGACGTATCTGCCAGGGCAAATAAAACATGAGCTCGCAGATTCGTCTGGTGCCCAGGCGAGGTGTCTAACACGCTGACTTAAAAAGTGTCTGTGGTCACTCTGTCTGCCTTTGTGCACGTCCTTTATTGACCAGAAGGCAGGCAGAGCAGAGAGAGCAGCAGGCAGGATCCAGTCCCAGACCGGCTGGGCTCACAAGTTGTGGGGATGTCTGATTTATTTTCATCAGCATCTATTGTATTGTCTTTCCTTGTTTTTTTTAGCCTTCTTACTCTTTACATTTTTTTTCTAAAAAATATGACATGTATCACATTTATTTCCCTGTCTGCATTTTTTAATGTTAAGAAGGAAGCGTTTTAGGTGCTGACCATATAAATGCACTCCGGTTGCAGTCTAGTATCGGGAAGTTTAAGTGTTATGTTGCCTCGGTATATACTGGGGCAGACCTCTACCGAACTTTCACATTTTCAAGTATACTTTTGCGCCACAGAAATGCAAGGCATGCAAACAGAATGCACTGGTACTGAGTTGGAGTAAAACAATTCATGCTTCATGTTATGTAAGTTGTATAATAACAGTAACAAATAAGAAATTAATGGAGACTATAAAATTATTGAATTTGATATGCAAAAGAATTATTAACACTAAGACATACTACCTATCAACCAAAGTGCAGCAGTTCGGCATGCACACAAAAGTGGCGACACAAGAGAGTATGTCCAGTATGACAGCCTGTATCAGCAGCAGTTCAGCAGTACTGAACGATCTCAGCAGCGAACGCATACAGTTACAAAAATGTGGCTGATGGCTTTTGTTAATGTCTGACCCAGAGAGCAAAGCGGTGGCTATTTCCTGACAATAAATTAATGTTTTATTAAGTTAAATATTCACCGAGGGCAGATCAAGTAAGACAGCTTGGATCCCAAGCCAATCGTGGTTTTAAGCAACAAGCAGGGAATTTCCTATTCCAGTTTGGGAAAGAACAAGGAGTAAAATGCAAATACAAAAAATGTTGAATGCAAAAAGGAAAAAGACACGAAGTCACTGAGCATTGTTTTGATATGTAAATGTGCAATTGGTGACCGATTTGTAAGTGTTAATCCTCAGTGAAGTAGGCAACCTTAAATAAATCATCAGTTATGTAAAAATCAATATTTTGATGGACACAAGTTTACGTCATCAGAAAAATGGTAGAGATACAGCTCCACCTGACTATTTTAACACAGTTCCAGTTCATATTTTATCACTCCCAAATGGGTGTAGAGAGTTTAAATTCTGACCTTCAAATTGTGCTAGCCTGATCCCTGCAGACACATTACAGCCTTGAATTTCAGTGTCCACAATGGAAAGCCACTTAGCAAGAATCAAAGCACACAGGTTGCTAAGGGGGAACATGAACCTGAGCGGAATGAAATATATTTGACGGTTCATGCTCAGTATTTTTAGACATGTAGCACTCAGGTGGTGTACAGTAGGTTGTAGTTTCAGTTTGCAGCATGTCTTTAGAGGTGCTTTCCTTATTCTTGTAAATGTTGCAGTGACATATGACCTCGATGTCTGACTTATGCATCAAAGAATGTTGCCTGCTCTGCACCTCAGACTTTCTGCACTTTGTAATAAAAATGACTTATATGATGCATAAGAAGCATCTTGCCAAGAAGGAAAAACACTACTTGCACCCTTGAGAGAGCAGTAACTAACATTCAGAGACGCTACAGAATCCCCATGTAAAACACAGCAATCCATCTACATGCTCACGATTTTAAAGGTTGCGTTGAGTTTGGCTCCCTGAATCTGATTTGTAATTGTGGCTGAAAGATTGTGCTTTGACTAAAGTGTTTCCTCATCTGCCACTCTTCAAAACTGCTACTAACAAAATAACAAATAGTTTGAGGGGAAAACTGTCCATCACTGTTAACATAACAGCTCTACAGCTCATTATGTAAGTTAGTACAAAGGGAAATCACACTCTGTGAACTCATCATCAAAGATCATTTCTCTATATGGAAGGTGGTATTTTTGGCTACACACAGCTCTGCATGTAAGGCAAAGCAATGATTACATTATCATTCACAACAGCTTCATGAATGATACAAAGTATGCATCATTTGCAGTTTCTTCTGTCTCCAGAGACTAATGTATAAAAGCTTCTCGAGCAGAGTAATTTCAGCAGTGCACAGAGGGAAATGGCCCATCGCCTCTCGCTGAAAGCAACTTTGGTTCAAAGGATTCACTAAAAGGAACTAATGCCTGGTAAACACACGATGCTGTCTATTAGTCAGCATGAAGTTTGGGGAGTTCACGTTAGACTTGGAATCATAATTTGATTCCCAGCTGCTTTTGGGGTTCGCCTTAACTTAAACAACATGATGCGGTTTTACACGGGGGTAATGTAATGACTATTCCTCGGCAGGACCGGTAACTGTCTGAAGTCTCTGCTGGTTGCCTGGCAACCACAGAGTGATGTGTCATTTTTAAATTTCAGCGTTTGTACGGATTAAACGAATGAGATGTAACGTGTTAATTGGGGAGATGCAGAGGTGGTGGCAGGTGGGTTTTGTTACCTGTGGCAGAGCCGGGATAGCTGGCTCCCCCTTTTTCCAGTCTATTACTTTATAAAGTAAATTTAAAATAAAGACATCCGCCAAATTAAATGAATTCATCATGGGGGTGACATAAATCAACACTAACCTTTTGCACTGAGTTCCACTTTGGTGAACTCTGATACCTGAATTGACATCTTGTAATATTTGTATCTTGAGCATTTTGTTTAAAAACAGCATTTTGGACAGAGTAATGTCCCTTGGCCTAGCACCTAGTCAAGAGATCCTTCATTGGTATTGATCTACACCCTGTCAACAAGCAGCAAATATAACTAAGGCATACTTACTAATTGTCTTTTTTAATGGAGGCAAAACAGGTCGAGAAATGGCCAAAACATTATTATGGTGATTATCCATTTAAAAGACAGCTTAATTGTCTATACATCAAGGCTAAAATGAGCCCACAAAGTAAAGGTTTAGTGGATGTGTACATTTTAGACTATTATGTCTGAGATAGTTAACAGTAATAATGGGCCATATTTGACTTTTCTGTACAGAAATATGGCACTTAAAGCAATTTACACATTGCAAAATAAGAACCTAGTTCACTAAAAGGTGGTGGGAGCACACAAAGCACCTGGCCGCTTACTCTGTCTAAAAAATATTCAGTCTTGCCATCAGTTGTCCTGTTCTTGGCTAAAACTATGTTGATCTGACAAATCTTGAGTGTAGACAATTACACTGCTGTCATATCCTGTGATATCAAAATTTATTCAATGTGTATATTGGCAAAGGGTATGAGGGTTAGTCTTTTTCTCAGTTTGTGTGTAACTAGCACTACAAACTGGACTGTGCATGCAATGTTTTTAAGATGAAACATATAATTAATGATACATAATAATTGAAACAGACATAACAAATGTTTGTTTTTTCTTTTGTCCCCTTGTTATTTTCTGGAAGTACCGCTTTAGTGTACATGATATTCTCCCGTTTTACCTGCAGGCAAAACAATGTAAAATGCCTAAGGGCTTTTGTTTGTCACTGGAGATAAGCAGCATTAAATTCTCTTCAAATGCAAATTCACCTTTTCGAGTCAAAACAAAACTGTAACAAGTCTTCAATTAGGGCCAGGCTCTGTTTTTCATACATCCATGATACACAAATCTAGGAAAATACCGCTTCTTTGTAGATTTCTGCTCTTTTTTCCACATTATCTTCATTGATAGTATAAGTTAAAAATGACAGTGTCAGAAAAGTTTGAAAAGTTATACATAGCATCTCCACCCTGTTATACTTTTAAATGCTATTATTCCCCAAAACAACAATACAGCTACTCCACAAGCTTCAAAATACCTTGAACCACTTCATTTATACTGCCACCCCCAGATTGTATTTTTCTGTTTGAAGAACAAATAATTCGAACCTTTATACAACATAAAAGTTGACTTCTCAGAAAGGACTCAAGAGTCATATCAACCAAACTAAAACGTGGTTTGGTAAACAGTAGATAAAACCAAGCTACTGATTAGACAAAAAGAATCTGAGAAAAAGCAAAACCAACACAAGCTCATAAAATTGTAAATATGAGCAATTGTGATATGTGGAATATTTGATGTGGACAAAAATCATGTAAAGGAAACTGAATATACAGTTAAAGGATTATTTGACATCAGTTGTTTGACATTTTTTGAAAAAAATCAGTTTCACAGAGTTCAACAATCAAGAAGTTATTATGTTATTTGGTCTTGGTCATATGACAAGAGTACGAGTCTACAGCCATACTAGCTGCTCTGTGACGTGAGTGCAAACTGCTGATGTTTAGCACATATAATATTTATCACGTTCCCCATCTTAGTTCAGCATGCCAACATTGTTAATCAGCACTAAACACAAATTATAGCTGAGGCTGATGGGAATATGATTAGTTTTGCAAGTATTTGGTCATAAACCAAAGTTCTGGACAAATTGAAGACAAAAAGGTCAGGTGATCACCGCAGTTATTACATTTCATCCTGAGGGGGACTTGAATGTTGAAGGGAAATTAATTTACAGTTGAAGAAATGTTAGACAAACATTTGTTGGACTTTGTCAGAAAAGTGGTTTTGTTTAGGCAACTAAAATAATGAACAGCAGCAGCAGCGTGTCCAGGGCCGGAGGGCTCCTCTCTGTCAAAGCGGCAACGCAGCAGGTTTAAAGCTGGACTCT
The DNA here is from genome assembly GCA_031216445.1 of Lateolabrax maculatus. Lineage (NCBI taxonomy): Eukaryota > Metazoa > Chordata > Actinopteri > Acropomatiformes > Lateolabracidae > Lateolabrax > Lateolabrax maculatus. The sequence continues at coordinate 6,289,895 of CM062211.1, forward strand.
GGGACGTCGGACCGATTCCCGAGTGAAATGCTTTTCTCTGCATCTGCTGGCAGGAGAGGCGGAGTAGGCATCCAAGTAGAACTCCAAATCCAGTCAGAGAAAAACCACAGCCTCTCAGTGTGAAGCATGTCCTTTAAAGTGATACTGGCAGCACTTCTGTTACATCTAAAGCAGCTCGGCTTGCTGTGCGTTTGTCTTTCATATCTTTTCTTGTTTGGGGCAGAGCGTGAGTAAGCATCCTGCTACTTTTGGGGCGTCTATATGCATTATTTTTGATGTATGAGGGAGGACGGTGGGTGGTGGTTGTTACAGCAGACATGCTATCACAAGTTGAGTGCATAATCAAAAGGGAACTTCCCTTACTGTCTCTTTTTATACAGTATTTGACTTTTTGTCCTTACCTGCTGTTGTCTTATATATTCTAGCAGCAGCCATCAGTGAAATGTTTGATGCTATCCAATCACAGACAGGAACCCACACACTGTACATGTAGGAGGAGAAAAACATATGGTGCCAGGAATATTAGATTCCCTGTTAATTGTAATGTGTTTTCTGAGTGATAAATATCCAAGGTAACAGGTAAATGCCAGAGGTATTGTAAGGCTCAACAGTTTTTGAACATATCTGTCAGATTTAATATACAGAGCAGTTGATTCCATCACTGTTGGTCTCAGTACTTGCGTGTTATTTTGGTGAACAGCAACACTTTCCAGCTGCTATAACACGCTGAAGTGAAAACATAACTAACTGGGTTCAGTTGAGCTGCTCCTTATAGACAGTTAGGACCAGTTTCACTGAGTCATTTCAGATTTACTGTTTACCGCAGCAGCAGTGAGTATCTCAGCAGACGGACACCTCAAGAAAATGTCACATGCAATTAAAAGAGAAAGGAGCAGCTCAGGCTCTAAATAATTCAGACAATGGAGCGTGATCTGGAAATTGGCTCCAAATACTGCAGCGCTGCACTTTCCCCGTCACATATCTGAATTATTTTTTAGGCTTGCTGCTTGTTGTGGGAAATCTGGAGAGGTATCCCTTCCAATCATTACCATCTCATACTTCAGTTATTATTTATTTAAAAGGTACCCTTTTTCATCAGTATGAACATAAAAACAATGTGCTTAATGATGTTTAGAAAACCAGATTGTGATTGGTTAACTTAACTACAATAGCTCCTAAAGCTACTAGTACTAAATGGTAAAAGACGTGGGAATTCACCAGTCTAAGGAATGACGCATTATGGGAAATGAAGGATCCAGTGGTTTAAAAACAAATTTAAATCCTGACAAAAGGAAGATTCTAAAGGAAACACAAAATATTTTTTAAAGGGGAGCTAACATTAACATCAGTTTACTGGTCGTGGTTAGTACAACAGCCTGTGAAAACACGTCTTCTGTTGCTCTCGAGGAGCGTTGTCAAGCCAAGAAAAATAACCCTGACGGTGTCATAGTGATGTCATCAGAGTTATGGGCTCGGAGAGTACAAATGTATGACAGAGACCCGCGTAACAAGTGGAAGTGCAGAGTTTGGGCTTTTACTGACAAGTCAGGGAGGGTGTAAGAAAAGGAAGCTATTGGTTTGCATTATGGGAAATGTAGGATACAGAATTTTTTGGCACTTGACCCATTCTAGAGACTAAAAGTCAGAATCTCATTTTCTTTGCTGCTTTGATTCTTCTTTTTTTTGTCTCTTGGGAGTCGCAATCACCATTGAAAACTTTAAGCCACTTAAACTAAAAAAAGAATAAATGCATATGAAGACGCAGGAATATGGAACCCGCTGTAATAAAAGGCCCTTTTAAAAAGGAACTTCGTAGTCTGCTCTTTTTTTTTTTTTTGATGAGAGCGATACAGCACAGGCATTAGATACCCAAGAGAGATATTCTTATGGGACTCAATCGAAGGCCAGCAGAGAGAGAGAGTGTGTGTGTGTGTGTGTGTGTGTGTGTAGATGAGGGTAATGACTACTGCACCACCGCTGGATTGAAACCTTTCTGATTATTCCATCTTTCCTGTCATTTCTCCAGCAGCGCACCATGTCCGAACAGGCACCTGCGAGGTGGTGGCGTTGCATCGCTGCTGCAACAAGAACAAAATCGAGGAGCGGTCACAAACTGTGAAGTGCTCCTGCTTTCCCGGGCAAGTGGCCGGCACCACCAGAGCCGCCCCGTCGTGTGTAGATGGTACGCTCCGGCTGAATATTTCATGGACTATTGTCATTTCCACAAATCTTGAGGATAAGTTTTGCTGAGATCATCGATAAATGTTTCAGCACACAATAACTTACTTGAGTGTAATTTCTTCTAGAAGATTCTGTCAGGAGGCAACATACAGTAAGAGTAAGGAAGTCTAAAATAATTTATAAAATGTGAGTTTGTTTGATTACAACTACACAGGGAAATTAGGTAATTACATGCCGAATTACAAATCGGCAAATCCTAATGGAGGAAAATGATTTTTATTACCGCATTATGGACACAAATCTTTTTATGCAATATGGGGAAGGGACCGGTGACCATTTGAATTCAAATGTATGAATTTAATACATTTTACATTCAAAATGTTTTCACATGCTTTGGATTTTTAATTTATCTGTTGATTATTATTCTCAGTAAATGTCAAATAGTTTGGTCTACAAAATGTCAGAAGGATTAAAGTATTCACCTTCTCCTGGCTTAAAGACTCTGCTAGGTGCCCAAGGTGCACACTAGAATCTGCAAAGTCTAATTAATTATATTCACATGCTTTCAGTCATAGAACAACAAGAAGATCACCAGCAAGCTATATATACATTCCAGCACCAGAGCAAAACATTTGTGTATCCCTGACCTAAGATCATGCTCAAAAGGTATGGAAGTCCCATTTCATGAGTGAACTATAAAGATGGAGGTCAAGGGATACAATGTTCAAGCGAACCAAAACACACATTTCATAACACTCAAATCAAACTCATCATTCATTTGTCCAGATCTCCTCTATACAGCTTAACATGCTCAGTGCCCGGACGTCTGAGTGAAAACACAGGATGTGGATACTCGTGAAAATGACTTGCGACAGGATAATGAAACTCTTTTCACCTCATTGAACTTTTATTTTCAACAATTCTGTTTCAGGGGACGGGAGCTCTTTCCACACACACACTTTGTCACGGTGTGCAAAAGTTATTCTCTTTTGTACCTCTATGAAATGTCAGGAAAAAGTAAATAATGGCCATCACTCTTTCCCAGAGCCCAAGGTGACATATTTAAATAGCTTTTTTTGTGCGACCAACAATCCAAAACCCCAAAGATATTTAATTTACTATCATAGATGACTTGTTAGCAAATCTGCACCGGAAGGGCTGGAAAGAGAATGATTGGGGGGAAAAAATAATGTGATTAATGCTGTATAGAAGCAGTGGAACGAGCAGTAATAATTTAATAGTAATAGCAGTTGTCGCTGTAATACTAAGTGAAGTAGTACTATGGTTTTGTAGAAATACTTACTGCAGTTTTAAAAGCATTAGTGACAGCAGTGCTAATACTTCCATTATTATCCTGTCTTATTCTCTGACATATTAGGCTGACATAAGTTGCTATACTTGACGGAGTGCACACAGTGAATACTGTCTGGTGAGAGGCTCCTGAAGGGTTTTTTAATCACCTATGAATGAATGTGAAGGTGTCCGCTGCAGACTGTAAAGTCAATGACCCAAAGGGTCTCTTAGCATGCTAATGTGTCAGACCTCCGACTCGGCTGAAGTGGCTGCTTCACTTTGGTCTGAAAAGCGCGGGTTTCTCACTAAACCCTGGACCCAATCGTGTTTGACCTATTCCTTGACATTTTAGTATTGACATTTTCTGCAAATTAGAGCTGTGAGCCACTGGCCTCAGTTTAAAGCTCCACGGGTGATCTCAGAAAAAAAATTATCAGCACTTAACCTTTTAATTATTCTTTCTTCTGCAACCAGGGATTACCTTTAGTTCCACTCTGTGTGAGACAATCTCCTCTTTATATGAAGATAAATTAACCTCCAGACATCAGAGAAAAACTTAAATAGATTTGAATGCGTCACTTAAAGAGGTAGCCACAGAAAGTACCTGCAAACTTTACTAAATCAAGTTTCTGAAAAACTGTCTTGACCGCATGGTGACTTTTGACTGAAAGGCACAAATCTTTAGTGCTTATGAGCCGAAGCATTGTGATAGAAATAAGAAATATAAATTATATCATAAAGCTGGTGTCCATTGGCTGAGCCATTGTTGGGAGATTTAAAGCTCATTACTTATCACACTGTATCTCATTTGTTTAGCTCATACAATTAACTAAGTGTAAAATCGACAATACACTGTTTTACGGGGCTGTAATGTGCTCGGGTATTTCTTGGCTGGGACTAAACACTTGCCTGACAACTGGACCCCAACTACAATGTGACCATTGCTTTGCAGGTCATAGCTGACCCTATTTTCCCGTATCCACAGTATACACAGACAATCAATGTTCTATGTTCAAACTATTGAACTTTAACTCCATTTGCTGATTACTCAAACTACAATTATCTTACAGGCTTAAATGCGGAGGGGAAAGTTAAACTGAGCTTCAATATCTATGTAAAATCTTATTTGCTACACTGTTTGAGATAGCTAATGTCACACTCTTGGCAGAACTATATGCTTTGGCCGGACTCCAAAGACACTCAGCCATAACCATCGCACTGTTATCTACAATGCTGGCACGTCATTGTAATTAAGGAATTTTAACTTTTAATTAAAAGATAAACACCTTGCTTTTTAACAGTTCTTCTAAAAAATAAAACAGACGATTGATTGATAATTGTGTTTCTTTTTTTCATAAACATGCGAAAAACATTTCTGATCACTGAAGCATATCAGCTCAAGGTCAAAGATTTGTAGCCATTTTCTTTATATAGCTACAATGAAAGAAATAAAGGTATAAATCAATGTTTTGCTCCCAGATGTTTTCCGTCAGAGTTACCTTCGTGTTTTTAAAGCATCATTAACTGTTAAGTGAGATGTATCCCTTGCACTTTATCTATGTTTGGTTATCAATACTCTCATTTCATTTCACTTCATACCTTTGTGGCTTTTTAATAGCTGCTGTTACACAACCACCATCTGCTTGCAGTTGACCTGATGCATGTTTTACACCACACTGCTGCAATAACCATGGCTGTGTGGTACAAATTGATTCCCTTATGTCATAAAGTATCCATTCTGTGCAATTTATTCTAGTGAGGCTCCAGTGTTATGTGTGGATTATAATAACTGTCCTCTTCATTAGGAAGAACACTAATGCTGGTGGAGGGGGATGCGGAACGTAGATAATGACCTCTGTAATATACCAAATTTAAATGATGTCTTGTACAATGGAGTAACAGAAGCTTAATGCTCTCTTTTATGAAGGCAACTGAGGAGTTGTTCTCACTGCAGCAGGTTTTCCCCCCATATGACTAAAGTCGCATCTCTTTCCAGTTTCCATCTTCAACACATGGATATGTATGACTCTCAACACCTTGTGTGTTTGAATACTTAAAATAGATTTAGTGAGTGTTGCCAGTCAAACAGCAAATTTTACATCGCTTACCTGAGACAGCTGTCAAAAAGTGGCATGAGCTGATGAGACACAGCTATGATGATTTGATTGGTGTTTGAGGAGAGGCTTCATTTCACGCTCATGACATCATTGTAATGTGCTTGAAACATAAACGCTAATTATGTCCTAAAATACAAAAAGGTCCTATGAATTGAATTTGTGCGAAAGTTTAGAATTGAGCATGAAGCGATATTAACTTTGGCATTAGGTTTTAGCCGTTTGATGAAGGTGGCAACAAAACATCTAGTCTATTAGTAGGACTGTGGATGAATTTAGTCTATATGTCCTCTTACCGTTGAATAAGATTTTGCATTAAAACAAAAATTACTTATTGATCTGTTCGTCTCTCACATTATGGTTTGGTTCATATTTGTTTATAACAATTATAATACATTTATTCATAATAAAAATGATCAAAACAAAAAATTGCATTATTTCAACTGAATCTCATTTTTAAGCATGAAAAAAACGGTCGTCAACAAAAACTTTTCGTAATTTCGTTGACACAGTTAACACTGGCATGAGGGCCTACAGACAACGTGAACAAAGATATTTCTGTTTATTTGCTCCTTGACCTCTATGTCTTTTTTCCAGCCTCGATAGTGGAGCAGAAGTGGTGGTGCCAGATGCATCCGTGCCTTGACGGCGAGGAATGCAAGGTTCTTCCTGATCTGAAGGGCTGGAGCTGTGCTACAGGGAACAAGATCAAAACTACGAAGGTAAGTTAAACAAAGAAACCACTTTCATGATTACATATTCAAACCTGTTGACGCTGACCTTCACACTTCTACTTTTCAAGGTCAACAGGCTGTGGCTTCTCTTACAGTCGTCTGTCCTGCCTTTACCTAAAAACAGCTAGTGTTTGCAGTCGGTTCTTTGACCCTCGGGGGCTTGTAATCAATGGGCTGCCATGTCTCCTTAGCACTTTCAGGCCACTTTGAGCACCCAAACTGGCCAATTACTCACTCCAATTACCTGCTTTTAACGTTGTAACATGATGCTCGTATCCTTCACTGTGTTATGACGACCCGTAGACTTCAGTTCTGTGTCTCTCCATGTACTTAATTATTTAAACTGCCCGCACCACACCTGCCTGGAGCCGGGAGCCTGGAGCCTGGGGCTATTGATTCAGGGACTTGTCGGGACCTCAAAAAGGGATATATATATATAATTTGTTTTTCTTTTAGTGGTTCAGGGTTCTTAGACAAGCCTGAACGTCTGGTAATGTCTGGAAATAGATTTAGGTAATTATCAGACCTTAATAAGAGCTTTAAGTATGAAAGTTAAACATATATTTTCTTTTGTTGTCTTCTTTAACATGGATGACTGGAAAGATTTCCGCGGACAGAGACCAGCTTTGGTAACGTCAGATGCTTCACAGCAGAGTCCAGGTAATAAATCTGTTTCATGGGTTTGTTTGATTTTTTTTATATATATATCTCATGGTTTTACTTTCTTACTTTGTGGTGCTTCCAATTGAAAAACACAAATAACTTCCCAACAGTTGTACGTTGTTACTTAATCTACAAAAAGAAGGTATGCTATGCATTCACTGTATGTCACTTCACATTTTCATTCAAACAGACATGAAAAATGGTATCATTAACCACATTTCCTAGTAGTGCCCTCCAGAGTCAGAGAGAAGAATGCGAAGATGTGTACGATCCAAGAAGACAACAACGTGTTCAAAGCATCAGCATTGCCCAGTGGATTTATCTCGAACACCTTTGAACTCAGCTAGAGAGACAAGTTTCTTAAGTTTCAAATATTTCTGCAGGCTGCTTGATGCAGCGGGGGCTCAGGCTTTCTTCTTCACCTCTGCGGAGCTTCTGGGAAAACAGCACAACACAAACCTGGGACCTCCAGCTAGAGTGACCTCTATTGCTCTGTATCATAAATGCATTAATACAGACTGGAAACACCTTGAGAAATCGAAGTGTAAACAAAGCAATGACTGGCTACTACAAAGCCCAGAAAGCAGCAGGGAATGCAGTAAATCTCAGCGTGATGAAGAATGTCTGACATGCAAAGATGTTGAGCTGCAGCGTCAACATTTGCACATTTGCCGCCCCCAAATGGCAACAGTTTAAATTGTATCTTTTCGCCTTGTGAACACAATATCCGGGAAGGTGACGTCAGAGGGATGAGAGAGAATAAAGATCTAACAGTGGCGAGTGCAGCTTTCTGTACACAGAGAAATCCCTGTTTACAACACTGTTTCTCTTTCATTTGAAATTTGTCGGTCCCTGTTCATCCTGCACATACGAGGTTTCACTATTTAATTTGAGTAGACAAGAAAGTGCAGTGTTGTTCTCTCAGAAAGGTTTGAGTTTAACTCTTGAATTTGATTTGAAGGTAGATTTTAAAAAGGCACTGTGTGGAGACGCTTCATGTGATCATAGTTTCTTTCAGATCTAATTAACATTTTGTTTGCAGTAGACAAATTGGTTCATACTGTTTATCAGAGTACAGTAAGCTGTTATACCTTTCCCTTCCCATATACTGAATATTTTGTTTATCAGATTAGGGGGACATTCACTATTAAAGGCAAACAAACTTAACAGTTTTTATATTCTTTGTGAATTGCACAACTTTGTCTTTTGCCAGATCTTCATGGGAGCCCCATTCTTCCACGTTCTTTTTAAAGTCGTATGGTTTTATATTTCTTTCTTGGCTTTCTGCCATTCCATTTATATCTGGATATGAGTTTGTCTCATTCCATGAAGTGTTGAGTTGTCACTTCAGTCTTGGGGGTGACAAAGAAAAACAGTCTGACATTTTGGAATTCAGCGTGGCTTTATTTAAAGTGCAATATTTAGATAGTATAGAATCATATATGACAAACAAAAAACAGCATATCTTGAAGTTTGACATTTAACTGGGATGTTTACATTTAAAATTTAATTTAGATAATGTCTTTGAGACGAGTAACCACTTTGTTGGTCTTGCTGAACAACAAAAACACAGTCCACTCTCAGCCGCACAGTGGTGTTACAGAGCGACGTTTCTTCTAAGTGCAGACACTGGTTTGCAAAGAGGACATTAACCAGACAACAACAAAACATGCCATTTTAGCCACTAATCTTATTAAGCTTGACCTGATTTTTCGTTTTTGTGAGATATGTTAACATGGTAGTTGAACAAATTTGAATAATTTGGCAACTGGGAACCGGATCCCAGATGGAACCCAATCCTACAGTAGTTATCCAACCCGCCCATGGAAAGAATATTTTTAGTCAGCTTGTGTAAAACCACAGGGTAGTGAATTCTATATACTTTCAAAACTAAAACAAAAAAAAATAAAAAAGGGGGGGGGGGGGGGGGGGGGTTCTCTGTTGCCACTTGGGGCAGTTAATGTGGGAAGTTTTCTTCTTTCAACTTCACTGTGAATATTCTGTGCCAACAGCCCCAATGCCTCAACACTATGACTGAAAGTAATGTTTGCCCAGTGGGTGTGTTCATAACAGAGGCCGGTTTTCATGTCTTAGTAACAGGTGTGACAAATAAATACTGAATGTTTTCTCCTCCTACTATGCTATGATTTCCTTCATGCTAATCCACTAAACTCCTATGCGACCATTCAAATGAATGCAGAGCCACATCTCGCCTATGAATTTCCCTCATTAGTCCTGCCGGTAAAACTTAATTTGGGTAAAGGTGAATCTTCAGTGTCCCTGCTTTTTTGTTTTTGCTGATTTTACGCGTGGATTCTCACGTAAGAATCTCGCCTAATTCAGCTTTAAAATGGCCATACTATGAAAATCCCAGCCTCTGTAATTATAACACAAACATATTGCTGAGGAGGACGCTGCAGTGCTCCAATTACACGGCTGAAATACACAAACACAAGCCCATGCACCTGCTGTGTTAAATCTTTCAGCCAACCTTACTTCAGGCACTAAATGGAAATGAATCCTTTGCCAGTTAAATTAGCACTTGTCAGCCACCAATTAAAGGAACGCAACACCCACTGAAGACTTAGTTTTCCTCTCAGTATTTTTAGCTTTGTTTCAGACAGTCACTCAAATACTGTTAATGATTCTTCCCCCCCCCCCCAACACTGAAGTGAGACACAGTGTAGATCCATCTCTGAAGACATTTTCTCTTCTGACAAGAAGCGGCCCTGCTCTTTGTCTTTTCAGCGTGGAATTATTCTCAAATTAGTACCACATTAATCACAGTGACAGCTCAGAATGTAAATGACTCTGTAAGGGGAAGAATTTATTGCAGCCTGTACAGAGACCAGCAAAGTGCTGCGACAACTTACATTTATGGAAACTCTTTACCCTCTGTTTGATATGATTATGCAGGTTTTCTTGTCAAGTGATGGGCTGATGGTTTTTGGATTGTTTTGCTTTTCTGCATAATTGAGGATGATTTATACGACACAGTGCAGTGACGCGCTGCTGTTCTGGCCTGTTCTGTGTCAAACGATCCATTTGTGAATTAATCTAACCAGGCTGTCAGAGCTGTCTGTTTCCTATCAAAAGTTCAGCATCGATAATGGAGCCTTACAAGTTCACCGACGGCTTCCTTCAGTCCGTCAAACCTACGTGGCGGCTGACAGACGGTTGGAATCGATAGCGGCCGTCGTTATGAAGGCTGTTATGTTATGTTCCTCGAGAGCCTTTTCCTGAATGTACTTTTGGAGGAGCAGAGGAGCTGCCAGTCAGCCACTGAGCTTCATGACAGGCAATTTAATCTCAAGGAGAATGGAGGTCTTCAGAGTATCTGACAGCACTGAACTTGGAAAGAGAAAACCTTTGTGTGGAGCATAAACCCAACTCACCAGCATCCTTTATCCTGAATACTGTATAACACTCTAACGGATAGATCGATGTGCTGATACATGAAGCCAATATAAGTCTTTTACTAGGTACTGTAAGGATATTGAATCTGGAAGAATTCCACAGGTGCTTTACACTTGGGCTGTTGCCTTTCACGCTGTCAGAAGGAGCAGGGAGTGTGACCTGTGTAGCTGGTGTGAAGCAGCCAAATGATGGTGCTCTGGAAAGAGATGATGATGATGTTGCTGTCCGATACAATCAAAGCCTTTACATTTCTTTACCAACATTTTTCACCAGTTTCCGATCAGTTAAGATGATGTTTTTCCCGACTTATAATATGTCGATGTTGATTTTACAAGTTCTTGTCGCTGCCCACAAGTGGCTTGAAATTACTTTTAATGCCAGTTTGTGTTTTTATGACCCTGACCTTTCATCTAACACTACCATCAGGTTACAGGTCATACTACACATAATCTAATCAGGGCAGCAGATTTTCCATTTAACTTACTGATTATTTTCATACTCCAGATAAGATGAGCCCCTTTAATTTTAGACACTACGAGCTTTTCCCTAGCACAAGCTTCAGGCCATTAAATCAACTTTACACACAAGATATTTAATAGGTGTATTGTCAGTGTATACATGTATATATAATTTAAGCACTAAAATATATTTAGGGTTGCTTGTGGAGTAAGTTTTTAGATGGCTCTGATTTCTTCTGTTTTTTTGTCACAGGTGAACCAACAGTTCTGGTCTTTGTCGGATCATCAGAGGCGAAGAGAGTAATGCAAAGGACCTTTCTGTAAATAGAGACTTCCTTTCTTCTGGACTGCAATTAATCTTTGGAAAACTTTGAATGCTTCTTCTTGAACTCTATGGACATCAAAAAGAGGAGTAGATCCTAGTACTGATCATTCAGCACTTCTTTTTGAAGGACTCCATATGATTAGCCTTACCGGACAACAGGATTAATCCTCTGACATCGTACTGCTTGTAGTGGAAGACAATGGTGAACTTTGCCTATATGTTAATTTCTAGAGTATTTATGTCCTTTACAAGAGATTTTGCATCACAAGTCGACCGAGGTGAACAGCGGGTCAGTTTGTTGTAAGCATAGCAAATATTAAATACAAGATGTGGTTTTGTTTTACCAGTCAATTGTGGCTTTCTTCTCTAACAAAGTGTAGTTTCAAAGGTTCAAATATGGATGAAAATATGTGGTTGAGCAGCAGATATTCAGGGTGATTTTCAAAGAAATACCCAAACACATTCATCAATGTATCATTCATACCTTGTGCCGTGACACAGAAAGGGAAAATTAACCTAATTCATTGTCATTTGAAAATCAGCATAAACCTACTCCACATTATATTATCTGTATGTGTATTACACACCAGTTTTCCATAGAAAAAAAAATTGATCCCGTCCACGTGTCCTGAAAGATTTCAATGTCCTGGACAATTGGGAGAAATTCAATTATTAACTGTTGATCTACTGAGCTTTAAAACAATTGATAATGCTACGTGCATAATGCCATTTTAAAAATAAATAAATAATACACTTGCATTTAACTTTGTTGTTCGTTGCTTTCGCTTTGGGATTGTGTAGGATTGTTTCTTCAGTTTATGGACAGAGCAAAATGCTGTGAAACTTCAACTTTTTAAAAGAGTTCATACAATATGGGTAAGTTACCATCTACAGACTACAGTAGGCAATGTAAGGGATAAAGTTACAAAGCAACCGCCAGCTGGTCCTGGCAAAATAAACACCTAGAAGCCCTGTTTGAAACAAAGTAGCCGATACAAAGTATACCAGTCATTAACTAATTCATGTATATTGGCATCTTAGTTAAAAAATATATACACACACTGTATGACCCATTTCTGTGTAAAAGGGCTGCACAAACCTCGTGAAACCCCGATTAAGTGTTCCACTCAACCCAGATATTTTTGAGAATTTAAGGACAGCTGGACTAAACCAGTGCTGTCAAAGGTATAAACTGATCAAACCTCCCAGCTGTTGTAAGACAAAAAATCTGAATACAGTGGTGGTTTATTTTTCCTCTGAAAATCACTCTGCAATTTCCTGCCACTCTGCCAGATTTTGTTTTTGTATCACAACTCTGGTGTTCAGATTCTAGACAACAGCAGTGTAAATGAAACACAGCATCTGGTCGCCAGCTGAGTGATGACAACAATGTTCCCAAAACTGTTTGACTAGTTACTCAAGTATGATTTGCTGATCACCTTTCAGCAAGTATCGCTGACACTTCCTTTGTCTGTGTAAGTGACGACATCAGTAATAAACTATGGTTGTGTAACTAAAGTCGTGTGTCTTTTAAACATCTGTATGCTACCAATGAATAGTTTCTAGCCACATTAGTGGCATGGCTCTCTGAATGGCAGTGCCAATCTGTCACTTGGTCGACCACTTTGGTCCTGACTGAAATATCTCAATAACTATTTAATTTATTGCCATGACATTTTGACTTTTCCTATAGAGCCACCAGCAGTTCAAAGGTTTCACATGACTTATGTAAAATATATCTACATCTACTGAATGGACTGGCACAAACCTTGGTACAGACCTTAATGGTCCCCGGACGAGTCAGCTGACCCAGAGTCAGCCCAACAACCGGTGATTGCTGATATACTTGCGCAGATGTGTGTGTGTGTGCGCTGTTTGATAACTTGGATGATCCCTTAATTAACTCTTTGTCAAGGGCCGCCATCAGGACACACTTTAAATGTGTCTGATACTTTGGTTTATAAGCAAATACCTCCAAATCTAATGAAATCAGCCTAAGCTATACTTTAGGTTTAGTTTTAATTAGCAAATGTAGGCATGCCAACACTAAATTAAAAGGGGAGAATAGAGCCAGTGATGTCACAGTATATGGTGTGCGTCCTCAGCACTATGCCACCATAATGCACCTGTCACAGTGCTTTTTATTTACAATATTTACAGTATCTTATAAACTGCAAAAGGGATAATCATAAAGTGAGTTACCAGGTTGTTACGTACATCTATCTAAATCTAATCCTGCAATAAATTCTACCTTCATGAAGTTTATAATTATTATAGTTAACTGTGTCAGAGAGGTGAAATATGGCATATGTTATATTTCAATGTTTTGTAACATAATACAACACCATCTTGGACTATGAAAAGATCTGAAAACCTGAATATGATAGCCTTGATACCATGTGTACCAAACAGACTAGCAGGTCACAATATTAGTCTCAGTATAACACTGACAACACTGATAAAACCAATCTTGTTAGGACAACTTGCAACTTTGATTAATTTATCCTATATTACAACATCTGTAAACAGCTTCTATTAGTCATATACAAAAAGAGTAAGCCTGTTTGTGGATGTGAAGGTCGCTGTGCAGAACTTTACTATTGATAATTCTCAGACCGAGACAGCTGTAGAAAATGTTTTAATTTGTCTTAAGACGGAGTGTGAATTCAGTCAAAGTTTGTTTTCAGCAAATCTGAAAAAGCCCTTTTGTTATCACACTGGGTGAAATCGCACAGTGTAAATAAGTCAAGTGTGTGATGTAAATCAGCAGGCAAAATGGTCAGTTTATTTTGAAATGCACAGCCCTGCAACAGATTTATCCCTGCTTTGTAGTGTCTCGTTAAATTGTTTCAAATAATGGTCTTTTTATTTCATACTGTTGACACATCCAATCTTCTGTCTTTGAAAATTGAAACAATCCTGTGAATAATGACTTATTTTTTTTGGTTTGTCTTTTGTGTGGAACCGGTACAACTCAGTACAACTCCTCCTGAAAGTGCTCCAAAGTGACAAGCTGATGGCTCATCACAGACACACAAACTGCATTTTGGCAACAATTTTCTAGTGAGATACAGCTAGACAACAGCATGGTTGTTTCACGAGAATTTAATCCATTCAGTCTAATAACACTGTTAAATTCAATTTTATTATTATTACTTAAATAGTTATTATTTTTAATTATCAATTAAAATATTATTCATACTATTGCTGAGATTTAAGTTACTTTTTGTCCCCTTGCTTAAAAGGTAATTTTAGTTCTTACTGTACTTTTCGTTGTTTTATGGGGGACAGTTGTAAGTGCAACAATAACATAATAGGTGTAACAAGTGCAACAGTAGAGTTGAGAGTCTGACTGGAGAAGGCTGTTGTTAACCTATACATTAACCTGTCCTGTACCTAGACAGACAAAATCCTCCCATAAATGAATATATCATCCATGACACTATCTCACCTACAAATTTCCCAGTATTGCAGATAATTCTGTTTTCTAGATGAGAGCTTCTTAAATGTTTTTAGCAGAGGACTCCAGTGAGAGATTAGCTCTGCTTGCTCTGGGAAACAGGCTTATTAAAAAATTTTATATCCTCGCCATAAAGGGACCCACCAGCAACAAGCCTGTAAGTCAATTTGGATCGCAACCCACAGTTTAAGAAGCGCTGCTCCAGATTACTGTTGAGGATTTTCCATGCTTTTTGGTTGCATTGCTGACACCTCTCAAATCTTAAATGCTTCTCTTTTGGGAAATTACTAGGGGAAATTCTTTTTTTTCCACAACGGAGGAAATCGTGTATTCAGGGGGTTATTCACCTCCAGATGCTTGACAGATGCAGAGAAATGAGAGGATATTAAATATAATAAATAAAAGGGATATTGCTCTTGTTTCATCAGGGTTTTAAATGGACCTTGGTGCTCCTTTTGTAACATACCCTCTGTGCTTGGTGTAGACACTGTTGCTTGTCTGCACCTGTCAAACATAGTTACACAGAATGACTCTGTTTCCCAGCCTGCTATCCTTTTCCAAACAGCGAGTCTCTGAAATGTGTTGCACCAAGAAACAGAAGACAAGTGCTGCCTAAAGCGTCTTTCTTATGTTTCATGAGGAGCAGGCGCTTCCTTCAAAACACCAAGCCTCATTCTTCTTTACCGAAGGCGTCCTTTGGCAAAACGACAAACATTCTCCGTGAATCAAAAGGCTGTGACACCGCTGGCCTTGGTATGTCAAAACAGTTTGACACTTACAGGGTCAATGCCAGACTCCCGGTTAGTATCTGACTCACTTCAGAGATGTCGGAAGAGGGTCCGGGGGTGGAGGAGCTGCGGAATACAGAAAACCCCGCTTTCAAAGCTTTGATTTCTTTCAAGGGATTCAAATGAAGTAAAAGCAGACATTTCCCTTTTTTTTCCTTCTTTTTTTGTTGCTGCAGTCATTACAAGAGCACATCAAAAGAATCTCCTCCTCTCACCATATGCTGTAGTGTATAGTTTCATAATCTAATGAGGGTTTTGTAATTACACAGACACAGTCCACCAGGGGAATGGAGCTCATCGATTCGCTGGGAAAATAAATTTCATTACACAGACCTACTGTAAACCGTTGATGCTATCAACAGCTTTGTACTTTAATTTAATTTCATCGTTTTACATGATAAAAGGACATGTCAGAACTACGTTATAGAGAGAATTACAGATCTGAATGTAAATCACTCTGATATGGAGTCCTTCAAAACTTTACAGCCCAGAGGAGATATGGTGAAAAGTGGAGAATGCCACTTGGAAAGGTACATACATTTTTTATCTAATCATGTAATTTGTTTTCCCGGTGCAACGCAGTAGTCTGTATGACATTTCAGTATATGCGTGATATAGAACTGATGAATGTTCCTTTTTTTATGGGTGCGCCTCACATCCAGCAACAGGAAATCCTCTGATGCATCCATCAAGCCATCCAATGACAAATGAGACACTCGCTGTGGTGGAATTATTTATATGTTTCTGCAGGTATAATAAAGGGTATAGCTGTTAGAAGTGTTGATTCACAGTGGCCTTCTCACTCCTGTGGGTTGAAATCCTTTTAAGTCAAGCCTGGGAACTCTCTGTCTGAAACTTTGCTTTGTCTCAGCTGTGAAAGCTACATCTTCTCCAGTCGTGACCAGAATTCAAACAAACAGCAGCTTATGGATACTTATGTCTGAAATCTTATTTTCTTCCCTTCCTTGCTTCTTTATATCATAGCAAGGTCATTACAATTGTAATAAACGTCTGTTGCATTGTGTGCATCTGCGTATCCGTCATCATGGATCAAAAGTAGCATGACACCTTTACCTGTATATTTGCAGATTTAAGTTTTACTGCTTGTAGATCTAGTGACAGAGAGAAAATCGGATTGGTTGAGTAAGCCCTTAGTTGGCGGGACCAAATCCACAGTCTCTCTTGGCTAAATGGTGCTAGTCTGGCAACATGGGTTGACACTAACAAAAATAAATAAATTAATACATTTCCACTTCTTTTGGCCTTCCTCATAACTCTGAAAACCACGGCTATGACCCTGTCGTTGTGCTGGACTCCTTTAATTGCCACTAAAACTAACTTAAGCAGCAACATTTTCTTTTTTCTTCCAACAACTGGGGCCAGCGGCACAAGCTATAGACACAACACTGACAGATTATATACACTAATATCATATCAATGTTTTAGGTAGTAGTTGCCTATTTACACATCCAGGACACATGGAGAAACATTAGCATTCATTTGAAGTTGTGTTTTTTTATATCCAACATTCACTCTCCTTTTAGCGCTGTTTTGATCACAAATTGCTGAGGGCAAAAGTTGCTAAAGACTTAACTATGTTCACCAACAAGATGCTAACTTTTATTTTATTATTTATTATTATGAGTGCTTTTTTACTTAGAAAAACAGGCTGAGAGCCATGATAGTAAATCAAAACACTTAAGTTGAGGGCCCTAAAAGAAAACAATGAGCAAAAAGATTCTTAAGAAGCTCAGAAGAGATGAGGGGAACAGCAGTACAAGATGATTATTCACTATAAGGGACTCTTTTCACAACACACATAGTATTTTGATCAACTTTTTAACATAAAAGTATTGTTTAGTGCAGCTTTAACCTATACATTTGTATATTTGATATATTTAAGATTCTTATCTGCAACTTTAATCTACCAGGTCATTACAATGACAACAGAATTTCTTTGACTTCCCCTAGTACAGAAATTATTCTTACACATCTTCTTGGACAATGTTTAGATCACATAATCCAATCTGCTTTAAACACAACTTCCCAGACCATACCATAATATCTTAAATTGGCTCATTCCGGTAACACTTTGTATTTGATTAGTGCAAATGAATATGATATAAATGTCTGCTTTCATTATGTACTTTTAATATAAAACAAATGGTTATATTATATTACAGCTTTGGTAATGAATTTTTGATGTAATACATCATCCATCTTGAAAATTAGCACTCCCAAATTAGTGCACTCAATTTGTACATTATAATTACTTCTGACAGGTGTAGTGGATTTATGTGAGCTTGAACATGATTTTCACAGTTTTTCAAAGATCAGATGAAGAACAGTGTGAGCTTTTACACGTGATTTCTTTAACTTGATTTATAATTTGTTTATTTATTTTAGTTTGTTTCCATTTTCTGTGTCAAGCACTTACTACTGTTTCTGCACTGCATTTCCCAGAACTCACCTATCAAGCTAACTGTGTGGGTGGGCCTACAGTATGATGACTTCCTTATATTTCCTGGTGATTAAGTTAAAATGTCTGTAAGTATACGATTTAAAAAAAAGAAAAAGTGCTCAGGACATGAAATAGAAAAACTTAAATCAATCCTTAAATTAAACTCTAATCTATGGTGTAATGTAGCAGCAAGAAAAGTCTTACTGCAACTGGGCAAAGCTGGATGGAACATAAAATGTTCGGAATAAATATGAGCTATTACTCTATTTAATCAACAGGTGCTGTAGTTTCACACAAGCAATGTAATTGGCTAAAGACGTGTTCGCCATACTGATGATTGCCATGCACAATAATGTAAAGAAAACTTTTTATTCAGACAACATGCATTGGTAACAGCTGCATAAATGCTGAAATCCCCCTCAGGATATTCTTTACTGTTATTATAGGTGCTACACTGATGCATTACAGTTGTACCCATTCCTGTTGTTAAGAATGCCCTCAGGGGTGTAATCGCTATATTTAGTTATCGGAAATTTGATGAGGCATGGATCCCTGAGCACGTATGCCAACCAGAGCTGACGTTTTGAACAGTATCCGGTCCTTCTCACGCCAATAAAACTGAGACGTTTCTAATTAGCACCAAGATGGATCACGCCTGTTGCCGCGCTCCCCTGAGCTCTATGAAACATCCCTCACAGCGCAGTGTTGGATTACGTGTGAATAAGACAAAGGAAGCAGGAGGGATTCATCCTGGTTATCCATATAACACTTGACTTCCTGTGCCTCTGTGTCAAAGTAAGTACACCCCCCACCCTGCTCAACATTTCACAACAACCTCTGATCTCATGAAACCCAGTAGTTTTACAATAATAGAACAAAAGAAGAGGTGTTATAACAGTTATGGTTACATTTAACTCAGATCTGGAGGTGTGCCGTCATCACTACAACAACAGGACAAATTATACCGCAAAAAAAAAAAATCACACAACTAATCCTTGATTAAGCAAAAATATCAAAAGCGGAACCAAAGTTGACCTTTCATTTCTACTTTTCCATTCCATGGCAACCATGTGAATCACACTGAGAAAAACAGTGGGGTGGGCAATTATACTACTTCGAAGACCCAGAATAATGTGACTTAACCACCATAGACATCAATTAAATGGAGCAACTTTGGTTTCCAACTTTTCAGACCGCAAACCACATAACCATACCATATAGTCCCATATATGCTTCCATATTATATAATGAGATGGGGATGAGTTAATACCAGCAGCTTGTACTGCCTGGTTGAGGTTGAAGTCAATTTTGGCATACACATGGCAGCGAAAATATTATTGGGTGGCATGACCCACACTTTCAACGAGTGACTGAACTTTGGGCGGATTAATCAGAACATTTTGAGCCCAATCAACAGATGCAAAGTCAAAAACTAGGAACATGGCACATTAATGTTAATTTTACACCACACTGATTCATATCAGTACCAGTTTTTCTGAGGGAAAAAAAACTGTCAAAGCTTTTCTTTTAGAGAAGTGAGCAGCTTTGCGTTATGCTCCAGCGAGGTTTAGCAACCAAATTGAAGAGGCACGGATACAATGAACACCAAGGCATCTGGCACTGCATAATGTCTGTAGAAATCATTTTTCCTCAAAGCTGTCTGTTCATTGTCTGCCCGCTGACACACATTTCTGACTCTATTGTGAAGCTAAAAATTGGTTGAGAATTGGTAAAAGCAAGACGAAAATGAGATGTTGCTGAGCATTACATCTACTACAACAAAGCAGACAAATGGATGGCATTGATGATTTGAGTGAGCCATCAGTGTCATCAAACTTACCTGTGTGCAGCATGGAAAGGCAGACAGTCACTAGATAAAGCACAGGCTCTGATAGCCATTTGCTTTGCCATTGTGTCTACAATCACTGTTACAGTTCTATTATCTGGGCAGCCTGGAATGAATTTGCTATCATAAAACCAGGTCTGCTACAACAATAGTGCGAGGAGATTGACAATAACCAAATAACACGTGAGTGAGGAAAAAAAACAGCCTTTACATGAAAACAAGTAATTTCAATAACTGTCAGTTATTTCTGGTGGAACATCAGAACATCAGAACTAAATGAATGTGTCCTTTGTCAGTTTTGTCAGTGTCTTTATTTCCTGACAGTGTCTTTATCTGACTGATCCAAACATGTCGTCTAAGTATGCCTGCGGATTCATCAAGGCCCGGCTGAGATATTTTCTCCAGTGTGACTAGCTACTATATATGCCAAGCTACAGAATCATAATAGTGTTTCTCTCTCTATTCCCTTGTGGTGCCTTTTCTTATTTTACTCATTCAATTATGAAGAATGAAATATGGGATTAGATATTTTCGGGCTCTTTTTCCTCTGTGCACAATTCATTTTATTCCTTACAATTTCACGCTTTGTGGAATTTTCCAGTCACAAGTTAATTAATCAGGTAGAGATGGTGGGGTTACTGCATCCCAAGACTAAATGACCCATATTTAGCACAAAGAAAAACTTCACTCTGAGGTATCTGAAGAAGAAAAGCAGCACCGCAAGCCAGGCCTTTAGTGTTCAGCAGCAATCGTCCCCGTTTCATCTCAGGGCCGCTCTTAACGAGATAAACCCTCTACTGACAGTGACCTGAGATGAAAGTAAGAGACACAAAGCCGGCAAGAGTTCAGGGAAAGTTCTTCAATGCCCCACCTACCCACCCACTCACCCCGCCTAAACCTCTCTCAACCCCAGTCCTGGTGCTGCTGAGAGATGGGGGGGAAGTGAAGCGGCCGTGGACTAGAAAAGTTCCTTCGCCTCTATTACAACTTTGTGGTTGATCCCACAAGGAGGCCTCGCTAGGTGCTAAAGATGCCGGGATTGACGGCTCTAATCTCGCAGACTCTCTCCGTCTCGCTCGAACTTGGCCTCTTCTTTTGTTCTTTAAGCCCTGGATTCTCTTGTTTCTACAACTCTATTTGGACGCAGGGCTGGTTTCTTTCGAGGGGAGGGGAGAGGATGCTGCTGTAGGAACCACAGATGCGTAACAGAGGTTGCAGCCACAGTTGAGGCAGCAGAGGTTCAACGTCCTCTAAAGGGACAAACTGGTGTGAGTCATCCTGCAAACCCATCCGGGATTTTGATCAATTGTTTTCACTTGACATGCATACTAAAATTAAAGCAAATACAATAAATGAAAACACTTTACCATCAAATCAAATTATTATATTTTCCATTTAATTATATATAAGTGGTAACTTAGTTGTTTCAGTCTAGCCACTTTTCATTCTAGCTCTCTAATCAGGGAATATTACACCTGGGATACAAGTTGAATGCAATTAACTACCTGCAAAGGCAAAACAGAAAGGCAGAAGTACCCTGAGATTTAGTGCATTAATAACAATTGGCTGGATAATTCGTTTGGGCTAACAAAGGAACATTTTGTTCTCATCAAATTGTCCTATTGAAAGGGTTATGAAACTGTCAACTTTAAGAGGTGATTCTAAAGATAGTACTGAGTCTCTTGAGTATGAGTCTAAACTGTAGTTTTTTTTTCTCCTATTTGTCTTTATTTCAAGGCTGAGAAGTGTCAAGAGCAGGCACAACACAATAAAGTCATTGCTGGAGTTAATGAGTTGAATGAAAGTAGTTATACATACATCACGTAGGTGCAAGGCTATTAGAAAACCATTGACCATTGGCAGTCAATAAAAGAAGGTGTAACGCCTGCACATTTACTTCTTACCAATAAAGTTTAACCATGGCAATGTTTCGATCATAGACTGTATAAAAGAAGTGGACGTAGCCTCCATGACGTCACCCGTTCGAAAAACCAGGAGTTCAGAGTTTTGGCCATCTCCATCTTGGTTTTTGGAGCCAAAAGTGACATTATTTGGATGAGAGGGTAACGCTGCTTCTATCCTGGTCACCGTGGTAACGACTTGTCAATCACGTGGTAGCTCCGCCCTAAAGCATACGCTGCTTTATCGTCTAAATGTGACCATAATGACCATATACCAAATGAACATTATATCACATTAATCACCCCATATATCAGAATATACATCACTGACTTTAAAAATATATTGTAATAAATTAGAGGAAAAAGACAGGAAATCTTAAATTTCTTACATTTTTCCAATTGGACGGAAACGTCATGATTCAACTTGGGTGGCATGGGGTTAAGATGATTGATTTCTGGAGATAATGCTACTTTCACACCATATGTGATGGATGGTAGAGGTGGGAAGGGTTCCCATGTTTATGACTTGTAAGCATTCATGTCATCAGACAACTCAAAATTGATATATGAATGCAGAGTAGGTCGAGTGAGGGTTAACAATATTGCGCATTGAGGTAATATTTCATGAATGTGGCATAAACCTTGATCCAAAAAACAAAAGGCCTAAATAATTTGATCCTTAATGTTTTCCTTCATTAAGTCTTGACTCTATTGAGAATCCTTTTAGGCCAGCATCTGAAAAACAGGCAAATTACAGTATTTTTAATTTTTACACTGAGCCATGAATTTGGTATATGGCTCTTTCTGATTAAAGACTGATTCTTGTTTTGTGTCTACTGGCAAGACCCTGAAGCAAAGTAACAAAAGCAACAATTTCATACCGGACAGAAAACCCACTAACTTGCACTAACATTTGGCTTTTGCCTCCAGTGGGAAAAGGGTACAATCAGCATTTATTCCCTGGTCAAATTACTCTGCAGTAGTCACGGGTATCTATCGGATCCAGCTCCGATCGGCAGTGATGACACCTGGGTCAGCGTGCTGCAACATCTTATTTTTTAACTAATGTAGTTATTTAAATTGCCTTTATTCTCAGAATAGCTAAGCTATTATAAAACCCTAAGTTAGGTAGCTGTCACATAAGTCAGTAAGTAAGTCTGTTGAGCTTCCCATTAGTCATGGTCATTAATGAACAGAAACAGATTTTGACCAGATTTCCATCTTTCCCATTTCTTTAACTTTTTTTCTTTTCTTAATGCCTTTACGTCTTATGTAAAGCACTTTGAATTGCCTTGTTGAAGGCTGCTATACAAATAAACTTGCCTTTCCTAAAAGACTGTTCATGAGATTCTGCTCATTAAGCTTTAAATTTGTGAATATTTCAAAACATTCAGAATTTAAAACTAAGTCTGTCACATGTATTGACGCCGTTTGCTCCACTGAACATGGAGCAACACGTCATTCTCGTGAATTAGACACAATTAATTTGAAGAGCTGCTCTGATGTCAGCATGAATATGCACTCCAGTGAAACCATGTTTGCTATTAGTTGTACTGTATAACACGGTGGCACCTCATTAACATTGTTTGAGGAGTTGGATAACAGGGTTGCTAATGAATATGTCCCCTGCTGCTCGAATCAACATATGGGGGAATGACAGTCATCTCGACCCCCCCTTACTAACCCTTTGTTCACTGTCTAGTCATGAGTGTGTTGAGCCATGGGATTTGTTGGGAGGCACAGCTCTTCAGCACTGATCCCCTCTCTCCAACAGACAGCCTGTTTGTTTTGCACACAGAAACCATGGCGAGCAACAGCGCTCAAGTGGACACCAGGCTACTACTGTGATACAATAATGGCCGCTCATTTCCGTGGCGTGCCGGCTCTCGAATTAAGAGTGCTGCATGGTAAGCACCTGTAAGCATCAGCCAAATGACAGGATATCCCCTCATCCTCATAAATACCAACACACACAGTAGCTGCAGGCAGAACAATTGGCTACTGAAAATTGCCCCTCATGGTTTACCCTCTCCATATTGCCAAAGCCAAACTTGCAAGAATATGTCCTAACTATCATAATAACGACCCAACCCATGAAAAATATAAGAATGCTCCAGCTATTCTTCTTTATGTTGTGGTTCCGCCATCAACCACATGCAGTCTGGGAAGCTGTCTTCAGATGTCTGACTAAAGTACATGTAACAACTATTGTGAAGCACAAACCTGTTTTCAGACCTGCTGGTCAAATGATATATAAACAGTTGTAGCAAACTGGAAGGCTGGATGAGAGACAAAAAGTTTCCCTTTCACTTTTCCCATTTTAGTGGAGATAAGAACCAATCTGACAAGTACAGGCTTTCACTAATGACTTAATTTGATAATTAAGGGCATTGAGGGCTAATCTGTATGTTTGCTGGCATGTGTTACTGCATAAGTGCTTTTCAAACAGTCAGTCCAAACTGAAATATTTCAACAGCTATTTAATTGCCATGAAATTAATTTCAGACATTCGTGTTCCCTTTAGATGACTTGCAATAGCTTTGCTGGTCTCTTCACTTTTCATTTGGTGCCATCATCACAGAACAACTAATTAACTTTGGTTTATGACCAAATACCTTGAAAAAAATGTCATTCCCATCAGCCTCTGTACTGTATTCAGCAGTACTGTGTTTTGTCTTAATTAGCTAAATGGTCATTGTAAGCATGTTATCATTTAGCTCAGACCTCAGTCCAGCCCAAGGGGCAACCTCCAGGTCTGGAAAGTGAAGCCTTTCTGGCCAGCATGAGGCAACTCCACTGGCTTCAAATAAGAATTCAATTGTATAGAAGTGTATGAGAAAATTACCCTACTTCTCACTTAATTTATTACCTCAGTGAACATTTTCCTCATGAGTTTATGATCTCAATCTCTAGTTTTAAGTCTTCTTCAATATAGCATGACGTTCACTTTGTAAATTATTGTCCTATTTAAATAAAATAGACGATAAAGCAGGGTATGCTTTAGGGCATGGCTATCTTGTGATTGACAAGTCGTCGATGATGCTGAAGCTGAAGCTGGATGATGCTGTCTTAATGAACAGATGCTACGGTAAATTGAGAGCCACTCTCATCTCAGCGGTGCTTTCAGTTAAAACCAGAAGGCATTCTCGGTCTTCCTCTCTTCAGCACTTTGGAAAGAGGAAGGACTGGAGCCTGTTGTTGGCTGGAGATGACTGTCGGATCTCGACTGGAAGTGTTGGTGCAGCGGTGCTGAGTGTGTGATCTGTGTAATTGCGCCAGGCAACAGGAACTGTCTGGCCAAAGTCACAGATGGTGTTCGGAGCCGTTGGCGCTTTGCAGTCATAGAGATTCAAGGAGCTCTCAGCTCCAACGCTGTCTTTATAGTGGTTAAAAGTAGAAGCAGACTGCACCAGTCTAACACACACTATTATACAACAATGGTCAGATACTTCAAGGCAGATTTTAATGTTGTATTGTTTTTTGCATTCTTCTATGCTTCCATCTTGGCTGGTTCTCCCTTGCAAAAGAGGTTTCAAACTGCAGTGAGACTAAGCTGATTAAATAGAGGTTGTATCAAATTAAATAACAGATTTGTGTGGACAGTCAAAGGGATTTTATTTCTTACTTTAACCTGGCTAAATTACAGAATATGTCACACCCTCCAGAACAACACGTAACCGTTTTCTGATCTGACAACATTAAAGAGGTAAGCACACTTGAGTTTTTTAAGCTGTAAACAGAATGATATGACTAAATTGTGTTGAAACATATCAATGCTGGTGTTAATAATGTCATGTTTTGCCAAATGTATAAAAATGTGCATTTCACTGGTTGAAAATGGCTCAACACGCCATCTACAGCTTTAAATCAGCCCTGAACCTTGCAGGTCAAGTTAACCGGTTGGAACCCATTTATGTCATGAAATTTATATTAAACAAAAGTTAACACCCTCTAATCAGAGGTGGGTGGATATTTAGGGCTGACAAACTGTAACGTTAACAGCGATAAAAAGCACGGCCACACACCGGACAGCTTCTCACTGGAGAGCTCCACTGAGACCACACTGAGCAGTGGCCAGTCTGTCCCCTGACCCCATGTGTCACACCCTACGTGGACCCAAGACCACGTCTCCCACAGTTGCTGCTCCCACTCCTCTCTGTTGCATTTTATAAAATGTGCTGAAGGGAGGGTTCTGGCAGAATTTGAGGGTGCAGTTGCACTTTGGTGAGGCACAGAAACAATTTGGTTGGGTTTAGGGAAAGATCATGGCTTGGGTTAAAATCACCACCTTGTTAAAATAAGGACATTTGTTGTCATGGTTAAAATAACAACCACTTGGGAACAGCCATGGTCATGGTTAAAGAAACGAACGTTGACTGTCGGTATCGGAAACTAATCGTTTAAGGTCCTGTGGCCCTCTGTCCACCCAGACCTCCCCCCTCACCGGAGTTTGTGGGTCTATATTACGGTCTCTCTACTTCCTCCTTTGCACGTGACAGACAAGACTCATGATTCCTGTGGCCACTAGAGAGGGCTTGACACTTGGAAATCTTTATGGGTTATTTACTGAAACTACTAATGCCATTTTTCAGGGAAGAATCGTCCCTCCATATTTATCTAGGCCTCTTTGCACTCTACATTATTGCACTATTTTTCTACTTCATTGTCATTGTTGTGTTATGCTCATATATATACACACTTGTATATATATATATATATATATATATATTTATTTATTTATTTTTATATTTGAACATATCAGTTAAATGTTTATGCTTACTTTTGCTGTCCTTGTTTTTTCTGTTTATTTGTCTATTTCTGTGTATGTATATCTAAATTGTTATTGTTGGTATAATATATATATACACATATACATATACACACACACACTTATTTTATTTACAGGTCTGGAAAATATATTGAATGTGGGTTATAAGGGCCCCTTTCTGACAACATTCTCCTCTAGTCTGTGCTCAAAGAGATGCCATGTGAATGCATGTTCCTAAAACAGATTAAAAGGACTAAAGCATATCAAAAGCTTGTAATTTCCTGAATGTACTGGAGACGCTTTGGCTTCTCCGTCCTTTCGCAGTCATCATGATCTCCATGTCTCCAGGGCTTTTTCTTGTCTCTTTATCATACACACTGCCACTGCTAGGGACAGGGAGTCAAGAAGGTTCAATATGGATGGTGGCCCCTCACGGAAACCAATTATACACGGGCTCCGAAGCCTTCACTTCTGTGCTCGTGCTTTGAATGGTTTTGATATTACATGATGAATTACCACAACCAAATGAGACGGAGAGAGACGAGGAGCGAGAGAGCAGGAGACTGAAAGAGAAAATCCAGGAGGAATTCTTTGCCTTAACTCCCTCGGGCGTTCAGTGTGTTGGTGGAGTACTGTACGTTTCTCTGGCAAGCATATCTCCTCTCTTCCACCCACGCGAGTCTCTCAAGCCGAATAAAGTCCCAGCGGAGGAGTTCCTTCATCCAGCCAGAGTGTGCGTGCTCTTGTGTTGCACACCTCCTCTTAATTAAACAATGACAAGCACTGAAAATGTTGTTTGACAGAGACTGTGGAAATTAACTTTGTGAAAAGGAAAATATAAAAAAAACTCAACGCTAATCTCACAGGATGGAAGTTCATTATGCAGGGGAAGTGGAACTGAGCTCACTGTACTTTACATGTTGCCACTCGCAGGTTCCAGTGTTGTTGACTATATTTTAAGTGAGTACTGGACATAATTTCAACATGGTGTCTTTGCTTTAGCTTTCATGTAAGGATCCTTTTATCTATGTATACATCAAGCAGCAAATGCATCATTACTCAAACAATGCGAAGACATCTGTACACAAAGTCCTCTAGAGACAGAAACCATCCGAACCAACGCCAGTAAGAATACTTATCAGAATAATCAGCTTTGAATAAAAACTCTGATTTAGCTGCGTATTTCATCAGTGCAACACCAAGTACATTTGCATGCACACAAACTGTATATCACTAGCACTAATCTGCTGAAGGCGATGTTTTGTTTACAGTGTTTGAACACTGCACAGTTCAATGTAATGGGATTTTTCTAATGAACCACTTTTTATTGAAATGATGTAATAGTCGGCCTAGCACTCGACACTCCACAGCACAGCGCCATGTGTCACTTTGTAAATTAAACACCCAGAATCCTTTGTGTAGTGATGACACACACAGCCAAGGCATTCACTGTACAAAAATGGAAAGACTGAGCAGAAATCTAAATGACTTAACTGATTCACCTATTAAGGATAATCCAGACACTGACATGATTACGATTTAATTAATATGGATATTGATACCAGTACTTATCAGCACTCTTTGAGCCTCCTCCATAATTGACCGGTGACTATCTGTCTATCTTACCTGTGGTCAACAGGAACAACACGCCTTCTCCTCCAGCTGTGAAATTACAGATATGTTTACAAGCAAGGGACAAAGTTGTTTGTGTGTAGTAATAAATATCAAATATATCTTACTGGCAAAAACAGTAAAAACAAAGCAGCTACAATATGTATGGTTTGTGAATGTGTGGAGATTGGCCTGGACTGATGTTGGATTCCCAGCCTGAATTACTATCTTAGTCTGGCCCTGTTCGTCTTCGTCACCCAACCCTATTGACATGAAAATTTCAGTGATGACTGTCATTTTAATTCAGTCAATTATTAGTGTATAAAAACATATTCAGTGAGATTTTCTTCTTTCGTTTGCAGTAAACCTTCCCATTAGTTGCAATACAGGTAGAATACTGCAGCTGTAAACCTTGTTGGCTTTAAGAAAAGTCTTTGTGATAAAGGTTGAAGTTCAAACACGGTTAAAACTCAGAGTTTTTTCTGTAACGAGGTGGAGTGTTTCACAGATTCTGGCCGACATCTTTGCAAATGTGATTTATGCTTACGGCGCAGCAAGTAGCTCAAATCTTTAATTACCGTGCAAATTACTGGCCACTGTAATTCATCAGTACACAACCACCAGAACCTCATTTCCACACTAATTTAATGAATAATTGCCTTCTTGGAAAACCTGCCTCTTCTAGTATAATGGCAAAGGCCTTGGAGGATACGGCCACTAATGTGGAGCCGAGTTCACGCGTTCAACCGGCGCTCCAACTGCTACCTGTTTTTAATGAAACTCGTGACGGCGCCGTGAGGATGAACTGGCTTTAATTGCATTGACGTTCACATCTTCATGCTGCCGGGAATGCTGCTATTGTGAAACAGGTTGTCTGAGATCTCTGGTGCTTTTATTTTTCCAATTCACACGGCAGAGGATGAAGGAAGCTCATTGACCATCTGCCTTAATTTGTTCCCAGCTTGAGAGAATCCACTGACCACAAACTCCCATCAGTGTTTGAAAGATAAAGCCTTGCACATGAACTACTACAGCTTATAAGGCTGAATTCTATTCTGTGCATGAAATATTACAAAACCCTTGAGTCACTAGTAAAACCAGAGAAATTAATGTCTGTCGCACACTGCAGTAGAATCTTTTAGAGCTGCAAAAAGATTTAGATTTTATAAGTATTTTCTTCCTTTAAAATTGTTTTTTTTTTAATCATAATGCCTCAATCCCTCCGTAAATATTTCACCTTGATAGTGAAAGACATGTTTCTTACATCAGAAAACTAAGTGAGATCTTAATCTTACTGTGCAGAAAATGTTCTGTTTAAGTGAAAGTGTGATTACTGATTACCACCTCACAATCCATCCCTTTACCCACAGAAGGAACCCAAAACATAAATCCAATACCTTCCCTATTGATTCAGCCCTTCATGTTAACTGTACTTCCTTCGATAGAAAGAGAGGAATCTGCAAGAAAGTTGGTACAAACGCACTGACCTTCACTCTCCGAAAACACAAGATCCTGGAACCGCAGACTCGTATCCAATCAATTACTCGGTGGCTTAATTGATTTGCAAAGGTAATCACTGGGCACACATCCACTAGGGCGAAGTATTTGATGTTTTAATAAATGGTTTTACAGCAGAACTGGATGACCAGATCGATTCAGCCTCTCCAACCTTGATTATAGTACGAGTGTGGAGAAAAACAGCAGTGTAGCAGCGGGGACGAGCCAAACGCCGCGATTGGTTGGGTTTACCTTTATTGTTTACGCCGGAGTGTTGTACAGCAGCGTGGTAAAGATCAAAGCTGACCACATTACTCAATTTCCTCTTACAGGAAGGAAACTGAGACCAGGCGCTTACTGTAGATCTTATAACGTTGCAGAAAATGCAGTAAAATGTAAAAATAAGAGTCACCTACAATTGACATTTACCATGACGGATACACAACACTCTCTGACATTGTTAATTCCCAAATGTGGCTTCTCTAACACTAAAACACTGAACATTGATTTTTGAACTTTAGTAGTATTGATAAAAATTCCATTTTCATCTTTCTTAATCCTCCAAAGTCCTTTGTGGTTTTAACTTCTGAGAGGTCTTATAACTGTTTAAATTTGTACATTGTAACATGAATATACATTATTACCGATATTTCTTTGCTATATAGCAACTAGATAGTTTAGTGTTGTAGTGGAACAAAACTGACGCAGCATATGGGAAAGTATGGCAAAGTCCTGACGAAAAGGTTAATGTGTTAGGATCTTTATGCGATCACTCACTCACTTTGTGTATTCTATGAATAAATAAAAAGTTTGCATTCTGGTCATAATTCAGTTATAAAATAAAATACTTTATCTAACCCAGTGATCATCTCAAAGAAAAATATATTGTGTAGTCTGACCTCCACCTAAGACTATGAACTTCAGTGGAAGATGATTAATTTAAAAAAATTAATGAATGCTGGTGCATCCTTTGAATTTACTCTATTTCTGTGTTGATCATTTATGCAAAAATTAAAAGGATGGTTGGCCTGACTGCTGCTGGGTGAAATAAACATTTGATGATTAAAAGTTTCCAAAGAGATTGTAATGCTTTAATGCAATATAATTTGCATTTTTTATGGGATCTTCTGCAGAACTCCTCACAACTTATAGTCTGTTAAACACATGTGATTAAAGTTCAACGTAAAGGCCTCATCTGTCAAATTAAAGTTAAAGTGTGCTATTTTATTGTCTATTTAGAAAAAGGGCCAACGAACGTTAATGAATTTTGCATTTTTAAAAACAATGTTAATGTGCCAGGGTTAACTAAACAACTAAATGTTAGCTAATGCAACAAGAGGCCACAGCTTATAAACATATTAATGATTTTTAAACTTTAAACGATTTCAATGAAATGATACCGAAAAAAAGATCTCTTACCTTAAAATAACATACTGCAAGTCTCAATTAACACAGTCTAATGGGAAAGATAGTTTATTCCCACCAAGTTAGCTATGAAACTTTGTTCCCATGAGTTTTATATGAAAGTCCTCTTGGATCTTTCTTCAGCTAACTTGAACTAAAAGTATGATAATTTAAATGAGGACAAATACTGTGAAGTTAAACTCAACGCCTTCACGGCTCATCAGAGGATCCTCCAGCCTCTTTGTACACAGCTCCCCACCTTCACAGTCTGCCTCAGCGCAGAGGAAACGGTGCCTCTGGGAGACATTTCTGAAGTTTAACATTTCCGTGGGTTTACTAGTTGAAAGGCTGCCCACCAGCCAGTTTTAATTGCCTTTGGGGGCCATTAGGCCAGGTCATCCGTCACTGCGGTTCAGGGCTGCGTCTGCACGCCTCGCTGTGGGATCAAATCGTCTGATCTGAACCACAGCCTGGTCAGACCACACCTGCCCTCCAACACGAGGAAGACAAGGAAGCAACAAACTTCCCATTTATAAAATCGATACAATCATACCTGGTATTGGATTTCTTAGGTGTGTGCTACTACATGTTATTGACTTTAATACTTAATCTGATTCCAGTTCAGGTACCTTTATATAACATGAGCTTATTCTCTGTCTACAGCCCATCTTTTTCTACCCATAATCCTATGTGATTTGTATGAACAATGAATCAAATGTGTAACGTAAAAGGCGTCACTTGTAGGGATGAACCCACCTCTACAGAGCATTTTAGTGTATTCCAGCTCATTGTTTTTACAGTGCACAACTGTACAGTTTTGGTTCAGTCTCTTTGCTCTCATCAGGGGTGTTTCCATTTGCAGAAGGCAGCTGTTTTCAGCCAAAAAGCTCTGACAAACACACAACCTGCTCAGTGCCAAAGAGCAGACAGACAAAGTTAGTGGCTAACTGGTGGTATTGGAGCATTTAGCAACTAAAGATACAGATATTTCCCTCAGGAGTTGGTGGAGTCTAGACACAGAGCTTGTGTTTACCTACCAATTATTTTTGTCTTATCTCTTTTTTTTTTTATTTAACTTTACCCTTGTTTTATTGCAAATGTCATTATTCTTTGCTTTTATGTAAAAGACTTGAATTGTGCTATGGAAATGTTATCATCATTATTATTTTTATTAAAAAGGAGATTGAATATATATAGAGAGATATACAACATAAGTTTAAACATTTATATTTGTATGCACGATCTAAGAATCTTAGAACTAGCAGGCGACCCTGTGGGCTTAAAGAGGTTTTATACATCCAAAGAACTAACAAAAAAACAGACCCGGCATTTAATTGAGACCTCCGTTTATTTGTCAAAATGTGTAGCCAAATGTGTAGCCACACCGGTGGGTAAACGAGCCTCTGTGTTAAATTGGTGTTTTACAGTACATGTAAACATTTTTAAACAACAAAGATTAATCTGAGAATCAGATGATGCCAAGGATGATTTTCACGTTAATTTAAATATTAGATAACGCCATTCATCCATTTTATTTTATTTTAATGCATTTTCAGCACTATACAGAAGCAAAAATAAATAAATAAATAAATAAAAATTTGGAAAAGATACCTTGCAATATCAAACACTGAACCTGAATTGCTCTTGCAAAGGTCACAGACTGAAATGTAAGAAATGATTTATAGGAATAATCAAATCAGCCAAGAGCAAACAAGTAATAAGGCGAGTCAGTGCTAAATCAAGACAGGCATAAAAACAAATAAACAAAAAAAGCTGAACTGTGAGGGAGCTAATGAGAGCTGACTGAAGCTAAAAAAGTCATTTCTAAAGGAGAAAGTGATGTATTGTTGCATGGCTGTGCTGGCTGCTGCGCCCGTGGCTGCAGCGGGCCCTCAGAGAGCCGCAGTCCACCCTCACCTGATTATTTTTCACCTTGTTTACGGCTGCACTCCTTCATGGCACTGCCTCCATCTCCCTCCCTGCATGGACCTGTCTCATTACGTCCATCTCAACGAGTCACTCAGCCGAGAGAGAGACGGGGGGAGAGAGACGGAGGGAGAGAAAGGGAGGGAGGGATGGGTAGGGGACAGGTAATACAAGGACAGGTGAGGAAAGGCGATTAGAAAGAAATGAATATAGTAGGGGAACATTGTCTAAATCCGTCCTGACAAGAGACGAGAAAGTGTTTAGTGTGGAAATCACTCTGAGCGTGTAAATTCATCTGAGGCAGGACGGGCAGGGAAGGACAAAGTAGCACCTTACATAAAGTGTGGCTCTGCTTTATATCAAGAATTATGTCTTGGAGAGGAGTAAACAGTTGTTTCAGCGCACGTCCACAAGCAGAGAGTCCTGCAGCACTTTCTGCATCTCATTAGTCTTTCCTCACACGCTGTCAGTCACTGCCGAGGTATGAGCTGACATGTAATATTTGCGGAAATGAATGTGTCACACCTATTTTCCTGTGACATTTTCATGTTCTGGTGGTAGCATGTCTAGACTTTCAAACAGGATCAGACCAGACACTGGTAAAAAAAATATTATTTTTTTTCCTGCCGTTACTTTTACAGGTTTGGCATGTACAGAGTCTACACTGCTGCGACTCCAAAGTCTCTCACCTTTTTCACCGCAGCCTTTACCTTTTTACCAAGCAAACTGCCATCAACCGAACAGTCTCGGATGGGAACAGTTGCTAAGCAACCAGCAGAAACTCTGGGAAGTTACTGGGTCAACAAATAGTTTGGCACATACAATAAAGGTGAATTGTGTTTTTTTTACACGTTTTTGTACGGATTAAACAAACTAGATATAACTCGTAAACTAGTGAGCATTAGAGGTGAAGTGGACAGAGACAGAGAGTGGACATACTAACTCCTGTCTGTAACTTCCTATTGAACACATGGAAATGAGAGTATATTGACCTAAACTATTGCTTTAATAGTTTAGTGGTTATAATTGTTTTGTGTGTTGATGTAAAAAATTTAAATACTCTCAATTAAATCCTCATTTGCACTGCTCTCATAATAAAGCATACATATGGGTTGGTGGGTTTTTGTCTATTTACTGGAAATTAAATAATAAAAACAAGGTTTTTCCTGTCATGTGTACATTGCATGTGAGTGTCCGGAGCATCAGGTCTGGATGTGCCGGAGCTGTCCTTTCACACATGTAGCACAGAGACGTGTTCTCACCTACTGGAAATACTCCATGTGGTTTAGGGGAGAGATGCAGGAGGCGAGACGCAAAAAGCATGCAAGTTATCAGGTTACCAACTTAATATTTTGGAAGGATAATGAATCATAAATTGCTTTGCTTTCACTCAATACCAGCACATACTGTTAGCTTCCCTGCCTTTTTGTGGCATAAAAAATGCACTTCGACTAATATTTAAAAACCCAAAACTTACAAAGCTTGATATATTCAGAGGTCTCAGCTCAGTATGTACTGAGGCAACATAACACTTATGCATCCCGGCACTAGATCAACAAACTCTAAACTTAATTAGAGACACTGGTACAGTAAAACAATTATTTAAATGATATCTCCAACCTAAAATGAGATTTCTGTTCTTGATTTGTTGTTGTGATTGTTTTAGGTTTAACTTCAGTGGTGGTTCAGGGCCATTTAAACCACAGGGCCAGACTGGGACCATCTGGTGGCGAAGCACATATCATAGAGACATGACTTACATATGTTTCTGATGCATCTTTTTAGCGTGTAAAAGATACACAAGAAGGTCCAACTACAAAGCTTACAGGTACAGAGCTGTACTGAACACTAAAAACATTTAACACAAAGCCTTCAGATTTAATGCATGTATCAAAAAGACTTACACAGTCTTATTAAAGCTCATGTCTCATCATGGAGCACCAGTTAAAAACAAATCCAGGAGGAACATTCACAACGCACACATATCACCAGGTCTGTCCCTGCTGACTGTGTCTGCAGACATCAGGGACAACACCACAACACCACAACACTGCAACACCACAGCATCACAGCTTCAGGGACAACACCACAGCTTCAGGGACAACACCACAGCACCACAGCTTCAGGGACAACACCCCAACACCACAGCTTCAGGGACAACACCTCAGCTTCAGGGACAACACCACAGCTTCAGGGACAACACCTCAGCTTCAGAGCTTCAGGGACAACACCACAGCTTCAGGGACAACACCTCAGCTTCAGAGCTTCAGGGACAACACCTCAGCTTCAGAGCTTCAGGGACACAGCTTCAGGGACAACACCTCAGCTTCAGAGCTTCAGGGACAACACCACAACACCAAAGCTTCAGGGTCAACACCACAACACCTCAGCTTCAGGGACAACACCACAGCTTCAGGGACAACACCACAGCTTCACAGCTTCAGGGACAACACCACAGCTTCAGGGACAACACCACAGCTTCACAGCTTCAGGGACAACACCACAGCTTCAGAGCTTCAGGGACAACACCACAGCTTCAGGGACAACACCACAGCTTCAGAGCTTCAGGGACAACACCTCAGCTTCAGTTAAACCAAGCACTGCTCATATCATAACCTCCATAGCATCAACAGAGGGTGTATCTGACTCACCCTGTTTGAAGTTTATTTGAAGTTTAAGTCCCGACTGCTGTCCCTCGTGGAGGTGAAGTGTCCCATGTCCAGGTCTCAGTGTCCCTCTGCTCCTGCTGTAAACTTTGTTTGTTGACTGAACTCCCTCCCTGACGTTATCCCGACAGAAGCACAGTCAGCTGATATTACAAATACATAAGCGAGTTTATACTTTGTTGTTAACTTTCTATTGTTTGTTGTGAGGCTTCAACTTTCACCACAGGACTTCTTTCTTCCCAGGGTCCCAGAGTCGGTTCAGGTTCACTCAGGACCCCGGAGCGGCCATGATGGATGTTTTAATCAGCTCCTCCACGGGATCGCGTGAAATATAAGGCTGCAATACCCTGTTTGACCACAACGGCTGACTGAACATTGGCCGCCATTACATCCCAGAGGGGCGCTGTTTCACTCATTTGAGATTGGAGTCAAATTAAAACTATGCAGCAAATTACAGCTGCAGACTACACCTTGATTTTTAGAGCCGTCTAATCTTATCTGACCTATGTTTTTGCATATTTGTTTTGTCATTTTATGTGCATGCAATTACTAAATTCAAAGTAGTGTTGGTGCCTTTTCCTCTGATCCTTGTAGTGAAGCTGTTTAATAAAATATAACTGGCAGCAATAAAGGCCAAACGACCTGAAACATAATTTCCCTTGTATCCCACCTTGATATAATATAATTTTATATATAAGAATAACGGCATCAGAATATTCTTTTTCACAGTGTAAATTCATAACACCTCATCTTTTGAATGAGGTCTGCCTGTCATGTGAAATCTTTAAATGCATTGTTCATAATTATCTTTTTTTTAAACTTTACATGTCATCACATTTAAACACTGTAGTTTATCAGTAAAATAAAATATGGCTATACAAAATAATCATACAAGATCAAATCACAGGTGAGTAAAGGCAGCACATGAAATGGCCCAATAAGCAAATGAGTTTCACAGCTGAACAAAGTTCAAGTGCAGCCAGTGGCAGTTTGAGTCGAGAGACCAACAGGGAAAACCAGAAAGGTGTAAAATGCAAATGTCTACGGTGTGAAAGTGTTTCCTGGCAGAACTCCCCAAAAGACATGGTTGACTTTACACAAATGTTTCTATTTTCCACATACATTGGTGCATTTGGAGTTTTTTTTTCAATATGTATATAAGACTATGCCAGCTATTGGCACAACATATCAAGTTTCTTGGTGCAGTTTTGACCTTCTTCATGCCATGTTCCATATCCAAATAACACAATGAACAAAGCATCACAGTTGGAAGTGATATAACAATGACGGGGTTTATGTTTTTGAAAGTAATGAAACTGTTACATCTTAATCATGTCATTGGATGTAGAAGCTGGTTAAAACTGACAACCTGTCCTCCATGCAGCGTGTCTCCCATGCTTCATGTTGACATTGTACTGGATCTGCATCTCCTACTGTCGGGCCCGCGGATCATCGATCTGTCCCTCCAGTCCTTCAGAGGCCTCCGTTCGCCCGTTGCCACGGCTGCGATTAGCTTGTCACTCTCCACATTTCTGGAGCAGAACTAATCAGGCCGGAGAAGAGACTTGTCCCACTGCTATCCATGCGTGACTTGTCTTACCAATGTATGCAAGAGGCGAACAGAAGCACAGCAGAGTTGGATTTTATTTCCAGAACCTCTCTGCTGTGTTGATGGGAAGCTGATCTGTTGCGTGCACAGAGACACGTGGAGTTCATCTGTCTTCTGTGTAATTGATCAGCAAGAGTGATTGAGTGCATCAAGAGGTAATTATATAGTAATTAACAGGTTTAGACTGATATATAAGTCTATTAGATGCTGACCGTCTGCCAGTTATGTTGTCTGATGATGGGGAAAAACAGATTGGACGCTTTCCTTTGATTTTCTGTGAATGAAATACAAATCGTATATAGCCCCTTTCAAATGAGCTGAACCAATTGTATTTGTGTTATTGAATTTTATCAATCCAGTGATGGTGACTTTACAGCCATTTTGCCAACAGTTAGTTGACATTTCGGTAGTTTTTTTCACCAAGTGGTAGATGTTGTCACTTTCAGAAATTCCCGATACATCAGACTCGACATTACAGGTTGGAACGTTTTTTCCCCACTCTCTTTCTCATAATTAGGTTTGAACGATATAAAGTAAATCTGGCAAAAGCAACGCTTTCAGTCATCACATTAACCAGCTCAACTATCTA
The DNA here is from genome assembly GCA_031216445.1 of Lateolabrax maculatus. Lineage (NCBI taxonomy): Eukaryota > Metazoa > Chordata > Actinopteri > Acropomatiformes > Lateolabracidae > Lateolabrax > Lateolabrax maculatus. Next base: position 6,327,606 of record CM062211.1, read on the forward strand.
GCTTCCTGTTTTCGAACAGAGGCCTGGCTAACAAACCAACCAACTATCTACAAACAAACATGTCCAAAAAAGGCTTTATCTTCTTTTGAAAAATGGAGTAACATTCTCAATAGCTGCAATATCATATTAATTAAAATTCAATTCTCTGTGGGACCTTAATTTCATGGGAAACTGGAAATGTATTAGCCTGGGAACCAGACGAATGTGCAAGCTCATGTTTTATTTGCTCTGGCAGATACGTCTGGCCCCTCTCCCATTTCCTCGGTACTGGCAGCGCCGTTATGTCGGGCGAACCAATCACAAGCGTGTAATTAGTATGAGGCGGGTTTAATACGATGACTGACAGAGAGGAGCGCCGCTGAGGCATCTTTGTAAATAACCAAAATGGCGGCTTCCATTCCACGGAAAGCTACAGCAACAGGTTTTTCTCTAAAAGAAAAACAAACAACTGCACTTAAACTTTACGTTGATAAGAAATATGTGTTTGCCAAACTTCTGACAGGATGTACCATCCGACTGGATACTGTTTCGTTGCTCTGATTGGTTGTCTCTGCCCGTCTATAACACCCTTGGAAATTTAAAATTAACTGAGAAGTGCCAGACTAATACACATTTGCAAATTAGTCTAGCGATACCAGGCTAGAAATGTATCAACTCCTAAATAAACTGGATCATTGTTGTGTTACATGAATCTGATAGAGAGCGCATTGATTTCTACTTAAAGTGATTGCATCCAACTGATTTATGTACACATAATCCAACACACCTCTTCTGAACCCAGTGTAGAATATAAAATCAGTCTATGTAGGGGTATTCAGGTGAGAACTAATGTGGTAACACCACTTGTTTTTTTCCACATGAGTCAGTGAGTCATACTGACACCGAGGCACGTGGGAGCAACCGGGGATGCAACAAGGCTCTGCATGGACAAATTAAAAATTCTGCTCCGGGATAAAAGTTTCTCACTTACATGCTTGGCCCCAAAAGCACTTTATTCCGTGCAAACATTTTTCTTTTGAAATTAATTCAGTGTCGCATATGTGGCCGCATAAAATATTAACAGTATTTTAATATTTTAGTGCAAATAATGAGAGCTTTTGACCTCTGTATTTAAATTTAATCATTACATGCAGAATTTATTAGCTGCATTTTCCCTTGTCTGTCTGGGAAATTTTTCCAGTAATTTTCCCAGGAAGCTGGAGTGATGAAAAGCCTCTGTCCCCATAATAGATGAACACAATTGAAAAATCATCAGGCAAAGAGTGTCACGAAGTACCCATTTGCTGAGGGGGAAAAAATCTATTCGCCAAACGAGGAAGCCCCTGAATCTGGTCACTTAACTAAGAATCAAACCAAATATTTTGTCTTTGGACTCTCTCGTTATAAAGGCGGAAACGTTGTGACTGTGATAAGGTAAAAGGGGCCAAGCATGAGGCGTGTGACAGCTCCATCACTGAGCACCTTCGCATGCACAAGCTGAAGGTCAGCCGCGACGTAATTGCTGCGTCCCGTTCCCATTTGTCTAAACCCGGGCGTTTGCGTTCAGAAATCAGCTGCAGGTGAAAAGGCATTTGGCTGCCTGTCATCCTCAGTCACCTTCATCCCGGCTGATATCAGCACAGAGCCACGAGAGGAGGCCACAGGTAGAGCTGCGGCTCTTATCAGCCAGAGACAAATCCCACCTCGAATAAAAATCACATATTCACCCTATATATTTATATCATGAATATACTGAGTGAAATTGCACAGATGCAGGCACACGCAATGTAAATTATATATTTGCAATGCAACAGGAATGTGAAACTAATAAGGCTGCTACAAAACAAAAGTGCATTCTGCCTCTCAGCTTTGCTTGTTGCAAACAAATGGGGGGTGTGTGTCACATACTATTTCTATTTCTCAAATTAGAAATTACACACATTTCATATTTAGTTTTATTTGTCCAACCTCAGATTTTTTCCTTCACCCCAATATGAAGAATGAAGAATGAAATGTTTTGCCAAAAAAAAAAAAAGGAAAACTATTCAGTGATGTCTTTTGATAACCTTGGATAACAAAGAGACTGTTCCTGAACATTTTTGGGTGAACTGACCCTTTAACCCATAATTTAAAAAATTCTAATAACACATACCACTGTTTTTCTGCTATTTTCTATCTAAGCTCACAGCTTACAAGTGAGTACAATTTTGGAAATGAAAACGTTGAAGCTACTTTGCATATTAACCAAAGATACACACATAATACTGGACGGTATATCCAACAGTGAAATCACACTATCAAATATAATGATAGATATGAGAAATACGCATATTTACTTTCTGGAATTAAGGGGAATCAGCTTTGATCCTTCCAAACCTTAAAAATACACCTACCAGCATCTCTGCAGCTCTCTAAAGGCCACAAAATATCTTGTTTGTTTCATCCAAAAAAAATGACATTTTACAGTTTTACAGGGAGTCACGTGCTGTAACTCTTCTTAGCTTACAGCAGTCTGGCGCAGTGACTTCCTGGAGTCTTCTTGTCACCATGATTTTTTTCCAGAAACCATGGGAGTATGCACATAATGTGCTCTGCATTTAATGCATTTTCTATTGAGCAATAGATTTGCTGATCATCATCATCATTATGGTAAAGGTGAGGATAGGTTATTTTCTCAAGGTAATCTAAATTCAACTCTAGATGAGGAAGAAAGAAATGTTATGATGTAAGATGCAGGTCTCCAGTCAAGTTTAAGGTCAAATTCCACTCGAACTGTGTGTGTGTGAATAACCTTGGTGTGTGTGTATGTCCACATTATTGAACTGCCCACGTAATTGAACTTGCCTGTACTTAGTCTGCTTTATGGTCAGCTCTATACTGTATTTGAAGTGTAACTGTTTTTTTTTTTTTAATCTCATGTAGCATCTTTAATCTCTGCTGCTCAATAGTATACTTCAATACTCAGTTTTTCAAACAAATCATCTGCAGACAAAATGCTGCCGCAGTTTAGTCTAGTTGCTCTGTTGCCTCAATGTGACAAGTAAGTGAGTGATTAGCAGCAGCTGCAGATCCGTTTTCTGTCAGTAAATGAGCTAAACAACATTCGACATGATCAAACTTGCAAAAGTGAGAGTGCAAACAAGAATTTGCCTGATTTTGTGTTGAGGATAATATCACTATAGTGTTTGGCAGGAATACTTGATGACAAGCTTTGGATAACGGGATCAAATCAGATAAATAAAGCAAAACTTATCAGCCAAGAGGAGATTTCAATATTTGGTGCTAATGTTCCAGGTTTCTGCACACAGTCAGCGTACAGTAGCCGGGGAAACTGTGCACTTCTATATGAGTGCTTATTTTCCACCTTCAGAAGGAGCCATTTGCTGCTGTTCACATACTTGTTCACCATGAGAAATGGCTTCAGCAGAATGAAATGATCAATCAGGGTAAACAAAGAGAAAGTTGGTTTTATCCCTATTTCGCTCTCCCATTTTTATATCAGCGCTGCATAATGTTACTCTCTGCTTGACATCAATCACCTGACACCCACATAAAGAAGCAGGTAATTTCAAGAAAGGTTTGAAATCTAATTGCATATACAGCAAACTGCTTGGGGGAATATAAACAATACATAGACAAGAGTAGTTTATTTCTTATAATCTGTTTATTTAAAGTATCCTGCTTCTCTTTTTCTGAATCACTCTGTAACTAGTCTTACATACATGAGAAGTTATTATAATAAATGGACTGTAACTCCAGGCCCAGAATATGCTGTTTTCTCCTCTAATAAAAGATCAAACTGCAATTTTAGTGGCTTTGCAGAGAGAAAATTGTTTTGTTGTCCGTTGTCTTAAAGAGCTATTATATTCTCACAATTCACAGAAATGGCTCTGGTGTCTATCACACATACTGTATACAAGGTTGCCAAGTTCAGTAGCAGCAATATTCTGCTCTGCCCTGTGGAACTGAACACACCTTAGATCCATGACACAATGTGCAAACAATTTCAGACATGCACTTCATCAAAACACCATGTCTCTTCTTCACAATGGGAGATACACTGTGACTACACTGTGATATACTGTGACATTGCTGTCAGCAAACGACAGCAATGTTCCATTTTACCCAGCTGGCTTTTGTTCACATCAAGATGTCTGAAATTCACCAAACCAATTTATAAGTAAATCACCAAAAGTATATATATAACCCAGATTATTTCTTCTGTTTTATGAAGTAAATATAAGGTAAAGTCATTTTAATGAAGTGTCGGCTTTTTCCCTTAACATCAATACCCTGATATTAATCAGTTCTGCTGTAGTGACTTTATGCCAACTAATGATTTTCAGTAATTAGATTTCATTACTGGCGAGATGTTTGAGTCACAGCAATATTTTTTGAGGCAGAAACTAATTCAACCTCAGTGGGTGGACCCAAGAAACCACCTTTTATTAAACAGAAAACTTCATTGTTGGCCTTGGAAATAATTACAGTCTCAACTCAGGGTCTGCTTGCTATCTTTCTCCAGTAGCTATAAACTATATCACACAATCTACATTAAAAGTGCCGAAAAAAGGTTTAAGTTTTGTCAAACTAAATTTTTAAAGGTCAAGAATGACCTTTTAATCCAACACGGATGAGGAGAAACACTCAAGGGGCCGCTTTGACCTGAAAGACGAGGGTCACGAGGAGGGTCAGACAGGGGCGGCTGAGGTAGTGCTGGTGCTAACGAGCCAGCTAATCTGCAAGCATATACATACGCATATATACACTGTATATACATATATAATTGTATAGATTACAGTTCCTCCAGTTAGATAAATTGCCATTTCAAAATGTGTGGCTGAGGGATCTGGTTGGTTGGGTTGAGCAAATGTAATATATAATGGGGGCAAAGTTAAAATCAGATCAATAAACAGAATAGATTGAAAACGGGACAAAATATAACCAAATATAGAGTGAAAAAAAGGTGTGATGAATGAACTGATAGGAACATATGGGTGTCTGAGCCGAGACAAAGAACACCCCAAAGACCTTAATTCCACAAGAAAAGATGGATAGGGGATATTGATTCCTATACGTCTTTCACCTGCAATCAGATACTGTACAAATTGCCTTTTGTCGATTTGTAATTATATAGGTGAATGATTTCCTGGCAAAGCCCTGCGACTGATAAAATGTGCTTTTTTGCTGATGCCTGGGTTAGCCATGCGAGTTGGAGAGAAAGCACAGGGGAGGCTTAAATCTAAATAACTGATGGAGGGGAAGGGGCTTTCTATCCCAGAGTTCTAAATATCGTCTTAATAAAAAATCTCATCCAGTTCAACGGGACCACGTTACACTTGTCGTTACCAAATTTCCATCTCAGTCAACATGACCTCAGGCCTCGGTCTTAATCCATTGGGAATGTAAAAATAAATTTGTTGTGGTACGAGTTCATGCTCGGACTACACAGTGACACAGGCATGGATTTGGATTTGATCTGTCTTCATTAAAGAGATGGCTAGGGAGTGATGATGACATACTTATTCTCTCCTTTAAATCTTTGTACTATGAACTGCAGATCTGGAGACAAACAGCAAACAACAATACATCACAAACATTGATCAGTGTTATTCGTACACCTAAGACAGCACCAGACTGATGCATTCTGGTGCTAAATAGTGAAAAATGTTTCTCCTCTCCAACTGTGGCTAGGCTGAAATCCTAACACTGCCCTGCTGTGGGGCTATTTTTGTTGCTGCAAGTCTGTAATGACTGCATCAGCAGATGATAAGTGCAGGAGAAAAAGAAAAATGGCAAAGGCTAGTTCTCACCCTATCAGCTCTGTTTGCTGCCACCTCCATCTCAGGTGAATTGCATGAGATTTGCTTATTGGCATGGCAACTCTAAAATATTCCAATTTAAGTGTTGAACTACTCAAATGCAGGTGGCATGCTGCAGGATCCTTGAGGTGACTCAAGAAATTAGCAACACATCCTTGCACTCAGGACTCGTGCCTCCTCACAGATTTCTGCTGTTTACTTTGAAAACAGCACTCTGATTTTGGACACTTTGAGCTGCAACACTCCAAAAGCCTAAACCTAACCTAACCAAACCTTTGGTTAAATCACTTGAGATAATTATAGTGGCACAGCTGTATTAACTTGGAAGAGTACAAAATTAAATTAAATATTTCTTTAATAAATATTTATCAAATTACTTGTGTAATGTGAAAAATGTCGCTTTTAACAAACCCACAGAAAATGATCACCCAGCTCTTCGGTTCCCCTCAGCTCTACAGAGCATTTTAAAGTCTTTCAGCTCATTGTTTTGTTTTTTTGGCCTGAAACTTTACTGTCTTGGTTCAGTCTCGCAACTCTCATCAAGTTTGTTTCCAATTGTAGCAGCAAAAAAGCTCTGATAAACCTACTTAGTGACTGACTGGCCAACAAATTGGAGCAATAAGTAGCTAAAGAGGCAGATATTTCCATCAGAAGTTGGTGGTGACCAAAATGGTGCTAAAAAGAGAGTGGATACTGGAATAAAATTGCCAGGTGGCCAGAAACACAATCCCACATGAATGCTAATGTAGGTCCGTATCCGTTGGATTTGTACATGGGCAACTGTTTGGTAACAAGTTAGCCATATTAACTTTATATGGTGATAAAATCCAAGTTGAACTAAAGCAGGAATATCTCTGGGATAATGGAAAAAGAGTTAACAAGGTAAGTCCTTGAGTTGTATTTGGGGATATAGCATTGCTACAAAATGGATGTGACACATTTTGCTGTGATTTCTCATGTGACGCTCTCTCACATTGTTCGGTCCATACTGGCATACTGGTTTCCTACCAGAGCGGATATGAACAAAGTGAATAAAAGCTAAGAGGGAGCAGCGCCAGCTCCTAAACCCTCGACTGGCTATCTCCTCACCGTCCCACACCAGAGGTTTGACAGAAACATGTGCAAATTTTAAGAAGCAGTCTGGATTTCGGGATGGGAAACTTCATTCATCTCCGTGTGAGGGGAAGAGAGAGATATCGTCGACCTCCCCTGAAGCCAAAATAAAAACCCAGTGGGGGTTTGAAGTTGAGACACTTTACAAGGAAATGATTTCATATTTTCAAGAGCACTTTGTAGTATAATAAAACAGCAGAATTAAGAAATTTTTTTGCTGGACTGCTGGATAATTTTGTGCACCATTTAAAGTACAGCGCGTGTGTTGTCTTCCTCACCTTTGCTTCAGTTTCATTTTCCGAGGTTGAAATGAGGCCGGTGATAAGACGGCGAGAAGGAATTGTGTCTCCGCTGTCTCACATTTTTCCCATCGCAGTGGGACTGACCCGCAGCTTTGCCACAGCAGACACATCTTCAGATATTAAAAGATTATGCCGGTCAGAGGTTACAAAGACTGTGACAAGTAACTGAGACATGAACAACAATCTGAGCGGGGATATATCTCATATTAGTTTCCCGCCGCGTCCCTTTATCTCATTCCTGTGGGAGAACAAGTTTGTAAGCGTCAGTCAGGGTTCAGCAACTCTATTTCAGTTGGTGTGTGTCTGGTTTTAGCAGCTGACTAAGGCTGTTCACAGCCAGGATGTTGATGAAGTCTGCAGTGTTTTTCCTCCTTTAGTTTGTTCGGCTGAGAATGCTGCAATTTCCTGCAAATGAAAACACAAAGAGCCTTTAAAATTACAGGTTGAGCTCTCTAAGAAGAAAATCTGTGGGGTGGTTGATTAGTAGAGGGACCGTACTCCCTACCATTTTGGTAGGTTGCATGTGTAAGATTGAGAAAACATAAAAACTCTCCAGCACTGGTCCAGACTGAAATACTGATGCCAAAAAAAAAAAAAAAAAACCAAGCGTGAGATTAAATTGCACACTTATGTGTTCTATTTCGCTTTCTTTCAACACAACTGGTCAGCAGTGCTCTAGCAGCAATGATGGTATTTTGCTTTTCATGCTTCTTAACAAAAGAAAAATAAGTATTGGGTCAACCCAAATCTTGTTGAGGTGGAGAGGTTGGTGAGTTTCACTGACAGACAGTGTGTTTGAGAAAGGATCATATAATGTTTTCATTTGTTTTGCATATTAGTAAAACGAGCAATCTGTCTTGGTTTTGTTATTTACCTTCATCTGACAGCTTTTGTCAGCTTTGAATTGCACACAATGTGGACTAGGCAAGCTGAGAAACGGGCTACAAAGTTAAAACCTAGCTGGTAAAGCTGCTAAAGATATTTTTCTCAGGAGTTGGTGGAGACCAAAAGCAGAGCTAAAATAAGAATGAATATTGGACATGACTCCATATGAATGCTTCTGTTGCATCTGCTGGATGTGTAAATAGGCAACTGTTTGCTAACTTCACCATGGCTTTGTGTTAATGTCGTGTACAGCTGTTCTGCTGTCTTTAATTTGGCTTTGACTTTAAGTATAATATCTGTCACTGAATGGACAGGAACTTGACTAAGAGCCCTATTTTGTTAATTACTTCAGAATGCAGCAACATGGATTACCAACACCAGTCAGTGCAAGCAGGTATCAAGCGCTGACTCAGAAGCTGACTGAGGTACCAGGAAACTTGCTTACTATTAAGAAACATAATAACTAAAAGAAGCCAACAAACAGAACTAGAAATACTATCAAAATACTAATTGGAATGGATCCAGTAAAGTGTAATTGGACACATGGAATCTTGCACAGATATGTATTGCTCTGATTATTTGCAGCTGAGTAAATGTTTAGCACAAAAAAAACAGCATTTGCATTTTTAATTTGTTACAGATTCATCAATTCGCAGTGCCCAGAGACACAAGTGTAGTTAAGAGTCTTCACTTTGGACTAACGTTGATGCCTTGAGGCCTGCAATTCAATTCGCAAGAGATCCTGCAGCACAAAATGAGTGGGGGAAACATGGAAAAGAGTATTCTGAACGGTGATATGTGACAGTGACTGAAAACTAAAAAAATACATTTAAATAACATCATAATTAAAAACAACAAAAAATAAATAAATAATTTTGATCAAACCAAATGAAAAGAGAAATATAATCACAACGACAAGCAAGAAAATAACCAACTCAAATAAGGATTCATAAAAGCACAGAAAACCTTGAAGTTTACTTTCACTGCAGGAGTAAATGAACTCTTCCTGTCAGGATTCGTGTCTTGGCAGCGTATCATCGCTCTGCAGTGGCCAAAAGAAGGCAATGCAATATGTGAATCAGAAATCTGATCAGTCGTAAAAAGTCGTATTAAAATTACACAATATGCAAATCTAAGAAATAATTTCAAGTTTACTTTAATTAAAATACAGCCCATCTGTGACTAAAACTGTCCAACAAACGAGCTGGAGACATGTTGTTTACAAACTTTTCTTGGCTTGTAATTGATCAGCGTCATACTAAGTGGAACAAAAAGAAAGAAAACACCAAAGTGAACTTCTCTGGTCCAGACTAAAGTAAATGAGCAGCAGGTGTGATTGCACCTTCGCTGCTCAGCTGGGAAATGGCTCCTGGTGTGGTGCATCCTGCTCTGTGCAGTTCACATGGCAACAAGACCCTCCAACCTCAAGAGGTCGGCCACACGGGAATCCTGGGAAGCTGGGCTGTCAGATCCGGCAGCCACTCAGGCGTAGTATATGAAGGAGTAGGGGAAAAAAGCAACACACACACACACACACACACACACACACACACACATGCACACACACACATACTCACAAATGTTCACTCAAATTCCCCAAATCCATCAGTGTTACTCCCCATCCTGCATTACTGTCACACTACTTGGTGCTTGATTCCAGGGCTCCCTTCCTCCTCCCTGGCAGCCATCTCGGTGTTTTACCCGGGTTAAACTGATACTCTCAGGAGCCGGATGGGTGGCGAGGACCCAAACTGGCAGGTGGGAGCCAGGGTTTCAAGGGATGCAATTAATCTTGATCAAAATCCCCCCTTTAGGTGTGATTAGAAACGAGCTGGGCTAAAGAGAGAGGCAGAGCATTCCAGCAGCGGGACGCAGGGGGAGCAGTACACTGAGACCGGGGATAATTTGTCTCGCTAACGAGGATGTAATATTGATCAGGATGCAGAGTGAGATCATACAGCACCTCTGTAACATTTTCTCCTTCATATTGATTTCAAATATTCGACCAGGTCACAGCATCAAATACGATCTTATAGATTGGGTTTAGGACAGTTTTAGCTTTAGTAGTATGGAGCCCTGAAGTGCTCAATATTAGATAGATAAATAAGATGTCATGAAATTAATAAATGTATAAGTAAATTGTGTAAAATATTTGGATGAGCAGATTTAAAAAAGAGATATTAAAACAACTAATTATTATTTAATTATTCTTTTATTGCTGTTTATTTTTATTTCGCCGTACATTTTTTTTCGCAAATACCATTTTACAAAAGTGGGATTTTATTTTACATATTTATATTAAATTTTTCCCATAATGACACTTCATTTATGACCATAGACTGTATAAAAAAGTGGATGTAGCCTCTGTGACATCAACAATTAGTTTGTGAATGGCCGTTATGAAGCAGCAGTTTTGGTGTTTCGGCCCTCACCATCTTGGTTTTTTGGAGTCACAAGTGACGTTATGTGGACGAGAGGGTAGCTCTGCCACTATCCTGATTGGCCGTCGCCCTATGGCATACGCTGCTTTATAGTCTATTTTCCTCTAAATGTGACCATAATTTACAAAATGGACGTCATGCTGTTCCGAAGAAGACTTGAAACCAGCGATTGAGAACATAAGCTTATTGAAAAAATGTTGATTGAGGAAATAAATCAAGTGAGAAATAGGATCATTTTCTCATTAACTTCTTCACAATTGGACTTATTTTTTCAGCCGGTAGTCACCCCCTGCTGGCCATTAGAGAGAGTGCAGGTTTAAGGCACTTCCGCATTGGCTTCACTTTGCAGGCTAGGGAAGGTAGCATGTGCAGCCTTGTGCAGCCCTGACTGCTGACAGAAAATATAAACTAAAAATGTAATTGGGTAAAATGCCAATATAAACTAAAAACAGACTTGAAAACAAGCAAAATCAATAAAACTTAAAAAAAATTACAGTACGAATTATGAAATGATGAAAGTATTTATTTCACAATGTCTTATTTGTTATTTTAAAATTGAAAACTTTGGGGCTCCATACATAGTAGTACCCGTGTCTCTATTATAAATTGTTTTACTGGGGTAAATAAATAACTGGTGGAAATATAATATTGTTATGTATAACCATACAACTGCTTTTATTCTGTTTCATTGCTTGCATATATTGTGTATGAAAGTTTTATTTTTGTGTCTATGTTTAATCGTCTTTTCTGCATGCTGAATAGCACTTGAAGTAGTTCAATTTATTTGATGTATTTGCATGGATTTTTGCAATTTTTGGGTTGTAGCCACATGGTTAAAATGCACTGTTAGACGCTTTGGATAAAAGCATCACCTAAATAAATGTAATGTAAATGTAATGAATACCACCACTCTTGCCGATGCGGCAGCCCAATTCCCCCACAGGGATCAATACATTTTTATAGGATCTCATGTTGTGTTTGGATATTTGATTCAAAACCAAACACTGAGCTGAACCAGAGAGAAGAAGCTCAGGTTGTGGAGCATTTATCGTTTTGGATTCAGTGGCTTCCTCTGCTATAAAGACCCTTGATCCTTCTGAGCTGAACCTTCCGCGTCGACTCACATTGAAGTCGTGACATCAGCACTCGGCTTTGATCACCATGTCAACAGATATATCTCTCGCTCGCAAAAGGCAAAGGTAGGAAGGAAGAGCGACGCGGGGATCAGAGGCCGGCATTTCCAGCAATTAATAGGGCGTTCTACATCATTAGTCTGGGTGAGCGTTAATAAAGCGGAGTGTTTGAGTGGGCCACAAGAGGTTATTTAAATGCAAAAGAGCCCAGGAGCCCTTACCAATCCATCTCATAAACCTGACTGTGGACTAAATGTTTGATTCATAATCTCCTAGTAATGACTTTGCTGTCAGAAGAGGTGTCAGAGTCAGATTTCATCCTAACCTTGTTTGCATAATGCTGCAGGGCCTGTAAGGTGAAATGCAATGACAAAACTCCATAAAGAACCATTATGCTTCTAACAGGAAAATTCACTCTGAAATCACATTATTAAAGGAATGACGTATGGTTCATCACAACCAGCAGGTTCTAAGCTGTTTACTTGAATCCTGCTGTTTCCTTGTTTAGTTGTGTTTGTGTGGATATCACGAGTTGACATTTAAACTCCAGTGGCAGCAACAAAGATCCCTGAAAAAGCACGAATTATTGGCTCTCGTATGCACAGGGAGTCATTCAATCCTGTGCCTCACTCCTCCATTTTATTCTCTCAACAAACATTTACCCATTCACAGGCATTCACACAGTGATTTACTGATTAATTATCCAATACATCCTTAATAAAACATATTTGGACCCCACCCTGGTAGTGATTCCTTGGTCTGTGTGTTAGGTTTCACCTTAAGAATGAAATTATTTTTTGCTATCGCTGTGGTGGCGGACCTTTCCTCTAGCACCGCCATGAGATAGACATTTGTGTTTTTTACTGTTTTTTAATGTCTAATCAACCAGTGGATGGATGGTTTCCCACTGGAGGAACTGGAATCACTTTGGTGATCACATCACTTTTGATCTAATTTTAATGTGTCAAATACTCTGGTTTATTAACAAATACCTGCAAAACTAATTACATTCCCATCAGCCTCTGCTGTGCTTTGTGTTAGCGTTGTCATTGCGAGCATCTGAGCACGCTAGTGTTAGCATTAGGTGAAGGCACAGCCTCACTGAGCCATTGGCATGGCTGTAGACTGTAACACCAGTCCTCCCATTCATTTGAATGTGGGGTTTAGGCTGCAGCGGTGGGAACTGCAGAGGATGCCAAAAACAGAAAAAATAAATGCAGCAGGTGTGCAGCGAAAAGTTGCAACGGAATCAATTTTGGGAACAAATGCAACCTGACATTACTGCGCTGTGTCCGATTCACGTAAGCCGTAAGACCGGATCCCAGTTGTGTCCTCGCTTGCTTTATTTTGGGTACCGCTTGGCTTGCAGTCTATACTTCGAAATAGCAATACCAAGAAGTTTCCTTTGGTTGGTGTCCATTTGTTTAGTTTGCCGACAGGAAATGGAGGAAAAGGCCCGAGTCGGGCGTGAAAGTTATTCTTCTCTTTTGTTATTTCATGGCGGTTGGCAAAAGGCTTTTAGGTGCACTACCTAAATGTTCACAACATGACATCAAACAAATGTAGTGACACTCCCACACCACTGCACAACCCAGTGCTAACGCCTGATTTGGTGTGAATGCGATCTTTTTTACCCAAAGCTGAAGTTTGTGGAACAGCCGAGGAGACTTGTTTGATGTTAGTAATTTACAGATGAAAAGACTCCTGAGCATCTATTATAGGTACAAGAAACATAACCATAGAAAAAGGTAATCATGGTTTACTTTCTATGAGCGTATATTTTAGGAATATGTTCATTCTGCGACTGTGTCTGATAACATGTCTCCTCATTATGTTGATATAAGGAATTATGTTATGACTGCAAAGGCCAAGGCATATGATTTATATAATTTTCATACTTATCAAACCAGTGTGGAAGCGTGTTTCTTTTCTTGTGGTTTCAGGTTGCTCCTTTAGTTTGTCACCTGTCTCATATATATACAGTATATTCTCATTATACTGTATAATTAAAGCGGAAGATTAAAGCAGCGTTTCCATCCGCGAGCCATCAAAGCCAGTGCTTTTTTTTGCTGGATATTGGCTTTACTAGAAGAAAGAAATTGAACTAATTACTGTGCACTTTTCTGAGTCAGACTGTACCTTTAGGCCTCTTAAAAACCTTTAAAAAAAGATAATACACATAAATGTGTGTGGGTACACATGTGACCAGGCACACACACACACACACACACACTGCCAAACTTACACATGCAATCAGTTCTTGTCTTGACTCCAAACACTTCTTTATTCACAGCAGCTCAGGGCCTCCTCAGGTGACCGCCATTAACACTGTGGACGTTTTCCCATCATCACACCCCCATATGTTTTCAGATGTTTGAGTTTGCCAGCTGTGAGTGGCTGCTGACAGAGCGATTTGAGGGGAGAATAATTAGGAATCACTCACACATGCCTTACAGCTTCTGCTGTATGTAATTGGTAGGACGGCGTAGTGATGTTGCCACCTAGATGCACAGGATATGATGTAGTCAGATCGACTCTGGGGTGAGAACAATTAGGTAAAAGACATTACTGAACACTTTTGCAGCATTGAAAGATCTAATGAAAGGGAGAGGAGGTTTTTGGAGCTGGTAGTTTCATGGACTGGAAACTCCTAAATTAAGTATGTTACGTACAGTCCTACTAACCATATAATCCCCATTTTCTAGATGGGGATTGTAGAGGTGTTCATTTGCAGTAAAAATAAAGATTGATAGTTATACTGCCACAATAACGGTTCTTACATTTTACGAGGTTTTGCAGGTGCTGTAAAACCATGACAAAGTTTGGTGGTGCAGATACACAGAGGAGTGAAATATCCCACTGCTGACTGATGCAGAAAGATAAAATGACAACCTACGTAGATGTTTTCAATACTTTAAAATGTAGCGCAGCGTTTGACTTCAGGTGGTATGAGTCTACTGATGTCATTAGTTTCCACATTCATATTCTAAATGCGTCAAAGCCGGGCAATTACTGCCAAGCTTGACAAAAAGCACCAAGAGAAACACTAACTGCTGCTCACGGATTTATTTGCCAAGATCAGCTTCGTGCTCAATGATTTAAAAAATAAAAAGCAGCCCCCATCTGATCTCCATCTACTCAGTGATGTGAGGCTCCGTCTGAAGAGCCAGCCTGGTGCGGGACTATCCAGTGCAGGTGATATGGAGATCAAATGGCCTGCCAGCCAGCCAAGGCGACCTGTGGCAGCCAGCGCCACCCCCAGCCGCCTCTTGAAAGGAGACACAATCCCGATAAATGTATTCCTGTCAACATTGCTGCGATGCCTTTTTAATACAGCCCCCCGAGGATTCAGGGCAAGAACAGCCTGAGTCAAACTCCATTTCTCGGGGCTGTAAGAGAGATGTGACAAGAGCCTCGTGCAGGTCAGGGACAGTCTGCAGCAAGCAGCCGCGGACGACTGATAGAGGCTGTTAAAAGGTTTTTGTTTTTGTGTTCTTTTCTTTTCTTTTAAACACGGTTGAGTAAACTCAAACCAGCCTGAAGAGAGTGCAACGCCACCTTTCACATTCAAACTCCATCAGTTAGCGCAGCTTGATTGTTGGAGAGAAGAAAAAACTGGGTCAGTGATTTTCCTGCACAGTTTGGTAACTTCAGTTTGACCCAGAGTGGAAAAAGTTGGCTTAGTTGCATTCTGGGTCGGTTTGCAAATGTCACACACATAGCTGGGAGTCCAACCTGCTATAACTCATTGTCAGACATCGATCGCAAGCAGCATGTTTATTGGACAGTTGTGGGAGTCAAATACTAATTGATCCCCATTCAGAATTCATACAGAACGATAGTTATTGGCGAACAGCTTTGACTTGTGAAGATAAGCATCTTTGAGTTGAGTTGGAAGAATCTGTTTTGTGTCGCTTCTGGTGCCATCAGCATTGAAAAATCACAAACAATTTTTGAAAAATTAGATCACTGTGTCTCTCCAGAAACAGCATATTATCCATAATACGGAGTGCCTAAGACAAACAACATAAGCAAAACCTCAGACACTACCAGCCCAAAAGTTTGGGCTAAAATAAGCTGTTAAGTTGGTAAATAAACCTCTTAGATCACGCTGACAGTGAACGCAGCCTTACTGCATGCTCTATACTCTGAGCTGCATTCTCATCCTTTCAGACGATGCTTTAGTTTAAAAACACCTCCATCCTTCAAGAAGACTTCTGGAAGTCCTTCACCTGGTGGCCGATAATCGAATGTTCTCGATGTCGTGCCCCGACATTACAGTAGCACAGCTTTCATGATGGGCCATCCATCGATTTTATGTCAGGGAGGAAACAATAAGGAATTGATTATGAAAACCGCTTAGACCTTCTTAAGTTCAGCTAATTGGATACATTTCTTTTTGAGGTTACAAGATGGTTTGTAGCGACCGGTCCGAGTGGTAGTTTGCTGTTAGAGGGCTTTTCTTTTTGGTAAATCACTGACAGTACAAAAAGGTTTGTTAAGTTTATAAGGTGGCTCCCAACTTTTGGGGCAAGTGCAGGTCAGCTCCCTCTCTACTCTGTCCTGATCTGGCCGTGTTACACCCTCAACATTTATCGACATCTGAAAGGTTACATTTGAGCGCTGAATATTGAGCCTTGGAGACACAGTGAAAAAGCAGGGCAACAAGGTTGGAAGAAGGAAGGAAGGAAGCCTGCCGACGGGCAAGACTTCCCTTCATGTTTACTTGTCTGGGTGAGAATGTCACGCCTTTCTATTGCCCAGTTGCTCCCAAACCGAATCACAGAAAATATAATGCATGTGTGCATAATACTGTGCACTAGACTCAGGAGATTCATGTGTGATTACAGCTAAATTAGAACCGGCTGAAAACCTGCAGTGGTGTGATATTGTATTATTGAATAATGATTTTGTTTGGTAAATTAATTATTCATGTAAAAGGCAGTAATTGAATAGGTTTGGTGCCCCCCTCATCATGAAAGAGATGCTATAAATAGTTGTTTTAGAGGATTTGATTCTGGACTTCTGCAGATGCTTATTGCTACTACTTATTATTATAACTTTTAGGCATAAAATGGCACAATTTTAAGATATTGGATTTCTCTCCTGTTGCTTTTTTAATTTTTTATCCATTTGTTGTCCCTGATTTATTTTATTTAATGGAGTAACATTTATTGCTTTGTGTTTATCACATCACTTGGTGATGTCTTCTTCATTTGATTTCCATCTTTTGTTTTATATAATAAACGAACTGTAACATGCACACACGAGTGTTTGCTCTGTCTGAGATCAGAGTACACTGGAGTCAGTGCAGATTACAGCGGACTGCCAGGTTTGGTTTGCTGCCAACAGGCTACTTTGGAACAGCCGAGCAGTGGCAGTTTGCTCTTAGAGGGCCTTTCTTTATGGTAAATCACTGACAGTTCATATCAATAATCGCACCCATCAGATTTCTGGGAAAAAACGTCTGCGTAGCCCTTCAATTATTCTGTGCGAACACCCTTCACTGCACATCTGGACCTACTGCTGCAGCAGTGAAGTATACTGTGAATCCCCACTGTGAGGCCTTATAAAGGGAAAATCACATTGAGTTAGATTATATTGTAGAGGTGTAATGATAAGTGTTGGGCAAGTCACAATTACTTTTTAAAAAAGCAATTATTGTACATTACTAATTATTCAACAGCATTTACTAATAGAGACTGTGCTCTGATTTGGACACATCCGGCTTGACAGACATGAACATACATGTCTACTTACAATACTGAAGTGACTTTGATAAGAAAAAGCAGTAAGATGTGCTTGGGCAACACTCTTTCCCCCTTAAAAGCGTCTCTGCATTTTCACTGTGCTGCTAAAGCCTTTACTGCATCATTTTGAGTTGTTGAAATATGTTTTGTGAAGTGCGGTCCCGGATGTGTCGACAGCACTGATGTTGATTGGTCCGACTCGAGAACAACCTGATACCTCCGCAAAATCAGCAGCGCTCAGTGTGAGCGAGGAGACAATGGTGGCCGACTCAGGGCGGCTAAATCAGCTGCGAAAGCGTCCCTTTGCAGACTCTGGTCACTACAAAGTTAAAATAAATGGTTAAAATGATAATCGGCCAGCAATGTAAGAAGTTAAACTTCACTTTTACACCATTAGATTAACTAAAAACATTACACGATCATTATTTTAGTGGTTAAAGTGAAATTTTAATAGAAAGTTAGCCAAAAGAAGTGGTGGACTCCGCTTCAAATGTAAATTTAAACAACTCCAGAGCCTCCACACCCACATGATAATCTTCTGTATTTACCATTTTGAGGTATCTGGAAGGGAATTCGATGTCATTGATGTTTAACACATTCTAGGGGTTTACTGATGAATGGCTAAATTGTGTTTTTGGGTATTAAGCGTCTCCACATCCACCTGCATATTCACCTGTTATTTCAGTTTTACTTCTTTCACACACTTGTTGTATGTCGATTTTTCCTGCATTTTTCTCAATTGTTGTTGGAATAGACAAGTTTTATTTTATGGAATTTATTTCCTATACTCCTGTCACATTATAAAAAGTGCTCTATAAGCATCAAGTCACTCAGATTTTTGCTGTTTGGCCACAAACCAAGGCTGAAAAGAGCAAGTCTACAAACTAAGTGAAGCCCCAAATGCCCCAAAAATTGTCCAGCATGGCTTATAAGGGTATTTTTTATAGTACAGTTCATAGGTATAACATTACATATACCTTTGAAGCCTAAAATAAAAATAAAAATAAAACCTTGTTTGATTAAAGGTCACACAGAACATTATAATCCCCACATTGTACTTATATTTTCAGAGGAAGTGAAAGCTAATTTTGGCTTCATTGTGGGTGGTTTTGGGAATTTAATAACCAAATAAGTCTAGATAAAGACACGGCTGCTCACAACCTTCAGTAGTTTTTATCTTTTATCGAGCTGTTGCAGCTTTGACAGCTTTGTTTTCTTTGTTTTGAAATTCTAGACCACTTCTACACTAAGTTCTGAAGGGGGAAAAAATCCTTAATTACTTAAAGCAACAGGGCTGTCACGAATTACATTTCAGACGGCTGATGATTACCTCAGTATAATAAAGGTCTCTTAGGGACTATTTACATTGCAAACCAGGAATAATGCCATAAGAAAGGCTTAATTAGATTTATGATTAAAGTAGTATTCAAACTGTAAGTAAATATTTTTTTCTCACCCTTACAGCTAAAAGATAATGTATCACCATTTTGTATAAATAAATGTTTATGTAGCTGCTGACTAGTTCTATACAGTGATTGAAATTTACCATGGTTAGGAAAGCTTTACATTTCTGAGAAAAATCCTCTTCTGCACAGAAAGTGAAAGCCTTTTCCTATTATCAGGTCGTCTCCACGGGTTAACGCGGTGAGAAGGAACATAAAACCATTCTGTTTGAAGTCAAGGCTAGAAATCAGCAAATAATTCTTCCTTTTATTCCACCAAAAATCTTGTTCCAAGTTAAAGAAATAGAATTCTCTGGGGTTCTGCTATCTGAGTTGTGATCAACATCCCTCTAAACGAAACATCCCACATCTCATTTCAACAAATGATGTGCTGACAAAATAATACACAGGGTACAAATGCATTTACATATAAATTAAAGCCTAAACCCAGCGATGGCTGCACAGAAATCCTGCCTTATGAGTCAATAATTTAGACTAATGACTGCAATAATAGCAGTGTTACTGTAAAACAATGTAAGCGGGATATAATTTGCCTATAGCATGTGTTCCCAACATCCTGACAGACACCAGCATCAGTCTTGTGTTTTTATTTTCTCAACAGCTTACAGAATAATGTGCCACAGACAAGATGAGAGCTGACTGCAGAGAGTTCTTCACATTTTTATGCGTATTATTGATCCCACTTTGGGAAGCTTTATATGAGAAAAAAGGCTTAATGTTGCATCTTTATTTTTAACTTGTCAGGAAGTGTAGAAATGTGGCCTTGTTAACTCTCATGTTCACACATCCCATAAAGGCTCGATTAACACCGAGGCACAGCTTCAAGTGTTGCTAGTGCAGCTTTTATTAACTAGAGTTTTATCTTAATAACTTGACATTTCTAAATTTCTAAATCACCCCACATTATATTTCCATGCCTAAGTATCAGGTGACACGTTGAAAGTTAGGCGATAACGAGCTGAAAAATATCTTTAAAAAAACACATCATCACCAAAAGAGAAAAAAAAGACTTTTCCAATGTTAAAAACATACAGATGCCATGATTTACCCTAAAATATCCATCCCTTGCTGCAAATATAATTATTTATAGTGTTAGCATGTATACCAGATAAAGCCATTACCTGATTTTGATATTAATCCTCGCAGATTGAGTGTAAACTCTAATTTAAATGAATTCTTTGTTTAAGACTCATTGTGGTTTAGAGCTGAAATGTACCACTTTTGTTTTATTAACTTCAATTTAGTTAAAGCAACCATATCAATCCTTTTCATATTAACAATGAATTAAATTACCATGTGTAATGTGAAAGGTGTCATATGTAATGACAAACCCACAGAGAATTATCACTTGACGTTGCAGTTCCTCTGGGTGTTTTAGCATCTTTCAGCTCAACGTTTTGTTACTGTTTTGATTCAGCCTCGCCACTTTCATCAACCATGCAGCTCTCTAATAAATCCGCCGCAGCAGCAGAAGGAAAAAGTTGTAGCATTTAGCAGATTAAGAGCCAGATATTTTTTTCAGGAGTTAGTGGATCTAAAAGGAGAGCACATATTGGACTTACATTTGTTGGGTGGCCATGACTCCACATGTTGCTAGGTGTTGCAATTCGCTGTTGAAGACCATGAGATGTGCTTGAAAGCTACTAGAAAAAAATAGTAAGTGGACCTTTAGTCAACATTATTTTGTCAAACTAATATTGCCAAAAATCAAGAATAAACTTTAATGCTGAAATCATGCTCATAATAGTGCTCACTGTCTGTCGCAAATAAGGGGGTTGAACATGATACCCCGGTCCCCAGTGGTGTGCATCTCACCAGCTTATACACCCCGATAAGTGAAAGCCAGGTCACTCTGATGCTTTTCTGCTGCTCCTCTAATGAAACTGTAAACTGACTCCTGGGGATCGCCTGCCATGTCGATTGATTGCAATTTTACCTCCCCTGCAATTGTAGGCTACTGTAGAGTGCCCCCACTGTGGATTTGCTTGTGTGTGATTAGCTTCACTGTGACGACAAGAAACCCCCGAAAAAAGCACAAGGCCTGCTGGAGTCACGTCAGCGGTGGGTTGAGGTGCACACTGCAAATCTGAATGCACCTCCAGTGCTTCCACTTTGCCCTCACAGCTGTGCCTTCAGTTCTTTTTCACTCTGCGAAAAGGTTAATGTGTTTTCCAAGAGCATCCGTGTGCTGGGATGTTTTTCAAACTTTTTACATTGAATTAAATTGTCTGACAGCAAATCAGAGACTGATCTCCTCTGTGGACCATATGCTGCAACATATGTTTCACAGGATTCCTGATAACGCCAATACCTTGTGCTTTGTTTTGTTGTTGCCATCTTATCGACTGAGACTATTTTTCAGTACATGAGAAAGTGTCAAGTGACAAGTGACAAGTGTGTTGCATAACTTGGCGCAAAATCACTCCTGTGACTGAATCGGATACATTAAGAAACCGTGAGGATTTTTCCTTGGAGAACATGGCGTTGCCTTTCGCAAGCACCTGTGGTACAAACACTTTGTGAAAACAATGGGATCTGAAATAAAAAACATGAACCAAAAACGTCAGTCAGTGCTGTGAAACATAGAAACACATATAAACTGTTGTCTTTGTACCAGATAAGTCAGATCTTACTGCTCATTTAAATCCAACAGTGGCTTGACTCAGCTACTACCGATTCAGCCCAACACGATGTTCACAGAAGTTGCTGGGTATTGTACACCTATTAGTTTTGGTGTTAAACCCTTTCACTCTCATCCAGCATATTTCCAGAAGCAAACAGCAGCTGTTTTCATGAAAAGACTCAGATAAACCCACTGTACACTTATAGCCTTGCACCAGACAGTTCATGCCTAACTGGTGAACATAGTGGAGCGTTTATCCGTTAAAGAGACATATGTTTTCCTCAGGAGTTGGTCGAGACCAAAAAAGAGCTAAAAGGAGAGTGGATATTGGACTTATTCATCAGGTGAGCAGAAACAGATGGCCAAATGAATACTAATGCTGCTATTAACTACTGATAAACCATTCCCCACTTATTCCTCTCATCAAGAGATGTCCTTTAATCCGCCGAAGGCTAACTCACTATCAAACCGCTCCCTTCAAAGTGCCATACTAGCATCTGTATCAGATGGATTTTTTTTTGGAAGGAAGATGCTGCTTCAGGAAATCATTTGTTTCCTTTTTGCAATCCACCCCTCTGTAGGACCTTCACATGCCCAGCAAAGGCAATCGTTAAGAGCTCCTTTTTTCTGCTGCCATTAAGGTCTAATATATCAGTTGTGCAGTCAATTGTACTTGACAGGCAGCTTCTTGAACTTGAACTGGGTCATCTGGTGACAGATAACATGGCCTGTTTGTTCAATTTCCTCCTCTGCAATGGCATCACTCTGAAGTGAGTTATTATAAATCACTGTGGATGCGTTCATCATGTATCTTGTCAGTACCGGGGAGAGTGGTGCAGTGTTTTTTTGTGTGTGTGTGTGTTTGTGTGTTTGTGTGAAAGAGAGAGAGCGATAGTACAGTGTGTGAAAAGGAAAAATGAGAGAGGACAAATAGGACAGGTAACAACTTGTGTGCAATTTATGTCTGTGTGTTTGTGTGAGTGTGCACAAGTGTGTGTGTGTGTGTCAGTGTTTGGGTCTATTTATGATGTGTATTTACATCGGGGTGGGTGTGAGGGTGTTTATGTGTGTGTGTGTGTGTGTGTGTTTGTGCATCTGTGCCTGTTCATATATCTCTGGCGTGTGAAACCACAAAGCCCAGGTCACCCTAGGGGCCCGGGAAAGGCTCCAGTGTATGAGCTTTAATGTGACACAGAGATAATGAAGCTCTAACCCCCCGCCCGCCCGGGAGAGAGGTTATCGTCTGAAGTGGACAGCAGAAACTGGGGGAGGATGGCACATTACTTGGCAACGCTGTCGTCATTCTTCAGCCACACTGCAGGGGACAACTTCTTCCCCTCTAATATTACAAGTAATATCACAGAGAAAGCCTGTACTGCTTTTATCTAAAAGTAATATTCACTGGCATTTTTATGTTAAAACATTTGTTTTACAGCTCTGTATGACTGGCTGCAACACAGGCTATATCCTAAAGCTGTTTGTGCTGGAATTGTTGAATTATTAAGAACATGAACTGCAGGTGTCTCTTCATGCATGTTTCTCATCGGTTTCTGTAAAACTCTGCCAAACCGGCAGACTTTATTTACACACAAAAGACACAAATGGACTTCTTCAGATTGTTATGTATATATATACATATTATTAGAATATTATTACTTGTGTATTAATGTAAAAGCAGGATTTTACTAATGTAGTTGGTTGGGGTGGAGCTCATTTTGAACTGTTTTGAATAGGATTTGGTTAATCTGCTGATTATTTTCTCCATTAATTGATTGTTGGTTTGTAAAAAATTCTGAAAGTGAGAAACGCTGAAAATTACCCAGAGCCCAAAGTGACACCTTGACAATGCTTGTTTTCGCCAACAAAATCATCAAAGTAAATGATAATTATTAAAATGATGAAAAGGAAAAGCAGTAAGCCTTCACATTTGTGAAGCTGGGACTATTAAACAGTTAATCAGGTAATTATTTTAGCTCTACTTGTATATACTGTTGTTGTGTGGTTTCATTTATTTACAAAACATCATATTTAGAAAGGCCTTTATCTGTTTTGTATGCAAAAATTTTAATTTGTGTAGTAACTAGTAAAGTCATTACATAAATGTGGTGCAGTAAAAAGTACAACATTTTCCCTCTGAAATGAAAAGTACATGTACCTCAACTAGTTACATTCCACCACTGGATACTATACATTTATAAGTGAGACTGTTGGAAGACCAACATTTGGCTACCTGCTCCTGACCCACAGTGTTGCAGATTAAACATTCAAAATGGTAAATACCTAACTGTAACATGAATATCTCTGATTTTATTTCTTCTTAGGAACATGGTATCTAGAGATTCATTTGTCAGGCTCGCTGTCAGCTATCGCCACGGACACGAGTCGGATGCAAACTGTCCGCAGTGCTGGATGCAATTGAAGTGGTCACACTGGAGACCTTCCTTCAAGGCCAACAGTGGGTGAAGGATGTGGCCTGGAGCTTTAGGGAAAAACAGAATTTCCCCGAAAACACATACTGTATAAAGAAAACACAACACCTCACTCACAAAATAAGTTACAAGAAAACTCTCAGCTGTGCTGTTATCAAGACATAGAATATCACTTTAGCATTATTTTGGCAAGTTGACTTGAAAAGAGCCTGAAAACCTGTGAAACCATTTTAATGCGCTTTACTTATTATGTGTAATATTGTGATAAGAATACAGACAGACACAGACAGGTGTTGGCCACACCTGGCTCAAACCTGTGAGCTGAAATAATTGTCAATATTCAAATGAGTTGTTGGCTGTTTAGTTTTATTTCTAAAAAGGAAAAATAGAAAGTAATATTAACACACCAATGGCAGCAAACCACTATGCAAGGTGCTAACCTAGCGATTTGGGGTTTAGTTTTCTTGCCCGGGGAAACTTGAACACATTTTCCAGGTGGAACTGGGGAACGAACCCCCAACCCCACGTTTAGTATTATGACCCTCTCTACATGCCGAGCCACTGCCAGCCCATTTTGAGTGCGACTCAACAGATTCGGATGGCCTCAGGTCATCCAGCAGGTTGTTTCAGAGGAGAACAGATGTGCCTAAAACACATGTCTGACCTGCGATTAGTTGTGAGTGATGTGAAAAAAAAAAACCCAAAATCCTAGATTGGCACTGAAGTTGCAATTGTGGGATGAAAACAAAGGATAGCAGCCAGAGCTGTACATGGCTGTGTAGCCATGTACAGCTAATGTTGGGGAAGGCTGACACTGCACCGCAACCAGCCTGGGAAGCACATGAAAAGTCTTCATGGTGCAAGAACAGTCACAGTATCAAGATTCGATCAGTGTTAACATGGAGAACAAACAAGACGTGAATTTATACCTTAATTAGGCCTGCACACCTGATCGCCTTTTATGAATCAGCCAAACAAGCCTCCAGAGGCTGAGCAGTCAACGTGAGTTCAAACATACACAAAGCAAAGCATTTAAATTAAGTACAACAGAAATGAAAGTAAAATTTAGGTCAACTATTTAACTTATACAAATAGTTTTCACAAATCAGGTTTGAATCAACTTGGGGGTTTGAAAAAAGGATTAAAAAGGAACAGAAGCTGGTGTATTTTCATGTGGCATTTAATCATGTATAATCCAAACAGTGAAGCCAGATTTTGACTTGAAGCCTGAGTCAGCCCTGCCACACAGAGTATTCTCAAAGACCCCTTGAAGCTGAAAGTGGCTTTTTATCAACCAATAAGAACGTGCGGTCCTCTTCTGACATTCCCAGTGTCTCAGTGTTGTTGACTTAATGATCAGAGCAAAATGAACCACTCACTCACGTCAAAGCTGTTCCAAAACATTTTCTGAGACCAACTCAAAACTTATTTTTTCACAGAAGAGAAGAAAAAAAAAGGAAAAAAAAAAAATACCCAACAGATTGTGTGAGCGAAATTCTTAACAACTTACTTCAAAAGACACGGAACCAAACCAGCTACACAAAGCAGAGTGAATCAGGATGAAAAAACATGTGAGCACAAACCCGGCCGCTCAGGAAATCAAAGCGTGCCTCATTCTTTCTCATTAGCTTCTCAGATTCCTGTGACAGAGCTACCTGTACATCACAGAGATCGCAGCGGGCCGAGAATGAGTGAGACGCCAATTTGTCTTGACATGTTAAGTTGCGACTCGATCGGATTACGAAACGCAGCACCGTTAATGGACGAGCTGAGTGTTTGCCTTTCCACGCCGAAGGCCGCACAAGATTTAGTTCCCGACAGGAGACTATGACCTTGCCAGTGTCCATCACGCATTGGCTTATTGACAAGATCATTGCCAGATTTCAATCAAGCAACGATTTACTGAGGAATCACCTAATCCCACTCTCCATGAGCAGTTCTTTCCCTTTTGTCTTTGGTTACAATGGACTGCTGTCTTCAAAGAAACAGTTGGAAACGTCACAGCAAAAATTACCAATTAAGTGAAAACATTTCACATGTGAGCCTTATTTTGCTTGAATCAAGCAAATATGAGTGCCAGTGCAGTAAGGGATTTTCACTTGATAAGATTTCTTAAAATAAGTCAGGATGTCCAGGTACCAGAAGTCTTCTTGTTCAGTGTAGTGACTTCCCTTACAAGCCAGTTAACACTAGTCAACACACAAGTAGTAAGGGATTAAAATACTATCTAAACAGCAATACTGCACACTCATAAGACCTCAATACCATCGAGCACAACTGGGTTTTGATCCTCAGCTTCAAGTTGTATCTGGCAGGGTGGCTCACTATGGCAATGTCAATCAGTTAAAATCTTGGAATATACTATCCACTTGTAGTGACTACAGCTTTGTTCAACTTTTTTATGGTTATGTTAAGGCCCTGGCAGCACTTGGTTAAGGTTAGGGAATGATCAATGTCTGTTTTAATAGAGAAAAAGTCAGCAGTAACTGGAAACATAAGATTTGTTATTAACATTTAACCAAAATCACAATCTTTCCCTATCCTTAACCAAAGTGCTTTTTGACGCCTAAACCTAACCACAGACAGGAGTCTGAAAGCGAACCCTGGATTCTGATGTTGTAGTCGTGCACTTTGCACGTCCGCCACTGTCCCCGACCACCTCGCTGCAACTCCAGCAGGGTACATAAATGTAGTTGTCTCTGAACATAATCCAGGCAGCCATTACATTTGTTACCACAACGTAATTATGAAAACAGTTTTGTAATATACAAACGTTGTTTCTAGGAAACAGGGTTGCTCTGTTGGTACTGACTTTTCTTCTAGCACTACCGTGCAAAATGAGACATTTATGGATTTGAGTGAAATGTTTCACCAACTATTGGATGTTTGATATGCCGTGAAATGTGGGGCAGCTTGTTTCTATAAAGAAACTATGTGAAAACAAGTTTGAACTAAAATTTGGCAAAAATCAAGTAAAATTTACTCCATTTAAATAGCATTTTTAATTTAACATATTTTAGAAAACTTAAACATAACACACACACACACACACACACACAGAGAGAGAGAGAGAGAGAGAGAGAGAGAGAGAGAGAGAGACGACATGTTTAGTTCATTCACTGACATTAAAAGCCTGTCCTTAGATAAATACATACAGAATAAGAAATTACATGACATGTTTTTGTCCTTCTTTTCCTAATTGCTGGTCGGGTTGACAGTACCCACCTGGCTAATATATGCGTTTAGTGTGTTGCCAGCTGTCCCTTTACATCAGGCTTCCAGCCACCCTGTGATACTGCTGCCCTCAGTGCCCTGTTCCAGTTGTGAGGAAGTCTGTCGCCTGAAGCTCGTCAAGGGCATTACTGCTGCCTGCCACACAGCTCCACATTCCTCTTTACACACTCCTTGTTTCAATTTAACTTCGCTTCAGAAACGAAGAAGAAAAAGCAGAGCTGCCACTCTGCGGGACACACAATTTCGAGCCTTCAAATGGCAAAAAAACAAAAACAACTGGAGTGCAGGGATAAAATATTTTCCACAATGAGGTCAAATTTTATTACAAACGCTCGGAACAACACTAATTACAGTGATTACATGAATATGTCACCTTGTTTATCTGATTGCTTTGCAGGCCCTTCAGTAAAATCAATTTTCATGGTTTAAATTGAATCCGTTAATTAAGAGAGCTTCTCTCTGTGTTTCAGCACCCGTTGCATTGCATAGATTGATGTCTGATTTAGCGATCACCGGAGGGAAACGGCAGCCAGGCAGCTAATGCTGCGTGAAAAATGAAGACTTGAGCAGACAAAGCGAAACGCAAAATGAAGTTCTGCCAGGGGTTATGTTATTAAATGATGTCTCAGTGCACCTGTGCTTGATTGTGTTTGTGCAAACCCATGCTGTCCAACATGTTCAGTTACAATGATCTTGGCGTGGCATCTGGTACTTTTACTGTACAATATCATTTCTTGATCACCAGGTACCCTGCGGCAACTTAAAGCTGCAGTAGCATTGTGTCAGAAGAAAGCTGCACGGCCTTCGCTCACATGAAAAAAACATGAAAAGGAATATATTAAATCTGATTTGTTTGTGGGATGAAGTAATCCATCAGATCAGACTTACAGAAGTGTGGACGCCTGTTAAGTTTGTCCAGACACAAATCTCGCCTGAACAACACCAGCATAACATTAGCATGAATCAACTCTGAAAGATGATTTATTGCACAGCTGCACAACAACAGTTGTGTGTTGGAAACAAAGCAGTGCTCCCTAAATTATTCATGAGATATAATAAGAGGATAGTTGCTATACAGAGTGTTTGTCAATGAAGATAGGACTCCGGGAAGATGGAGCAAAGAAGAGGGAACTCTTTTGGCATTTCTCACTGAGATGGAAATTGGCAGCTAAAGAGCAGGGAAAGCAGGTTTCCATGTTGCACACAGAGCGAAAGCCTTTCAGAACGGGGAGAGATTTTCTGAGGAATAGCGAGACCCCTGCTTTGGCTTGCTTCAGGGAACGTGTTTGTAGTGTAATGTTATTCGGGCCCGTGGACACATCGAGTTCTGCCACAACAAAAGGAGCCTCACTCGTGGGGGAGGAGGGAGACGGCTTTCAAACAGCATATATTAAATGTCCTCTTTAGCTGCTTTCACCTTCTGCGTTGCCTGTCCTTTGAGTTTGTCTCACGTCCGCGGGCTGCGGCGCTAACAAGGCTCCCCGCTATGGTCTCTGGTCACACTGTATTTACCACAAAGTCACTGCAGCTACGCAGCCAGCACAGAGAGTAAATACGCCGGTTACAATAGCAGCACATTGTAACTTCCTGACTAAACTTTACCCTATTGAATCACACTTTTTTTTCAGAAGATGTGCAGGAGATAGAAAAAGAAAAAAAAGAAAAAAAAAAAAAACTGCAGCCACAGACAAGGTTGTCTGGACGGTTGAATCAAGAGAAAATTGGATCAAATATCACAGTGACTGTTTCAGTGACTCAGCAGCTTATTGTGCCAGTTCAGATGATTTAACAGTTACCATGTTGTCCCTGTCTGGTCTAGTCACAACCAAAAATATGACAGTTATCACCTTGTCTTGTGGTGGTACTGTAGTTCTTCTTGGGCCATTTTTAATGCTTGCGTGAGATTCACCAGTTGGTCAAACACTGATTTCAGTATTTGTCTGATTAATAAGCCATTTACACATGCTGCAGATGAATTAAAATGAATAAAAATTTAAATTGAAGCTAATTAAACAACCTGTTGCATTCTCTGTTCCTTCTCCCATATTTAGTTTTTACAGAGTAGTACAGGCCAATGCAAAAATACTTACAAAACAATATTGTTTTAACATTCTGCTAGTTTGCAAAGCCGATACTGGCCAGCCACCAGTAAACATGCCAGCAGATCAGGTTGGTATCAGTAGTGCTAGTTTGGCTGCCCGTGTTGCTCACATGACCCCGGTCTTACAGGTCATGGCCGTCCCTCAGGAGCTTCCAGTCAAACAAGCAGTTACAGCGACTCAGGCTTTTATACACCTGAACTGCGAACATCAATATAGATGTAGAGCACAAAAAGATGAACAAATTAGACTGCAACCACTGTGTTGTGGAAATGTAATCAACTGATATTTTAACACGTACCTCTGAACATGATATCGCTCTGCTAACTAATAAAACCCAAGATAACAGTCAAGCATGGAGGGTTTAGTCGCCCAAATCACAATCGCTAAATTTATCAGATAGATTTATGTATTCACCACTGAGTGCAGGATGTGTCATCTAAATAATTTAACATTTAAGGTGACATAGACAATACTACATATATTTGGCATGGACCAAAACGTAACAGAACAATTAATGCAGGTTTAAAGGAAAAGAACTTGGAATATGCATTTCTTACCTCACTGGGTCTTTAAGGGTAAACAGAAACAAAATGACAGAATTTAATTTTGAGTTAAATTTGAGTGAAATGCCCCCAGTTTCAGATGAATTGTGAAGGAGCCTCCTTTAGGCGAATGCCTTTTAAAACTTACAGAATAAGTGCCATAGCTATTTTAAATTTTGCAGTGGCATTGGCCAAAATCACCTTTATTGCCATAATATGGGCAATTCATGTTCATACATTTACATATGGGCTTTTTTACTTGATAATGTTATTTCTTGACTTTTGATGAAGCTATCTGCCCCTCTGCGTAACTTTGCTGTTGCCTTGATGAGCCAATATTAACTTTCACTCGCATGCTGTCCCCTTTAAGCTCTAATGTACATGATTCAACTACCACAGCTATAGTGTCTGTGGTGGCTATAGTGTTTTCAAGTGTTCCGTGAGCACTGTCTTTACGCCTTAACTTGTCCTGCTGGTGCAACAGACTGCAGGTGAATATAAAGTTATAAGTTTTCCCACATGAACTAAAACTCCACGGGCCTCTCTGAGCCGTGCGGAGGAAGGCCGTGTTACCATCAGGCAAGCTAATGGGTGAGGAAGAGCACATCAGATCCATAAAAGGCAGAGGGGTTCAAAGAAAAGAGTTGGTCCTCTTCCCAGGGAGTAAACTTGAGCAGGGGAAGTCATCGATGCCACCTGATCTCGTGAAGCAGCACTATTAGGAACCATGTCGCTGCAGAAGCCGGAAGATTCAGTGCAGCAGCAGAGAAAGAACTCTATCCACGAGGTAAATTGGGGAACACATTGAAAGTGATTCATTTTTATGCTCTATTGTTCTTCAGATAATGAGCAGAGGGGTGTTCATTACAGTGAAATGGCTTCCACTTCTGCCAATTAGGGGTAGATGATTAGCAAAGAGATATGCTGAAATTGCAAATCCAATTCTCTTTGAGACAGGATTGATAGTACTACACTCCCGACTACTGTATATGAGTCCCGTGCAAACGTTTTTCTTTGATGTAATTTATTTCAATTGTAATACTTGTTCTTTCTAATGTTCTTTCTCCTCTCTTGGCTTTTAGCTGGACACGTAGCCCAGCCCAGACCACAGCTGGCACCTTGTCACAGATCTGCAATTAACGTAACCACAATCGTTTCCTAACCTTAACTTTACTTTAGTTGCCATGCAAATGTATTGTAGAAAGCAATAATAAGCAGACCTGAAACAGTTGCAAAATGATTGAAAAGCCAATTTTGGGCAAACAAAGGAAATCAAACAAGATAATTTAATTTTATATTTTCAATCAGCTTGTTACAGTGAGCAATTTAATCCTACAGGAACACACAATGTTTTGCTTTAAGACATGCAATATTGATCCTGCAGTTGACTGTGGCCAGAATACTGTGTGTGCACTTACCTAGCACTACTAAAAAAATAAGAAATAATAAACACAATATCAGGCGTGTGATGAATTACAAGCTCAGGGGTCCATTAGTATCTGGTGCAGTTTCACTTCAAAGAGCGGGAGAGGATGTGTTTGTTCATCCTCAGTCTGACATGGTGCCCAGACAGGTGACCTTTTTACCTCACGTCATTGCATGAAAGATGCAACCTGCTGCTATATGAATTCTGGGTAACCTTGCCCCGTAGGCAGGACATGCCTAAGTATAGCCGCCTGCAGTGTGATAGGTCAGGAGGCGGCCTGCTCGACTCTGTGATTAAAGCATCCTGGTGTCCTGCTCAAACCTGTGTTTACATTTTAAGAAGACGTGTGGGAAACCATCGGTAAGAAAACATCCCGAATTCTTGCAAAGAGTGTACGGTCAGGAATCACTATATGATGATGTGATGTGACGTTAAGTGAAGCTGGATGGGTTTTTAGCAAGCTGAGAGGTGGAGAGAAGCGATATGGAAAGGGAGGCTGGAGTCGTGCTGGCACCTGAGCCTGAAGTGAACTCTTCCTGCGCATCCAAACTTCCCATACTGACATTCCTGCAGGCCGGATGGCTATAAATATATGAGGGGCAGATCAGAATTCAGCTCAGACATGTTCATGCTTCAGTCTGCCATATTTGTACATATACTCCCAATTAACATTTTGAATAATTACATTAATTTACATGCATGGGACACAATCTGAGTCAAGCTTCTGCTGGACGATGGGATCACAGTCTGTTTTTATGCTTACGTGAAACAGTCCAGTAATAAATTATGGCTGGAACAGATATGCAAGTCCCTGCAAAGGTGCTTCTGCGGGGCTGCTGGTGAGATACACATAGATATGAGCATGAAAAGCGTCAGAGAAACTGCTGTGACTTGCAGCATATTAGTTTGGATGTCAGCAGTTTGATTGTAATTAAATACCAAACTGGTGCCCTACTTTTGCCCAACTTTGGCAGCCCAGCACATCATCTCTGCGCCGTCGGGTTGAAGGACATGATTAATGACGTCGCCGTGTGAAGCGAAGGCAAAAGTCTGTGTCATCTATAGTTTTTGTTTGTTTGTTGATTTCTTCCCCTCCTCCTCTGAGTGTGAGACGGGGTTTTTTTTTTTATTTTTTTTTTAACACCCTTCATCTCAACTGTGATTTATCTCCCAGTGCGTGTCTTTCACACGAAGGTCTAAATTAATTTCAGGGATGGGATTTATTAAGAAAAAAAAAAGAGCTGGAAATACTGGGGGTTCTGAGGATACTTGTTATTACTTCATTATATTTTTTCCCCCATTTATTTTCCAACACAATTAGCCTTTTGTCTCCTGCCTGGCTGTCATTATCATTGAGAAATTGTACTTAATCTCCTTCCCGGGCTAAATAAAGGTTACGTAAAATAAAAAATACCTCTGTGATGCGGTGTCAGTGAGGAATGAATTTCCACTGCCAAATCTGCAAAAAAATGTTCTGCTTTCTGATGTTCTGATGTCAGCAGATACTGTAGCTTTATGCTTAACGGTGTGTTTGTGGCGTCCTTGTTGTTTCTGGTCTTATTTGTTATGCTGTTTGCTCTCTATAGTTCCTGGTGTGTCCCCCCTCAGCTTCTGGCTGACCTACTTTACTGTCTCCTTCAATATTATGATTGTTTTATTATATTGTCAGAAAGTAGTCCTGATTTATTTATTTTACATTTTGCCTATTTCCATGCCATTATTATGAATAACAATTAATTAAAAACAAAATAAGGTAATTTAGGACAGTTCCAATTAACTCCTGCTGTCAAAAGGAAGCCGCTACTTACGTCCTCTTTTATAACAATACAAGGTAACTGTCATGGCAGTGTGTGTAAGGCAGCAGGGGATAGGACCCAAACGCAGACAACTGAAACAGAGCCGATGCAGTTCAATGATTTATTTACCAAAATGGAGATACATAGGTTTACGGAACGACGAAGCAGGCAAGGGTGTCAACGGGGAAGGCAATCCAAACAAACATATCCAAAAGGGTTAGAATCATAAGTCAGAGGATCAGGCAAAAGGTCAGACAGGTACAAGGTAACAGGTAATTGGGGGAAAACAGGAACAGATGATGTTCAAATGGCTGGAACACAAGTGCATGAATGAGGCACATGGAAACTTCAACGACATGGCCAGGAATGAAAAAAAAAAGGGGGGGGAAAGGGCTGTTTAAGTACTGCAGAGCAGATGAGGGAAGTGGGAACAGGTGTGAAGATGGGTGGGGCAGTCGGGTGATAGGGAAAAGGCATCTGGTGGATTGTTGGAGAATAACAGTGAAGAAATAGAAAAATGTGGCTGGAGAGGAGAGATGGAGAAGCAGATTCTGACAGTAACACATTTACTGTATTATTTCATCTCTAACAATGCACCATATTTTATAAGCTGACCATATGTTTTAAACACATGATCAAAGCACATACAGCTGTGAAATAAATATAGTAAAGTAGAATAAATGTAGCGGAGTAAAAGTATGACATTCAATAAAATGGAATACTCAAGTGAAGTACAAATACCTGGGTTAATGTACTTAGTCCACATCTTTCTAAAGTGAATAAAGTTGGGTACAAAACAGCTGTTGTTAGGTCCCCGAAGAAAAACATGAAAAACATTTCATCTGATGAAGAAATGAAAGCAACTTTGCTCGTTTCTGCATAATTACCAGAGATCAAACTCAATTGTAATCTTAATTCCTCACAACACAAGAAAAGAGTAACTTTGATATAGACACGGATATACGGTCTGCTTGTTGGTTATTAAAGTCCATAAGTCCATAATTTCCTTGCGAAGCAGAAAAACACACTGAGAACAAAACAAGGACACGGTGCCAAGGAAAGGCATTTTTTGGGAGACATAAATTCTGGCGTTTCACCAGTACAAGCCGCCAGTCTTCTTGCCAATGGCCTTGTGCTAGTGTCTAAAACTGAATATGGAGATTATTTATTGATGCAGAATTTCATCAGGAACTATGGACAGCTGTCTTTGCCCTAAATTGATAAATATTGTAATCAATGAATGAAAAATGAAAACCTGCAGCAGACAGCGACACTGAGGCTGACGGTGATTGATTCCAAAGAGTTTATTTGCTTGTTTTTGAGCTTTTACACCCAAGGCTTATTTCATAGTCAGGCTGACAGTTGTGCAGCACAAAATCTGCCCATAAACCAGAAAATTCACCCTCAGCACTGACAGGAGTCCACAAATTTGGCCTCCTACTCACTGTCAATAAAGCCAGAGAGAGTCTGTGTGTGATGACGGCACATTTTGAGTCTCTTCATCTAAACCGAACGGTCCAAAATAAAACGAGAATCTTCCTTCAGGGCGGACTTTTGCTTTGAAAACCACTGCTATGGCTGCAACAGAGACAGTTCAGACCTCAGTACTGTACGCTCTTCTTTTCCTAAATGATAGAGATTAGAAAATGTGAAGGCAGTCAGTAAAGTTGAAGACAAATGACACCAAGCTGTCCTTTCTGTCTCACACAAAAGCAAAATCACCTCAATAAAACTTGCTCTCTCTCCTCCTTTGAAGCCAGCCTCTATAAATAACTTCCCAGTGGTATTACATGGCGGGACTGCAGAGAAAAACCGAGCTAAGAGTGCCCTCTATGTGCAGGCTGAAGCCCTGTGCCTGCAACTGTGGCATACAGTCATGCAAAAGTGCTCAAGATATGCACTGAATGCACAGTATAGGGCACATCTAGTAAATATTGAGTTGCAGAGGATGGGTTGGCTCTAATGTGGACCGATAAAACATTTTCCCTTTTACGTACCTCTTAAGCAGCTGAGACACAACATTTTTTTCCATATGGGCTCAAAATTAAGAGCATCTAGGGTGAAAGTCAGAGGGAAACCTTCACGTTCTCGCTGCCCTCTCTAAGTGCAGTGTCATCAGAAGTTAAGTGGGAAGGCAGGCCAGATCAAAGCAGTAAAGCAGATCTTCACTGTCTGACTTCATCTCTGCTAAATCCCGAGAAACCCTGTCACAACCTCAGATGCTCAAAAACGATTTTCCTTCTGGACTCATTATTCCCTCCAGCGCCGGATGATGCTACACACAGCAGTCATGCTTGTGTAACCCAAATCAAAGCGCTCCGTTTGAAGACTTGTTTGGTTAATAAGTCTATTACAGAGCTATAAAAACTGCAATTAGATGGAAAATCTGATTTGTCGGATTATGCAATGGCAATGTATGTCACCTGCAGTGACTCATACTGATACACTGAATAAATTAACAGTTATAAGAAATAAAAAAATAAATATCTTGGGAAAAGAGCTACATTAACATAGACTCAGGGATGTATATACATGAGCATATGGGAGACAGTAGATAGGATAGAACAGGAGCTGTTTGTGCAACGGAAATCAATAATGTAAAAAGTAAAACTGATGGTGCTTTACACAATACAGACATGAGGGAAGTGCGGCAACCACAAAAAAGTGTGGAAAAAAACCCATACCAAAGGTAATAACACGGTGAAGCAAAGGAAGGTCAGATGCTTTCAAAGTCAAAACGCAGGAATTATCTTGTTAAAATAACTGGAGAGCCTGTGTGGATAGAAATGGTTAGCCCATTTCTAAAACTGTCATTTAAATGCTAAATCCTGATTGGTGCATTGAATGATGTGACATCACCTTTTTCCCCACTAAGCCACTCCCACTTCAAAGTACCCAAAAATACAGAAATCCCTCAAATGAAACATTTTCTAACTTTTGTGGAGGAACACTTTGCCAAAAGTAAAAGATGATTGAGAAAATGGGGTTTCATGACCTTTAAATACAAGTGCATGCAGAGATTTTGAACTTTGCTGCTGACCAAGTAATCATCGTATCTTCCCGAGCAGTATGTTGTGTCTTTATCCCCACAAATAGCCAAAAATATATAATTTGCCTGTTCAATCTACCTGTTTTTGTCAAACCTAGAAAGTTTTACACAACATCAAGTAAGTTAATGTTGTACCTTAAAGTCTTAAAGCTGCACTGATCAATATTTATATGTCAACAATGGATCAAATAAGTATGTTTACTTTGAAAGGGGTCCCTCATAGTGATCAACCCACAGAAAATGATCACCTAACCCTGCAGCTCCCCTCAGCTTTTACGGGCCGTTTTTAGTGTCTTTCTGCTCATTGTTTTGTTTTTTACAACCTTCAGCGTAAAACAGCAGGCAGCTGCATTCATTAAAAAAAAATCATCAAAAAAACTTTGATAAACCCATTGTATGTTACCTGTCCAGCACCAAAGACACAGTTTAGCAGCTGAAGAACTGGTGAATATTTTTACCTCAGGAGCAGTGAAGACCAAAAGAGAACTAAAATGTGAGTGATTGTTGGACCTACAAGTGGGCAGAAACACAACTTCAAATGAATGCTAATGTTTCTCTGTGTCTGCTGGATGTGAAAATGGGCAACTGTTTGCTTAAACATGTTGCTATTGTGTTTACAGCTTGTTGTGCCACCCCCAAGTTATTTGCTTAAATAAATTTGTCTGAAAAAGTCAGACAATACACACATATTAGAAGGAATGTCTGCTTTAGCTCATATTTTTCAACATTTTGCTGGGTTGGTGGTTTAATACTGGTGGAATAATTTCCAGTAAAAATCCCACTCATTGCCCCATTAAGATCAGGATAATGTCTTTTTAAAGTGTTTTCCTGACACTGAGCTACAGTGAGATCCAGTCAGTCAGTGACAGAAGACTCGCCGGCGAACGAACAGCCAGTTCTTCACTGCACAACCTGGCGCTGGGGCAGACAGATGTGCTGATATGCCATCTATAGCCGCAGGCCTTTTCTGACTTCTAAAGGCTTCCGCTGTCAAAGTGGGGCGCCTGGGAGAGCATGACACAAAAGTTAAATGAAGGTTAAATGGAAGCACTTCAAAGTGTGAGATCTCCACAGAAAAATAACGGAGGAAAGGTTAATGTGTGTCTTGTTGAGACACCAGAGCAGCTTGTAGCTTTTGGGCATGACAGTTTGAGGTCCAGTTTGGGTCAGAACGCCTTAGGCCGCCGTTTATTGGTTTCATTCGCCGAGTCGCTGTTTGCAGCGCGACAGCACGGTTTTAAACTGATGCTTGGAGAGCACTTTTCTTCCTGTTCAGATTTTCCTCTCTTGCAGCTTCAATACACATGTGTAATACTACAGACAAGACTGGCTTTGTACATGTTGGGTATCAGCCACTGATATGATGGACGCCCCTCAGTGATCGCTGATACTAAGAAACAGCTGCATAAAAGCTTGCAGGAATGCACAATGAACCGTGCAAAGTGGAATACGGTGAATGAAACAGCTGATGCCAATCAGCTAACAAAAATATTAATTTTATTCTGTAATTCCTGGAAAACACGTACACAAATGTATTGACCGTGTCTATAAGTGCACAGTAAGTACGTGTTTGCATGGGGACATTCATGCATACATATTCAAGTTTATCCATGCATAAAGCATGAAAGACATTAAAAGTAACACACAATAAGTACAATCATTCCTTGCCCATATTTTCACATGTGGCTGCCGCTCCCATCCAGATACACCTTTACGATAAGTACAGCTGGGAAACATCTTAAGCTGTTCAACGTTGTATATAAAAAAGAAATGAAGTAGTGATTACGTGTTTATGCAGCCTAAAAAAGAAATTAAATCAGAGGAATAACAGCTATTGGAAGCAGGTAAATGTAAGGCAATTACCAGTTCAAGGCCACATCAAAAGAATGGTAACATCTCCACCAGGGCGCCTGTGTCCCTCAGTATTTAACCTATTATCACAACATTGTTAGTAAAGTGCGGTTGGCCTGTATGCCAATGTGACAGCTAATTGCCAACCGCCGGGGCTCAAAGGCAGCCGACCTGAAACTCTGCAGCATTACAGGGAATACAGTTTGACACTGTTTTGAAGGTCAACTTCTTCTGCATTGAAACCCCAACAGGTGCCCCCCCGGGTGCCCGGTCCTGCTGAAACTCCTATCACAGGAAACTGGAGAGGTTTATTGTTCTCTCCTCTTCTGTTGACCCTTACCGCCCCATTAAAATGTAGCCTGAAACTCTGCCTGAGGGTCTCCAGCCATCATCGGCACGCGCAGCCTCACCGAAGCATGGCATACAAATGAGACAGAAGGGAGGGGGTTCGGAGTGGTGGTGGGGTCCGGGTTTGCATCTTTAAAATGTGGGTTGGGATTGGTTACCAGGCAGAATTAACGACTCGTGCTTCATTATTAGAGGGTCTGATGCAGAAGGAGAGCAGGAGGAGTTGCACTTCGAGTGTAATAAGAGCTGCTGGTCCCATCCAGGTGATCTTGTGTTTTGGAAATACACACACAGATATTATTGTTGATGGTGCCGACTGGTGGTTTGTTTGTTTGTCTCTCTGTCAGCAGGATATCTCAAAGATGTGTAAGACCTTAACCTGGGCACGCACTGTATCTTGACTGATTGGTACCATATTAGTCCATAGTGTATAACCTAGTATAATTATTAACCTGAATAGAGAAAAAAATTAAATTCTTAACTTTAATCTTAATTAAAGCGATTGAGTGTTGAAAATGTCCAACTTTGGCGCCAGCCTGTGGTCGTATCATAAAATACAGCCAGCAATATGCAATGCAGAAATAATAATACAAAAATATCTACATGCTTTTTAAAAAAATCTTAATTGAAACCAGTTAAATTAAAATTAAAGCTTCACTAATCAATATTTTTGTATGAACAGCACCTCTACTGACTATATGTAACGCTAAAGGGTTCGCTCGTAGTGACAGTTTTAACATCCATTACCCTAACCCACCTCTGCATTTCTGCGTCTTTCAACTCATTGTTTTGGTTGACTTTTAGTGTTTTGATTCACTTTTAACCGTTCTAATCAGCATCATTTCCTGCTGCAGCAGGCAGCTGTTTTCAGTGGAAAAGCTTGTGGTGTGGTTGCAACGTTGGTAATAAAAATCATTGGAGGCTAGTGTGTGGAGGTCATGATAGAGTTTTACATATTCTTTTGAGAACTGAATTTGTAATTATCATACACAGAGTAGCTGATATGCACTCAAGAAGGATACGTACAGACAAATAGGAACCTGGCATGACTAAAAGGAAATTGTGTTAAAGTACGCCTGAATGTACCAGGAATTACTGATCCTTGGGGCCCCATGCTGTCCTTTAATCAAAAATAATGTATTGATCAAACATATGGTCAATAAAGTCATTGTTTCTCCTTGACCAAAGAAAAAAGTAGGAGAAACCATAGTTAATACATTTTCCACTTATTTGTTATCTCACTAATTTTAGGCTCCCCTCTGACAATACAGCTTTGATGTATTAAAGTCACACTGTTTATATTGAACAGCAGCACAAAATGTCAGCTTGGCTCAAATTTCAACATCAGTCAAACCATAAAATAGAGTCAGATAAGAGTCATGCGGCGTTTTTGGATATATACTTTATTAATTGAGCTACTGTGATAGGTGATAACATTCTATTAGAATTACAAAAACATAAATCTGTTTTCTTTACCCGTGTGGTACTTTTCACTCTGACATGAGGGCTGCAGAGGTAGTGGAAACATTGACACAATCTCAAAGACGGTTTAATGCGATACAGTATAGTTGCTCTGATAAGAAAGCACACAGTACGTCTGCTACTGGAAGGACATGAGTTCACTGCTGAGACAAACAGTACTGAGGTCCAAACATGTGAACACAACTGTCCTCAAATGTGTTCATACACAGAAATATCTGCATCCTTCATTACGTGTACAAAGCCCTATAAACACAATATATAGCAAGACAAAATAATTTATAAATATTTAGACTACATCTGGTGTTGCAGCTTATTTGTTCATATGTGTTAATATGATGTAAAGGCGCCGACAGGAGTGAATTTTGGATGAGTAGCTACATAAGTTGATTATTTACATGAAATGATTTGTAAACATACAAACAGTAGGAGCAAGGACAGAAATTTAACAAAAATGTCGTGGTTTGAGCACACAATACCATTTTTACTGTGTTCATCAAAAGCTGTTTATAATGGTCAGTACAGCACAATAAGGCACAGTTAGCTTTACAGCCAGAGTCCTTCAGCCTCCCAGTAGCAAACCACCTTGTATACAATCAACACATGCTGATCTTTTTTCCACATCAATATGAAAAAACGGAAGTTTGTTCAAGAAGTTGCAAGATTTAGTTACGAAGATTGGAATTTTGTGAAGTTATAAAACACTTAAAGGTGGCAGAGATGATCCCATCTGCTAAGTGGGAAAAGAATTGCTTATTTAAAAATCAGGGTTTTCTTCAATGGAGATTTGAATGTGAAAACCCTGAATTCAAAATAGAAAATTACATTTCCAAAAGATTCTGATGCCAATAAAAACATTAAATTTCATCAAAGTACATTGAGGTTAAGGACAAAAAATTCAAAACAAAATTGAAATTCAGAACAAATAATTAAAATGAATTCTGCTGGTGGCAAATGCCTCACAGTATTCCTCTGATTTTCACTCCACAGCTGAAAATCTATGATTTTGAGACATTGCCGTGTACTGATTAACTCGCCTGTTTCTGCCTCATGATTGAAACTATATGAAAGTTTGAAACTCCAATCTGTTGTCATTTCTATCAGCTACATGCATAGATAGCTGCTACTTTACAAATTCAACCCTAAAACGTTAAAGCCTTTTCATTCTGCATATTGATTCCACACATCAGGAAAAATAAAGCTTTACAGTGGTTAACAAACGGTTTTCCTAAAGTGAACACTTAATTTCCTTTTTTAAACAACAGTTATGTGCACTTAGATAAATAATACAAGATGGGTGAAAGTAATTTATATTTATTTCGAATTAACCTCTCTGCTCTATTTGGTCTTAAGCAAACCTCAAAATAAACCTGTCTCTTAATAAAATGTACACTTAAAAAGCAAAGGAACAAAACATTTGAGATGCTAAGCAATAGAATTGATAAGGCAACCCCCAGACTGGGAACCACTGCCCTGAACCACCACAGATGTTGCAGTTTTTGCTGCATTCTGCCTTGACTACTGCTGTTATATCTGCTCCCTCTACAAGAGGAATAACTTACTCTTTTTACAGATTACAAAGAAAAACATGGAGTGTAATTCATAAAAATAAAAAAAAGTTGAAATTCAACGGTATTCCCCTTAGTTCCATCAAACCATTACAAGGTTGTGTTTTCAGTAACAAAAAAGCACTGATGCACTTACATTACCCCTGAAACTGAAACCTTGTTTGGTCAACTAAAAAAGTAATCTATTAAAATGAGTGTGAGTTCTCCTGTTGAAATGGAAGCTGGGCTTCTTCTACCTTTTGATCAAGGTGGTTTGAAACCAGCAGGGGGCAGTGTTATTTGGTACAAAGTGATTGTACAGCAGTCGATTTCCCTCATTGAGAGTCATCATGTACAGTGAGCATAGCGACATCTGACTTCAGTGAATGAAAGTAGTCCCTCTTTCCACTAATTAAGTGCAAGCAGGATAAGTTAACATTCATAAGGTATTAATGCTATTCATTAACCAAAGCTATAAGGGAGGTACAATGCCAATATAAAAATACGTTCTAATATGTGCATGAAATGCTGATGAACAACGTTCATTATGGGAGACTGAATCTGAAAAGCTAAGCTAACAAGAACTCTTAGGAGCGTTAACCTGAATGCACAAGGTGTGTGTTAAGTAATGACAAAAAGGTGGCCGGTGACATGTGGCCGGGGCTGAGGGCAAAAACAAGACCAGCTCATCTCAAAATGGAAATTTAAGCAAAACCAAGTCCAGGTCCAAAAGCAAGCACAAGTGTGGAAATCTTTCACTATCTTTTCTTATTTACAATAAATGACATAGCAGATGCTCTCAACAATTGTCCACGGAAACCCTCAGAATTCATTCAGCCAATCACAACAACAGCTTATTCCTCTGATTTCAGCATAAACCAGAGAGGGTTTCATAGTAACGTAGTGTTTGGTTTTAATGAGTTAGGTGAAGACATGGTTGAGAGCCACTGCCACACAGCTGGACATCCATTTTCATGATTCTGAATACACGTTCAACTATTCAAAGCAGGAAAAAAAAAAGGGACAATAACATTGTTTGTTCATGATTGCTTTGAAAAATTACATTTGATATTAAAATGCGTTTGGCTTTGTTGGGACATCTGAGACAGGATACCATTTGGTCAGCGTTGCAGACCAAAGCTTCAGGTTTTGAAATGAAAACCGATCAACAAGACGGGATGACATTTGCAAAAACAAATGGAATGGACAGAATAATGTTGACATTTATAGCAACAATTAAATTGCTACATGATATGTTTATCAAGTATATTTGCACACAACACGATTGGAAACACAGGTAGACTTGATTAGCATTCATTAATTAGTAGCATCTATAGTATTCCTTCAGATGTTTTAACATACTGGTGCGAATGTTGTTAGTGAGTTAATGGATAGACTATACATGACAATATTATTTTCATAGCTTTAACATCTAGTACAGACATGTTAGGAGACAAATGGAGCAGATTACACAAATTTCTTGTGAATTTTAAAGTTAATCACAGCATAAATAGCAGGTCACATTTAACACAAAGGTTTCTCAGCTTTGTATAATACTATCAAGTATTCACTGTACAACTCCCCTGCATTCATTACATTACATTTAAGGCAATGTATCATAGAATGTCACACTGACTACATGAAATACATTTCCCTGTATATCGGCATTAAACTATGCAAGTTTATATTGCTCATGGGCTTTATGTGTAGAAAAACCACTATTATGCAGATGGTTTTTGGTCATTAATACCTTGTTAAGGCCCACAGAGGAAATTACATTCAACCATAATTAAATTCATTGAATTGCAGCAGTTTTATAAAGATGTTCGGGGTGAAGTATGGCCATTTCTCTTTTAGTGCAGCGTGTATAGAAGTGCAATATGGAACAATATATGACTTAGAGGAAGCATTTTATGACTTGATTGAAAGTATTAAAATTGGACATTTGTGCAGCTTTTACTGCACAGCATTACGGTGCTCAAGCGGGCAGCATAATACACGTGGACCAGCATCACCAGTTTGTGAACACATCTGTTCTTTATTTATGGAAGTGTGAATTTTAGAGCACCCAATTGCCAGATTACACACAGTGCAATTAGGATTTTGCGTTCTTGCTTGACACATATCACCAGATGGATCAGACATTTTCAGTGCACTGGGATTACTAACGCTGCATTCACACTGCGAGCAACACAATCAACAAGTCATCAGGAGTTTTTGGTTCCTATACAGCCATCCAACCAGGGAAAATCAGACTTTCTTTTAGCTTTTTTGGTTTAACAGCTGCTGGATTTCAGCTCCTCTTTTGTTCCCTATTGATATGATTTCCTGAACATTAACATAAAATAGAAGCAATGGATTCCAGCCTTTCAAAGCTGCCCAGTTCTTCAAGACTTGATGTGAAAGACCACTAAAAGAGGAATCTTAAAGGTTGATGCTTGGAGAATGGGTGTATTCATCATTATGGTCAATGATCATTTTTGAAATTGTTTTATCTGTCAGTTTTCTATGCTAACAAATTGTAGTGCATCTAATCTGACTGTACAGTCAACAATCTGATAAATATGCAACATATAAACCAAGTTACTCGTGGTGTGAATGCACAGTTAGGGATCAGTGTTGCTCAAAACTTCACCAAGATCAGGAAACCAGCTGTTTTTAGCATCAGACTAGTGACCTTTCACTGACAGAAAGGTCCTTCTAACCACCAGGAAATCCTTTCACTGCTTCCTCTTGTCAATTTAACCTTTCCTCATTTACTTAGACTTCAGGGAAGACATTAATTCAGTTTGCTGGTGCTGTTGGAACCGTGGCAACACGCTGATGCTGCATTCACGTCATATTGGAAGACACAGTTGGAAGAAAGGAATGACGCTTGTTGCTACAGCTTGGAAAATTTTAACTTGTTGAAACAAACAAAGATAACTTAAAGCAACAATTAACAAACTGCAGCAAATAATACTTTTCTTAAGCAGAGCTAATTGTCTGACGGTAAATTTAACACATCTTCTAATCATCTGACAACATCTGTGGATTTGCTGCTATGTTAGCTCTGAGTTGACACAATTTTAGAGTTCCTACATACTACATACATCCTAATATAATCCCACATCCTGATTGTAACTGCCACTAGGTGCCGTGAATGTACTTTATCCCCCGGTCGCAGTCTTGTATTTACAGTAATCCAATATGAGGTGAATGTGGCATAAAAGAAAATACAGTTAGTACAATGCTGTTTTCTATTTTCCATTCCATTTTTTGACTTTTAGCCTCTTCACATGAATACAGTATGTTACATTTTTCTCTCTATTTCTGATATAGTCACAGCTGATGCTGTTTGACAAACAGATATTACACTTCACAGCTTCCTACAACACAGTTGTTGCTTTGGCAGTTGGTTTTAGAGAAGTGCAGAGGACCCCAACTACAGCCTGGTGGAACACCGAGTGGCACCTCTTGGCTTGGAGCTCAGTTTGAAAGTAGTGGAGGGTGTTGTGAGGTTGCCGTGAAGAGGGTGAGCTGTTGGCCCAGCAGAAGGATCTAGATGTTGGTTTCCCGCTGCATAGGTTCTTCACCTTTTTGATTTTTGTCGACCAGCTCCTCCGATGCCTGCGCTTCCCCATCAGCCTCTTTCTG
The DNA here is from genome assembly GCA_031216445.1 of Lateolabrax maculatus. Taxonomy (NCBI): domain Eukaryota; kingdom Metazoa; phylum Chordata; class Actinopteri; order Acropomatiformes; family Lateolabracidae; genus Lateolabrax; species Lateolabrax maculatus. The sequence continues at coordinate 6,372,556 of CM062211.1, forward strand.
ATCCTGAACTGGGTCTGGATCTTCCGTCTCAGTCCGTTTGTACATCTCTGCAGCCTTGCGCTCACGCTCCAAGAGTCTGTAGTTAATGAAGTTTCCGATAAAGAGCCAAATACTTGCCAAAATCACAACGGCTCCACAGCAAAAATACATGTACTTGTAGTTTTTCGTGATATCGACCAGTTTTCCTGCAAGACAGTACAAAATTTTTGAATGTTAATAGCATTAAAGAATTTCAGAACAGGGCATCAGTAGTTTTTAATAATATCTTCAAAACTGAGCAAGTATGATTTTAGTTTTCATACAGTTTTTATGTGTAAAGTTGCTGTAGTGAACGTGCTGACAGGCGCACAGAGGGCACTGGAGACACACAAACTGTGCCAGAAGTGCTAAGAACACTTGAAAGTACAGGCAGTAAAAACCGTACATGTAATGAATGAAATATGCTATCAGACGGATAGATCGTACCTGCTAGAGGTGGACCGAGGAGGACCGGGCAGCACTCCACAATGGTGGTGAGTCCCACAGCACTGGAGAACCTCTGAGCCCCAACCAGGTCCATCAGTGTTTCAAACAGCACTGAGCTGACCATGCCAAAGGCAAAGCCGAAGAACATCGCATATACCACCAGACCGGTGTAGCTTTCAACCAGTGGGCAGAGGATGTGGCACACCCCATTGTACAGAACAGCAAAGCTGAAGAAGTACTGGATTCTGGGCCGGATCCAGCGCGAGTTGGCCAGCAGCCCCATGGAGGGCCTGGCAAACATGTCAACAAAAGCTAGAATTGAAAGTAGAAAGGCAGCCGAGTACTCATCCACACCCATGTCCTTAGCGTAGGCCGCAAGGAAGACAATAGGTGCAAAGAAGCCCAGGAACATGATGACGTTGCCTGACAGGTAAATGAGGAAGCCGCGATGCTTAAAGAGAGTCAAGTCCAAGTACTTGTTCACTGTTTGCCAGGCAGACCGCTTCTCTTTTGTTGTGGTTGTAATAGTGGCTAACTCTTCGTCTTTCTTGATCTTGCTGGGTGCCGGTCCCAGAGGCCTCATGAGGGCACCGGCCACACAGCAGTTCAGTAGCAGGCCCCCCAGAATGAGGAAGCTGCCTCTCCAGCCGAACTGGTTGAAGAGGTACTGGTTGAGGGGAGCAAGGGTGCTGAGGAACACCGGACTGCCTGCCATTGCCAGGCCGTTAGCAATGGGACGCTTTTTAAAGAAGTATCTGCCTATCATAGTCAGCGCTGGCTGCAGGTTGAAGGCCAGTCCAAGTCCTATGAGGAAAGATGACAGAGGTAGGCTACATTAGACTTGTAACTCATGCTACAACTGTTAATGTACCAGTGTGAATGAACACTTATAAAAAGGATCTATTTTAATACTTCTCAATAAGAAACAAATTAAAAAATGACACAGAAGTAACTGAGTACTTCTGAGCAACGTGGACAAAGCTTTAAAGTGCCAAGTTGTTTTTCTGTTTTCAGCCATGCTAGCACAATGGCACAGGGGACTGTGTCCAATACTTTTGTTGAGCAAATACCAGCAAATTGAGTTGTACTTGGTGTTTAACGCTAATTAGTAAACATCAGCATGCTATCATTATAGCTGCTAAACATCTGCATGTTGGCATCATCATTGTGAGCATGATGCAATACTATTGTTAGAATTTGGGTCTAAGAACAGCCTCACAGATTCGCCAGCATGGCTGTGGACTAGTATTGTTAAAATAGAAAGCTTATCTCACTTAAAGGCGACCTATTATTATTTAGCAGCAATCTGTCCATACTCTCTGCTTTTATTTTATTCTTTCAAATTATAGTATGAAAGAAAACCAAAAGTAATCACAGTAAGATTTTACAAAGTTGGGTGGATAAGAATTAGGACTTGTAATGCTATAACAAAACATCTAGTATTTTTCTCTATCAATGTTATACATTTCCCAATAATGTAGTAGGTGTCACCAAAAGGCTTTTTGCACACATTTCTCATTTCAAATGAAATGCCATAAAAGCTCCATTCAGCAATATTTTTTATATTATTGAATTAATTGAGTTCCTGTAACGCAAAATCAAAGAGAGCTGCCCTATTAGGTATGGCCTATTGAACTGTGTAGAACAATACACAGTTATTGGTTTGCTGTCTACATGTAGGTCTAATTAGATGGAAGATTCATGTAATTTCATTGGGATTTAAACAGGGAATGGATTAATAGTTAAATTTTATCTACAGTAGATCTCTGAAATACACCTAAAAGATTGGATGAAGCCCAATAAGGGAAAATTTCAGCTTTCTTGAAGGGAACAAAATAATTTTGGTGGATAGATTGAATAATCAAAGCAAATGTTCTTCCTGCTACAACAGTTTTATTTTTAACGTGCTTAGTAGAGGGTAATCAAATTAACTCAAAATGGACTTAAGTGGATTTAGATGGACTTACCACCGATAACTCCTATGCAGACATACAGCTGGACCACGCTGGTGCAGAAGGAAGCTAAGATCATGCCAGTGGAACAGAGGCAGCCCCCCATCATGACAATGGGCCTGCAGCCATATGTGTTGACCAGTATACTGCTGATAGGACCTAGAACAGATGGAAAACATTAAATCAGCCCACACATGTCAGATGTTTACAGTAGTCAGGATCACTGAGAGTGAGTGCATAATGATTTAATCTGGTTAGTGCTGCACGCCAGCGGGAGCCCAGCTTCTATTAATAGCAGCAACTGGTTCCATTTTTAAACACGGCACTTCCATCACCTCATGTCAAATCCGGTTAAGAGAAGTAAATTACAGTGTGAAGAATAAGATAAACACTTCCACAAAACAGTGTCATTTTCTATTCTACATAATATTTTTTAACATAGTGTCTATGTTGGACAACAAAGTTAAGGTGCATCACGTAATATTTTATTCTCCAGCCTGCGGTTCACAAAGGAGAATCACAATACATTTCAAGCCATACAAAGCAAATGACACAACACTTTATTATTACTGTAATTTGCTGAATATGTAATATTTATATTCAGGCAACTGCAAAAGTGCCAGAGACGTTTCATGTCTGGTCACATTTCTGACATCTCTGGTCGCTGAGGACAGAAAAAATCTTAAATGAGGTTAATTAGGTTGTAACAAATCCCCAGTTTAACCATATTATATCATTTACTTAATTAGACGTGAAAACAAAGGTCAACCGTAATATTGTTACCGATGCTGTGCATAGTAAATATCCATTAGGTCTTGCGCATTCCCTTCCTGGTTCAACTTCGGCAGACTTTACTTACTGTTCCATAGTACCATATTTTTTATGTTGTGGGCTGTAATTGTTGAACTGAATGCTATGAGTTGTGCAGGGCATAAGTGGTAATCAGTAACAGAAAATATGATTTTGCTAATCTTCTGAAGGTTTTGTTTACAACCTATTTGATCATCAAATTTCTAATTCTCTGAATAATACAGGGCTCTTTAGCAGCTAAATGCTACACCAGCTGGTTTCTAAGTTTGTCAGTGTGCTGTTTGGTTTTGTACAGTGGGTTTATCAGACCTTTTTTTGCTACCTGCTGCTCAAATCAATGGAAACGGTGAGACTGAACCAAAACACTAAAGTTTTGGGTCGGAAAACCAAAACAATGAGCTGAAAGACACTGCAATGCTCCGTAACAGGAATTGCAGAGCCAGGTGATAATTCCCTATGGGTTTGTCACTACAAGCAACATCTTTGACATGACACATGGTCATTTGATCCATCGTTAATATAAAATGATTCATTGGCATAGCTTTAAAATGTTACCATGACTGGTAGGAATGATAACTACAGGTATTTGTTGAGATTAAAATTCAGCACTGCCCACATTATAACCAGCCACTGAATACATAATGGACAGAAAGAGCATTTCCATTCAAATGACAGTGATGAGGCAGGTTTCCTCTATACTAATGACTCCGTATTTGCAGTTGCCTCTGCAAATGTTGTTTAGTCGTCTTACAAGGAGAATCATAACTATAACTTAAGGAAATCCAAAACATTAATGGTGAGTAAGGTTGTTTTTAAACCTGGGATGCTTAATATGCTTTGAATTTTTAATTATACATTCCCTATCATATTGCTGCTGTGTTACTTTATGTTCTTTTGTTTACATTTTTCCATTTAAAAGTATATTTGATCAGTTTTATATATCTTGGAATAAAATATCCTATGAATAATGTGGCTGCTTAAAGCACTTTTTAGGAATCTGTGCATGTTATAATTGACACCGTCTCCTATCCCTTTGCTGAATTTTAAGTACAGGAGGTGTAAATCGAATAGGGAGGGAGAAAAGTAATGAAAGATGTATTTTTTTTGGAAATAATGCTCTCATTACCAGCCAGAAGATGTATCATATTTCTGCCAGGCCCAGTGCAATTTAAAAAGCCACGACGGGCGAGGAGTCATCTGACTTAATTTGCTCTGCATGAATCTTTTCTCGACCTTGAGGAAAGTTCCCCTCATTTGCATCCACAGCAGTGATCAGTATTCTCGGGGGCTCAGCGGGACCCGAATCGGCCGAAATGAGGAAGCCCCTGAGCCTGCACATTACCTCCCTTGAAAAAGGCTTATCATCTCCTGGCCAGATGCAGCGTGGACTTTATTACACAGTGGACAAAACCCCAAACTAAATATAACCACCTAGATCCCAAAAGGAAATGACACATATAGAAATGTGTCTAACAGTTTTTTTCCACGACCCTTTAATGTGAGCTGCAGCGAGGATGCTGGCTATCCATCACACTTCAAATAGGATAAAGTCGACAGAAATGGAAGCAGACAACTTTTAAAAGCTGTTCTGCTGCGAGAGGAAACGGACATGGTTTTACTGAAGTGATTGTGTGTCTGGCTGCTGACAAATTACATGGATAGTGTATAAGAGATAATGGGGGTAAACCAGCCTAGACCCAGTTTATTTATGTGATAAAAGTTTATCCATATTTTCAGGATGACATGAGACTTTGAGGGAAAGTTTACAGTTGTCTAACAGCATCACATTGGAAGATGTTGTCATGGTGGCCTACAGGTTAGAAAAGTGGGCTAGTGACATGAAGTTTGCTAGCCATTTAATAATTTGTCAATTTAAAAATATTGATTTTAGCAGCTTTAAATGTTTTCTCTGGAGCAAACTCCCCATTACTCTCACTGACAACATTTTTCATTTGAATGACTTTCTACTTAAGGAATAGTGTGGAAAGTGTTCAGAGCACGCTCTATGGATTATCCAATCTAACATGCACACTAAAAGACTGCAGGGGCTACGTGCTCAATCCATTTCACATGCAGTAAATCCAGGGAACCTCAAGGTGCTTTTAAGAAAACATTCCTCAGGGATATTTAGTGAAGAGAAAAAATCTGTTAAAAGCCTTTATTTGGTCAAGCAAGATGGCTTAAAGCACCTGGTTTTGACCTTACAGGGTCTTTATCGGGGTTGAAATAAAAACAAATGAATGACACCTAGTACTCCATAAATGTTTCATTTCTTTTTTGCGCCATGATAAACCACTTGAGAGGTAAACATGTTTGCTCTACCTTTTATTTGGCGTCCTGTAACATATCACCTGTGTTTATGACTGACAGGGAATGTAACACGGGCGTGCCCTGTTACCACACCGCCTCGCCCAAGGTCAAGTCTCTCTCCCTGCGTATGGATTAGCGACACTGATCCAACACAGACATACAGCCTGCAGCTTAAACGCGTCATAGCAGAGCGACGCTCGCTGTGCTGAGAGGGTGAGGGATGTGGTGCTTCGCAGACGTCTGATGTAATGCTATGAAGGAGTGCACCATAAAGCTGAAACAAGCCCAGTCCGTGTTTTACATAATCAGGCAGGCAACTAGATATTCAAATCTTCACAGAGGGTAAGGTTGTTATCCTACATTTCTCATTCGTGCGAACATGCTCAGGTTTGCAGGTACCACTGTACTCAACAAGGAAGTCATGAACAAAACTACACAGACATGGGGCTGAGGGACGTCTTTGCAGCAACACATTATAAAGTTATTACAGTATAAAGCTAAAGCAGAGTCTGGGTGGGATCAGTTAATTTACAATCTCATAGATCATGATAAGTTAGGAGTGCAGCTGTGAAACCCTTCCTACATTTCCAGGTTACACTGTTAGTTAATAAAGACTTCCAGGGAGAGGAGGACACAGAGGAAGGTATATCACATAAAGACTAAGGCTACATCATAATAGAGCAGTTGGGCCAGTGTAGGGCTGAGACTAAGGATTATGGTCATTATTAATCTATCCAAATGTTTTGATTAACTGATAATTAATTCCATAAAATATCCACAAATAAAACTCTACTGTATATATCCCAAAGCAGTCAAGTTAATCTTTAAATAAAAGCCATGCTGTTCTGCTCTGTCAGCATGTTTAACAATGCCCCAATGACAATTCTAACATGCCGATGTTTAGCAGATATAATGTTCACCGTGCTAGTTTAATGTGTTGGCATGTTAGCACATACAGCTGAGGCTGGTGGGAATGTCATTCGTTTTGACCAAAGTCAGAGGATCACCACAGGAGGTAGGATTCGTCCTCTGGGGACCACACATGTCTGTTGAGATATTTCAGTAAAGACCAAAGTGGTGGACGGACCAACACTGCCATCCACAGAGCCATGCATCATTAAAATGGAAGGATTACATGAAACTTGGTCTGTCGAGCAAAAAATCTAGCTTGTTTTTTATTTATTTTTAGTTTGTAAAAAGTTGGCAGGTTGTAGACACGAGGTTTGGACTGGACAGTGGTGATAAGTAAAAGGTCCTTTCAGCAATTTGGATCAATTAGATTCATATTTCTGGGTGTCTGAGGCTGTTTATCAGGCAGCTTCACAGTAATAACCGAGCTGTGTAAACACCAACACACACACACATACACACAGTGGGGAATTAGAAAGGTGTTAAACATTCAAACAGTGACTGCTTCATCAGCGTTAGAGGCAGAACAAGAGAGCAGATGTTTAATGAATAGCTGATGAGTGCAATCAATATGAATGAATGAGAAACAAGAGCCGCTCGCTTAGTAACGGCACAGATTGACGCCATCACTACGCCATAATGACATACAGTCACTGAAAAGCTAAAGCAGCCGTTGGCCATCGGTAAAGAACTCTCATGTGGCCGACAAACACTTCACGGTAAGTGCTGCTCTCTCAGTGAGGTCAGAGGTCAGCCAAAATACTTCTTCAGCCTCCATCAACAGAATATTTTATTCAAGACATAATTTTCCTCAAAAAAATATTCAGGGTTATTATTTGTCTTCTAATTTCAGTGGTTTTATGCACAGAAGCAGATGTCAAGATCTTAACAGTGTGAACCATAAAATAAAAGAGACAAGACAAAAGCAAATGAAATATTTTGAACTTTAACACTTGACTTTGATTTAGTTTTATAACGAGCTCTGTATCTCATAATGAGAAGAATGAAAAATAAATCCGAGATACAAACAACTTAGTTTACCAAGGCTTTCGATGCTCCTGTGATGCTCCTTATGATGTCTCTATAATGAGCAAACTTTCTTGTTGGACGACACATACGTTCTACGCCCACGTTACATTATAACATCTATGGATCCCCGCACAGTGAACATACACTGCACATTCCCTCGTCAATATTTTGCACATTCCTGCACAAACAGCTCCTCCATTTTCAAAACGGATATCATAGCACATATTTTTAATAATATTTTTTCATATTCTGATTGTAAATACTCAATTACTTCTATTTTCTAACTTTCTCTATTTTTATTGTTATGCACCAATATACCAAAGCAAATCCCTTGTATGTGAAAACGTACTTTGCAATCAACCTGATTGTGATTCTACTTATAGTAAGAAAACAAGTTTGTTTTTCGCTGAAGTAGCCTCAAGTGTCAACATTGAGCTAGTTAATATTCACAGGGCTGACACCAGAGCTGTCAATATGCTTTAACATAAACACAGAACCTGAAAAAGATTCTTTGAGTTGTAAATAGATAAAAACTAAATAAAATATAATGGAAATTAGCATACCATTAGCATAACGACCCCAAACTGCCATATAAGGCTACCTGTCCTTCACATAGAGTAAAAAAGAGGAACTTTACAGGAAAGAAGAATACAAACTGCTGTAATGTCTTATTTTTGAGTCACAGTATTTTACTAGGGCTGTCAATCGATTCAACACCAGACACCAGATTTAAAACTCTGGTATAGAAATACAGGGAGACTTACAGGTGGTGAGAGAGTTAACCACAGTCTTTTTTTTTTTTACTTTATACATGCGCAACAAATGCACGAACCGGTTGGAACTGAGTGTCAGAGGTAACCTGGCACTGCCAGACTATTTCACAAATGTGTATTAGTCTGGAACCTCTCAGTTCATTTTCGCTTTCCAAGGGGCGTTATCAACGGGCGGGGACAACCGATCAGAGTGTCGACACGCCGTCCAATTGTACCGTATGTCCTGTCAGAAGTACGGCAAACACATATTTTTTATCAAAATAAAGTTTAAGTGGAGTGCCGTTGAAGCCGGCCATGGAACGTCCGGCATCAGCGCCAGCCATCTTGGTTAGTTACGAAGATGCCTCAACAGCGCTCCTCTCTGTCAGTCATCATATTAAACCCGCCTGATATCAGATAATTGGTTGTGATTGGCTCGCCTGAATCCAGTTCTGCTGGAAATCACTCTGAATGGGAGAGGGGCCAGAAGTATCTGCCAGAGCAAATAAACATGAGCTCAAAGATTCATCTGGTTTCCAGGTTATGTCAGAGGGGTGCATTTGTGAATTCACTCCAGTGGTGTCAGTGGCAACTTAGCGCTGCTCTCAGAGGCTCAGAGCCTCTGATATAATGATATTATGTGTTATTAACATGCTAATTTGACAGCCCTATATTTTACATAACCTTGTGCAACATCTTTGTATTCAAATCTCGGTAGTCTGAGCATGTACTAAATTCTTTCACTGTTCTCGGTGGAAGCTTCACTATACAATACAGGAAATGAGCTTTCCAGGCCTGCTGCTGACCGGTACAGATGGTGACAACAGCAGTAGACCGATTGACAGGAGGATTACAGCGTGGACAGATGGCAGCCGGCCCGTGGCACTGCCAAGCAGAAGGCTGAAAGGGCTGAAGCCAAAGTGGGAAATGCAGCAGGTGATCGGAGCAGTATGGTGGAGAAAATGACCTGCTGAAAACCCATTCAAAGGTTCCTCATTCAAGGAACAATGCAGGACCGGCTGTAGCATTGTGTCAGTATTTGATATGATAAAAAGGTTTGCCTTTCTACCTTGAATTTGATTAGTGATTGATATTATTTATGGGGGTATGAAGCAATAACAAATCAATTAAAATCCCTTTGAATTTATACAAAGTGCTAATTTCTTCTATGCCACATGCTTTTATAATAAATACCCTGTTTCCACAGGCTCAATCATTTCCCAAAATCAACATGTAGAAGTCAGTTCTCAAAAAAAACAAACAGAAAACCACGCTGTGGTTTTCTGTTTGTCTGGAGGCTCAGCATGTGACGCTGTGCCGCCCTCCTGTGATGCTGTGGTGATGCTGTGGTTTGCTTCAAATCCAGGTCATGATCTAATGACACAACCTACTTCACACTCTGTCCTGTTATTTTCTACTGCATCTTCAGGCAGAAAAGAGAATAAACCACGAAGCGTGATGGTCCACCAAAAATAACACTTGAATAAACCACTACAGGATGTGCTTCTGTCTTTACATACTATATTATACTTTCTGGCCTTTTAAATGGAGCATCTGCTCAGGAAACAACACGCCACCTCCTTGCAACATAGATTATCCTCAACAACAACAACAACAAATGAAATCCTAAAGAGATTCCCCTGAAAGCAGGTCAACATTGTGATTGGAAGATCGTAGTTAAAATAGAAGACCTGGATTCAAGCTCCTCTGCCCGACTGGCGTGAACAACACAAAAATGATTGTTATTGTTCCTTTTTGCAAAGTAGAATAAAGTAGAACTGAGATAAAAGTTATTTATTTTATTTTTTTATGAGTAGATATATATCCTCGGTGTGTGTTTTGACTTGTGTTCTCTTATTCGGGCCAAATTGAGATGACCAAAGAGATGACATTTAAATGCATTTTTCTGCATGGCTGCAGGACTACTCTTTGCTATGAGTTTTGGCAGTATGGTCATTTGCCGTCACCCCAACCGGAGACATGAAAGAGACAGGTTACAGCTAGTTAGACCCCCTCCCTTTGTATAATGTGGGGCGAACCTAACAGCATGATGGGTCCTCCCAAATGTTAAATGTTGTGAAAGGACAGTTCATAGCTAATACTGAGTGAGAATGTTGTAAAAAGGAGAAAAAAACGTCTTGTATCAACATTCGTAGGCTACACAGTATGATGCTCTCAGGTCAACAGCGCACCATGGAAGCTCCCAGAATGTCTGCTGGCATCACAGGCTCTCAGGTTTAGGTCAACTGTTGCCGTCAAGCAATTGGACACCATATCAATAGCTGATTCTAGTTTAGATTTCCTCAAACAGCCAGTAAGGAGAGTTAAAATTTCAGTGTGACTTTAAAATGAGAACAAGATGACTCACCTGCAGCATACATGACTGCAAGCATGATGGAGGAGATCCATGCGATCTGGCTGTAGGAGGCATCGAAGATGATCTGGATGTCTTTGAAGAAGACCGTGATGGCCTTGGGGAAAGCGTACGAGAAGCCTATGGAGATGAAAGATGCTAACACCACAGCCCACCCCCAACCGCCGTCTGGTGGGGGCACGGCGGCTGGATTTGTGGCTGGGGGCGGCATCACGGGCCCACCTCAACGCTGACTATCCGCTGCAATGACAGAAAAGAAGGGAGGGAAGAGGTTAAGACTCGGCGAAAGAAAACTTACACCAGCTTTCTGTGTCTTGTGCTTTTTTTTTCTTGCTTGTAGGAAAACATCAGAAATCAGTACTGACAATTTATAGATGGATCAGATCACCGTGCAGCTGCAGCTCATATTGACAGCGTATACAGACGGCTGTGGGATTATAAAGGAAGTCAAAAGCTTTTTGTCATTTACATGAGCACATGCCAGCAGTAATGTGAAACGTGGAGGAGAAGGACATACCTTAGGTCCGTATCCTGGTAGACACATGCAAACACACACTGACACACAGTATTAATGATGACAATGCACTCACTTAACCTGAGAGACCAGACCTGCCCCGCCCAGTATTCTTCTTGAGTCACCCCCCCCTCCTCCAAGCCATAACACAGTGGAGACAAGGCGCGGGCTGTCGGGTGATAAAAGCGTAGTAGGACTTTAAAACCAGGTGCTGCTGTGTACAATGCAAACATGGCCTAATTACATGAGAAAAACCAAGCACGGCAATTCTCCACAGCCACTTTTTTTTTTTTTTTTTTTTTACAAGCTAACTGACGTGGACACACACTCACAGACACACACCCACACACACACGTCATAGTGCACAATAGGCAGCCATTATGTTTTAGCTCCGTCTAACCTCATTAGCTTCACCTTTCTAATCAGCCAGGAATAATTTACAGCTGTTTAATTGGCTCGTGGTGCATACTGAGATGATGGCAGCCAGTTTGCCATCACATTTACGAACAGCCAGTGGAAGAATCAACATGTTTCCTCGTGTTTGCATTGCGCCATCACAATTGAGCAATTATTTGAGATTAACAAAGCTAGACGTGGTTCACCGAATACGGCTGTGAAATAATTGCCACCGGTGATTGAAACAGCCAGCAGAGCAGGGACAGGTTAAAGGGGCACTCCACTGATTTTACACATCAAGGTCAATTGACTCATGGTTATAGAAAACTGTATAATATACAGAATATAATGTGTTCTGTGGCTCTGGAGGGAGCTTTCTGAGGTCTGAAAAAATACCCCTGATTATGTCATCAGGGCTGTAACCTGATGTCATTAGGGTTGCATTGTGGGAATTTGAGGCTCTTATACTAGGAAGTCAGCATAAGAATATATTGTCCTCAACAATTTTGACCATTCTTTTTTGACTCATGTGTCCCCAAACTTTATGGTGCTACACAAAAAATACTAAATCATTGGAGTAGCACTTCAAGAAGTTTTTCTTTCTACTTGCAACAGTATGTGTCATAATTCCTTATCCATGCTAATGCAGACAAATTTAAAAATGTATCTATTCTTTTCTCTTTTGGGCTCCCATCCACAGTCATCAAGTGTTTTTGAACAGTAAGAAATTATCTCTTTTGAACACTTAAAGATGTTGGTATACAGTAGCGATGTGGACGATGAAAAAGGATTTTAGAAAATTCTTATTTCATGTGATTTATTGGCTGAAGTTGGCCTATACTTGCTTTTTTAACAACTATTGATTATTTTCTAGATGAATCCTTTTGTCTATAAAATGTCAAAAAGAAAAGGCCCACAGCTCAAGGTATTCAAATTGCTTGTCTTATTCAACCAACACTCCAATATACAAAGACATTCAGTTTACTTTCAAGATAAAAAAAAAGCCTCAAATCCTCCCATTTTTGCATGATAAAAGATTCTAACTGTTGCTAATTCATTTTCTTTTGAGCTAATTGTTGCAGCTCTACTTTTTTACTACTTTGGCATTTCAACGTGGACAAGCTTTTACATAACTTTAGACACATAACCCTAACTGTGCTTTCAAATTAAACCAGCACTAGTTCAAACATGCCTTGAATCATGAGACTTGGAGCAAGTGTTTAAGCAAAAGAAGACACAAGATTAAACAAATTAGCTAAGTGCATGCAGTGAATGCTCAACAAAGCTATTTTTACGGTCATGAATCATTCCATTCCTTTCAAGCACAGTGTTTGTCAGTAGAAATCAATTGTTTCGGTCAGGGTAGTGTTCCCACTGATAACAATCTTCCCCATGGCAGGTCAGCCCAACTTCTTTTCTAGGCACTATTACCTGCAGCCACACATACCTCAGGCCCCTGCCATTCTTCTGTTACAACAAGTTTCTGGCCAGTTCTTTGAGCCTCGTCTACAACACCTACCCCCCAACGTCTCCCATCCAACTTCTCAAACAAACTGCAGTTTCACTGGATTACGCTTGGGTCATTCCATGTCAACTCAGATAAGGGTGTTGCAGCATCATCTCAGATTTTGTTCAAACCTTGTCTATATCACAAACGGGTGCCAAAACCCAAGGCTTGCAAAAATATTTCAGTTACAATCCTATGTTTTCACATTTTTTCAGCCCTTGATAATATTTTTAGTTTTTATAGCCTCAAAAACCCATCGTCTGGGTAGCCATGTTTGGGCATTAATGTCTTCACAAGTACTGTTCCTAGTCTCATCAAACTTTGTAGGATGGAAGACAAACATGTTTTCTGTATGCCAAAACCATTAAAAGCATGTACTGCATGCTATTTTATTTTCACAGGGCCATATTTTAAGGCAGAAAGCTTTATTTTAAGAACATTAAAACCCTTACAGGGGAAAAGGACATTCTGGTCTTCACAGTGTCTGTAAATGAAAACCAGCTACCAACATCAATAAATAATGTCTCTTCCCTCGTTGCCACTTTTGCCAGATCAGGTTGCAATGTTGTCGAGGCTCACACAACTGACTTCTACTCTAAGTGTCAACAGGAAGCCTACAGTGGGATGACTCACTGCTATGCTAATAAACCCATTTGCCATGTTTTTAAAAACATCAATATATTTGTCACTAGATTTATATATATATGATATGCTGGCCTGTATGGAGGCAGGGAGCAGGGAAAGTGAATCAAAACATTAAAGATGTGGGCCAAAAAAAAAAACAACGAGCTGATACACATTAAACAATCGACATACCTGAGGGGAGCAGCAGATTCGGGTGATAATATTCTGCAAATTGGTCACTTCAAGTGACTGTTTTCACATTACACATAGTCACTGAATCCATCGTTAATATACAAACATTTATTAGTGCAGCTTTAAATATTCTGCTCATCTTTTCACTTTGTGCTACAACTGAAATCTCTCCTAAAATGACCAGAATTAAAAGAGGAAAAAAAGGGAAAACTCTTTATTGTTTGGGTCTTTTATTTTGTGATGGTGGTTAACAACACATTATAGGTACTGTAAAATTCAAACATTAGTATTGGTGATTATACCTTGTTTTAACTGGGTGGATGACTGAATACAACAAAACATCTCCAACTTGTGCTAAAATGGTGAATGGAAATATAATCCTCTCTGTATATCCCTTGTATTGACCCTTTAATCAAAGTTGGAGATTATGCATTTTTTTTTCTGGAGTTGCATACAGTGGGTTTAATCCACGCTAATCAGATTACAGGCTGTCCGCAGCAGCACTTAGTGTAGATATTGGTTTTGATTGATTGAACGTGACGACAATGCACGAATGAGCCTCAGAACTCGTAAGCAGCTTAAGTTGATGGGTTTGAATATGGAGCTCCAAACAGACTGACCATAAAAGAGCAGCTAAGGAGAGGGAAAAAGGCAAACTTTCAGACAAGCTTGACGAATTTGGTTTATGATCAACCATATAAGTACATAAGAAGTCAAACAAAGCAAAGTCACTGTTCAGTCACTGCAATGTCAACACTTCCTCTTTGCTTTAGAAGCCCAGATCCTCATCATGTGCCGTCTCTGCTGTGTCCTTCACCTGACACCGCTGACAGAAAACAGCAGCTGACAGATGACTGACTGACAGGCTACGTTCATAGATGGCATATTAAAATACAGGTGAGGACCTAGTCACATGAACTCGGGTGACACCAAGGTGCCTGATGATATCTATCAACTGCAGTTTGGTTTGCTGGAAGCTGCACCTCTGTCCACAGGAAAGAGTCAAGCTTGAAAGACAATTCTGGGCAGATCAGGTTCCAAATTTGCAACCAGACACACTTGCTGGTCGAGGTGTCAAGTAATAATAAGACCTTATTAATTTCTGAAGGAAAATTCATCTTCTGCTCCTCAACAGAAAGGTCAGAGGTCAGCAGTTCAACGCGTGTTCTTGCATGCTACGGACAAGAAGATTTGACTGAAAATAGACATGCCTTTAGTGTAAATCCAACAATACTTAAAGCCAAGCTGGCAGTTCTGTGAAGCTGTACTTAAGCACAGCAGTGCTTTGAGCTAAATGCTACCATAAGCATGCTGATGTTTAGCAAGTATGAATAAAGTATTAAAGTTGACATTTTGACCTGATGATGCCGCTTGATGAAAAGTTAAGCGATCGCCAAAGTTATTATCCTAAGGGGGACATGATAAATTTGTAAAAAATGTCATGAACATCCATCTAACGTTTGTTGAGATATTTCACTTCATTGACGAACCTAATTTAATAATTGCTGAAGTACAAAACCAAAGACCAAAATTCATCACAGCAGCAAGAATTCAAAGTCAAGTCCTAAATGCTTGTCTGACCAACAAGAATTAATCGAACGAAGAACAGCAGAACCTTTGAAAAGCTAGTCAGGTAAAAGGAACCACAGTTAAAAACACCATGGAGACACACACACACACGTTAACGCTTGACCTTGTGTGTTGCTGGGCCGGGCAAACAGTTTGTTTTAGTACATTGTCCCCTGCATGTACTTGAGATGGCCAGTTGCCTTCACCTTGGTGAGCTATTCAAACAACACAGCTGAGTAAGTGGGCAACAAGGGGAAGGCACAAGTCCAGGAACCAAAATAGTGTTTCTATAATCAAATCAAACTGGCAAATGCTCATCAGACTGGATTACATAATACATAGTACCTGACTCTGTGTGTGTGTGTGTGTGTGTGTGTGTGTGTGTGTGTGTGTGTATGTCCTCCAAGGACTTTACTTAGTACATTGGCAGAAAGCCTAAAAGACAGCATTCTCTGTAAAAAGGACAGACACAGGATCTCAGGTTTAATTCACAAAAAAGTTCCAAGCTGAGATGCCAGTGTTGTATTTCAGGTAAGTTTCAATGAAGGAGGCGTAGATGGATTTGGCTATCAAGGTGAAAGGCTAGAGGCTACAATATCTCATGTACGCAGAGATGTTAAGTTGCTGATTTTGCTGAGTTTCTGAAACTTGGATTTAGGTTTAATGTTTGCCACCATGGAGCCAGAAATCCAAATTTGGTCAAATGGGGACGCCTACGTGGAGCTGAGGAGGGACAAGCAACCACTGAAGGACCAAACACACCAGAAGACATGCATAGGACGTGTCAAAAGACTCATGCCTATTGTTTTCCTAAGCACACACACACACACACACACACACACACACAGGTGGCATAACCACCCCTGAAGATGTGAGTTATCACATCAGGATACATTTTCCTATTTCCAAGCATCAAATCTCTTGAAAATTATCAATTTTATCACATTTGTTTCCTGAATTGACACATTCCAGCTACTGTATTTGACCACTTCTGTCTGAGATGTTTTTAAACTTGCATTAGTAGATTTTTGTGGCAACTCTGCTGTAAAGCTGACAAGCTGGAAACACAACATTGACATCACCTTACAATATTGACATGGTGAACATGTAAGCAAACAAGGTCGGGCAATCATTTAATAATAATTTCTTACTGTGGGCTTTTGTGAAGCCCCATTGGACTTGAACATCAATGAAGGACAACAGAAGTTTAGCTGGTTGAAAGGGGCTGGGGTGGGGACATGGAGTGAGGGGGCAAGATGACATTCTTATTTAACCTGTATAAGATATAAAATATCTATCTTTGGAAATACAGGATCTGCCTCTAAAGCATAATATTTGTTGAGACCTTGAACAAGTATTAAAAGCTAAATGTCGTTCAGATAAACAGTTGCTGTAAGCCCTGTCAAATTTGAAGTTCACCTTTACAGTCAGCAGTTGTTAGCATGACCCCTACCACACCACCACCCCCCACGTCTCATGGGACTTACAGTTATGACAACTCAAGATTAGTGCTAAGGTAACCTTCGAGTAACACTAGTCACTTTGTTTTAGAAATAGTTTATCATTAACCCAATCAGCAACTCTCTAAATGTTGACTGACCACACATTTCATTCCACTTATCAACATGACATCTAATATCACTACAGTGCAGTGATCTCGTAAACACACTTGCCCTTGGTCTTGCGCACCAACAAATGGGAGAAATACCACAGAAACAATGGCTTCCTCTGAAAGCTGCTTTCTGATCAAAAAGGCCACCCGGCAGGGGGGACTTCCCATAAAATATACTAAGACTATAATACCCTTTCTACTCAATTGTCAGCCTCTGTACTTTGAGGTCCTTGAGGTAATTCCTGCGGACGAACCTTGATTAAAAAACTTTCAAGTGGTCTAATAAATTTCCGCCAACACACCCACAGCTGGATTGCAAACTGTTGCCAAACAGAATAATTCTCCCAAACTGCAGACAAAGTACAGAAAAAAGTTTTATGTAGCACTCTTTGGCAGTTTGACAAAAAAAGACATGCCATTTGTAAAAGGACCATTATAGCGTGAAAGGTCAGTCAACCGTCACCTACACACAACTACACCTCTGTGGACACAACAGCATGCTGGGAAGACCTTCCATTTCACTTTTCCATGTGGGCTGCCAACACCCACATTCAAGATCCAATCCAAAGCTCGTGCTCTGCTCCACACCTTTGAACAGGTTTCAACATTTTGAGCTTTCTGTATTTATGACTTGAGACAAAAACATGGATATTTACTTACATAGATAATTTAATATCATTCATCTAGCATTCAACAGAGCATCTTCAGATTGTGGCGTAACAAAAAGTAACACACATCCAGCTGCAGCTAGGTTATAAAGTCAGTATATTCTGCACAAAATGAGTGACACTGAGGCTTTGATTCTTAAAACTAAGGTTAGGAATTGACTTGTTTTTTACTTCGGCCCTGGCTGAGCAGCCACCTACAGAAACCTCCTCAGCAGAGAATCCAAACAAGACGACTTAAATTAAATTTACCAACACACTTTGGTTGACAGGTGATCTTGGGTGGTAAAGTGTTCAATAAAAACCTGTCAATTACCATTTAACCACATCTCACTGCTTTTAAAGTTGGATTTGACCTGCGGCTTTTCCATAAACACCTAAAGTTTTAGTTATATGTATATACTATACACTATTTATTTCTTTAATTTTTTGTTTGATAGATACGTACTGAACAGTACAGTAAATAAGCTAATATCCACCAATATATCTGCCTTGTCGATATACCAGTTTAGCTATACTTCTAATATGGTTTTTCACTTCCAAATTACCTCAAATCTCCGAATTAAAGTTGATGATTTGTGGGGAAATCAGGTTAATGCAGTAGCATTCTGCCAAATAAAAAAATAAATACAAGACCACCTTCAGGTTTAAGTTCTTGTTTCCTTGGCAGAAATCCTCGATATGTTGCTTATTGTTGTATGCTTATATCAGTCTTTGTATTTACTTATTTTATGTATCTACTGTCCTACTTAGACATGGAGTTGATTTGGAGGGAAATCTGTTGAATAAATATTTACACAAGAGTAAGAGGGCGCTTCCAGAGCATAAACAGCTAAACATCATACAGTTTGTAGAGCAACCTTTATGGGTGTAAAGGTTGCCAATCAGTTTACAGGTCACTGTTAAATGTTTAATAGTAACATGTGTTCTTAATGTGGAGAACAATGGCTTGTCCTGTATTGGGCGGGTTGTTTGCACACAGCAAGTTTGTGTCCACAACAAACGTCCCCAAGGGAAAATGGAAAGAGGTTCTGAGCTTGAAACCTGATCCAAACCTAAAAAGACACCCATAGAAATGTCTTTATATCCACAAGGTACACACTGACAGGCTACACACACAGGGTAAACATACACATACATACATGCATACCTGAGTACAACCTCACCATTATGACAAAATGTCGACCTTTAACACCTGAGTAATGAAACAGCAACAGTATCACAGTCAGTCTAAAGAAGGTCAACACTGATGTTCCTGCCCACATGATCAGTGAGGACTCAGCTGAGTTGAGGGAAACAAACAAATATGGACAATTACAACAAAAGAATGTTAAAGTTGCTTACAGGCTACAACTACATGCAAGACCACTTTAAAAAAAAACAAAACAAAAAAAAAAACGAGACCAAAGCAACACAGGAAGACAAGGGGCAAGAACTAGAAAAACTGTAGGTCACCAAGACAACCTTAACTTAACCTTTTACCAGAAGGCAACGCAAGATAAAGACTCAGTAAGTGTTTAAATAACCACAAAACACGGTTTTCTTTTTTCTTCTTCTTTCTAAATACTAGCAAAATCACGTTAAACAATATATGTTTCAAAATGTCAACAACAAGAAAAGACATCATCATTTTCATGTTGATAGAAGACTGACGCAAACTGTGTGTTGACCCAACTACAATGCTGTTTTAAAAGGAATACTTAGACGTTTTGTAAAATATGCTTATCCAGCAGGTTAGTTTAGCTCCAGGATGTGGCTCCACCTGGCCAGGAAAGAGTCCGACACATCACCCCTTCAGAAACTGAAGTGTCACTCTGATACTTCAGTTTGTGTACACATTAAACAAAGGAGATACAACTTGTTCATTAGTGAGCTGTAGAGGTGGTGGGAGGAGGATCTTGCTGTCTTTGGACAGAAACACGCTATTGATTTCAAGAAAGTGAATAAGAGTATTTCCCCATGTCAAACTTTTTCTTTGATTGAAACTTTTGGGGGCTAATTCATGTGCTTAAAGTAGAAAAAAAGTTTCTTCACCGCAACCAATCTGTCTCATTAGAGCTAATATATTTGTATTTTCTCCCAATCTTATTGCCAGCCTTTATTGGCTCAACAGTTGTCAATCCAAACACTTGAGAATAAATTAACTCCGATGTTCAGAATGAGAAGAAAAATCTAGCCTACTTGACGAAGTGTTAAGGATACTTTTAAAGCGAGACTATGCAACTCTGAATGAATGAAATAAGACATTCTTCCTACTACAAATGAAAATCTGAATTCATAGGAAACAAATTAAACCCTGGATCATTTCAATGCACTCAGGGGTTTTGTTGATGCAGCCTGGTATGACCAGCTTCTGGAGGCCGACGTCAGGTAATTTTAGCCAACTTACATAATACCAATTAACTGACATTGCTGAGTCCGTTCTCTGACTTTATGCCTCTTTTCTAGGTCTAGGCCTGTTGGCCTACTTGTTACTTTTGACCATAATGGTTCAGTAGAAAATGACATGAGCTGGCTTTAACCACAGAAAATTAGCCACACCGATGGTTTATTTTACTTTTATTTTGATCATCCAATTCGCTCTGACCTGATTTCAGGCCTAAAAAGAGGGCAGTAATACACACAGCACACTGTGACATCAAGTTATTTTTACAACACACCAGCTGACCAGGAGGGAAACGTCCTCATCTGGTGCCAAACCTACGAAAGGAAAAACTAGTCATCACACTCCTGGACACAAATAGACTCACTGTGATCTGTCGTTCTTGGTAAACCTGTAAGAGTTGGACCCCCATCCGGAAAACTAGGGCTGACACAGTGATGCAACAGCAGAGTGATTCCTCAGCACTGCAGCCTAATCATATGATGCTGCTGATGTAAGGATAGGGACCGGATGAAGCCGGTCTAAATGCCCGGGGCCTACATGGCCTAAACCGGGCGCTCTCGGTCAAAGTATCTACAAAACAAAAAAAAAAAACAAACAAACAACAAAAAAAAAAAACATAAAGGAACATTTTAGCCAAATTACTTCCCTCCAGGAATTGACCGCATGGCAGCGCACGGAGGGATTCCCACCTCTCTCCAAAGGCTCCTGAACGCACCACAAAATGTACTCAAACACCCAACAGGGACGCCTCGCGCTGGCTTTCTCTTTCATCGCCGCACATGCTCATCCCTGCACACACCGGAGCCCGGTTAATCCTCCCGATCACCGGCGGCGGCGGCGGCGGCAAAACGGGCATTAAATGTTACTTTACCTTTCGGTGAATGAAGGCGTGCGTGCGTGCGTCCCGTGCAGGCTGCCCGGGGCTCGGTGACCTTGGCGCGGACCGATGCGTGCGTCTGGTGCGGCGGACGGCTCGGCGTCTTGAGTTGTCCCTTGCGTGAGCCGCTGCGGGCTGCAGAGGGCGGCGCTGCCTGCCTCCGTGTCTGCCTCAGAGCGGGGCCGCTCCTGCGGATCCACTCGGTGGCCGTCACTCGTTACACCCGCGCAGCCTTGACCCTCCTCCTCCTCCTGGGTACCGTCGCGTTTCTCCGTGCAGGGCCGGACCCCAGCACATCCGGTGCCCCCGGGGCAGGGTTCCCCTGCCCCCCCCTGCCCCTTCCTGCGATGGGGCGCACATTGTGCGCGACACCAGACCCCATCCATGCTCAACACACTGAGGAGGTCCCCCGACTGCAGAGCAACCGTTAACATTAGTTATTTGGATCATTGTCACCGTACGTTTGATTTATTTGTTAATTTGTTTAATTCCGGGGCGCAATATTTCGCTTATAGTGCCCCCCCCCACACACACACACACACACACACACACACACCCGCCCTCTCTCTGCACTCCGATGTGCACCGTGCAAAGCTGGCAGTTATCTGATAAGAGATGTTAGAGCAGGAGGAAACACAAGGGCTGCAACCAGCGATTATTATTGTCATTCTCAGTCAACAGTTCGGTGGATAAGATGGGGAATAATTGGTGAAAAACGGCAATGATAATTTCCCAGAGCACAACAGTGTTTAATTTGCTATGACATAAGACAAAGAAATACCCCATATTCCTCACAAATGAGAAGCTGAAACAACTTAATGTGTGACATTTTTGCTTGAAAAATGAATATCTTATCAAAGTAGTTATTTTTGTATCTTTTTTTATTCTGTATACCACTAAGAAGAAACTCATTTAGTTCAACTCAGGCACTGAATACTACTAGTGCTATAATAATAATGATATCTACAATAATGAAAAAGTGACCGTCGAAATGCAATTACTGAAAGAAGCTGAAGTGGCAACTAAAATGGAAAAGAAGCTGAATTTTCAGTTCAACTGTTAGCACTGAAAGAACTTGAAATGTCAGTTGATGTTTAACCCCTAAAAGCAGCTGAATTAAATAGTAAGAGATGAAAGTTTGAGTTGAAGAGCAGGAGATGAAAGCGGGTCCAAATAGTTGCAGATTGATTTTCTGTACATTTATTTCTTCAACATTGTATCCGATGTTGTCTTTCTCCTAAATGTTCTTTGCGTGCATAAAGCTGCTGGCATCACCAGCGGCAAACTCGATCTGGGTCATTTGAGCTCAATCCGTTGGATTAATGTGAAAGGGTCACAGTGAAGCCCGTGCATATGGTCAGAGTGACTTGTCAAATGTGAAGATAAGATATTTGACTACAACAAAAATACAATGAGAGTTAGATGAAATAAGCAACATGAAAAATAACTGCAGCCATCTGATAAACTGTTAAGTAATCCAGGGGGGAAGAGCTAATAGGGGAAAGGAGTTTTGGAAAGCTCTTTCTCTGAGCGGCACCACTTATTTTAGCGTCAGCGGTCAGTCTTTTCTGCAACATTGAGTCTGGTTTTGAGAGTGACTCATTTTTTTGATTCATTTTCAGGGGGATTTGCAAGATAATCACCCAGACAGTCGCTGAGACATTTCTTCAATTCCATGTCTTAGTCATTTTCAATCTTATGCTTTAGTTTACTGTATGTGTAAGCCTGTATCGAGAAGTGTGTGAAGCTTACATAAGCTGTTGCCTCTTACTTTGCTAAATGTTTCGTAGTTGGATTGTGTAGGTTCAGTAGCTTGTCTGCGCTCTTCGTCTGTGGTGTTTCTTGCCAGTTACAAGACACATTAGCTGAATTCAAGCATCAATCTAAACACCTTGTTGTTCTGTCGGGCTGCTTGCCCTTTTACCTACATTGTGTTTAGGGGTCATTTTCAGGCATCTTTGTGCTGCTATTTGGTGAACTGCATCATCTTCACAACAAACAAACCAAACTAAAAGGAGGAAACTGCAGTTGTCTAACCCCAAAAGATGCTGGCTGTCTTCTGGGGCTTTGCTTTAGAAGTTGATCATTAAATTTTCATTCCTTAATTGCATCAGTAGCAAAGGTGCTGAATGTAACTTGGGGGTGAGGCTCTCTCTTCTTACTTGTCAGGACTGTCAGAAGTATTTTGCGTTACATTTTGATGTAGCCTCCCTGAAATATGAATACACAGTATGAACAGGGAATCATAGCATGTGGCCAAATGACGCAGTGGATTACCCGCTCCAAGAAGTATATCCTCGTCCAAGTAAAGGTGTACATTTTGAAAAGCCTTTTGATTTGTAGGGAACTCGACTGTTGTTTATCCAAAATGAAGGAAACGACCCTTAGAGCCTTACAGTTTGAAGACACATCAGCAAACAGTGGGCTGAAACAGTGATGAGTTTGAGTATTAAGAGCACCATTATCAATAATAATTTTAAAACTTGCCAAACATACTGCCAGTATGATAATGGGATTTTATTACATATGTGTTTGCCTCTGATTGGGAATGCTGGAAAACCTGCAGTTACATCTGAATTTCTGTAGATTTTCTTATCTCACTGAATTATTCAGTGTGGTTTTGTGAAGGTTTTTCCATGTGAATGTAATGAATTGTCCCACACGGTGCACTACTTGGCCCCAAAACAGCTCTCTACACAAAAATTGTTTTGTTAGGCTGGTTACAGAGTTTGAGTGTCCCATGCCGGTCTAAAAGTTGTCTTCGGGACTTTTCCACTCTGACAAGAATTAAATATCTATGAGAAATGCATTTCATCGAAACATAAATGATTCAGTAGTTCTGCAGACCAATGTGCCTCCAGTTTGGTCACAAATGTTTTGGTCTCTTTAGAGCTTTAAAAACTCACTTATCACAATAACAATAGTCCTATTGCCTGATTTTTTTAGATCTGAGAAAGGCTGCTTATTTTAATGGAACTCAATATACCTTATTTGAAACTGAATAAATTACCTTAACATTTAAATCCTTTTCTTTGAGGTGTTTACATTGTTTTTTTCACTCTTGTAGTTAAATGAAAGACGCTTGCCCTTTCATTATCCATGTATCATTTGATCATTTCATATCCAATTTAGAATCCAAAACCAGAAAACCAACTGGTTCGTTGTTCAGATATTTTTCCAAAGTTAAAAATAGTACTTAAGAAAATGGGATATTTGTTGTTTTTGATAATGTCATTCACCATTTTCGACCAATGTGAGTACTGCCCCAATTCATTCACTTATTCCACTCAGTCTTGTAGCTACTGACCTTGAAGAAGATATAATGGATTTGTTTTTCGACCATTTTGAAAATCTCTTGTGTTTTCCAGGTATGCAACTGTATTTTGTCTAATTAAGTGAACTTAAGTGACGATACAGTAGAACGGTCATATCCTCCTCCCTCAATGTGACACACTTTTCTTTTCAGAAAAGGACAGAGGAATCCATTATATCTCCTTCAGGTTCAGTAGCTACCAGACAGAGCGGAATGAGTGAATGACTGTCAAGTCAATAACTTCATGGCCACAACAAATCGAAAGTGTTAAATGACAAAATCGAAGACAACAAATATTCCATTTTCTTATGTTCTATTTTCAACTTCAGAACAAAATCAAAACAGCGTGTTAGCGTTTGCTTTCTGGCTAAAATGCGTAAAATACTGTTACTGGAATTTACACAGTGATGCTACAGCAGTATGCAGTACAGTATATGGATGATTAACATTACATACAGTAGCTGGTTTAGTTTTGTAAATTAAGTTGAAAAAGACTGATCTGCATGTTTAACCACCAGTGTTTCTTTTCTTTTTACACTCTATATTCATTATTTAGCTAACAATATTTAAGGTTGCAGCAGTATACCGGTTTCAAGGTATACCACAGAATGAAAATTGGAGGTTATTATACCATGTACATTTGCTTTTCTATGGTGCTGAATTCTACCGTAGTAGTGTTATTTAAAAAAGCAACCCTAACAGTACTGATGTATTCAGTAAAATGCTTTGACTTGTCTGATTACCTTTTACGACAGTGTGTCAGTTTCAGGGCTACGTAATGTTTTTATTATCTAATAAGGCACTGTATAAAACTACTATTTATGACTACTTTCAGTACATACAAGCTCTTGTTTGTTTGTACCAAATACAGCAACTAGCGCCTCATAGTATTGCATTCCAGTTGATGTTTTCATCTCACCAAAACCCTGCCCTGTCCTCTGTGAGAATTCACATGATCCTTACCATTTGAAACTGTAAACAATAAACTTTCAGGTCCGAGCCTAAAAAAACAACAAAAACATGAGAGCTCAGATTATGGAAGCACGGCACTCCCAAAATCCAAACAGAAACTTCACACGCTGCACTGTTGTGGTGGAGGTGTGGCCCTGCAGGGGACGCCAAGAGCAATATGTTTAGAGTTTAGTTGGACCAGTGGGAGGGTGAACATGAACCTTGAGACAAAATAATAAAGATTAGACATCTTAACATTGCTATTGTTTTATGGACGTTTGTGTTGCTTCATTCACACAATTCTTCCCAACGTCTTACAAGACCATCAGAGAATGAGGTGGCTAGTATTAAAAATGCTTAACAAGGATCAGTTGATCAAAGAATAGATTTTACTCCTCTCTGTGTCAACTGTTGAGATGCCAGTCACTGCAGTGGATCAGACAGTGGCGGACAGGTTTCACTGCTCAGGAGAAAACTTGCATCGATTCATTTCAGTTCAATACAAATGAATGTATCCATAGGGGCATTTTAGTACACATGCAGAAAAAAGACACAACAGGTTACCAGATTGTCATCATTTGAACTAGCACTAATATGTTCAATCAAGAGACAAATATTTGATTTTCAAATGGATTTTTAAACTTCAAACTTTAAATGAAACTTACAGTTGTACATCTACAGTATTGTTTTTATATTTTTAGGTCACTTCAAACCAAGTGAGTTTAAACCATAAACTATTACAAAAACACAAGTGTTTAAATGTACAAATAGAAAGAGGTATGATTAATTAATAACGCAATTAATTAACTTCTGATGTGAATATCAAATATGGCATGAATTTGATTATTTTTTATAATGAACATGGATTCACTGGGAATTTTTCGATAACTGCTCATGTTCAGGGAGATTAAATAGACAAGATATACCTTGTTCTTAAATGGAGAGACAGTTGTCACACAGGTGTTCTCACTTATAAGCTTGTCCGTCCATCATCCATACAGCTTTTCCTTAGAGGGACGCAAGGCGCCTGGGGGGGGGGCACACTGGTCGCAAGTCAATGACATGGCTGACACCGACAACCATTCATACTCACATTCACACCTATGGGCAATTTAAAGTCAATTAACCCAACCTGCTGTGGACCGTGGGAGGACTCAACCCAGAAAGGCACCAGCCGGCAAGCACGCTCAAACCCTGAACCTGAGAAACACAGCACCACTGTGCCGACCCTTATAAGGCAGGATGGGTGCAAGTCTCAGAACATTAAAATGTGTGTATATTGCTGAAATAGCTCTCAAATGTATTTTTCATAGATATTAAGTTTTTAAAAGCCTTCCACTTACTCCAAAGGAGCTAAGCTACCTCAAACTTCTGCCATTTGATGTTTGACTGGTTTGACATTTTAAAACGTTTTTGCACTGCAAAAGAGGTGCTAACATAAGTTAGACATGGACAACACATGGACAAGGAACCACTAGTGGACATGAAGAATTACTTCAGGTTAATTT
Source organism: Lateolabrax maculatus (assembly GCA_031216445.1). NCBI lineage: Eukaryota > Metazoa > Chordata > Actinopteri > Acropomatiformes > Lateolabracidae > Lateolabrax > Lateolabrax maculatus. The sequence goes on from CM062211.1 coordinate 6,399,271, forward strand.
CTTTGTGAACGTATGTATCATTTAAATTTTAGGTTTAAAAAAATTGACTAAGTACTAAGTATTTGGGAAACTTGATGTCCAACGTCTTAACTTCTCAGAACCTACTAAAGCAGCAGTACCACCACTATATGTTTTTATATTTACCCAATGTGGTTTGAGGGGATTAAATCAACCAAGCAGCATATCATCTTTTCTTCAATTTATGTCCTCTGTAACCAATATATTATCACAGCAGCATTTTACTGTTGTAACATCTACAGGTACAGCCAATTTTAACTACTTTACATACAGTACAGGTAATTTAGTCCACTGGTTCCAAACCTAGGGTACGGGTCCCTCCGTAGATTCAAAATATAAATCTCAGGGGTCATGAGATGATTAAAGATGTACAAAATAAGAAATAAATAAATTCTGCCACACAAATCTGTAGCAGCTTTGAGCCTCTATCCTTTTCCTTAAATGAAATCATCTGAAAAGTTTAGAGAGGAAACCCACAGACAAGTACAGTAATTGACTAAATATACTTAGTTACTTTCCACCACTGTTGATGGTAACAAAGTGTTGATACATTGTAGGCTCTGCCATTGTAATGTTATCATTCAGTTTATACCAGTAATGAATAATCAATAGCGGTGGAAAGGTCAGTTGACAGTGTGTGCACAAATTCACTTGGTGCAATGTGTGGCCCTGGATTTCAGAGAAAAACAAGCATGAAAATAAAAAAATAATGACAATAATAATAATAATAATAATAATAATAATAATAATAATAATAATAATGCATATGGAAATGCGATGCAAATGCAGACTCATCAGTGCTTTTTGTTTATTTAATATTTCACAAATGACTGTCATGCAACTTTAAATTATCAACGAAAACCGACCAACAAACATGACATTATTGTTATTTTTTCTTTACTCTGTGGCCTCTGTGGCCTGAAGGAGGGATGACTTGTCCTCCTTTAACTCCTGTTCCCTCTCATGCAGAATCTTCTTGAGGTCCTCACTAAAAAATATGGTGTGCATTGAAATCATCAATATGCTTCAAATATGTAGGATGGTCATGGGAGGTTGCTGCAAATAAAATAAATAAATATATGTATAAGTATTTTGCTGTTTCTTTATTGGAACATGTCTATTAAAAGAATACATATAGAATGAGACCATGGCGTTATCTTTCTACTGCGGAAGAGTTGATCAAATTAAATATAATACTGTGCTAGACAGGTGTACAGTTATGATAAAATAAATAAACTGTATGTAAACAGGTTGTTCATTAATGTAGTAAATGTGTTTGTGTGATGAGAGCCGGTTGTGGACAGGTAAGAACAGGACGTAGTCAGGTGGTACACATAAATACAGGCTATAGACTGTGATGGTTAATCAGCTCGTAAACAGTTAGTAAAATAAATATATATGTGTATATACTGTATGTGTTCCTCTTATCCAGGTGGGAGAGGGCATGGTGGGGGGCTAGGGCGATGGTGGGTCCAGTGAGTCAGGGAGAGGGGAGGGGATGAAAGGTTTGACTTACCGCTCAAAGCACTTCATGATGGTAGAGTGCAGTGCTCTTGTCTTTTTGGGGACAAGCTTGTGTGACTATGAAATGAGAACACCTGATATACTTAGAAGCGGGGTGGAGGCAAGTCCCAGTACATTAAATTTATGTATATTGGTGAAATTGCTTGCAGATATATTGTTCATAGATATAAAGTTGTTAATAGGCTTTTCGCTTACTCCAAAGGAGCTAAGCTACCTCACACGTTTGCTTTTTGAGGACATCAAACGGCTCCATGACACCTCAAAGTCCACTAATGTCAAGTTTGAGAGTCACTGTCTGGATTTGAAGTTTGATCTTTTAGATGACCCTGCCAGTTGCACATTTTTAAATGCGTTGGCGCTGCAAAAATGTGCTCACATAAATTAAGACAGGGACAACACATGGGTGAGGAACCACTAGTGGACATGCTATATCCCACCAGCAGGGGGTGGTGTGGTAAATGAATCCATAAGGTCACAAATGAGCTAAGGTCTTCCTTGAATCCAACCACAGTGGAAAATTAGTTCAGGTTCTTTCCTTTATGAGGGCAGAAGAGATTTTCACCTAGTCTCATATAGCTTCATATTCCCCTTCTGGGTTAAGCATGTATCATTTAAAAATGAGATACTATTAGAAATAACATATTTCTAAATATGTGGGAAAACTTGATGTCCAATGTCTCGACTTCCTCGAAGTTGTGTTGTTTTTTGAGCTTTAGCACCACTGTGTATTTTTACCCAATATGGTTTGAGAGGGATTCATTCAGTCAAGCAACATATAATCTTTTCCCTAAGGATAAAACACAAATATCACTTTGACAGTTGTACGGCCAATCAAAAAGAAATATGAGGAAAATGTCGAATCTCTGCTAGTTTTCAGTTGTCAGCAGAATGCACCAAAAACAACAAACTGATATTTGTCACATGCAATAACATATCAATATATCAACTGAATGTACAAAATATCAACGGCTCCTATTCGAAAACATAGATGAATAAATAAATAACCCCTTCTTTGTTTATTTCTGTTATTTAGTAATAATAACTTTACTTAATACCTTTTGAGCTTTCAATCAAGCGAAATGAGGATTGTGCACAAGTGGTTCAGAGTGGAAAAAAAATCTGTCAGTAATATATGATGTGCAAACTAATATTCTCCTTGGTCCAGACCTTTGAATCTGCCCACTCCATCAAGGTGACTGCTTCTGGTCTCTCCGGTTAAAAAATAACCAGTCCAATGCACGTTCAATGAATGTTGTCAGAGCCTGCACTGAGCAGCTGGTAGCATGTACTTGCACCACAGAGAGAGTCCTGTAGGCAGCATCACCGCCTGGTTTGGGAACAGCACCAAGAGGGAGGACTTGGCCCTTAAAAGGGAGGTGCGGTTGGCTGAACGCACCCTCAGATGTCCACTCTCAGTCTTAAAAGACATTTACACCAGGAGGTGCAGGACGAGGGCTATGCATCTTTTTAGTTAGATTGCGTTCTGGATCTAGGCATCTACAAACTTTACTATACATTGTAATGTGTATGTGACAATACAACTTGATTTGATGAAGAAGTGTTTTGATATATGGATAGAAAAAAATGTTTCTAAAATCTGTCATTTTATTTTATTTACCTGAAATGATTTGCTAATTTGATCCTGAATGTAAAGCTGAACTATGCCATGATATTAAAAAAAATCTACACATATTAAAATTATAAGATATATTGATAAAACCAAAAGTAAACTGATAATTGACCATTACCAAATAATGTAAGTTTGATGCTGATGCGACTTGAAGCCTTTGTGCATTCTTGAATAAGTGTTGTATAATTCAGGGTCCAGCTCTGCCAGTAAAATTAGCACCCTCATCGTTTCCTCTTTGTGGTTCTTGTAGTTACCATGGTTACATGATGAGCACACACAAAAAGCATGAAAAGTTCAACATTTTGGTGGCAACGACAAATGGCTAAACGCTCACACGAGAGTGACTGCTGCCCTCAATCCTTGTGCTGCCTGCATCGGCAGCGGTTTATGAAAGCACAATTACTGTTCAATTCATGAGTTTCATAAGTAATTGTTCAGTGGTCAGTAGTAAATCAGTGGTGGATTATCTGCTAAATTTACATTAAGTATCCAAAGTGAAAGTACTGGTTCTGCAGTAAAATGGCCTCTGTGACCTATACATTATTATTTGTGACATACTGATGCATCAATGTGTAAACAGTGTTTTACTGTTGTAATAGGTACAAGTGGAGCTACTTTTAACTACTTTTTACTGTATACCTTACAGGTAGTTTAGTCCAGTGGTTCCAAATCTAGGGTTCAGGTCTCTGAAAGGGACTGACATACACATCTGAGGGGTCATGAGATAATTGAAAATGTACGAAAGAAGATAAAAATTAATTCTGTCTCATAAAAGTTTAATTCATTTTTTTGACTTTTCTCTAATCTTTGCTTTTTCCCTAGATATTGGATAATTTTAGCTCTTTGAGTCTCAAACTGAAAAGGCTGCAGAATTTAGAAAGGATACCCAAAGACACCTGGACTCACAGACATCTGAACTCACAGACACTGCTTTTGGTAAAGAGTGTCAAACTAAAATTATTTAATCTTTGATAATGCTTTGTATTCTATAATCTTAACAATTTTTTTAATGTCAAATCTCAATCTTAATCTATAACTATCAAATAAATGTAGTGAAGTAAAAAGTACAATATTCCCCCCTAAAAGTAGTGGAGTAGCACTTCAATAAATGTACTTAGTTGCTTTTCACCACTGTTGTAAATGTTTTTGGTACCAAACAGTTGAAACATTGTAAGCTCTGCCAACATTATGTAATCAATTAGATTTTACCCGTATAGAATATGAATAATGGTGGAAAGGTCAGTTGAAAGTGTACAAATTCACTTGGTGAAATTTGTGCCACTTTGTGAGAGTTTATAATTTTGACCCTGGATTTTAGAGGAAAACGATCATAAAAAAAAGACAATCATATTATTAATAATAATAACATTAATAATATTAATAATAATGTATATGATTTCATGGTGCAAATGCAAATTCATCAGTAATTTCCCCCTGATTTATACATCAAACAAAGCATTTAATATTATACATATGGCTGTAGACCAACTATAAATTCTTAACCACAAACATGACATTATTATTATTTAGTTATTTTTATTTGATTTGATTGATTGATTGATTGATTGATCGATTGATTTTTTACTGCCCAGAAGTGAAGTGGAGATTATTTGTGTAGCTCATGGTGTTTCAATGGCACTTACAGGCCCACAACAGCAACAGGTGCCCAGCCCAGGCTCTCTAAGAAGACGAGGCAAAACTCCCCATGAACCTGAGAACAGGTTCAGGGACATGGGAAGAAACCTCGGGAAAGGCAATTCAAAGAGAGATCCCCTCTCCTCGGACGGCTGGGTGTGCATGTGTGAGTATGTGCACTTGTATTTATATATTTGTGAGGACCAGTTTCAGTTGTACATCAGAAAAGTGAAGAGATATAAGCCTCACTTTCCAAGTGTAACAAACAAGTCGTAACCCTAAAACAGCCCTCTTCAAAGAGCTGTTTGGGGGTTAAGACTGATTCAACTGATTAATCCTCACAAGTATACAAGAACAGATGCATGGTGTGTGTTTGTGTAAGTGCAAGTGTGTGAGCATTTTGTTTTCCTGGGCTTGGAGATCTAGAGCTGGGCATTAGAAGAGTTTTTTGTACCACTTCTTTTTCTTCTTCTTTTTAGTGAGCTGGCTCTCAAGGTCTTCCAGTTGGGACCTCATGGATCCCTCACTCTCCTGCCACTCCTGTTCCTTCTCTTGCAGAGTCTTCTTGAGGTCATTTGTGGCCTGAAGGAGGGATGACTTTTCCTCCTGCCACTCCTGTTCCCTCTCCTGCAGAGTCTTCTTGAGATCATTTGTGGCCTGAAAGAGGGATGACTTTTCTCCCTGCCACTCCTGTTCCCTCTCCTGTAGAGTGTATTTGAGCTCCTCTGTAGCTTGAAGGAGGGATGACTCGTCCTCCTGCCACTCCTGTTTCCTCTCCTGTAGAGTCTTCCTGAAGTCCTCTGTGGCCTGAAGGAGGAATGACTTTTCTTCATTCCACTCCTGTTCCATCTCCTGCAGAGTCTTCTTGAAGTCCTCTGTGGCATGGAGGAGGGATGACTTTTCTTCTTGCCACTCCTGTTCCTTCTCCTGCAGAGTCTTCTTGAGGTCATTTGTGGCCTGAAAGAGGGATGACTTTTCTCCCTGCCACTCCTGTTCCCTCTCCTGTAGAGTGTATTTGAGCTCCTCTGTAGCTTGAAGGAGGGATGACTCGTCCTCCTGCCACTCCTGTTCCTTCTCTTGCAGAGTTTTCTTGAGGCCCTCTGTGGCCTGAAGGAGGGATGACTTTTCCTCATTCCACTCCTGTTCCTTCTCCTGCAGAGTCTTTGTGAAGTCCTCTGTGGCATGGAGGAGGGATGACTTTTCTTCTTGCCACTCCTGCTCCTTCTCCTGTAGAGTCTTCTTGAGGTCCTCTGTGGCCTGAAGGAGGGATGACTTTTCTTCATTCCACTCCTGTTCCATCTCCTGCAGAGTCTTCTTGAAGTCCTCTGTGGCATGGAGGAGGAATGACTTTTCTTCTTGCCACTCCTGCTCCTTCTCCTGTAGAGTCTTCTTGAGGTCCTCTGTGGCCAGAAGGAGGGATGACTTGTCCTCCTGCCACTCGACATGATGACTCTCCAACTGCTGCTCAACATTCTTCAGAGCAGCCACAAGGGTTTTGTTCTCGTCTGACTTCTGGTCTAGCTGAGCCATATATAAAGCTCTGGATTTCTCCACCTCCTTCTGCAAGGAGGTTTTCTCCTGCTGCAGGCGGAGGCGCTCAATCTCAAGCTCACCTTCTGCATTTTTCCGGGCCGATGAAATCTTAAAGATCTCTGCTGTGAATTCCTCCAGCTGGGCTCGGTGGGAGGCTTGGGATCTTTCCAAAGTGTTCTTAGCATCCTCATTCTGCTTCTGAAGTGCTTGCTCCATCTTGCTCAATTTCTTCCGCAGCTTTTCAGCTTGAACCCTCTCAAACGCAAGATCTGTCTCCAACAGTTCGGCTTTTGAGCGAGACTCAAACTCTGCTGTGTCTTTGTCAAAGAGCGGCACCTTGAGGCAATGAGTGGTCGTCTCAGTGTTGTTTTCAGCCACTGCAGGCAACTGCTGTCTAGTACGGACCACTAACTTCATTGCCTCTAATTCATCTTGAAGGGCCTCATTCTCTCCCTTCACCTGCTCCAATTTGACTTGAAAGTCCTTGCTGGTGGTAGTCTGCTGCTCAAGCTCACTGTGAGCTCTCCGCAGTTTCCCGCAGATCTTCCTCAGATTTACTTTCAGATCTTCAATCTCCGTCTGTGAGGAGTTGACATGTTTAGCCTGAGCCTCTGCTAGCAGGGCTTTCAGGCTGCATATCTGACTCTGCATCAGTTCTTTGTCACTGCTCAGCTTGTTGTCCACTTTTTCTTCTTGGAGCTGATCAAGTAAAATACTCAGTGATTTCTCTTTCATTTCCAGGTGGACTCTGTCCTCAGATGAACTTTGGGTGAGCCTCGCCTCGTTGTCCCTCAGCTTAGACCGTAGTTTTGCTTCAATGGAACGGAGGTGGAAATTACATGAAGGTTCAACCTTCCTGGAGTATTCCATGTCTTCCAGCTTTGTCTTCTGCTGGACCTCAGTGGTATTTCTCCTCTGTAGTTGTCTTCTCTTACTATGTGTGCCTTCCATTGTCACTGTGAAATTTCTGTCAGAAAATCTGTGTCTCGGAGATTGTGTCTGAACCAAACTTGGGTCTGAGTATTTATAACAATCCCAACATTCTTTTCCTCCAAGATGTCAGAATAATTCTTTTCCCTTAATCTTCATTCCGATTCTAAATCTTGATCTGGTTGTTGCCAATGGATACTAGTTTAATTGTGTTTGAATATGTGATTGTAATGATTTCTAAGATGGACGCCAATTGGAAATATAATGTGCATTAAATAATTAATAATATGCTTAAAACATGGAGGATGATCGTGTGAGCCCTGTTCATATTGGATTCATGTGAACACCATACCCCAAAATGTACAACAAAAGCATGCTTCACAACAGCAATTAGAAAAAAGTGTGAAAATATAAAAAGATAAAAAGACATAAAAATTTTAATCAATGTTTGTATAAAAAGACTACTATCCATATTTTTAACATGTTTGCACAAATCACTTGGTGAAATTTGTGCCACTTTGTGAGAGTTTATACTTTTGACCCCGGAGTTTAGAGGAAAACGATCATAAAAAAAACACAATCATATTATTATTAATAATAATAACATTAATAATAATGCATATGGTTTTATGGTGCAAATGCAAATTCATCAGTAATTTCCCCCTGATTTATACATCAAACAAAGCATTTAATATTACACATATGGCTGTAGACCAACTATAAATTCTTAACCACAAACATGACATTATTGTTATTTATTAATTTTTATTTGAATATGTGATTGTAATGATTTCTAAGATGGACGCCAATTGGAAATATAATGTGCATTAAATAATTAATAATATGCTTAAAACATGGAGGATGATCATGTGAGCCCTGTTCATATTGGATTCATGTGGACACCATACCCCAAAATGTACAACAAAAGCATGCTTCACAACAGCAATACTTTTGACCCTGGATTTTAGAGGAAAACGATCATAAAAAAAAGACAATCATATTATTAATAATAATAACATTAATAACATTAATAATAATGTATATGATTTTATGGTGCAAATGCAAATTCATCAGTAATTTCCCCCTGATTTATACATCAAACAAAGCATTTAATATTACACATATGGCTGTAGACCAACTATAAATTCTAAACCACAAACATGACATTGTTGTTATTTATAAATTTTTATTTGATTTGATATGATTTGATTTGATTGATTGATTGATTGATTGATTGATTGATTTTTTACTGCCCAGAAGTGAAGTGGAGATTATTTGTGTAGCTCATGGTGTTTCAATGGCACTTACAGGCCCACATCAGCAACAGGTGCCCAGCCCAGGCTCTCTAAGAAGACGAGGCAAAACTCCCCATGAACCTGAGAACAGGTTCAGGGACATGGGAAGAAACCTCGGGAAAGGCAATTCAAAGAGAGATCCCCTCTCCTCGGACGGCTGGGTGTGCATGTGTGAGTATGTGCACTTGTATTTATATATTTGTGAGGACCAGTTTCAGTTGTACATCAGAAAAGTGAAGAGATATAAGCCTCACTTTCCAAGTGTAACAAACAAGTCGTAACCCTAAAACAGCCCTCTTCAAAGAGCTGTTTGGGGGTTAAGACTGATTCAACTGATTAATCCTCACAAGTATACAAGAACAGATGCATGGTGTGTGTTTGTGTAAGTGCAAGTGTGTGAGCATTTTGTTTTCCTGGGCTTGGAGATCTAGAGCTGGGCATTAGAAGAGTTTTTTGTACCACTTCTTTTTCTTCTTCTTTTTAGTGAGCTGGCTCTCAAGGTCTTCCAGTTGGGACCTCATGGATCCCTCACTCTCCTGCCACTCCTGTTCCTTCTCTTGCAGAGTCTTCTTGAGGTCATTTGTGGCCTGAAGGAGGGATGACTTTTCCTCCTGCCACTCCTGTTCCTTCTCCTGCAGAGTCTTCTTGAGGTCATTTGTGGCCTGAAAGAGGGATGACTTTTCTCCCTGCCACTCCTGTTCCCTCTCCTGTAGAGTGTATTTGAGCTCCTCTGTAGCTTGAAGGAGGGATGACTCGTCCTCCTGCCACTCCTGTTCCTTCTCTTGCAGAGTTTTCTTGAGGCCCTCTGTGGCCTGAAGGAGGGATGACTTTTCCTCATTCCACTCCTGTTCCTTCTCCTGCAGAGTCTTTGTGAAGTCCTCTGTGGCATGGAGGAGGGATGACTTTTCTTCTTGCCACTCCTGTTCCTTCTCCTGCAGAGTCTTCTTGAGGTCATTTGTGGCCTGAAAGAGGGATGACTTTTCTCCCTGCCACTCCTGTTCCCTCTCCTGTAGAGTGTATTTGAGCTCCTCTGTAGCTTGAAGGAGGGATGACTCGTCCTCCTGCCACTCCTGTTCCTTCTCTTGCAGAGTTTTCTTGAGGCCCTCTGTGGCCTGACGGAGGGATGACTTTTCCTCATTCCACTCCTGTTCCTTCTCCTGCAGAGTCTTTGTGAAGTCCTCTGTGGCATGGAGGAGGGATGACTTTTCTTCTTGCCACTCCTGCTCCTTCTCCTGTAGAGTCTTCTTGAGGTCCTCTGTGGCCTGAAGGAGGGATGACTTTTCTTCATTCCACTCCTGTTCCATCTCCTGCAGAGTCTTCTTGAAGTCCTCTGTGGCATGGAGGAGGGATGACTTTTCTTCTTGCCACTCCTGCTCCTTCTCCTGTAGAGTCTTCTTGAGGTCCTCTGTGGCCAGAAGGAGGGATGACTTGTCCTCCTGCCACTCGACATGATGACTCTCCAACTGCTGCTCAACATTCTTCAGAGCAGCCACAATGGTTTTGTTCTCGTCTGACTTCTGGTCTAGCTGAGCCATATATAAAGCTCTGGATTTCTCCACCTCCTTCTGCAAGGAGGTTTTCTCCTGCTGCAGGCGGAGGCGCTCAATCTCAAGCTCACCTTCTGCATTTTTCCGGGCCGATGAAATCTTAAAGATCTCTGCTGTGAATTCCTCCAGCTGGGCTCGGTGGGAGGCTTGGGATCTTTCCAAAGTGTTCTTAGCATCCTCATTCTGCTTCTGAAGTGCTTGCTCCATCTTGCTCAATTTCTTCCGCAGCTTTTCAGCTTGAACCCTCTCAAACGCAAGATCTGTCTCCAACAGTTCGGCTTTTGAGCGAGACTCAAACTCTGCTGTGTCTTTGTCAAAGAGCGGCACCTTGAGGCAATGAGTGGTCGTCTCAGTGTTGTTTTCAGCCACTGCAGGCAACTGCTGTCTAGTACGGACCACTAACTTCATTGCCTCTAATTCATCTTGAAGGGCCTCATTCTCTCCCTTCACCTGCTCCAATTTGACTTGAAAGTCCTTGCTGGTGGTAGTCTGCTGCTCAAGCTCACTGTGAGCTCTCCGCAGTTTCCCGCAGATCTTCCTCAGATTTACTTTCAGATCTTCAATCTCCGTCTGTGAGGAGTTGACATGTTTAGCCTGAGCCTCTGCTAGCAGGGCTTTCAGGCTGCATATCTGACTCTGCATCAGTTCTTTGTCACTGCTCAGCTTGTTGTCCACTTTTTCTTCTTGGAGCTGATCAAGTAAAATACTCAGTGATTTCTCTTTCATTTCCAGGTGGACTCTGTCCTCAGATGAACTTTGGGTGAGCCTCACCTCGTTGTCCCTCAGCTTAGACCGTAGTTTTGCTTCAATGGAACGGAGGTGGAAATTACATGAAGGTTCAACCTTCCTGGAGTATTCCATGTCTTCCAGCTTTGTCTTCTGCTGGACCTCAGTGGTATTTCTCCTCTGTAGTTGTCTTCTCTTACTATGTGTGCCTTCCATTGTCACTGTGAAATTTCTGTCAGAAAATCTGTGTCTCGGAGATTGTGTCTGAACCAAACTTGGGTCTGAGTATTTATAACAATCCCAACATTCTTTTCCTCCAAGATGTCAGAATAATTCTTTTCCCTTAATCTTCATTCCAATTCTAAATCTTGATCTGGTTGTTGCCAATGGATACTAGTTTAATTGTGTTTGAATATGTGATTGTAATGATTTCTAAGATGGACGCCAATTGGAAATATAATGTGCATTAAATAATTAATAATATGCTTAAAACATGGAGGATGATCGTGTGAGCCCTGTTCATATTGGATTCATGTGGACACCATACCCCAAAATGTACAACAAAAGCATGCTTCACAACAGCAATACTTTTGACCCTGGATTTTAGAGGAAAACGATCATAAAAAAAAGACAATCATATTATTAATAATAATAACATTAATAACATTAATAATAATGTATATGATTTTATGGTGCAAATGCAAATTCATCAGTAATTTCCCCCTGATTTATACATCAAACAAAGCATTTAATATTACACATATGGCTGTAGACCAACTATAAATTCTAAACCACAAACATGACATTGTTGTTATTTATAAATTTTTATTTGATTTGATATGATTTGATTTGATTGATTGATTGATTGATTGATTGATTGATTTTTTACTGCCCAGAAGTGAAGTGGAGATTATTTGTGTAGCTCATGGTGTTTCAATGGCACTTACAGGCCCACATCAGCAACAGGTGCCCAGCCCAGGCTCTCTAAGAAGACGAGGCAAAACTCCCCATGAACCTGAGAACAGGTTCAGGGACATGGGAAGAAACCTCGGGAAAGGCAATTCAAAGAGAGATCCCCTCTCCTCGGACGGCTGGGTGTGCATGTGTGAGTATGTGCACTTGTATTTATATATTTGTGAGGACCAGTTTCAGTTGTACATCAGAAAAGTGAAGAGATATAAGCCTCACTTTCCAAGTGTAACAAACAAGTCGTAACCCTAAAACAGCCCTCTTCAAAGAGCTGTTTGGGGGTTAAGACTGATTCAACTGATTAATCCTCACAAGTATACAAGAACAGATGCATGGTGTGTGTTTGTGTAAGTGCAAGTGTGTGAGCATTTTGTTTTCCTGGGCTTGGAGATCTAGAGCTGGGCATTAGAAGAGTTTTTTGTACCACTTCTTTTTCTTCTTCTTTTTAGTGAGCTGGCTCTCAAGGTCTTCCAGTTGGGACCTCATGGATCCCTCACTCTCCTGCCACTCCTGTTCCTTCTCTTGCAGAGTCTTCTTGAGGTCATTTGTGGCCTGAAGGAGGGATGACTTTTCCTCCTGCCACTCCTGTTCCTTCTCCTGCAGAGTCTTCTTGAGGTCATTTGTGGCCTGAAAGAGGGATGACTTTTCTCCCTGCCACTCCTGTTCCCTCTCCTGTAGAGTGTATTTGAGCTCCTCTGTAGCTTGAAGGAGGGATGACTCGTCCTCCTGCCACTCCTGTTCCTTCTCTTGCAGAGTTTTCTTGAGGCCCTCTGTGGCCTGAAGGAGGGATGACTTTTCCTCATTCCACTCCTGTTCCTTCTCCTGCAGAGTCTTTGTGAAGTCCTCTGTGGCATGGAGGAGGGATGACTTTTCTTCTTGCCACTCCTGTTCCTTCTCCTGCAGAGTCTTCTTGAGGTCATTTGTGGCCTGAAAGAGGGATGACTTTTCTCCCTGCCACTCCTGTTCCCTCTCCTGTAGAGTGTATTTGAGCTCCTCTGTAGCTTGAAGGAGGGATGACTCGTCCTCCTGCCACTCCTGTTCCTTCTCTTGCAGAGTTTTCTTGAGGCCCTCTGTGGCCTGACGGAGGGATGACTTTTCCTCATTCCACTCCTGTTCCATCTCCTGCAGAGTCTTTGTGAAGTCCTCTGTGGCATGGAGGAGGGATGACTTTTCTTCTTGCCACTCCTGCTCCTTCTCCTGTAGAGTCTTCTTGAGGTCCTCTGTGGCCTGAAGGAGGGATGACTTTTCTTCATTCCACTCGACATGATGACTCTCCAACTGCTGCTCAACATTCTTCAGAGCAGCCACAATGGTTTTGTTCTCGTCTGACTTCTGGTCTAGCTGAGCCATATATAAAGCTCTGGATTTCTCCACCTCCTTCTGCAAGGAGGTTTTCTCCTGCTGCAGGCGGAGGCGCTCAATCTCAAGCTCACCTTCTGCATTTTTCCGGGCCGATGAAATCTTAAAGATCTCTGCTGTGAATTCCTCCAGCTGGGCTCGGTGGGAGGCTTGGGATCTTTCCAAAGTGTTCTTAGCATCCTCATTCTGCTTCTGAAGTGCTTGCTCCATCTTGCTCAATTTCTTCCGCAGCTTTTCAGCTTGAACCCTCTCAAACGCAAGATCTGTCTCCAACAGTTCGGCTTTTGAGCGAGACTCAAACTCTGCTGTGTCTTTGTCAAAGAGCGGCACCTTGAGGCAATGAGTGGTCGTCTCAGTGTTGTTTTCAGCCACTGCAGGCAACTGCTGTCTAGTACGGACCACTAACTTCATTGCCTCTAATTCATCTTGAAGGGCCTCATTCTCTCCCTTCACCTGCTCCAATTTGACTTGAAAGTCCTTGCTGGTGGTAGTCTGCTGCTCAAGCTCACTGTGAGCTCTCCGCAGTTTCCCGCAGATCTTCCTCAGATTTACTTTCAGATCTTCAATCTCCGTCTGTGAGGAGTTGACATGTTTAGCCTGAGCCTCTGCTAGCAGGGCTTTCAGGCTGCATATCTGACTCTGCATCAGTTCTTTGTCACTGCTCAGCTTGTTGTCCACTTTTTCTTCTTGGAGCTGATCAAGTAAAATACTCAGTGATTTCTCTTTCATTTCCAGGTGGACTCTGTCCTCAGATGAACTTTGGGTGAGCCTCGCCTCGTTGTCCCTCAGCTTAGACCGTAGTTTTGCTTCAATGGAACGGAGGTGGAAATTACATGAAGGTTCAACCTTCCTGGAGTATTCCATGTCTTCCAGCTTTGTCTTCTGCTGGACCTCAGTGGTATTTCTCCTCTGTAGTTGTCTTCTCTTACTATGTGTGCCTTCCATTGTCACTGTGAAATTTCTGTCAGAAAATCTGTGTCTCGGAGATTGTGTCTGAACCAAACTTGGGTCTGAGTATTTATAACAATCCCAACATTCTTTTCCTCCAAGATGTCAGAATAATTCTTTTCCCTTAATCTTCATTCCAATTCTAAATCTTGATCTGGTTGTTGCCAATGGATACTAGTTTAATTGTGTTTGAATATGTGATTGTAATGATTTCTAAGGTGGACGCCAATTGGAAATATAATGTGCATTAAATAATTAATAATATGCTTAAAACATGGAGGATGATCGTGTGAGCCCTGTTCATATTGGATTCATGTGAACACCATACCCCAAAATGTACAACAAAAGCATGCTTCACAACAGCAATTAGAAAAAAGTGTGAAAATATAAAAAGATAAAAAGACATAAAAATTTGAATCAATGTTTGTATAAAAAGACAACTATCCATATTTTTAACATGTTTGCACAAATCACTTGGTGAAATTTGTGCCACTTTGTGAGAGTTTATACTTTTGACCCCGGAGTTTAGAGGAAAACGATCATAAAAAAAACACAATCATATTATTATTAATAATAATAACATTAATAATAATGCATATGGTTTTATGGTGCAAATTCAAATTCATCAGTAATTTCCCCCTGATTTATACATCAAACAAAGCATTTAATATTACACATATGGCTGTAGACCAACTATAAATTCTTAACCACAAACATGACATTATTGTTATTTATTCATTTTTATTTGAATATGTGATTGTAATGATTTCTAAGATGGACGCCAATTGGAAATATAATGTGCATTAAATAATTAATAATATGCTTAAAACATGGAGGATGATCATGTGAGCCCTGTTCATATTGGATTCATGTGGACACCATACCCCAAAATGTACAACAAAAGCATGCTTCACAACAGCAATACTTTTGACCCTGGATTTTAGAGGAAAACGATCATAAAAAAAAAGACAATCATATTATTAATAATAATAACATTAATAACATTAATAATAATGTATATGATTTTATGGTGCAAATGCAAATTCATCAGTAATTTCCCCCTGATTTATACATCAAACAAAGCATTTAATATTACACATATGGCTGTAGACCAACTATAAATTCTAAACCACAAACATGACATTGTTGTTATTTATTAATTTTTATTTGATTTGATATGATTTGATTTGATTGATTGATTGATTGATTGATTGATTTTTTACTGCCCAGAAGTGAAGTGGAGATTATTTGTGTAGCTCATGGTGTTTCAATGGCACTTACAGGCCCACATCAGCAACAGGTGCCCAGCCCAGGCTCTCTAAGAAGACGAGGCAAAACTCCCCATGAACCTGAGAACAGGTTCAGGGACATGGGAAGAAACCTCGGGAAAGGCAATTCAAAGAGAGATCCCCTCTCCTCGGACGGCTGGGTGTGCATGTGTGAGTATGTGCACTTGTATTTATATATTTGTGAGGACCAGTTTCAGTTGTACATCAGAAAAGTGAAGAGATATAAGCCTCACTTTCCAAGTGTAACAAACAAGTCGTAACCCTAAAACAGCCCTCTTCAAAGAGCTGTTTGGGGGTTAAGACTGATTCAACTGATTAATCCTCACAAGTATACAAGAACAGATGCATGGTGTGTGTTTGTGTAAGTGCAAGTGTGTGAGCATTTTGTTTTCCTGGGCTTGGAGATCTAGAGCTGGGCATTAGAAGAGTTTTTTGTACCACTTCTTTTTCTTCTTCTTTTTAGTGAGCTGGCTCTCAAGGTCTTCCAGTTGGGACCTCATGGATCCCTCACTCTCCTGCCACTCCTGTTCCTTCTCTTGCAGAGTCTTCTTGAGGTCATTTGTGGCCTGAAGGAGGGATGACTTTTCCTCCTGCCACTCCTGTTCCCTCTCCTGCAGAGTCTTCTTGAGGTCATTTGTGGCCTGAAAGAGGGATGACTTTTCTCCCTGCCACTCCTGTTCCCTCTCCTGTAGAGTGTATTTGAGCTCCTCTGTAGCTTGAAGGAGGGATGACTCGTCCTCCTGCCACTCCTGTTTCCTCTCCTGTAGAGTCTTCCTGAAGTCCTCTGTGGCCTGAAGGAGGAATGACTTTTCTTCATTCCACTCCTGTTCCATCTCCTGCAGAGTCTTCTTGAAGTCCTCTGTGGCATGGAGGAGGGATGACTTTTCTTCTTGCCACTCCTGTTCCTTCTCCTGCAGAGTCTTCTTGAGGTCATTTGTGGCCTGAAAGAGGGATGACTTTTCTCCCTGCCACTCCTGTTCCCTCTCCTGTAGAGTGTATTTGAGCTCCTCTGTAGCTTGAAGGAGGGATGACTCGTCCTCCTGCCACTCCTGTTCCTTCTCTTGCAGAGTTTTCTTGAGGCCCTCTGTGGCCTGAAGGAGGGATGACTTTTCCTCATTCCACTCCTGTTCCTTCTCCTGCAGAGTCTTTGTGAAGTCCTCTGTGGCATGGAGGAGGGATGACTTTTCTTCTTGCCACTCCTGCTCCTTCTCCTGTAGAGTCTTCTTGAGGTCCTCTGTGGCCTGAAGGAGGGATGACTTTTCTTCATTCCACTCCTGTTCCATCTCCTGCAGAGTCTTCTTGAAGTCCTCTGTGGCATGGAGGAGGAATGACTTTTCTTCTTGCCACTCCTGCTCCTTCTCCTGTAGAGTCTTCTTGAGGTCCTCTGTGGCCAGAAGGAGGGATGACTTGTCCTCCTGCCACTCGACATGATGACTCTCCAACTGCTGCTCAACATTCTTCAGAGCAGCCACAAGGGTTTTGTTCTCGTCTGACTTCTGGTCTAGCTGAGCCATATATAAAGCTCTGGATTTCTCCACCTCCTTCTGCAAGGAGGTTTTCTCCTGCTGCAGGCGGAGGCGCTCAATCTCCAGCTCACCTTCTGCATTTTTCCGGGCCGATGAAATCTTAAAGATCTCTGCTGTGAATTCCTCCAGCTGGGCTCGGTGGGAGGCTTGGGATCTTTCCAAAGTGTTCTTAGCATCCTCATTCTGCTTCTGAAGTGCTTGCTCCATCTTGCTCAATTTCTTCCGCAGCTTTTCAGCTTGAACCCTCTCAAACGCAAGATCTGTCTCCAACAGTTCGGCTTTTGAGCGAGACTCAAACTCTGCTGTGTCTTTGTCAAAGAGCGGCACCTTGAGGCAATGAGTGGTCGTCTCAGTGTTGTTTTCAGCAACTGCAGGCAACTGCTGTCTAGTACGGACCACTAACTTCATTGCCTCTAATTCATCTTGAAGGGCCTCTTTCTCTCCCTTCACCTGCTCCAATTTGACTTGAAAGTCCTTGCTGGTGGTAGTCTGCTGCTCAAGCTCACTGTGAGCTCTCCGCAGTTTCCCGCAGATCTTCCTCAGATTTACTTTCAGATCTTCAATCTCCGTCTGTGAGGAGTTGACATGTTTAGCCTGAGCCTCTGCTAGCAGGGCTTTCAGGCTGCATATCTGACTCTGCATCAGTTCTTTGTCACTGCTCAGCTTGTTGTCCACTTTTTCTTCTTGGAGCTGATCAAGTAAAATACTCAGTGATTTCTCTTTCATTTCCAGGTGGACTCTGTCCTCAGATGAACTTTGGGTGAGCCTCGCCTCGTTGTCCCTCAGCTTAGACCGTAGTTTTGCTTCAATGGAACGGAGGTGGAAATTACATGAAGGTTCAACCTTCCTGGAGTATTCCATGTCTTCCAGCTTTGTCTTCTGCTGGACCTCAGTGGTATTTCTCCTCTGTAGTTGTCTTCTCTTACTATGTGTGCCTTCCATTGTCACTGTGAAATTTCTGTCAGAAAATCTGTGTCTCGGAGATTGTGTCTGAACCAAACTTGGGTCTGAGTATTTATAACAATCCCAACATTCTTTTCCTCCAAGATGTCAGAATAATTCTTTTCCCTTAATCTTCATTCCAATTCTAAATCTTGATCTGGTTGTTGCCAATGGATACTAGTTTAATTGTGTTTGAATATGTGATTGTAATGATTTCTAAGATGGACGCCAATTGGAAATATAATGTGCATTAAATAATTAATAATATGCTTAAAACATGGAGGATGATCGTGTGAGCCCTGTTCATACTGGATTCATGTGGACACCATACCCCAAAATGTACAACAAAAGCATGCTTCACAACAGCAATTAGAAAAAAGTGTGAAAATATAAAAAGATAAAAAGACATAAAAATTTTAATCAATGTTTGTATAAAAAGACTACTATCCATATTTTTAACATGTTTGTACAAATCACTTGGTGAAATTTGTGCCACTTTGTGAGAGTTTATACTTTTGACCCCGGAGTTTAGAGGAAAACGATCATAAAAAAAACACAATCATATTATTATTAATAATAATAACATTAATAATAATGCATATGGTTTTATGGTGCAAATGCAAATTCATCAGTAATTTCCCCCTGATTTATACATCAAACAAAGCATTTAATATTACACATATGGCTGTAGACCAACTATAAATTCTTAACCACAAACATGACATTATTGTTATTTATTCATTTTTATTTGAATATGTGATTGTAATGATTTCTAAGATGGACACCAATTGGAAATATAATGTGCATTAAATAATTAATAATATGCTTAAAACATGGAGGATGATCATGTGAGCCCTGTTCATATTGGATTCATGTGGACACCATACCCCAAAATGTACAACAAAAGCATGCTTCACAACAGCAATACTTTTGACCCTGGATTTTAGAGGAAAACGATCATAAAAAAAAAGACAATCATATTATTAATAATAATAACATTAATAACATTAATAATAATGTATATGATTTTATGGTGCAAATGCAAATTCATCAGTAATTTCCCCCTGATTTATACATCAAACAAATAATTTAATATTACACATATGGCTGTAGACCAACTATAAATTCTAAACCACAAACATGACATTGTTGTTATTTATTCATTTTTATTTGATTTGATATGATTTGATTTGATTGATTGATTGATTGATTGATTGATTTTTTACTGCCCAGAAGTGAAGTGGAGATTATTTGTGTAGCTCATGGTGTTTCAATGGCACTTACAGGCCCACATCAGCAACAGGTGCCCAGCCCAGGCTCTCTAAGAAGACGAGGCAAAACTCCCCATGAACCTGAGAACAGGTTCAGGGACATGGGAAGAAACCTCGGGAAAGGCAATTCAAAGAGAGATCCCCTCTCCTCGGACGGCTGGGTGTGCATGTGTGAGTATGTGCACTTGTATTTATATATTTGTGAGGACCAGTTTCAGTTGTACATCAGAAAAGTGAAGAGATATAAGCCTCACTTTCCAAGTGTAACAAACAAGTCGTAACCCTAAAACAGCCCTCTTCAAAGAGCTGTTTGGGGGTTAAGACTGATTCAACTGATTAATCCTCACAAGTATACAAGAACAGATGCATGGTGTGTGTTTGTGTAAGTGCAAGTGTGTGAGCATTTTGTTTTCCTGGGCTTGGAGATCTAGAGCTGGGCATTAGAAGAGTTTTTTGTACCACTTCTTTTTCTTCTTCTTTTTAGTGAGCTGGCTCTCAAGGTCTTCCAGTTGGGACCTCATGGATCCCTCACTCTCCTGCCACTCCTGTTCCTTCTCTTGCAGAGTCTTCTTGAGGTCATTTGTGGCCTGAAGGAGGGATGACTTTTCCTCCTGCCACTTCTGTTCCCTCTCCTGCAGAGTCTTCTTGAGGTCATTTGTGGCCTGAAAGAGGGATGACTTTTCTCCCTGCCACTCCTGTTCCCTCTCCTGTAGAGTGTATTTGAGCTCCTCTGTAGCTTGAAGGAGGGATGACTCGTCCTCCTGCCACTCCTGTTCCTTCTCTTGCAGAGTTTTCTTGAGGCCCTCTGTGGCCTGACGGAGGGATGACTTTTCCTCATTCCACTCCTGTTCCTTCTCCTGCAGAGTCTTTGTGAAGTCCTCTGTGGCATGGAGGAGGGATGACTTTTCTTCTTGCCACTCCTGCTCCTTCTCCTGTAGAGTCTTCTTGAGGTCCTCTGTGGCCTGAAGGAGGGATGACTTTTCTTCATTCCACTCCTGTTCCATCTCCTGCAGAGTCTTCTTGAAGTCCTCTGTGGCATGGAGGAGGGATGACGTTTCTTCTTGCCACTCCTGCTCCTTCTCCTGTAGAGTCTTCTTGAGGTCCTCTGTGGCCTGAAGGAGGGATGACTTTTCTTCATTCCACTCCTGTTCCATCTCCTGCAGAGTCTTCTTGAAGTCCTCTGTGGCATGGAGGAGGGATGACTTTTCTTCTTGCCACTCCTGCTCCTTCTCCTGTAGAGTCTTCTTGAGGTCCTCTGTGGCCAGAAGGAGGGATGACTTGTCCTCCTGCCACTCGACATGATGACTCTCCAACTGCTGCTCAACATTCTTCAGAGCAGCCACAAGGGTTTTGTTCTCGTCTGACTTCTGGTCTAGCTGAGCCATATATAAAGCTCTGGATTTCTCCACCTCCTTCTGCAAGGAGGTTTTCTCCTGCTGCAGGCGGAGGCGCTCAATCTCCAGCTCACCTTCTGCATTTTTCCGGGCCGATGAAATCTTAAAGATCTCTGCTGTGAATTCCTCCAGCTGGGCTCGGTGGGAGGCTTGGGATCTTTCCAAAGTGTTCTTAGCATCCTCATTCTGCTTCTGAAGTGCTTGCTCCATCTTGCTCAATTTCTTCCGCAGCTTTTCAGCTTGAACCCTCTCAAACGCAAGATCTGTCTCCAACAGTTCGGCTTTTGAGCGAGACTCAAACTCTGCTGTGTCTTTGTCAAAGAGCGGCACCTTGAGGCAATGAGTGGTCGTCTCAGTGTTGTTTTCAGCCACTGCAGGCAACTGCTGTCTAGTACGGACCACTAACTTCATTGCCTCTAATTCATCTTGAAGGGCCTCATTCTCTCCCTTCACCTGCTCCAATTTGACTTGAAAGTCCTTGCTGGTGGTAGTCTGCTGCTCAAGCTCACTGTGAGCTCTCCGCAGTTTCCCGCAGATCTTCCTCAGATTTACTTTCAGATCTTCAATCTCCGTCTGTGAGGAGTTGACATGTTTAGCCTGAGCCTCTGCTAGCAGGGCTTTCAGGCTGCATATCTGACTCTGCATCAGTTCTTTGTCACTGCTCAGCTTGTTGTCCACTTTTTCTTCTTGGAGCTGATCAAGTAAAATACTCAGTGATTTCTCTTTCATTTCCAGGTGGACTCTGTCCTCAGATGAACTTTGGGTGAGCCTCGCCTCGTTGTCCCTCAGCTTAGACCGTAGTTTTGCTTCAATGGAACGGAGGTGGAAATTACATGAAGGTTCAACCTTCCTGGAGTATTCCATGTCTTCCAGCTTTGTCTTCTGCTGGACCTCAGTGGTATTTCTCCTCTGTAGTTGTCTTCTCTTACTATGTGTGCCTTCCATTGTCACTGTGAAATTTCTGTCAGAAAATCTGTGTCTCGGAGATTGTGTCTGAACCAAACTTGGGTCTGAGTATTTATAACAATCCCAACATTCTTTTCCTCCAAGATGTCAGAATAATTCTTTTCCCTTAATCTTCATTCCAATTCTAAATCTTGATCTGGTTGTTGCCAATGGATACTAGTTTAATTGTGTTTGAATATGTGATTGTAATGATTTCTAAGATGGACGCCAATTGGAAATATAATGTGCATTAAATAATTAATAATATGCTTAAAACATGGAGGATGATCGTGTGAGCCCTGTTCATACTGGATTCATGTGGACACCATACCCCAAAATGTACAACAAAAGCATGCTTCACAACAGCAATTAGAAAAAAGTGTGAAAATATAAAAAGACATAAAAATTTTAATCAATGTTTGTATAAAAAGACTACTATCCATATTTTTAACATGTTTGCACAAATCACTTGGTGAAATTTGTGCCACTTTGTGAGAGTTTATACTTTTGACCCCGGAGTTTAGAGGAAAACGATCATAAAAAAAACACAATCATATTATTATTAATAATAATAACATTAATAATAATGCATATGGTTTTATGGTGCAAATGCAAATTCATCAGTAATTTCCCCCTGATTTATACATCAAACAAAGCATTTAATATTACACATATGGCTGTAGACCAACTATAAATTCTTAACCACAAACATGACATTATTGTTATTTATTCATTTTTATTTGAATATGTGATTGTAATGATTTCTAAGATGGACGCCAATTGGAAATATAATGTGCATTAAATAATTAATAATATGCTTAAAACATGGAGGATGATCATGTGAGCCCTGTTCATATTGGATTCATGTGGACACCATACCCCAAAATGTACAACAAAAGCATGCTTCACAACAGCAATACTTTTGACCCTGGATTTTAGAGGAAAACGATCATAAAAAAAAAGACAATCATATTATTAATAATAATAACATTAATAACATTAATAATAATGTATATGATTTTATGGTGCAAATGCAAATTCATCAGTAATTTCCCCCTGATTTATACATCAAACAAAGCATTTAATATTACACATATGGCTGTAGACCAACTATAAATTCTAAACCACAAACATGACATTGTTGTTATTTATTCATTTTTATTTGATTTGATATGATTTGATTTGATTGATTGATTGATTGATTGATTGATTTTTTACTGCCCAGAAGTGAAGTGGAGATTATTTGTGTAGCTCATGGTGTTTCAATGGCACTTACAGGCCCACATCAGCAACAGGTGCCCAGCCCAGGCTCTCTAAGAAGACGAGGCAAAACTCCCCATGAACCTGAGAACAGGTTCAGGGACATGGGAAGAAACCTCGGGAAAGGCAATTCAAAGAGAGATCCCCTCTCCTCGGACGGCTGGGTGTGCATGTGTGAGTATGTGCACTTGTATTTATATATTTGTGAGGACCAGTTTCAGTTGTACATCAGAAAAGTGAAGAGATATAAGCCTCACTTTCCAAGTGTAACAAACAAGTCATAACCCTAAAACAGCCCTCTTCAAAGAGCTGTTTGGGGGTTAAGACTGATTCAACTGATTAATCCTCACAAGTATACAAGAACAGATGCATGGTGTGTGTTTGTGTAAGTGCAAGTGTGTGAGCATTTTGTTTTCCTGGGCTTGGAGATCTAGAGCTGGGCATTAGAAGAGTTTTTTGTACCACTTCTTTTTCTTCTTCTTTTTAGTGAGCTGGCTCTCAAGGTCTTCCAGTTGGGACCTCATGGATCCCTCACTCTCCTGCCACTCCTGTTCCTTCTCTTGCAGAGTCTTCTTGAGGTCATTTGTGGCCTGAAGGAGGGATGACTTTTCCTCCTGCCACTCCTGTTCCCTCTCCTGCAGAGTCTTCTTGAGGTCATTTGTGGCCTGAAAGAGGGATGACTTTTCTCCCTGCCACTCCTGTTCCCTCTCCTGTAGAGTGTATTTGAGCTCCTCTGTAGCTTGAAGGAGGGATGACTCGTCCTCCTGCCACTCCTGTTTCCTCTCCTGTAGAGTCTTCCTGAAGTCCTCTGTGGCCTGAAGGAGGAATGACTTTTCTTCATTCCACTCCTGTTCCATCTCCTGCAGAGTCTTCTTGAAGTCCTCTGTGGCATGGAGGAGGGATGACTTTTCTTCTTGCCACTCCTGTTCCTTCTCCTGCAGAGTCTTCTTGAGGTCATTTGTGGCCTGAAAGAGGGATGACTTTTCTCCCTGCCACTCCTGTTCCCTCTCCTGTAGAGTGTATTTGAGCTCCTCTGTAGCTTGAAGGAGGGATGACTCGTCCTCCTGCCACTCCTGTTCCTTCTCTTGCAGAGTTTTCTTGAGGCCCTCTGTGGCCTGACGGAGGGATGACTTTTCCTCATTCCACTCCTGTTCCTTCTCCTGCAGAGTCTTTGTGAAGTCCTCTGTGGCATGGAGGAGGGATGACTTTTCTTCTTGCCACTCCTGCTCCTTCTCCTGTAGAGTCTTCTTGAGGTCCTCTGTGGCCTGAAGGAGGGATGACTTTTCTTCATTCCACTCCTGTTCCATCTCCTGCAGAGTCTTCTTGAAGTCCTCTGTGGCATGGAGGAGGGATGACTTTTCTTCTTGCCACTCCTGCTCCTTCTCCTGTAGAGTCTTCTTGAGGTCCTCTGTGGCCAGAAGGAGGGATGACTTGTCCTCCTGCCACTCGACATGATGACTCTCCAACTGCTGCTCAACATTCTTCAGAGCAGCCACAAGGGTTTTGTTCTCGTCTGACTTCTGGTCTAGCTGAGCCATATATAAAGCTCTGGATTTCTCCACCTCCTTCTGCAAGGAGGTTTTCTCCTGCTGCAGGCGGAGGCGCTCAATCTCCAGCTCACCTTCTGCATTTTTCCGGGCCGATGAAATCTTAAAGATCTCTGCTGTGAATTCCTCCAGCTGGGCTCGGTGGGAGGCTTGGGATCTTTCCAAAGTGTTCTTAGCATCCTCATTCTGCTTCTGAAGTGCTTGCTCCATCTTGCTCAATTTCTTCCGCAGCTTTTCAGCTTGAACCCTCTCAAACGCAAGATCTGTCTCCAACAGTTCGGCTTTTGAGCGAGACTCAATCTCTGCTGTGTCTTTGTCAAAGAGCGGCACCTTGAGGCAATGAGTGGTCGTCTCAGTGTTGTTTTCAGCCACTGCAGGCAACTGCTGTCTAGTACGGACCACTAACTTCATTGCCTCTAATTCATCTTGAAGGGCCTCATTCTCTCCCTTCACCTGCTCCAATTTGACTTGAAAGTCCTTGCTGGTGGTAGTCTGCTGCTCAAGCTCACTGTGAGCTCTCCGCAGTTTCCCGCAGATCTTCCTCAGATTTACTTTCAGATCTTCAATCTCCGTCTGTGAGGAGTTGACATGTTTAGCCTGAGCCTCTGCTAGCAGGGCTTTCAGGCTGCATATCTGACTCTGCATCAGTTCTTTGTCACTGCTCAGCTTGTTGTCCACTTTTTCTTCTTGGAGCTGATCAAGTAAAATACTCAGTGATTTCTCTTTAATTTCCAGGTGGACTCTGTCCTCAGATGAACTTTGGGTGAGCCTCGCCTCGTTGTCCCTCAGCTTAGACCGTAGTTTTGCTTCAATGGAACGGAGGTGGAAATTACATGAAGGTTCAACCTTCCTGGAGTATTCCATGTCTTCCAGCTTTGTCTTCTGCTGGACCTCAGTGGTATTTCTCCTCTGTAGTTGTCTTCTCTTACTATGTGTGCCTTCCATTGTCACTGTGAAATTTCTGTCAGAAAATCTGTGTCTCGGAGATTGTGTCTGAACCAAACTTGGGTCTGAGTATTTATAACAATCCCAACATTCTTTTCCTCCAAGATGTCAGAATAATTCTTTTCCCTTAATCTTCATTCCAATTCTAAATCTTGATCTGGTTGTTGCCAATGGATACTAGTTTAATTGTGTTTGAATATGTGATTGTAATGATTTCTAAGATGGACGCCAATTGGAAATATAATGTGCATTAAATAATTAATAATATGCTTAAAACATGGAGGATGATCGTGTGAGCCCTGTTCATATTGGATTCATGTGGACACCATACCCCAAAATGTACAACAAAAGCATGCTTCACAACAGCAATTAGAAAAAAGTGTGAAAATATAAAAAGATAAAAAGACATAAAAATTTTAATCAATGTTTGTATAAAAAGACTACTATCCATATTTTTAACATGTTTGCACAAATCACTTGGTGAAATTTGTGCCACTTTGTGAGAGTTTATACTTTTGACCCCGGAGTTTAGAGGAAAACGATCATAAAAAAAACACAATCATATTATTATTAATAATAATAATAACATTAATAATAATGCATATGGTTTTATGGTGCAAATGCAAATTCATCAGTAATTTCCCCCTGATTTATACATCAAACAAAGCATTTAATATTACACATATGGCTGTAGACCAACTATAAATTCTTAACCACAAACATGACATTATTGTTATTTATTAATTTTTATTTGAATATGTGATTGTAATGATTTCTAAGATGGACGCCAATTGGAAATATAATGTGCATTAAATAATTAATAATATGCTTAAAACATGGAGGATGATCATGTGAGCCCTGTTCATATTGGATTCATGTGGACACCATACCCCAAAATGTACAACAAAAGCATGCTTCACAACAGCAATACTTTTGACCCTGGATTTTAGAGGAAAACGATCATAAAAAAAAGACAATCATATTATTAATAATAATAACATTAATAACATTAATAATAATGTATATGATTTTATGGTGCAAATGCAAATTCATCAGTAATTTCCCCCTGATTTATACATCAAACAAAGCATTTAATATTACACATATGGCTGTAGACCAACTATAAATTCTAAACCACAAACATGACATTGTTGTTATTTATTAATTTTTATTTGATTTGATATGATTTGATTTGATTGATTGATTGATTGATTGATTGATTGATTGATTTTTTACTGCCCAGAAGTGAAGTGGAGATTATTTGTGTAGCTCATGGTGTTTCAATGGCACTTACAGGCCCACAACAGCAACAGGTGCCCAGCCCAGGCTCTCTAAGAAGACGAGGCAAAACTCCCCATGAACCTGAGAACAGGTTCAGGGACATGGGAAGAAACCTCGGGAAAGGCAATTCAAAGAGAGATCCCCTCTCCTCGGACGGCTGGGTGTGCATGTGTGAGTATGTGCACTTGTATTTATATATTTGTGAGGACCAGTTTCAGTTGTACATCAGAAAAGTGAAGAGATATAAGCCTCACTTTCCAAGTGTAACAAACAAGTCGTAACCCTAAAACAGCCCTCTTCAAAGAGCTGTTTGGGGGTTAAGACTGATTCAACTGATTAATCCTCACAAGTATACAAGAACAGATGCATGGTGTGTGTTTGTGTAAGTGCAAGTGTGTGAGCATTTTGTTTTCCTGGGCTTGGAGATCTAGAGCTGGGCATTAGAAGAGTTTTTTGTACCACTTCTTTTTCTTCTTCTTTTTAGTGAGCTGGCTCTCAAGGTCTTCCAGTTGGGACCTCATGGATCCCTCACTCTCCTGCCACTCCTGTTCCTTCTCTTGCAGAGTCTTCTTGAGGTCATTTGTGGCCTGAAGGAGGGATGACTTTTCCTCCTGCCACTCCTGTTCCCTCTCCTGCAGAGTCTTCTTGAGGTCATTTGTGGCCTGAAAGAGGGATGACTTTTCTCCCTGCCACTCCTGTTCCCTCTCCTGTAGAGTGTATTTGAGCTCCTCTGTAGCTTGAAGGAGGGATGACTCGTCCTCCTGCCACTCCTGTTTCCTCTCCTGTAGAGTCTTCCTGAAGTCCTCTGTGGCCTGAAGGAGGAATGACTTTTCTTCATTCCACTCCTGTTCCATCTCCTGCAGAGTCTTCTTGAAGTCCTCTGTGGCATGGAGGAGGGATGACTTTTCTTCTTGCCACTCCTGTTCCTTCTCCTGCAGAGTCTTCTTGAGGTCATTTGTGGCCTGAAAGAGGGATGACTTTTCTCCCTGCCACTCCTGTTCCCTCTCCTGTAGAGTGTATTTGAGCTCCTCTGTAGCTTGAAGGAGGGATGACTCGTCCTCCTGCCACTCCTGTTCCTTCTCTTGCAGAGTTTTCTTGAGGCCCTCTGTGGCCTGAAGGAGGGATGACTTTTCCTCATTCCACTCCTGTTCCTTCTCCTGCAGAGTCTTTGTGAAGTCCTCTGTGGCATGGAGGAGGGATGACTTTTCTTCTTGCCACTCCTGCTCCTTCTCCTGTAGAGTCTTCTTGAGGTCCTCTGTGGCCTGAAGGAGGGATGACTTTTCTTCATTCCACTCCTGTTCCATCTCCTGCAGAGTCTTCTTGAAGTCCTCTGTGGCATGGAGGAGGGATGACTTTTCTTCTTGCCACTCCTGCTCCTTCTCCTGTAGAGTCTTCTTGAGGTCCTCTGTGGCCAGAAGGAGGGATGACTTGTCCTCCTGCCACTCGACATGATGACTCTCCAACTGCTGCTCAACATTCTTCAGAGCAGCCACAAGGGTTTTGTTCTCGTCTGACTTCTGGTCTAGCTGAGCCATATATAAAGCTCTGGATTTCTCCACCTCCTTCTGCAAGGAGGTTTTCTCCTGCTGCAGGCAGAGGCGCTCAATCTCCAGCTCACCTTCTGCATTTTTCCGGGCCGATGAAATCTTAAAGATCTCTGCTGTGAATTCCTCCAGCTGGGCTCGGTGGGAGGCTTGGGATCTTTCCAAAGTGTTCTTAGCATCCTCATTCTGCTTCTGAAGTGCTTGCTCCATCTTGCTCAATTTCTTCCGCAGCTTTTCAGCTTGAACTCTCTCAAACGCAAGATCTGTCTCCAACAGTTCGGCTTTTGAGCGAGACTCAAACTCTGCTGTGTCTTTGTCAAAGAGCGGCACCTTGAGGCAATGAGTGGTCGTCTCAGTGTTGTTTTCAGCCACTGCAGGCAACTGCTGTCTAGTACGGACCACTAACTTCATTGCCTCTAATTCATCTTGAAGGGCCTCATTCTCTCCCTTCACCTGCTCCAATTTGACTTGAAAGTCCTTGCTGGTGGTAGTCTGCTGCTCAAGCTCACTGTGAGCTCTCCGCAGTTTCCCGCAGATCTTCCTCAGATTTACTTTCAGATCTTCAATCTCCGTCTGTGAGGAGTTGACATGTTTAGCCTGAGCCTCTGCTAGCAGGGCTTTCAGGCTGCATATCTGACTCTGCATCAGTTCTTTGTCACTGCTCAGCTTGTTGTCCACTTTTTCTTCTTGGAGCTGATCAAGTAAAATACTCAGTGATTTCTCTTTCATTTCCAGGTGGACTCTGTCCTCAGATGAACTTTGGGTGAGCCTCGCCTCGTTGTCCCTCAGCTTAGACCGTAGTTTTGCTTCAATGGAACGGAGGTGGAAATTACATGAAGGTTCAACCTTCCTGGAGTATTCCATGTCTTCCAGCTTTGTCTTCTGCTGGACCTCAGTGGTATTTCTCCTCTGTAGTTGTCTTCTCTTACTATGTGTGCCTTCCATTGTCACTGTGAAATTTCTGTCAGAAAATCTGTGTCTCGGAGATTGTGTCTGAACCAAACTTGGGTCTGAGTATTTATAACAATCCCAACATTCTTTTCCTCCAAGATGTCAGAATAATTCTTTTCCCTTAATCTTCATTCCAATTCTAAATCTTGATCTGGTTGTTGCCAATGGATACTAGTTTAATTGTGTTTGAATATGTGATTGTAATGATTTCTAAGATGGACGCCAATTGGAAATATAATGTGCATTAAATAATTAATAATATGCTTAAAACATGGAGGATGATCGTGTGAGCCCTGTTCATATTGGATTCATGTGGACACCATACCCCAAAATGTACAACAAAAGCATGCTTCACAACAGCAATTAGAAAATAGTGTGAAAATATAAAAAGATAAAAAGACATAAAAATTTTAATCAATGTTTGTATAAAAAGACTACTATCCATATTTTTAACATGTTTGCACAAATCACTTGGTGAAATTTGTGCCACTTTGTGGCACAAATTTCACAAATTTGTGACCCCGGAGTTTAGAGGAAAACGATCATAAAAAAAACACAATCATATTATTATTAATAATAATAACATTAATAATAATGCATATGGTTTTATGGTGCAAATGCAAATTCATCAGTAATTTCCCCCTGATTTATACATCAAACAAAGCATTTAATATTACACATATGGCTGTAGACCAACTATAAATTCTAAACCACAAACATGACATTATTGTTATTTATTTATTTTATTTGATTTGATTTGATTGAATGATTGAATGATTGATTGATTGATTGATTGATTGTTTTTTTACTGCCCAGAAGTTGGACGAAACTTTGGGAAAGGCAATTCAAAGAGAGATCCCCTCTCCTTGGACGGCTGGGTGTGCATGTGTGAGTATGTGCACTTGTATTTATATATTTGTGAGGACCAGTTTCAGTTGTGCATCAGAAAAGTGAAGCGATATAAGCCTCACGTTCACAGTTTGTCTTCCTTGATTGACTTCCTTGACAATTGGAAAACATGATAATTTCAAATCTAAAAGGCCTTATTCAAGTCACTGGGTGTTTTAAAGTTGTTTAAATCCTCCTGTTGATGGACTAAGTTAAAACCACTGAGCCTTGCCAAACATGTGCATACACTGAATGTAGCCTAGTACTTTTTAGGGACAGCTCATTCCATTATGTGAAAGGAGAGGATTTATGTAATGAAAATAATACAAGACATGATGGGAAGCTCTGACAGGGACTAACATGCACAAATTAATGTCAGAGTAAACTAGAGTTTCTCCATAATGTCTACCTCTAGAGGTCACTATGCACCAGAAATCTCCTTTAAACATTGGGAGAAGAGCAGCACTGTGCTCTCACATCACCACATCACCTCTCACAATTTTTTGCCTCTGCTAGCCGGTGTTTAAGTTTACAGCCTGTGTTCCTGATTTAACGCTGTATTTAAACCAAGCAGGGCTGTGTGACTGATGGGACCACCAAAGGAAGAGGCTCTTTCCACACCTTGATGTTTACCTTTCCTGTCAGCTTGTTTCCACAAAGGCAAGGAACTGTTTGGGTCAGAGGGACTGCAGCTGGGGCGGGCTGTATTCTCACCTCAACACCTCCCTCTGGGGTGGGTGTAAAGGAGTAAGGAGACACCCAAACCTCCTCTTGTCTCATGCTGTGTTTTACATCGACCATCATCATACTATTTCCCTCAACATATGGAGTTTCCCTAGTTGTCCTAGGATTGCAGCGTTCTGATAATTTTAAAGTTGCACTAGTTACCGTTTTTAAATTACCAATGTATTACATGACTACTTGTATGTGAAAGGTGTTGCATGACGTAATAAACCTACAGAGAATTATCACTAACTCCGCAGTTTCCTTCAGCTCTACGGACTTTTCTGTTTTGGATCAGACGCATGGCTCTCATCGGCACTGTTTCCAGGCACAGTATGCAGCTGTTTTCAGCCAAAAAGCTCAAGAAACAATTGTATGCTACCTGTCCAGCACCAAACAGCAGGCAGACAAAGTTAACCACTTGCTAGTAAAAATAGTGGAACATGTGGCAGCTCAAGAGCAAGATATTTTCTCCAGAACTTGGTGGAGAGCAAAAATATAGCTAAAAAGAGAGTGAACATTGAACTTACATGCGCTGGGTGGCCAGGAACACAACTCCAAATGAATGCTTATGTTACACTGTATCTGCTGGATGTGTTGATAAGCAACTGTTTGCTAACTAGGTGATGAAGTTGATAACATGTCAGTGTTTTATCAAAAGCTGAGTTTCAAAGTTTACTATTGACCTTGAAAACAGTGGCTGACAAAATAATTTCACCAGAAAAGTCTGACAAATCCAAGCCAGCTATTTGCCCCCGTTTCCAGTCTTTGTGCTCTGTTCAGCTGAGACAACTGGTTGCTGGCTGTAGCTTAATACAGATGTGAGAGTAGTATCAATATTTGTAAAGGGATAATTTGCCAATTTTCAACTGCATAATCCGGCTGAGTTTTGCGGAAGTCCACGGGTAACACCACCGTACTTCTTCCGGTGTAGGCCGCATGGAGGCAAGGTAAACATTGTTCATACATATACTAGTGACATTGTAGTGATACAAAGCTGGTTGAAAATCTGCAAAGTATCCCTTTAATGTTCAACAAGACAGCAAATAAAATAATTTCCCAAAATTTTGAACGTTCCTTTAACACATACCAACATACCTGGTTGGTGTCAATGAAGGGGTACCTGAGCTCAGCTGATGGGGCTGTGGTATGGCAAAGTGGTAGGGAACCACTGCTTAATAACCATTTACTGCAATATGAAGTAGAACAAGCAATGGTGACCTGGGAGGGGGTAAATGACACTGTATAAAAATGTGAGTATGTTTGGTAACCTTGCACAAACGCCAAATGCAGGGATTCATTTTGGTAACAATCCCGTCATGTTGCCTTAATAAACATGCAAAATTTGATTTTGTTTGGTGTGTTCTGCCAGGTTTAAAGTGTTCATTCACTGTATATACTTGCTGCAGAAACACATTTTGGCAGGTACTTTGGAAAAAATGGGGACCATTTTAAAAAAAAAAAGAGCAAAACAGAATATCAAAACAGGACATCCACCTTTTTTACCCTCTCATACATAAAGGTTTTTCTTCCGGGTGGTCGACCAGGTATCTCCTGCCTCCTGAAACAAAAAGCTCCAGCCGGGCCTGAATGCCATGCATCGTCAGTCACCAAACAATAGGTTCAGGATGGAAAAACAGAGGAGGTGAGAGGAGGAGGGCACGCATTCAGGAGACGAGCAGTGGGGGGTTGAGTGGGGGGCTGGGTTGAGTCATCAGAGCCCCTGGGCTGCTGTGAAGGTGCTCGGTCCCCCACTTTCCGCAATGCAAAGCACACACCAGAAATAATCAGGCTGATGTGGCCTGTCCTGACAATTGGAGGGGTGTTACCCAGTCACAACTGATAAGCTCAACCAATTGTTGTTTGTGTGGTGTTTTTAAACTGAAGTAAGTAAAAGTATCATTACTTCCTTGAATGAAACTAATAAGCAGTCTGGTGACGCTCAGACAGTGATCTGTCCAAACTGTCCCTCTCTAACTGAAAACACATTTCCCCTGCAGGCTTTCTCCTAGTTATCTCCCATCAACTATGTTCACTTCCTCTAGTCTATTCAAAATGAGTCACCTATTAACAGTACATTGTTTTCAGCAATGACCCTTTTAACCCATCACCGACCTGACAGCTATGTGGTTTAATCTAACAAGTGTTCTTTGAAATGTAAATGTAACGACCCCCTCATGTGAGTCCTGCCAGTGCAATCATACCAAATCATACGTCTGCTCCCTTTTCAGCTCAGGCCACAGGGAGAGGAGGGTCATACTTTTGGATATTTTGATGACTTCCAGTAACAGGATTCTTTTCTCTGTTTTGCCCTGGGACTATTGAACAAGTTATGGGGAGCAAATGTGTGACACTTACTACTGCTGACATTGGCCTATATATATATCTGACATGATGGAGGTTCCTTCTGGATCACAGCTATAGAAAACATGCTTAAAAATTTGTAGTAATGTACTATTCATACATGGATTTTATGGATTTTTTTTTTTGTCTTCCAAAGGTCATGATGCAGTTTGTCTTACCCCAAAGCAGAATTTGTGACACTGCAGCTTCTTCATTGTGCAATATCTATGAAATATTTAAATTTAACCTTCATTTCTTCACTGCAGTTATGCTTCAACTAATTTATGTAAATAAAGATCCAATCAATATTTATCAAATCTAATATGTTTTTAACAATGAAAAGTTTACAAACTTTGTCTTTGAATTCAAACTGACTTTCATTCATTTTTTAAACATTTGGGGAATTTCTTTCAGGAGTATACTTATTATGACAACTCTGTCAGATTTGACAGACTGTCTTGTCACCTGCAACAGCAGCAGAAAAAAAAACCAAACTTAAGATACATTTAAGCTCATGATCAAATGATGATCAAGAGAGTTTTATTTATTAAAATATGTTAATGGCGTCTGGTAGATCCCTCTGTCGAAAAAGTGTTTTGCTGACTACGTAAAGGCTAAAGAGCTGCTGCATTAATATTCCTTGACAAAGGCCAATCACTGCAGAGTTTAAGCATCCCAGTTTTAATGTTAACAGGCATATGTCTGTGGAAATTAAAATTAAAATGTCATATGACTGACATTTAGTTTTTGCTCTGGTTATTTGGTGGTCTGTTGATGTGCATAGAGTAGAGATTTTTATAAACTAAATATGCTGATGTATCCCTCCATCCACCCCCACTGTGTTCCTCCCAACTGTTTGAACAGCTGGGCTTTCTTTATCACTGCTGTGGACCCACCGCTGATTCTTCCTGGTGGGAGGGGTAAATGAGGGGAGTACGTGAAGGTGGGGGGTCCCTGGGTTGAAGGAGGTCTGGTGTGACTACTTTCTTGTTTGGCAGAACACAGCCAGAGTAAAGAGAGAGGCACACACCATCATCAGCAAAACTCCAGTACTGCAGGAGTCTGATTAAAGAAGCATTATGTCTTCTAATCCCGGTGCTAATAGAGCAGAAAATGTCTGAGGTATAATAGCTAAAAACAGAAAAATGTGAAATAAAGAAAATCTTAATGAGATTCCAGGGACACAAATGCCTCTTGAAAAATGCTGAAGTGTCCTTGAGCAAGACAAAGACTCACTTTTGACTCAAGTAGGCCATTGAAGGATTCATTGTGGCCCGTAGCCCTCTGTAACCTACAGTGCAGCTATGGCAGCTAACCCATTAATGCTTAGCTGTAAATCAAACTCAAGGTGTCAGCATGCTTGAAAGTGTTGTCAGATCTAACGGCGTCAGAAAACCACTTTCCGATGTCGTAAACTGTCTGAAACACGCTCCCACTTAACACAGCGATTGGCCAGGTGTGAGAAAGTATACTATATACTAGATGTTTTAAACTTCTCTCAACCTCTCTATTTTGTTCTTCACACAACTACTTCTACTGTTACTTTCATGTGTACAACACCATAAATGTCTTCTTATAGGATTCATGACGTCTCTCCTCTGTCTACGATGGCAGGCTTTTTGCCTCATGGCAATGTGGCCACTTGGAACAGATATAATCACTTTACATGTGTTCGGATGACACTTTCAACTTTCATTCCAATGACACACTCACTCCCTTTAGTAAAGATTGCACATTGAAATCCTCACTGTCAATATTTCTGAAAAACCGCCCTTTAAATAATGTATTAATAATTCTCTTACATGTTTTTAAAATATATATATATACATATTGCATGTGTGTGTTTGCTCTCCTTTTTAGGCAATAAAATGTCCAGTCAAATGAAGTCGTGCACCATTTTCTGGTCGTCTGCTGCACTGCGTCTGGCCTGTTTAGTACGTCTATCCATGTGTATGTGAAACACGCATCCACACTAATTAAGTGGAGTATGTTGTGGAGTAAATGTCAGTGAGGGAAAGTGCAAAAGGTTGATTGGGAAGTTAAATTGGATATTGAACTGACTTTTCTGCATTGCAGTCAGTGTGTCTGTGTGCAACTGAGTTATTATTGGATGAAAAGCACGCCAGTCTAATAAGAGCTAACAAATACAGGAAAATTGGGTTACAAATGAGCTGCAATTTCACCTCAGGGTGAAAGATAATTACAATCAATACTAACTTCAGGCAAAAGTCCTATACACTCTGACCTTGAACCAAGGTGATTGTGCCTATGCTGTGTTTGCTGGTGTTTTTTGCATTTAGATAACTGATATTGATATCAGTAGTGATTTCCATATTACGAGTGAAATGTCCCTTTATACTGTGTCAAGAGCAAGATAGTCAAGTTTAGAACTGGGAACCCGCTCCAGGGAAAAGCTGTGGAGAAAAAAGTGGGTCTCTTCTGCTTGGTTTTCAGGCAGTGTGTGTGTGTGTGTGTGTTTTGGGGGTGAAAGGACGCATGTTGACAAATCATATGGCCATCAGTCTGGGCCACCACACTCCATGCCAAAGTCAGTCGTCCCATTAATTATAAGGGGCAGGCATCCTAACCGAGCCTCACACACTGCCTCATTTATCCCCGCTGACCTGTTCACACAGCGGACATTTTGTTTCGGGCTCTGAGACTTGTAATTGGCGGTGGCCACACAACGCAGACCTTAACAGGGGCCACTTTGGAGCCTCTCAGCCACCCATCAACATCAACCTCACACAGGCTTAGCCTTGACAACACATACACTGTTCTGACGTTTAAATGGTCCTGTGTTAAGCATGAATATGGGTCAACACCTGGAATGAGCCTTAATGCAGCATGGTCTCAAGATCCTCTCCTCCTCAGACATGATGCACATGAGCTGAGTAATAACCTGAATCAATACATATCAATATCAGTACTTTTTGTGAAAAATCATTGGACACTGGGTGTACAAGATGAGATTCACAACAAAGGATTTAGTTAATAAGTTCTGACATTTTGTTGGGTTTAATATACTAGATTGGACGCCATGAGATGCCGCTTCACTGGGACACCTCTTATCTGAAGGCATTTCCTACAGTTGGGTCAACTAGTCAACTAAAAGATTTTTGTCGCGTTTATGTTTCTGGTTTTGTTCTGGATCAATGGCCAGACTTCCAACACATGGAGCTTGGTAGAAATTCATATTCAACAGTCAGTTAAAAAAAAAAGAGACAGCAGATTGTTACAATAATACAATTATGCAACAGACATTTTGCAACCAACGAAAAAACACAACCAGTGGCACTGCTCTCAAACTTGCTGACAAAAACTCAGACTATCTCAGAAATCCCAAAGGTCTCATTAACCAAATTCCTCAATAAAATGTTCTCTAGACCCCTTCTGTGAGGTTGACGTGGCAGCAGCCAATATACAAGCGATACGTCTGGAGAGAACTGGGTTGTTACCTGCATTCTTTAATTTTTTTGGCCACCTGGGGGCAACAAAAAAGTCTGTAAACACAACGCTGACATATATCATCTTATAAAGTTGATCCCCTTTCATAGTAATTTGATCTATCGTTAATAAAATATTGATGAGAAAAGAAAGTAAAGCTTTATGAACAGAAAGGCCACAATTTCATGTCACATTCAGCAATCGTGAATGAATAATTGTCTCGGAATTTATAAACAATGAAGCATAATATGTTTTCCGATAGCTATAGCCATTGAAAACACATATGCACACAGACATACCTTCCCTGCCACTCCGCCCCTTGACTGTATGTTGTTACTGGCAGAGAGCGATACCTGGAGCTAGGCATGCTGGGTAGGCATTTTTCAACACAGTTTCTATTCTGAGTATAATGTCTGGCCGCCAGCCATGTGCAGCATTAGCAGCTCAGCGAACTCACTGCCAACATCTGCTTCACACAGACTGCAGAGGTTCTGGCACCATTACTTGACTGACGGACCGACTTACAGCTCCACATACCTCTAAACTATCCTCCACACTGTCTGAGGGTGGGGGTGCAGTGAGTGGTACTGGAGGTGTTTCACAGCCAGAAAAACATCTATCATGCAGGCGCCGCTGTGACCAAACAAATCAGTGGCGGCTAGAAAATATGATTTCACCAAGAGAGGAATGTGAGAGCCGAGGCACGCTGCAAAACTGCTGCACACTGTATATGCTGTGCAGAAAGAGGGCATGATGGGATCAGTGTCGTCGGTTGTGGGGGCGATTCTAGGGGCCTACAGCTGGCGAGGGCTGATGTAAAAGGCCCTTTAGGAGCTTGGGTGGGGCTACGCCCTTTGATGACACATTTAAGTCTGTTCAAAACTTTTAGGGAATTAAACAACATTAAGTAACAAGTGGATTCACCCTTGAAAAAAGTGAAATTATCTCAAGCTACTTCAAGAAGATCTACGATTTTCTCCTAGGGCTTCACATTAAACGACTGTGTTGTTGCTGTATGGTGTTGGTTTCCAGCATGAGGCCTCAGCAGAGGAGACCATGAGGAAGCAATCAGCCCATCGATGAGTGGGCCCACTGGGACTGTGTGTGACCCCCCCCCCCCCCCCCCCCCTCCCCCTTGCTCTCCCAAAGTCCTGCAAGAGTCTGCAGGGATCTAATCAATCACTACAAGCGGCCAAAATACTCCAACATGCCATTCCTGCCCCAGATTCCTGCTAAGTTTGTGTTTTTGTTTGCTTTTTCCCTGCTGAGGAGTCCGCACACTGAGGCCCAGAAAAAACATCAGATTCCTTAAGGAGAAATAAGTTTTTATCTGTAGTGTCGATCAGCTGAGTCTAGTAGGACATTTTCTCTATGGTTAGTTATTCAGCTGCAGATGAGAATTTGATTTCATTATGTTTCAGCAAGTTTATACTAGATGAGCCAGTTGGAATGACGCCACATGACTCTTATGTTAAATTGAATAATTTGTTCAAATGAAATTAAAGTGCTCCTTGCACAAATAAGTTTATATTGATGATGTAACAAACTACAACAGCAAGTGGGAATAAAGTGAGACTAACATTAAATCACCGCCTTAGCTCATAGAAGTATAGAATTAATACACTATTCAACAGCCAGTTTGTTTCTGGCACAATCCAATTTATTGACAACTTTTAATTAGAAAAGGACAAGATAGGAGCAAATGGAGCAGAGGGAAAATGTTGAATGCAAATTGCTGTTGAAACAGGAATAAACAATGTCATATTAAACAATAGAGGTAATCTGATGAAATTATTATATTAAATATTAGACCATCCTCTACCAAGACTAATGTGTGTGCAGTACCTTTTCGGGGGATAAATGACCCTCACATTCTGAGCAGTATGTGGGATGTTCTCCTTTTGTTCTGATCCATTTTCCCTTTTTTAAATACAAAGGAGTTGACTGCCTGACCAACAAATGGGTCTCACACCTTTGAGCAGCTGGTGTAGAGGCAATAAACCATTCACAAGATAACTTTCAAAACAACAATAGAATGACTTATCACCAATCACCTGCATTGTAAGAGCCTTATCCCAAAACAATTCAGCCTTCTGATGTGTATTTATCTCAAACTGATGTGTGGTACTGATGGATGGTGCATTACATAGATGTTCAGTTAGTCTATTGTAATTAGAGTGATTGGGAAAAGTAGGCTACTCAAATTACATATATATATATATATATATATATATATATATATAAAGGTAATGTATATAGTCTGACATGACACTTGATTGAGTGTTGTTTAATAAGGGATAATAACGGGAGGTTTTAATTCACATTTCTCAAAAACACAATAGATTTAGTACATCAGTAATTAAAAACTAGCTGTTCTAAAGTACTTATGGAGGACTTTACCCACACATGTTGTCATTTTACAAATACCTGGTGCGACCAGATCAATCAACCTATCCGTCCATACGCTGAGAAAGATGCAGACTCCCATCTTTTAATCAATACAGAGGTGAATATTGAACATAAGATGAGGACTTTTCTGCTTATTAAAGTATGTTTTGCATCTTTCAAGCAAAGCATACAGAGTGACTCATTGACATTTATTTTTTATTCAGTTACCATCAAGCTCAGTCTGACTTTCATCTGCATGTCAACAGATTAATGAGCTTGTGTCCTCCCTGAGAAGAGGAAGTGCCAGCCTACAGTGAAAGTATGACCTTGGTCATCAGGAAACTGTTGAATACTTTGCCTGAGGGGGACCTGACACATCTGCCTGGGTATGAATACCCCATGAAGGGGCCTTTTAATGTGGAAATGAAAAGAGAGCACACACCTTTTACATTGCAAATGAGAAAATATCATCAGCTTTCAAGAGTAGAATGTCAATTAATGCCTCTGTTAGTGATTTTACCTTTAAGGTGAATGATGTTGTTTTGTGTCCTACAACAAAGTGAAATCTGACCTTCTGTCTAATTAACACTTTTCATGAATTATGTGCACCCTGATTCCTGGAGTGAGGACACAATCCTTTAAACTACTTAATATATATATAATCCTATTATTTTATTATAAAATATTGACAAAAATTCTATGTTTCAGCCACTTTATGCATAACATGTCTCAGAATTTTGTCAGTTTAACTGACTTTATACCTCAATTTACACCTTACTTTACTTAGCCTAATGAAAACTGGAGTAATAGAAAATACTCAATAGCAAGTAGAGCTGAAACTTTGTTGGTAGCTATTGAGGTAATCAATTAATCATTTAACTTAGATTTGTCTTTTAGCACAATGCCAAATGTGCACTGGTTCCAGCTCCTAAATGTGAATAATGTTAGTTTTCTTCAGCCTAACTAAACTGAATATCTTTCAAGATTTTACAGACAAAACATGCAACTAAAATAGTGGACTGAATATATTAACCTCCCCAAAATGTTATTCCCAGTTCCAATTACAAAACTGTCCTTACAGTAGCTGCCAGCTCCCACGCCCAAAAGCTGAAGGAATAAACCGCACATGTTACTTTAAACGTGTTCTGCGGACACCTGACTTCAGATTAAAACCCCTTGAAGTCGCCCCCTGACTGGCGCAGGCCTGCAGGACTCGGGGGACTCCATGTCCCAGGCGCCCCCGCGGCCCCGCCCCGCCGCATACCTCCGGTGTGCGCTCGGGCCGCGCCGCGCCGCGCCGCGCCGCGGGGACCCCGCACTGCACGAGCTGCTCCACACAGCGGCGGCAGCAGCGGCGGCGGGCGGAGAGGAAAAGTTTTCTCCACAGGAATGGGCAAGTTTGAGAAGGACGCTCTCCTCTTCTGTCCCACACCCGCGGGCCTCGGAGCAGCGACGGCTTGGATATAAGGCTCGGCGGCGTCGATAAACCGCGCCAGATTTTTGGGGGATTTTGTGTTTTTTTTTTTTTTGGTTTCTCTCTCACTCTTTGGATCGGTTCGCCGCTCTTCACTCGAAGTTTTGACGCCGGCGCGGAGGGGCTGCTCTCTCGTGTGGACGGAGACGCAACAAAAACAAAAACAAAAAAAAACAAAAAAACAAAACCAAAATGTGTCCCTCCACGCAGCCCCGCGGTCTCGCAAGGTTCGCGGTGGTTTTGCTCCTGTTTCTGAGGCTCCAGCGCGGATGCGGTGCCGACGCACGGACGTGTCCCCCTCCCTGCGCCTGCTCCGGGGAGCTCCTGGACTGCAGCCGGCTGAAAAGGGGCCAGACACCAGACCCGGTCCCGGAGTGGACGGTCCATCTGTGAGTCCACCCGAGCAGCCTTTTCTCTGCCTTATTTACTGTCGTTTACGGTTTCGCAGTGCGCGATCGCGCCGCGGCCCCGAGGAGCGCATATCTGCGGTGTGCTGGTCTCCTCCGGCGCAGATGGGGATGATCCGCATTCCTGCCGTAGTGAAAACAGAAACAGGCTCGTAAACCTCATGAAGAATCTGGCACTGCAGAAAAAAATCACTAAGAAATGTGGCTCTGATTTCAGAGGGCAGATCAGTAAAGTTTCTGCAGAGTTACAGGATGAAAAGAAGTTTCAGCTCGGGATCACCACAAAAGGCTGAAGATCTCCCCCGACTTAACACTCTGTCATGGATCTGTTTATGTGTCTTAATAGGTTTTATTGATTGCATTGGTCCTTGCAGCAGCAGGCCAGGCTCCTTGGGGCCAACGGGGCTTTAAGTGTGTTTTTACACATCAATGTGCTATTGTCAGGCCCTCCAAGCCTCTTCATTAAAGTGTAAATGATTATGAGCAAACGCTCCCCGTGCCTGCAGGTAGTGTTTTAAAAATCAGGCTTCCTGGTACATCATTATGGGGTATAAGTAGTTGTAGCAGTAGTACTGGCAGTTGTAGTTGTAGCTGTGAGAGTCCCATTGCAACTAAAAGTTATGTGTATAATGGTTTGACGGTGTGGTTCCATCCGCATTTTTATTTGCAGCGATTGGTGTGTTTTTGGTGTTGGTTCAGTCGTCAGATTTCAGTC
This sequence comes from Lateolabrax maculatus, assembly GCA_031216445.1. Lineage (NCBI taxonomy): Eukaryota > Metazoa > Chordata > Actinopteri > Acropomatiformes > Lateolabracidae > Lateolabrax > Lateolabrax maculatus. Next base: position 6,440,665 of record CM062211.1, read on the forward strand.
TCACAGACCCTGAGGCCTCCAACGCCATAAAAGTATAAATCAGATGCTGTGTGTGTGTGTGTGTGTGTGTGTGTGTGTGTGTGTGCGTGCAGCCCTGGACTGTTTCCTAAAGTAATATCTCCATTACTGTCCTGTTTGTCTACTGGCTCCACGAGTTGAGACGAGGCTGAGCCCGGCCTGTTGGAGCTGACCCGGCCTACCAAACGCAGCTTTAATGGCATGTTCCTTCTGTGTGTTCTCCTTTACAGATAATTATTCTTACTGGGTTTTTTTTTTTTTTTTTTTACTGCCCTACGTTAAGCTGCAGTACTTGATTTTTATTGTCCCGTGTTAGACTGTAGTGCTTGATTCACTGCCTGGTCGAAGCCGTTGCCCTGCTGTTGAATTTAGTTTTTCTCCTTCTAAAATGTGCTGCTCTGGAAACCTGACGTTGCCAGAGAAAACAGACCCAGCCTGAGCCTTATAACCGAGGCCGGCCTTCCAAAGAAAATGAAAAAAAAAAAAAAGAAAGTTCCACATGGGGGGAAAAATTCTTTTCACTCTGGCATGCTAATTTACGAGTGGCTCTCCAGCACATCTTAAACCCCTTAAACCGCCCGACCCTTTGTTTTCCAGCACCCCATTATTTCTGCTGAATTAGCAACTCCAGAGCCAGCGATGGTACTGATTAAGGAGGAGCGTGTAGGATTAGTTTGAAACAAACTCACAGAAAGAAAAGGGGGAGGGAGGGAGAAGAAGAGCATGAAGGAGGAGGATTAAGCCCTGAATATCTGGGGGGAAAGCCTACAGATTTAATGCCCCTTCACTTTTTAAGGGCAAACTACCATATAAAATGTGAATACAGCAAGAGTCACAGACTGACCCGAAACACTCATTTCTCTCTGGACGGGTATACAGGCTCTAGTGAGAGTTTTACAGTCATTAATCAGAGAAATGTGGACCAAAGCAACTACGTTTATTTGGCCAGGTACCTTATGCTCAGTGGAAAAGACAGAAGGAAGAACAAGAGCAGGTAGATGATGATAGGAATACTTGGGTTTGTGTCATAGCTAATACTAACTTACCAGTACGTTAGATACTTGCACAAGAATCCTGGGTTTAAAGTAGTTAGTCTTCCTAGTCCCCTGAGGCTGTAAACAGTATGTGCCTTAAGGGCAAAATACTACACCATCCAAGTTTTTTAATTAATAGAGAACTCTGAGTCAAAGAATAACATGGAAAACACAGGCCATGTGGGGGAATATACAAACTTTCTCTAGGCTATGCGAGGAATTGGATGGTTTTCGGAGTCAAAGGGACTGCATCTATTGGGCCAGGTAACACTAACGGCCAGGCAAAAAGACCACATGTACAAGAGGAGGTGGATCACACCAGCAATCCTAGTGGTTTGCATCACAGCCAATGCTAGTAGGGTACAGTTTGTCATACTGACCTTCCAAAATCACCAATTTCATGTTCATTAATGAAAAAACTACCCCATGTATTTATATTTAAATTATTTTTTTAGTATTCAGAGTGGCTATCTGGTGAACTTGCCATCTTTAAAAGCTAATGTCTCCTAGAATTAATTTAAAATCTGCTGCGACGTCCCATTATCGTAATCTCAAACAAGTATGGCAGCTCTTGTAACCTAAAGAGATCCTCATTTATTCACTCAGTCTTTGATAAGAGGCCCGTGTGGTACATTTCCACCAGACCAGCAGATACAGGCTGTGGCCTGTACGCAGCGCGGTGTGTTATCTTGCTCCGCTCAGAGCCTGCTTTGTGAGGGAAGTGGAAGTGTGAGAGCTACTTAGGGTTTATCTAGGGAGTATGATAGGACACCTTTCCCATATGGCCCCCAGCACTGGAGCAACTACAACAACAGCACACAGAACCATGCTTGGAAAGAAAAAGAGGACGGGGATGTGTGTGTGTGTGTGTGTGTGTGTGTGTGTGGGGGGGGGGGGGGGTCGGCGAGGCAAGTAAAACTCTGGTTGAGTGCTTCATGAAACTTTCCACCGAAGAACAAAAACAGGCCCCAGAAAAGTCGACAGGGGTGTTTCAGACATTTGAAAGGCGTCCCTCTCGCTTTTTCCCGGCATTGTGAATACATTACCAGTTGATAGGTTTCTTCCCCTCCTCCCAGAGCTCGTTGATGGATTCCAGATGAGGGAGGTAAGGAGGGGGAGGGGGTGAGGGGGGGGGGTCTTAAAAAAAAAAAGAAGTGTCTGGCACCACAGCGTTGATCGTGCGCAGCAGCGTCAATAACTCCACCACTTTATGGCGCACGAGGCGCAGCTTGCCAGACTCCTTGAGCTGGTTTTCAGGCTCCTTCTCAAAACAGGCAGCGAAAACATGCTCAACCCTCAATGAGCTGCAGCCGAGACGGCCTCAGTCGAGTCCAAGACCAGGCTCAGATCCAAAGGGGGTTCAGACGAAATCAAGACACAGGCCAGAGCAAATCGAGCACTACTCAAGACTACAATAGGCAATAAGTAACTTATCTAAACAACCTTCTAACTGTTCAAACATTGATCAAGAAGTTGCCAAAAATGTACACAATTCTAGTCGAGTTCTGTTATAAACTGATCAACACACACGTGGCTGCAGGTCTGTTCACTCTCTGGCTTCTTCAGGTGAAGTGCTAGGCAGAAATTAAACCAAATATCAGTGCAAATACTTGTTTTAATACTGTTCAATTTGGTTTGAAGGTTTGTAAATATCAAAGTCAAAATAGGAATGTGGTTAATACCAGTCCAGACCCCCGAAACAATGTCTGGTCTGATCCTCGGCCAGCACTGAAACCTCAATTCTTGCATTTTATCGTCTCCCTCCGCCAGGTTTCAGCCTCCTTTCAGCACAAAAAGAATCTCGCCCCTCAATAACTTATCAGCTTGTCTGTTTTGGCTCTACTTCTCAGCGCAGGTCTGGATATGAAGTGAGCTGTTTTGGCATGGACGTTCTCTTGTGTGTTTTAAAGAAGGGATGAAGAGCCAACACAGGGCCTTGAACTTGTAAGCCTGTTTTTTGGGTTTGAATGAGAAGCGGTTTGTTTTGTTTTGGAGCTTTTTCAGTTTCAGTAACTTTCAGATGAATCAGTTGATTATATCTGAAACCTTGTTCATTGTTTTCGCGACATCTCCTGTTTGTGACAGTGTGTCGGCAATAAATCTTATCCGTGCTTATTTTTCTGACCATTTGGTTTCATTTAATCAGCATCTGTTTTGCACCATCTCACGGTTTAATTACAGTGACTTTTCTTTGATCCATTTTGTCTGTTCACAGTGTTAAGGCACAATAACACAGAGAATTTGTATGTAATTATGTTTGCTATGTAGACCCAAATGGAAGACTGCAGCAGTGGAGAAACACAGTCCATGGTGTATACTTTTCCCTTAATTTTTTCCTTTTTTTTTCCTTCACAGGGACCTGAGCCATAACAAATTGCAGGTGCTTGACAGCACTTTGTTTTCCAAACTACAACATTTAAGTGAAATGTAAGTATGCCTTGTGTTCTCCGCACTTTCAGGAGTAAACACTGGATTTTTCAAATGGCCTCCATCACTATCCTGCATGTGACGAACTATTCTTTTAACTGTTTCCTGTTTTCTTCATGTGCACAGAAAGCTGAACCACAATGAACTGGAGTCAGTACCTGATTTGGGCCCATACGCTTCAAACATCACAACACTCATTCTGTAAGTAAAACCTTTCGTGACGCGTTAAACACCTCTCCGGACTCACACTTCAGCCTGGTCCGGAGGGTAAATCCTCCGCCAGAGTTGTCGTTGCTGGTTAAAGTAGTGAGCTGGGAAGTGGTTCCTCCCCCTTCCTTCCCTCTAGAGAGCAGCCCTTTTGGCTGAGCCGGTTCCCAGACGGGGCAGTCGGAGACATGGCACCCAGCCCCAGACGGGTCACGTGTTTAAAGACAAATGCCATCAACAGAAATGGAAATGTTTTGTCTGGTGGCTTTTTGCTGCTGTTGGTGTATTTTTAACCTGGAGGCAGTGACGTGACGCTGGAAAGAAAGAAAATCTGTCATGTGAAAATGACGACTATCCAAATTTGGAGATTTTTATGTTTTAGCTTCAGTGGGTGGATTTCACGTTTCTGTGTGGCCCTTTATGGGAAATTAATGGTGGTTAATCTAGAAACAAGGCAGTGTCTCGAGACCGTTGCTTTAAGGAAGCCAGTCTTTGTGTTTTTATGCAGCATAAACATAACCAACAGTGTCTTAAAGTGCTGTGAGAGTGAGATCCCTCCTGCTGATGAATTCAGTGAAAGAGCGTTTGACTTGTCATATTTCATCCCGTTCAGACTTTAACCAGAAGATCCTTCTGGAATATTGTTGTGCAATACGTGCTCTCAGAAGAACACCAGATATTAGTGTGTGAAACCTCAACAATTTTATTTGCTTTCTGTGGTTTGTCTCTCTAAAACCGACCGACGTGAAGTTATTGTAGAAGAATGTATCCGTCTCCCGGCTTGATGAGGCCTATTCCTCATCGAGCCCCAACACGAAGCTCTGCGGCAGCCGCTGGGCGTGCAGCCGTCAGCCATCGATAACTTGTTTGTACACCCAGCGCAGGAGCGTCACCTCCAGCAATTTTCAGCAGAGGAAGATGGGCGGGTGGCTTATTTTATTTAAGGCAAGCTCTCCTATTGCACGTGGTAACTCGGATTTGGAATTTATTATAGAAAATTATTTTCATTATTTGTGTATATACCTGGTGTGAATGGCCGCGTTGTTCCCTTAATGGTTAGAAAAAGTTCACAGGTTCATCTGCCACAACTGCTATGCGTGTTCTCCAAGTGCCCTTGAGCAACTCTGGATTAAAGTGCAGAGATCCTGCACAGATTTGCTTAAAAAATTCCAGACTTTATCCAAACCCTAATTTCTCTATTTGATTTGACGATGTTGTTCAGTTTGGTTTACCCGAAATCGTGTCATCCATGTTAACCCTGCCTTAACACACTCCAGATAAATACCACAGCTTTTGATTTTGTTTTTTATAGAGAACTTTGAGTTGCATAATACAGACATTTATCTTGAAATAAAAACTAATTATTTTAAAGATAAGAACATAATATAACTCTTTAAGTTGAAACTGGATGTTTTTAGTAGCTAATGGACTATATTCATCTGGCCAAGTAGCACTAATGCTTGATGGGAAAGGTCTGGAAGTATAAGAGGAGGCAGATTAGTTTAGCAATCTGAGGGGTCTGTGCCAGAGCCAATGTTAATTTACATTAGGTACATTAGGTTTTAAATATCTATGAATCCTAAAAATTAGAATCACAACGCTCTGTGTCATTTAACAATATGTCCCTTAAAGTGCTTAAAATGCTACACTATTTAAAGGGAGACTATGTAAGCTTTGCTGAACCACAAATGATAATTCTGGGATCATTGTAAATATTAAAACATAGCATAACAAAAGCACACGTAGAGAAGAAAGTCACCAGACTCAGTAATGTCTACCCAAACGTTGCTTACATTAGCTGCTGGTCATACCAGACCAAGTAAGGCTTTAGCAGCAAAACCCCGAAATATCCCGAACAAAGTAAGGGTGTGTTTTGTTGTTCCATGTCCCACTTTAATGTTTTAATAAATAGAAAGTTGTCCTTTAAAGAACAAAGTGAACACCACATTGTGAATCCATTAAAGTGTTCTTGGCTTGTGACGCCAGGAGCATAATTCATTTCAAATTAGTCAAAAGCGAGACGAAGAAGAAGAGGAAGAACTCACACTCGCTCTCACACTCAGGTGGCGCAGTGTGATTTTCCAGAATTTCTCTCCCTCTTTCAGTTTCTCCGAGCTGGGAGGGCAGTAAAGAAGAAGAAAAAAGACCTTGGGGTATCGAATACCACTTATTCAAACAGCCAGTCAGACATAGCGGCAGCTCTCGCCGACTTCTTTGACCTCGCAGCTCCGAGTAAAAACAAACGGCAATAACCCTGCAGCTGGTAGTAATTGAGTCGTGATCATCTTAATTAATTGAACAATTTCCCTGGAATTTATGGAGGGGGTAAACCCCACCGCCGCTAAATCCCTCTCCCTGTGTTCAGGGGGGTTCAACAAATGACCTGGAGATTGCAGCTTCTGATTAGGTATATTAGGAGGTGAACCTCCTGGTATGTCTACGGAAATGGGAACCTTGTTGAAGATGAGAATTACAAACCAAAACAGTAGCGATTATAGTAATAATCCGTGACATTTTCACAACAAATATATGTGCGAAAGGGGTTAAACTACTGAAATTTTTCAATACCTGCTATTACTGCTGAATCAATTCATTGTTTAGTCTATTAAAAAATGCTTTTCACAATTTCCTGAAATCCAGTCCATCTCTTGTTTTGTCCAACCCACAGTACAAAACCCAAAGGTATTAAAGTTAAAACATATGACATGGCTGGGGCCTGCTAACATTTGACATGTTTTAACTGTGTTTAAAACCCCACATTTTCCGTTGATTGATTGATTTAAAATGTAAAGAAAACGCCAGTCCTGTCCACATAGTTTGATTGACAGGTGCTCTCGGGGTATTGTAGTGCAGAAACACCACAGTAAAGTGGGCTTGGCAACAAAAAAGAAGGCAGACTTAATACATTGATACATCAAGAATTTTACAGCTCCCCTGCCATTTTATGTAAAGGTCCTTCAGTTCACACGTTAATACGATCCCTGCTTCTCTCCACTCCGACTGGGAGCCGACGTGTTAAGATGATCAGCCATTTGAGTGAGATATGTGCAGAGTTTAATATGGCGTCTCAACAGCAAACGCGGCCCTGGTTTTCATTACAGGCGCCACTGCAGAGAGAGGGAGTCATCAGATGGCTTCTCAAAACTCTGTTCTTTTTCCAATAGGAAATACCACACACACATACACACACACACACGAACGCACCACCACACATATGCACACGCACACACACACACACACACACACACACACACACACACACACAATATGAGCGAGACTGTTTTAGAAAAAGCGACCTTCCATTTAAAGAGCTTCCCCCATGAAAAGCATTAGTTGACAAAGCTTTTGCAAAAAAAAACAACTTCAACAGTATCTTTGAATTTTACAAAACAACATAACTTCAGTGTGTAAATGTGGTCGGTTTGACTGTGGTAGAGGCCAAAAATACTTTTTTTTTTTCGTCAAGAGTGCTGGCAGGTATGTGCTTGTGTGAGACCAACATCATGTTGGTGTAACAAGCCTGTAATAAAAAAGGCTATACCCACAATTATTACACTCACATTTCATGAATTCAAGTTCTTAGAAGGTTTGAAAGCCTGGAAACGTGCTGATAAAGACTTTGGTAACTTGCATATTTTTTAAAGTGATCCAAAAAGAGTGTTATGGCAACTTTATATGCACAGTAAAACACTTCCTATGGTTGTAAGAGCAGCATAACATCCCTGATTAAGTGTCTGTCTGCTACTTGCCTCAGTTTCATAATGAGTACATATTTTATCAATACTCAAGATGCCTCGGGCTGTTATTGACACATGGTTGGCCTTCTATTGATTTCCACTAACAGCAGCAAAGCCCTACAACCACAGTCGTAATGGCTCTATAATCACGTTATCTGATAGCAAAGTGGATGAACAAATTTGGAGTGTGCGTAATTAAAGTGTACAATGCTCGGTTTGTTGTTGTGTGGAGTAGATGGAGGAGTGCTCACTGAGTAGGGGGGGTAGTAGAGTTTGCTGTATGTTGGCCCAAGTTTTTGCAGTTGTTTAGAGGTTCACTAAGGAGCATATTTGTCACTGCAAAAAAACAATAATGAATCTGAGAGGGTTGATAGGATTATGGAATAATTAGTCGGTCAGATTTCTACCTCCGTGTCCTCAGGACAGGAAGTGTGCACCAGCCCCTGTCCGTGGCTCTACTTTCCCCCTGAGAGAAACTGGAAAGACTGGTTCTCACCAGGCGGCCTTCCTTCTCTCAGCGACCAGTCAGGGGAACATGAAAACTGAGATACAGGTGGTGTGCTGCTCTTTTGTTTGGGACCTGGGGGCTGTGGTGCGTGGAAAGCCCTTTGCAAATCTCCAAACAAAAGAGCTGCCTGTGCTGTTTTTATTGCAGACAGTGATCTGTATTTTACTATAGCCCTGTAGTTACTGCACACCAAAAACTTTCTCTAGATTTTTGAGTATTTGTGACATTTTGGGCTGCTACAAACAAGTCAAATCAATTTTATCCATATAGCCCAGTATTACAAAATTTCCCCAAGGGGCTTTTACAATTTATGATGAGATGGGTTTTAGGTCTGGATTTAAAGGTCTCAACAGAGTCAGACTGTCTGATGTCTGCAGGGAGGTTATTTGGACGAAGATAGCAAAAGGCCCTGCAGCCAGCTGACTTCTTTTTAACTCAATGCACAAAACTGAGTGAAACCAAAAGAACCTACAAGTGTAGGTGTATTTTCAGAAAGATGAAGTTTCACATACACTTTCCACTGTGCTAGCTGTTTGTACTCCAAATTCCATGTAATAATATAACAATTTGATCCAGCAATGATTTGATAAGATTGCAGCACTTTCAGGGCATCAAAAAATGTCTTTTTTGTGTAATTTGGCCAAGTTTGCTGCTTTTAGTAGCTTCTGCCGCCAGCGCCAAGCACTAGGATAGGAAACATGCTCTAGTGGGTTTTATTTCATCACCACAATTCTGCCAAACACTCCGGGCTGCCATCCATCTTGGATCTTTGTTGACTGGTGAATTCTCCCTTCTGTGTTTCTGAATCAAAACGTTTCCAAAAAGGTGTTGCATTTTCCAGATAGAGAACCCCCGTTTCTATGTAAATATGTGCTCGTAAATATAAGCCTTCAAAATGGGTCAGAGTTTCCTTCGTGTCATCACACAGTGTTTTGAATAAGTGAGACATCTCAGTTTCTCAGCAGCGTGGTGTCATACTGTCTCTCTGCCTGAGGTGGATGAAATGAGTTCAAATGAGATCAAGATTAGACTAATCAGCAGAGTCGGTGCGAACAAAGGCTTCCCTGCGTGTGAATAGACAGGTCATAATACCTGATTTGTATCCTGAGTGTTAAATACTGCGTTTTTCTTCATGTAAATTGAATTATTATTTATTTTTGGTCCATAAAGTGTCAGAAATTGTGAAACATGCCTATTACAATTGACTAAAACCCAAGTTGATGTCTTCAAATAACTTGTTTCATCCAATCAACAGTTTAAAGCCCCCACATTATCAATTGAATATCACGTGAGACTAAAGCAAACACAAGTGAAAAGCTGGAAAAATTACTGAAACAATAATCAATTATCAAACAATCAGTTGACGATTCATTTTCAGATCTATTCATGACAGCTGCCACTCTGGTGAAGCAGTCCGTACTGTGGGTCAGTTGATTGGCAGAATACCACAATTAAATATTAATGACACCACATCCCAAATGAAACCTACATTATGAAACTGGCCTCAGGTTTTTTTTGTTTTTTTTTTCGAGGTCTGCTGGAAAAATGAATCAGAAAAACAAACAGTTCTCTGGTCAGTAAGGTGTAGCTGGACGAGGGGGGGGGACTGTAACCAGCGCAATGAATACTGAAAACGAGGCCTGTAGTCTGGTGCATGGAGGGAATTCCTACCTCCCCCCTCACTCTCTCTCTACTGCCGAGTCTCATACACAAAGAGGGCACTGTACAGGCTCTGTTTATTACTAAGCAGTCCCTGCACTGCAATTTAGGAGGCGTGCAGCTCAGGAAATTGCTGGCCTCTGCCGAGGCATGCTTTCACTGAGGGAATGGTATTCATCAGCCAAGTAATTGGCAGGTTACTTTTTTAAATACCTTGTTGGTAATTACCTTATAAACAAAATAGCACATCAATAAACCGAAAGGTGGTTTAGAGCTGGTGTGAAGAGCAGCAGCATTGATCATACTGAGCAATTTGTTGGCATATTTGAAATATGCAACATCAGCAAAAAAAAAAAAGTTGCATGTTGGGTGGTAAGCTTTATCTTTCCGAGCGCGTGAGAGTTTGTCATTTTTTAATACCACAGGCTAATTGAGGGACTTGACTGTTTGTGTATCTGGAAACACGAAACTGGTGCGCGCCACTAGTCAAATACACAGTATTTTTGTCATTTATTGGAGCGACGGTGTCTGTATTTTCAGAGCAAACAACAGGATCACCAGGATCTCTGTGGAGCAGCTCAGGCCCTTCCTCGCTCTGGAAACGCTCGACCTCAGCAACAACAACATCGTGGACCTGAAGGCCAGCTCCTTCCCCGCTTTGCCCCTCAAGAACCTGTGAGTGTCACCATTCCTCTGGGTGCTGGAGGAGAACATTTGATCTGTTTAATCTATCTAATCTAGTGCAGCACAGAAATGTATGTATACATACAGTAGTTATTGTAGTGTTTTTATAGACTAAATCGATGTATTACTTCTGGAGAGTATGTTAAGAACCTGCCCCTTGTTTCTGTTGCCTTTATAATGTTTTTCCTCCTGTCTTTATATTTTATGCAAACCGTGTTAATAAATCTTTCTTCCTCAGGTTCCTCAACAACAATCGTATCTCATCACTGGAGACGGGCTGCTTCACCAACCTCTCTAGCAGTCTGCAGGTTCTTCGGCTCAACCGCAACCGTCTCTCCACCATCCCAGCCAAGATCTTCCAGCTGCCTAACCTCCAGCATCTGTAAGCTTCAACTGTGTTTGCTTTATTTGAGACATATCACAATCAGGGATTCTAATCACGATTTTTCATGATGTGTCATATACCAACAAATTGATGCTTTTTTAAGACTTTTTAGACATTCTAAGGCCATTATATCTTTATACCAGTATATCATTTTGAAGATCTAATTTGCTGATGTACAGGCATTTTTAGGATAAATGGCTATTGGCCAGTTAATGTAATCCACCATCATTGTGGTGTGGCCTTTCCTCCCTGAAATTATTGGTTGCAACAGTCTGAAAACTCAAACCATACAGTTCACTATATTTCCCGCCTCGCTTGACGCTTACCATTGTATGTGTGTGTTTCAGGGAGCTGAGCAGGAACCGGGTTCGCAGGGTGGAGGGCCTGACATTCCACGGCCTTCATGCCCTGCGCTCCTTGAAGATGCAGAGAAACGGGCTCAGCCGCCTGATGGACGGAGCCTTCTGGGGCCTCAGCAACATGGAAGTCCTGTAAGCAAGTTTACAAGAGACGTGCATTAAGTTCTGCTCTTCCGTCATGATTTTAATGTAGTATAAAGTCTCATTGTGTGGGTGTGTGTGTGTGGGCCTGCAGGCAGCTGGACTACAACAACCTGACGGAGGTGAGTAAGGGCTGGCTGTACGGCCTGCGGACTCTGCAGCAGCTCCACCTCGGCCACAACGCCATCAGCAGGATCCGACCTGACGCCTGGGAACTCTGCCAGAAACTCAGTGAGCTGTGAGTCCACCTTTTTTATTTTTTTCTTCCTCCCCCTTCCTCCTCCTCATCCTTCCCCCGCGCCGTCTCTCTCTTTTTTTCCCTCCCTCTCGTTATTCGCTCCTCACTTTCCATTCACACTCTGAACTCCCAACACTTCTCTGTGTCGCCCTCTCCTCCTCTCTGGCACTCCCGCTTGCCCTTCGTCACACTCCAGTTGCTGCCGCCGCCAATCCCCAAACGCACACGCACACACACACACACACACACACACACACACAGAGACACAGACACAGACAGACAGACAAAGCAGCGTCTCTAATGCTCTATCAGTCAGTGCCAACATTAAAGCACTGCCAACATATTACACACCCCTTTGCCTCTTCTCTGTTCTGCTGCCACTTGAGCCAAAACATCGGCTTCCGGAAGTCCCACTTATTTTCCCTGTTGGAAATTTCAATATTAGTTGCACTCTCGTTCCTTGTGAAACACTACAGTACCCACAAACGTTAGTGATTTCCCACCCATCAACACACATTCCTGGAAGCAGATTGAATTTCCTTTGTTGTGGCTGTTGTTTACAGCAGAGGTCAGCTCAGTGTTTGCGCTGTCTGCAGCGTTTTTCACAGATGGGTTGTTGTTCTTCCCCCCTCCGTCTTCTCTCGCCCTTATCGCACGAACCTGGCAGTAAACAAGCCGCCTGTCGGCTGGGAACGTGCCTAGTTATCTGATTTGCTATCATCTGAGTTTACTTAAAAAGTGATTTCTTAGAATGTATGTTTTGTTGCAAAATTTGATCTCCTCTTACTTGCACAATATAGGTGTTTAAAGTCTTGGAATATACAGATTTTTTCCAAACATGCATTAATATAAAGATATGGAAAAAATAAAGCTGTATTTTGCACATAGTTGTGGTTTTTCTGAATGAACTACAGTGATGACATATCAAAAGATTAATTTGTGGGTAGTTGGATATTGTTTTCATGTTACTGTTTTTGTTGTCCGTTCTACAGCAACCTCTCCTCCAACCACCTGTCCAGACTGGAGGAGTCCAGCTTCGTAGGCCTCAGCCTGCTTGACGAACTCCACATCGGAAACAACCGCGTGAGCTTCATCGCGGACGGAGCTTTTCGCGGCCTCTCCAGCCTGCAGATGCTGTGAGTTCAGTTCACAAACCTTACACACACCATTTTTGCAATTTAGGTAATCACAACAAACACTGCAGCTTTATCTCACTTTTCCAAAATAATGTTATCTCACTGTAAAGAAGAAAACCAAACAAAGAAAATTAATGAAGTTTAATTGAAGAAAAACATTCCACAAAATCAAATAACTTCACAGGAGAAGTGATTGTCGTCAATGAGAGCCCCCTCCCCGACATGAGAGTGGTATTGATCTGGTCATCTAACTTTCAGCAAAAGAAAGGGGGAATCAGCTTAATTCCTGAAATGTCAAACTATTCCTTTCTGTGATTCAGTGTTTCAGCAAACACATTTAATATATGTACAAGTCCCTAAAAACAGTAAGTACTTCATATGCTGCTCTACTGCCCGTCCCACCCTCTATAAACGCACCTCCACCATCAATCCCCTGCCTGAGTGGAAATATCCTGCCTGATTTGTTTTGGGGATGTGAAATAGATTGCTGTGTTGAGGTCTCTCCACACACATAAAAAAAACTTCCAAGAGGCACAACCCCGACCTCAACAACCCCCTCCCCACCTCTCCCCTTTCCTCCGCCCGACCTCCCCCCCCTTCCACACCCACATCCACCCATCCCCCCTTTCCCACAGAGAGGCTCCGTAACATTTCCCCTGGTTGGGATTTTTTAACTGGAACCAAATGTGAGCTGTGCTGCTGAGGTCACCGTAGGGCAGGTGTGCAGCTAGGTGGACATGGATTACTTCAGGGCTTCAAGTCCACCACCCCCTCCCGTACACACACACCCTTCCTCAATCTCAATCAGCCATAACCAGGCATGCCGAGGAGGAAAATAACTGTTTGAAAGCATTAGAGCAGCTGAGGGATCAAAGGAGGCAATTTCTCTGGGAAACTCTTGGCTCTTAGTTATGTTCGTACTCTAATGCTGTGTATTTAGCTGTTTGGTGTATTTTTCTCTCGGTCGATAGCGGGCAAAATGTGTCCGTATTTGCTCACAGTTTGAGTTTGATAGCAGAACATATTTCAGGGGCCGTCCACGTCAGTCGAGGTTTTTGTGTCATTCCCTCTGAATCAAAAAGAAAGGGCTTTCTTTGTAGAGCCGCTATTTGCCCTGATGTTCGAACATCATAGGAGAGAAACCCATTTCAGCACCCACAGTAGTGAAAGGTAGACCATGAGCCGGTTGCAGCAGCTGTTCCTATCTTTACACTTATTCTTGTTATAATGTAAGTATTTACTGAGTGGAGATTTACACAACACTAAATCAAAACAGTTTAGTTTTTCCTAAATATTTACACATATTTTCTGCCAGATGTAAAAGAGGTGATGGAATATGGCCAGCATATCTGAGCTGGCTCTTGATCAAAATGCTGCTTCATAAAGATGTAAACTGGGATGTTAAATTACAATTGGCAAAAATGTTTGTTTATGTTGTTTTTGTGAAATTTTATTTAAAAAACATACCTGTCTTCTGTACTCTTTGCTCTAACCAGGTAATATACTGGCAAGCTTTGTCCTCTGGTCCAGTTAGCTACTTCGCAGTTACCTGGCATTTACTAGGTTTAACAACTAATCTCTGCATAAAAAAATAGTTTGTGTGATGCAACCATTTTTATTTTAGTTATCTATGAATCTCCACGTAGTGAACACTAATGGTTTAACTAAGCTTGATAGGTTGGGTAGTTTACCAAAAAAACTCCCTCACAGATAAAGCCATAGAATGAGTTAAGTATCTCAGATTCATGATGTATTTTGATGGTAGATGGAGCATCTGTGGCAACACTTCCTTTGAGGGTAACTCGCATACATATTTGAATTGCATGCAGAGTATATTTATCCCCTCAAATGAAGTTTAAAATGCAGCACACATGTTATATTGCAGCGTTTCCCCGTAAAACTTTTTTTTCTTTTCTATACAACACATAGAAGCCATTGCTGACTTTTAAAAGTGCCGCAAAGGCCAGCAAGGAACTTCCTGTAAGGCACTGAGCCGCTTTGAATATAATTTTAAAGTCTCAAACATTTTCCCCCTCACACGAAATGTAAAGCCACATTAAGTTTTATTAACATCGCAAGTGCAGTTGTTTTCTGGGTGTGGATTTTTTACAATGCGGTCTGTCTTTGTTTCTTCTGAAAGGGATCTCCAAAATAATGAAATCTCCTGGACCATTGAAGACATGAATGGGCCTTTCTCTGCTTTGGACAAGCTGAAAAAACTGTGAGTTCATGATCAGCGTAACATGATGTTTCCCCCTGAACTGTGTGACTTTATGGAACATGAACGAAATACACCCAACAAGGTTTGAAATTGAACAAACTTTTGTCGTCTTCCCAGATTCCTGCAGGGGAACCAGATCCGTTCGGTGACCAAGAAGTCTTTCTCTGGCCTGGACACGCTGCAGCACCTGTGAGTCGGCCTCGTGTTTCACTGATTGTTTCCAAAAGTCCGAGCTGTAAACTAAGCAGGGTGAATCACGCCGAGACACAGAGGCTGTTTGTTAGAGCAGTACACCCAAACTGTCTTCTCCCATTCCTCCGCTTTGATGTGGAATCAGGAAAAAACTCTGCCATTAGTATCTTTACATGTGTGCCAGACTATATCGATCACCGAAGCAAGTGGAGGGAGCCGTGTGTGTGTGCGAATGTGTGTGTATGAGTGTAAAACAGCTGCATTTGATTCTAATTAGAGTTTTTTCCCAGCCGTTGCCAGAGCTCAAAGCAGCCCGGAGTTGGGCCTCTCTTGATTAACACAGCAAACTGCTGCCCAGAGTTTTATTGTTCTGTAGCCCAGACCTTTTTCTTCTCTCGATTGAAGTTTTTGCAGCCTTCCCTCTACGCGGCTGATGTTGGCAGACAAAGAGCTGCCATCTTTCTGCAAGGATCTTACCAGTCCTAATTTCTCCTCTCTTTTCTCCGCAGAGATTTGAGCAATAATGCTATCATGTCGGTCCAAGCGAACGCCTTCTCTCAGATGAAGAACCTGCAGGAGCTGTAAGTGTGATCATGTTAAAGGACAGCTTTAGTTAGTGAGTCAGTGTTGATGTGGGACCGACCACCAGGTGAAACTCATTACAGTCTGCTGGGAAAGTCAGCATCAAACAGTGCTTACTTCAACGTTAATAACGGATTCACAGTTTCCTTTGTCTCCTTCCACTAAAGGATCGTTTCCAGTAAAAAGCTATGCAAGGGAATTTTTGAATTTCCTCCGATCGTATGTTGTTTTATGTTTTAAAAGGTAATCTGTTTAGTATTCCCATCAGTAAGCAAAGCAACGTTTAAATGTCACCGCATAGTCATGTTTTACACGTGGTATTTTAACTTTGGTTACTCTTAACCCCGGTTTCCTCATCTCAACCTACTCTACATCTGGACGTTTGTTAACCGTTTCCAAGCTAAGCTAAACTAGCCGACTGCAAGCCCCAGCTTCCTGTTGACCGTGTAGACATGAGAGTGGTATCAATCTTCTCATCTGACTCTCAGCACAAAAATATTCAGTAAAATCATTGCTACCCTTAAACCGGAGGAAACATCTTGTAACTCCCAAAGACAAAACTTTATGTTCACACAGATCAAACAAAGCAAAATCACATAAAACCAACCATTTAAAGTGTGATATTATTGCATTGTGAATGACACCTTTCTGGTATCTTCTCCCGTGGCAGGCGTCTGAACACCTCCAGCCTGCTGTGCGACTGCCAGCTGAAGTGGCTTCCCATCTGGGTGGCAGAACAAACCTTCCTGCCGTGCGTCAACGCCAGTTGCGCCCACCCACAGATGCTGAAGGGCAGGAGCGTGTTCGCCGTCAGCCAGGAGGAGTTTGTGTGTGGTGAGTGATGCATTCACTTGGGATAACACCTTCACAAACACACATACCGTGATGGGTGGTTTTCCATTTACGAACTGACCCAGATTGTTCAGTATTTTCCTCCCCGACTCCGGGACAAGCTAATGAGGCTCATGAAAGGACCGTTTTTGGAAATTTACTTAGTTAAGTTTTCAGGTTTCCTGGTTACTGTCAGAGAGACCTACTGAGGAAATATTTCAGTTCAGTTTTTCCCCCTTTTAGAACCTCATCTGCCAACAGAACACCCAAAAACATAGCAGATATCAAATATTCCAGATCTGAACACATAGAAATATTATAAGGAAATTTTGTATTCCCTTTTGTTTTCTTCCCAGATGACTTCCCAAAGCCTCAAATCACCGTGCAGCCAGAGACCCAGTCAGCCCTCAAGGGCACCAATGTGACGTTCGTCTGCTCGGCAGCCAGCTCCAGCGACTCGCCCATGACTTTCGCCTGGAAGAAAGACAATGAGGTCCTGAACGATGCAGAGATCCACAACCAGGCCCACCTTCGGGGGCAGGGAGGCATGGGAGGTGAAACGGAGGTGACAGAGTACACGACCACCCTGCAGCTACGTAATGTGGAGTTCTCCAGTGAGGGGAAGTACCAGTGCGTCATCTCCAACCACTTTGGATCGTCCTATTCCACCAAGGCCAGGCTCACTGTCAACAGTAAGTCTAGGATGGGGAAACCTATTGTTTTGCATGTGTCTCCGTCAAAGTCTTAAAAGATCCAAATGTAAGTATTTTTTTCTTCTCCTCTTCTCATTTCCAGTGCTCCCCTCCTTCACCAAAATGCCAATGGATCTGAGTATCCGTGCAGGAGCAACAGCCAGGCTGGAATGTGCCGCCGTGGGTCACCCTTCCCCTCAGATCGCCTGGCAGAAAGACGGAGGCACAGACTTCCCTGCCGCCCGCGAACGCCGTATGCACGTCATGCCGGAGGACGACGTGTTTTTCATAGTGGACGTCAAGACCGAGGACATCGGTGTTTATAGCTGCACAGCTCAGAACACGGCTGGAGCTATTTCGGCAAATGCTACTCTAACTGTTCTAGGTAAGAAACAACACTGTTGAACTCTAGAGCTCTACCTTTTATGGATGAAGGATAGAAACTCTGCACACCAATGAATCACTCTGGTGTTGCTTCCTTGTCACAATAACCCATTCCACTGCTGTGGTCCTTCTTACAGAAACACCCTCCTTCTTGCGGCCCCTCATGGATCGCACTGTGGCCAAGGGTGAAACCGCTGTCCTCCAGTGCATAGCCGGCGGCAGCCCTCCCCCGAGGCTGAACTGGACCAAAGACGACAGCCCACTGGTGGTGACCGAGCGCCACTTCTTCGCCGCTGCCAACCAGCTCCTCATCATCGTCGACGCTGCCGAGGCCGACACGGGGAAGTACACCTGCGAGATGTCCAACGCGCTGGGCACCGAGAGGGGCAACGTTCGGCTCGCAGTCATACCAAATCCCAACTGTGACTCTGGAGTGCAGGGAGGCATGGTAGTCGGCATCGTGGGCGGGGGAGGGTCGGACGATGATGGGTGGACCACGGTGGGAATCGTCATCATTGCCGTGGTGTGCTGCGTGGTGGGCACATCACTGGTCTGGGTGGTCATCATCTACCACACCCGGCGACGCAATGAGGACTGCAGCGTCACCAACACAGGTTGGTTCATGATGGCTTTTCGTGGTTCCTCTCTTCTTCATTCCACATTTCATGACAATGTGTTAAATATAAAATTAAAGTGTATGATTTAACTTGGTGTCCTGTCCTTGTGCTCCAGATGAGACCAACCTGCCTGCCGACATCCCCAGCTACCTGTCCTCCCAGGGCACACTCGCTGACCGACAGGACGGCTACATCCCATCAGAGAGCGGCAGCAGTCATCAGTATATGGCTTCGTCAATTAGTGGCTTCTACCTGCAGCCTAAAGACATGAACGGTAAAACCCCTGCCCTTTCTTCATTGTCCTAAAATGTAATCCTTCTGCAGCATTGCGATTTTCTTACATGGTACTGTTACTTCACCCACACAGGTCTTTGTCAGCTAGATACGGGAAGTGAAGCAGACATGGAGGCGGCCATCGATCCTCTGCTCTGCCATTATCAAGGTCCAATCAACTCACTGCTTCACAGAGACAACATGTACTCCACTGACCCGTCAGAAGTCTTCACGGGTCTGTACAAATTTCTGGTCAAATTTAAAATGTTCTTTTGATCATTATTCTACAACAATACTGTTGGACGGTATACTACCGTTGGAAGTATTCCTGAAGTACGTTTGTTATATCTGGAATTTGTCTTCCTCACTTTTAAAGGAACTAATTTTTTCCATGTTTTTTTACCCTCAGGCTGTTCCATGGACCAAAGGCCCGTCTGCATTGACTCCTACAGCGGCAGCCTGACCAGCCCTAAAAGGAAGGACTACTTCCTGTCTGAGCATTTTGACCTCTGCTCCTCCACTGTCCTGATGCAGCTCCCCAACGCCAGTCTGCATCACGGGCCCTCCCAGCAGCAAACTGATCGCCGACCATCCGTGGAGAAGAGAGAAGACAGCGACTACGGGAGACCTCATGAGTGTGTTTCCCCCGCCAACACCTTCATGGGTAGGTCTTAAATTCATCAGTTTTCCAAACTTTTACAGATTTTGTCTATAAGCTGGTTTGACTCATTCTCACACATTTCTCTCTCAGGAACATTTGGGAAAGCTCCCTGGAGGCCTCACAAGGACCTGTACTCAGGCTTGGGCCTACCTTCAGTGACGCACAATGGAATAACTCTGCACGAGAATCCTTACGCCGCTCCGGACACCGATTCAGACCTGGATGAGCTCAGTCTCACCAAGGACTCTGCGTCAGAGCAGAGCAACAGCATTTATGAACAGCCGTTTGACAGCGGCAGGACTGATCCCATCCCACATCGCAGAACGAGCACTTAGCTGAGTGACTCTTGTTTTTTCATGAAGAGGACAACCAAAAAAAAAAAAGAACAATTTCTACCTCACTGAATGGACACTTTTGCAATAAAGGACTCCTCAAATGTGCAACGAGTGAATGTAAAGGACAGTTTGTTCCTAGAGAAAAGTTAAAAGGAGCATATTAACAGCTTCAGTTAAATAATATAGATGATTATATACATTTTTTATATAAAGTTTATTATATTTTGTAAATTGTATATAAACAGATTCCATTATTTTTGCTTACCTTTTGTGTATGAGTATTTTGCAGCCCTGCCTATTCAGTTATTCCAGCTTTGAATGAAACCGTGTTTTGCACATGTGTAAACAATAATAAACACCTTAATGGGTGCTGCTACATTAACCTCAGTGCTACGAGTCTTCAGTTATGTGACTGTCTTTATCATGCAGGAAATGTATTAGAGATTCACAGGACGTGGTGCCGGTGGTGGGTGTTATACGCTAGCCTGTTAGAACAGAACCACAGACCGCCAAGGACGCTTCAGGTCTGTCATCAGTCAGCCCCCCCACCAAGAGAGAGACGGACACAGGGGGGAGTATGTTTAACTGTTTGGTATCACAGTCTGGTTCCATGTATGGCTGGGCAGTAATTACAAATAATAATTTATTGGAAGCACGTGGTAATGAGATGAAGTTATTGTTCTTCAGACGTACTGATGTCCAAATTAATGATTCAAGATGAAGACTTTGATCTCAGATTATTTTCCATATATTTGCCATGCTCTAATTTAACTAATTACCAGACAATATTCTTAATAATATCCTGACAAAGGTATTAACCATATGGTCCAGCCCTATTATACTTTATTATCTTTGGGTCTTT
This sequence comes from Lateolabrax maculatus, assembly GCA_031216445.1. Lineage (NCBI taxonomy): Eukaryota > Metazoa > Chordata > Actinopteri > Acropomatiformes > Lateolabracidae > Lateolabrax > Lateolabrax maculatus. Next base: position 6,460,848 of record CM062211.1, read on the forward strand.
GACTTCAACTAGTTCTACCACTACACATTAATATAAACACTACTCTCTCTATTCTCTCTAGTCCCTATTGTTATTACTACTATGATTCACAAAACTGCAGTTGTTAACTACACTAGGAGTAACCCTGCTACTGCTGCTACCAGAAGTAGTAGCAGAAGGAGTTGTTGAGAGATTAGTATGCGAAGGAGAACTAGTAGTAAGAGTAGGTGCAATTGCAATAGTTAATATTAGTATAGGTTCCAGTTTTTTCAAGTATGTCTTAATACCATGCTCACATGCCCATATGTAAGTTGAAAGAGTTATTGGTCGCATTTCTCCTGTTCACACATGGAAGAGATGTGCAACAAAGTCCGCAGTCTTCTTTTTGTGCAAAAAAAAGGGTTAGGGTTACATTACAAAGTTCAGTTAAAGCTGGATATTTTCCAAAGTTACAGTGTTTAGAACCAAGATCCCTCTTTGTGTTACCATCCCTCTACTGCAGCTCAGGAGGAAACAGCCCCTGGTAACACAAAGTGAATTTAGTACCAAAGAGACTAACTTTCTGAGTATTGCATTAAAAAAAAGTAGCCATTAAAGAAAAATCTGAATGTATCCTTCAACTATTGCCACTACACTATAACTTGCCATTGCTACCAAGAATATTATAAAATGTACAACTGTCATACAATACTACTAGTACAACTAGTACTCCTGCTACTACTATCTCAGCTAATAGTACTACTACTACTCCTGCTGCCAACTATAATTCATCACCATTACCAATATTACTGCTGCAACCACTATCATTAATAATCATTCTATCAATAATGATGCTCATAATTAAATAGTTGTTGAAATAATTATATGTTATTCATATTAAACCCACAAATTGCTGTTAGAACAGTATGGCACAATATAGCTAAATCCAAACTAGACTCTCTCTGTTTGCTGAATGACTCATCCCCTCTTCCTCCCTACCACCCTCATCCCCCCAGCCCTTCTCGCCTGGCGGTTTGTTGTTTCAGGCCTCTCCTCTTCAACATGAGGGAAAAAGGTGTGCTTGTGCACCAGGCTAGCTGTTGAAACTTGCACTTGGAAAGCGTCTTGCGGCGCCCTGCCTGCCACAGTGGAGTTGTGTTTACGAAATGGCAGATTCACGATGGTGGTGCCAGCAGTTTGGAGGGGATTTAGTCAGATCCCCTATTCAAGGGCAGTTGTTTCAGTCTTGCGTTTAATCTGGCAGCGTGAAAAGAACTGGAGTGAAAAGTGGTAAAATGGACTTCTTTTTGTTATAATCACATGCACCCTGAAGGTCTGTTTGGATTCCCACTCTGTTTGTTTATGGAAATGCTGATGATGAGATTTGCTTTCATAGGACATGTTATTTCGCTCCCATCCTTCTGGCTGACTAATGTTTAGGTACACCTGGCTGTTGGCTACGCTGCGCTGGTTTCTATGCCTTTACCCCACTGTAAAGGAATGAGGGGGTTTGTTGGAAGTCTTGCCAGTTCTTTGAGGAGGCTGCGATTGAGACAAGATGGTGGAGCCACACACATCCAAACACCTGGGAAACAGCTGCTGCTGCTGCTGAGGCAACATTCAAGGCCCAGTCCTCTTCTGACTAATAACCTTATCTCAGTGCAAAGTTGTGTCAGGTTAGAACAGAAACCATGTCTACAACAAACCTGATCCCCCAGGATGGATAAGTGAGGCCCGGAGTGATAAATGATAAACTCAGTGGATTCTGATGAGCACAATGTGGTGATGTTTATAGGACGGACACGTTGTATTGTTTCAAAGTACATTTTCGAACCTTTGTGTGGGCAAAATGATGTATGATGAGCTGGTGATATATGTAAGATTTGTATAAACAGATGTCAGACCAGAAGAGAACGGGCAACTTTTAGTTTACTGTACATGGATTTATGCTATACTTTGGCATCGGTATGAAACAACTTTTGGTCATGTACTTTGCAATCCACGGTGCATTTAGTTTGGTGTATCTTTCTTGATCCTGCTGATAATTGGCTAAACATGGAGGATATGACATTACATTTGAACAATGCAAGAGGCTGATCCAGGAATTCAAGTTTCAGTAACAGAACCATGAGTTTTATTGTGTATCAGACGCCCAAATACTGGAAAAAAAGTTTATAAAACTGTGGGACAGGATTTTAAAACTCTGTAAAGTTATCATGGCGTCAATTACTTTATCATTTGTTGTGCCGATTGCATGGTAAACAGAAATACTCACAAAGTAATCTAACAGGAATGTGTGCTTGCATTTATTTGATTGGACACCACAGCAGCTTGCCAGGTGACGTCGCTTTGCGGTGTGACAAAACTTGAGTCAGATTCAACTTTTTTGCTGGATGATGTTTCCCTAACGCTGCTTCTTTCTCTGGCCTCTCTCAGAATAAGGGGGCTGCTTTTTTTCGGCTCAGAAGTCAGGGTATGTCTGGGTGAAGTTTAAACAAGCTATAGTTGATATCTTGGACACTTGCTGCCAGTGCAACAAGCTACACACACAACACTGTCCAATATTCACTATAATTTTACTATAATGCATTATCACTATAATAATGCTAAATGCTCCACTATATTCACATGCAAGTCGCTCCTTTTGTCTGTTCACTGTTAGTGTATAGTGTCAAAAGTACACTGATGAGAGCCATGAGAGTGAACTGAAACTGTTAAGTGGAAGGCAGTAAAACCAAAACAATGAGCTAAAAGACGCTAAATCGCTCTGTAGAACTGTAGAACTGTAGAAGTTTGGTAATAATCCTTTGTTGGTTTGTCACTATGAGTGTCACTTCAAATTAACTATGTGAGGTTGAAATATTAGGGAATCAGAATATACTAAATGCTTAATTGTTAAAAGACCTTTTAACAGTTTCTACACCCACAGAGAGTAGACGAATAAAGACAGGTTGATTTTTATATGTAGGCTGCAACTCTTGCTCTTTATCAACTAAAAACGTACCTTTATACAGTATCGCTCGCTTTTCAGAGCCATATACAGTACATGCTGAACTCAACAAGTTCACACACGTTTCACAGGAGTTGTCAATAGACATCATGAAGGAAATCTCTGGCTGAAGTAGGAGTAGGAGGCAGGTTGAGGGAAAACAGATAGAGTGCTATATTTTATTACAAAATTACTCCTGGATTGTGTTGAAAAACCCAGATTGTTGACGTTAACCATGTAAGAAGATCTGACGGGGAATTTTCCTTGAACTTGCTCAAGGTCACTTAATGGCAACTGTGGGAAGAAAGTTTCCTCCACTTTCAGAGTTTAGCAGCTGGTCTGGTGGATTCAAACTCTCTTCTCAACAATTTGTGATCCCTTCTTTGTAGGCAAGGTTTTACACTTCACTAAACTATGCATGTAACAATTAAGTGGGTGGATGTAATTCCCCTCAGAATGGTTTATTTACTCCTTAAAGAAAGTCTCTGAAATTGTTGCAACCAAAAAAACAATTTGTGGCCTAACAAGCGACTGAGACGTAGAAGGTTTCCACTTTTAAAAGACACCCTGAATCCAGGAGACTCCTGCTGAGTCTGCAGCCAGCGACAACCTTCACATTTCCACCCGGGGGGAAAAAAGAAAACACCAGCCAGATTGCAGAATAATTTCCCCTCTTTGATTCTGCGTCCAGAGAAATGAGACAGGAAGTTGATCATTCCTCCAGACCACCAATGACTGGCGGACGACTGATGGAGTCCGCCACCCCCTGGTGTCAGATCAGCATCTGATCTCCGTTCTCCGACCCCGGACTGTTCATGTTAGCAGTCAGCCACTGATCCAGGGTCAGCTCCTCTGGCTATCTCTGCTCTCCACACCCCAGAGACTGAGCCAAGAAAAATGAATTTAACATGCCATGGCCTTATCTCATTGCCAGACAATTTTGTAGGTAATTTGGTTTCATTATTGCCAGATGTGGTGACATGCAGACAGATGTTTATTATATTAAATAGCTAAAGGCGGCTCGCAGAAATGATTATTCCTCTGTTATGAAGCTCAGGAAATCTGCTGGAGGATTGGTGTCTGACTTTTACGACCACTGAGCTCGTTTTAACATAAAAAAATGCTTTGTCAGTTTTAAAATACAGATAAAAAAAAAAAAGAAGAGGTGACCCCAGCTTCTGGTATGTGAGGTCACACTCACTTTGGGTCTGACTACCCAACTGTTGACAGATAAATCCAACAAGATTTGTGTTGAGTTGCTTTCACGGATGATTTTTGCTCCTCCTGGCTGATCTTTTGGGGTTTCCTCTTATGTGACAAAACATTTCGATCATTTGCAGATTATCTTCAAGCTTGGTGAGAATCTTTTGACCATATCGAATTACAGAAACATCATTTGCTCGGTGCAAACACCAGCTGAAGCCAACTTCAGCTTGGAAACACTGAGCTGCCGAAATCCCACGGTCATATAATATGTTCACACGAGTTGCCATCAGTGTGAATCCCAGCACGGACTCCATAAAACCCCATCAGACCCCATCAGACCATCTCTTTTCAATCTCCAATCCAGCCACGGCTCTTTGTATGATTAAAAGCATATACAAGGGCTTTGCATCTTGCAGATGTTGCCATAAATCACCGGTTGGCCCTGCCTCTGCAACTGGCTGCCTGACAAATGTTCCACAATAACTGCGGCCCCCACCCCACCCTTCCAGTAAAAGAGAAAAAAAGAAAAGGGGTAAAAGAAAAAGAAAAAAAAACCCTGGAATTTCTACCCGGCTGCTTGTAACTCTTTCAGGACAATTGTAAAGTCTCAGCCATGTCAGCACAGGTGGAAACCTGAGGGGTCGTAAAACCAGAAAGAAAAAAACCCAGCCGACTCCAGGCTTTCTCTTTCCCAACAATGTCTTAAACTCCCCGCTGTCCCAGCCAGCCCTCCACTGTGACTAATTCCACACAAATCTAAAGAGCTAAATCAGTCAGGCTGTCTGTGTGTGTGGACGGCAGTAACCGACACCCCCACGCCTGTAAAAGACACAGCCATAATGACTGAGATGGAGACCGGGCTGTGAATCACAGTCTCTGAGGCACTGGAGAGAGATGCTGTCTGTAGGCACTTTCAAAGCTCAAATCTTCACCCCCATCCTGCTACTTTAAAAGTTTCACACTGATACTGAGAAGAGCGAAAGCCAATTAGGGATAGCTTGGATTGGACAGTTGAAGTCCAATTTCCCCTTTGTCTGCAGGTTATATCAGCCTGCAGAGGGTTTGATTTGAGGGATGAAGAAAAAGTTTGGTGGAACAATTGGGGGCCTGCCAGTTTGGCCATGATAAAGCTTTTTTTGTGTCTAGAGTTTCAACAGTCGAGCACTTTAAAGGAGTTTGACATTTTATGAAACATGCTTATCCACTTGGCTCCTGAGAGAAAGATGAGACGATCAAACCACTCCCACATCTGTCAGCCTGGACATGAAAAGCTGAAATCAGGGGGGAAACAGCTAGTCTGGTTCTGTCCAAAGTAAAAAACAAAACAGCCCACCATCACCTCACCAATTATCACAAGTTGTCACTTTACCATGTCTGTCTGTCTGCAAATTAAACAAACGAGATATAACATGTTTATCAGTAATTCTTTTTTTACTGTGGACAGAGCCAGGCTTGCTGTTTCCCTGTTTTCAGTCTTTCTGCTAAGATAAACTAATTGTCTCCGGCCTCTAGCGTAAGTTTTAAACCTGCAATAACAGAAACAAGCTGTGAACTCAACGCTGACATATTTTAAGATGATATGGCGAACATGAACAGCTGCCTAATTACACATTCAGCAGATACGGAGCAACATAAGCATTTATGTAGAGTCGTGTTTCTGGCCACCAGACCAATTGTCCTTTTAGCTCTGTTTTGGTCTCCACCAACTACTGAGGGAAATGTCTGGCTCTTTAGCAGCATAGTCACCACTATGTCAACACGCCAGTCACTAACTTTTCTGCCCCCTGCTTGGTGCTGGACAGGTAGAGTACAGTAGCTTTATCAGAGCTTTTACACTGAAAAAACGGAAACAGCGGCGACCCTAACGCCACTAATTAGAGTGGCGAGAGTGAAGTTATGGGATTAAAAGACACTAAAATGCTCTGTACAACTGAGAAGAACTGCAGAGTCGAGTGATTATTCTTTGTGAGTTCATCACGGTGAACGACACTTTCACATTACACAGTCACTTGACCCATTGTTCATATAAATAAATGAGTGCATCTTTAATAATCTTTGTTGTTGTCTAATCTGAGGGTACATACAGTGTGCCCTAATTCTGACAAAGTTGAGTTCACACTGATACATCTGTGTGGGTATTCCAGTGTGTGGGTATTTTGAAGGGTAGGAGTTAGGTGTGAGGGCTTGTAGTGATGAGAGTAGAGATTTATGAGACAGACACTGCCAACAAACCGCCACAGGCTAAGCTGTTTCCCTGCACCTGGGACACTTAGCCATTCTTTGTTTTACGTTTACAGCTTTACTTATCACCCTCATACTTATACTTATTTTCAGGAATGCATAATAACGCAGAACTGGTAGCAGCACAACGTATTCTAAATACCAAACAATCAAATGCTAAAATAATGTATTTTGAGTACAGATCTGGATTTATTCTATAGGTGAAAGAACAATCTGGCAAGGTGGTCCATAACTACCTTAAAAGCTTTTTTAATTTTTTTTTTTTTTTTTTACAGTCAAACAGTTCAGACTAGCTTCATTTTGAAAAACTGCCTGTGGTTCCAGTGTCAAGCACCTCAGAAATAATCCCAAACAAATTGCCAATAAGGAGGTAATTGTTGTCTGTGGATGTGGATGAGTCCAGGCTGGTGGAGCACTGACCCCTGGGGATTTTGTACGGGGAGAAAAATGAAGAAAAGGTGACCTTCCGAGTTTAGTTTAAACCACAGGTGGTTTCCGCTCGTCCTGTCAACACTATCTGACGCTCCAGCCTCGTTGCATTCCTTCACTGTAAGCAGAGAGAGCTGTGACACGGTGGCTGGTGGCTGCTGTTGCTGGCAGCCTGCAATTATCTTTTCAATTTGTTTGAGCCTGTTTGATCCCTTTTGACAATGTCTGGAAAGCCCTGTCAGAGTGGACATGAATAACGACATGCACAGATAGATGAATCATGAAGACACAAGTGAAAACATATTACATGAAAACTGACAGATTGACAGAAACAGAAGCATAAATTACAGTAAGGACTTTAAGGGACAAAAGTAAACAAGATCCACAAAACTGTTGCCATTGTAAGGAAATATTTGTAAACAGCAAACTCATTTCACTCGTGTTTATTCATTTTCACAAGTGCAGTGTTTTGTCTCAACGTGTCCAAAAGCAGTATTGTGGCTCAAATCTACATCTTGCTCTATACATTTTTCTAAAATGCAAAGCACTCACCGTGCTGTTCACTGATCGGTTGTTGTGGTCTCTCTCTTTTTTTCTCTTACTGGCTACAGGAAGCTTCCATATGATTGGAAGGGTTTACCAAATAGCTACTTTCCGCTCTAAAAAACGCTGAAACATTGGGTCAACCCCCGATGATTTACTCTACCAATCGGACAGAGGCTTTTACCAAGTGTCTCACAGCCAACTTTGGTATTATCAGCTGGCGTTACACACTTCTGGTGGCAGCTGGTGAAAGCTGGATTTAAAAAGATTGCGCAAAACTGCATTGAAACTGCAGTGATAGCAAATATAGAAAGTGAGTATAAATGTCACTGACAATTGCAACACTTGAATATATTAAGTAGACACATATAATGAAAAGTATGAAAATGAATATATTGAGCCTATTTTAAAAGCTTCCAGGTGTGTAAAAGTTTTATATACATTTTGAAACCAGTCTAAATAAAGCTATTAGACTCAATCATCAGTCTCCACCTGACCTTTGACCTCTTGGAGAATCAACACTTCAGACACTCCTGGGTCAAACACACTGGCACTGAGTGTGTGCTTGACCCCGACTGTGGGCCAACAACAAATACATGCAAACCTGTGTTTTTTCCACTGTTGTTTAACCAATATCTGTTTTTTGAATACCAATACTGATATGATAGAAATTCTCATTAGCAAAAATTTGATTTATGTTTCAAATGTAACCCTTTTTACTGTCAAAAATGGGTAGAAAACATAAATGAACAGATGTAGTGTTTATTTGACAAAACACATTTCATTTTTTTTTTTTTTCTTAAAAGGCCAGATGTATTAGTGTGAAAATGTAGCTTCTCTCATAGGGGGAAAGAGGACAGGATACATATTTTTATTTTTGCCTGTCGGCTGCCCACCACCCACCTCCAACCCAAATGCAGTTTCAAGGCGTGAGCGATGCCGTCCCTGGGAATGATGGGAAAAGCCTCGTGCTGACATCGAGCAAACAAACACTAAAGGTTTTTAATTTCAGGCCAAGCCTGCTGTCGACAGCTCGAACAAATGAAAGCAAAGGAAGGAATGAGAATGGGCGGGGGGACGGAGAAGGGAAAGACTAACATGACACAGCGCTAATCAAGCCTCTTTCTCTAAAAAGAAGAAATATCTCTCCCCTTTGTTGATGCCGAGAGCTCTTTGTAGAGAACTTATCTGATAACAGGGTGTGAGTGTTTTCATAAGTTAACCTCTCCACTATTTACTGAGACCCAGAGCCGCCAAATGGTGTTTGTGAAACCCGCTGTGCTACATGGGTCTCACTAAAAGGATTAACACTTCCGAACTAAAGTCTCATCTTGCACTGATTGTTGGCCTACATCTCAATTGGATTTTCAATAACTTCTCTGGGAAGGAACGTTTGGACCGCGGCAGTTTATATGTTGGCTGGAATGTCGTAGCAATTAACTCATACTTTCTTCATGTGTGCCAGTCATTAATGAGTACAATATGGCCAGTCCCTCCACATGCAATGAATTCAATCTTGGCTCGATGACTCGTGCTTTTTCCTCATGTGGATTTAAACTTCAACAAAGTGCAGATAGAAATGAAAATGGCCGCTTACAAAAGTAAAAGCATTTTGTGTGTTTATTAGCCACCAGAAAGCCAAATCTTTGTAAGTAAAAAGATGTTCATGGGCTTCTGTGTTTTCTCAAGCTGTTGTCTGACAATAAAAATATTCAATACTGTCGCACACAGTGAACCCTGCGAGCGTGTTCTGGCAGGCAGTGTTGTGCAAACAGCGCTGCTTTTTAGAACAACTGAGCTGTCGAATATTTATTGTTTGGTTAAGGTTTCAGTGAGAAAATTACGACATCAGTCGGCAGCATAGGAGCAGCTCGGCAAGGTGGGGGGTTGGGGGGGTTTCCCACTTTCCCCTCAGAGCAGCGCTGTCTGAGCGGGATCAACGCACAGATCTGTCCAGAAAGTCTACATGGAGTGTTGATGGATCGTTTGTCTTTGGCTGATTCTCTTTGAAACTCAACAGCCTTAAAAAAAAATCGTTAGACTGAAAAAAGCTTCTGAAAGCCATACTGATATTCTTGGTTAGAAGCAGCTGACATTTTGTGCATTACAATAGTTTTATTGTCGGAGTTTTATTCTTTTCTTTCACTGGAAACTTGATCTCTCGACTGGGATCAGACTGATGAAGTATCCACTGATTAAAGGGGCTCATCTTGTAGGAAGTCATTTTTTCCCTCTATTGTTGTTAAATCTGAATTTGAATCATTTTCCAGCCATGTTCAGATCAACAGGAAAGAGAGAGAGAGAGAGTTATTGCAGTTTATCAGTGGTGTTGCACCATCAACTTTAATTTAACCTTCTGGTGCCAAACTTTAAACTATAAACTGCTCCACTAAAGAGACGTAGTTTGCAGACAGGAGTCGATGGTACAAATACATCTTTTGAATACGTACAAACGTATTGTACTATTAGCGACTGAAGCTTAACTAGCCAGCTACCTTTGCTATTGTGACTGACAAATGCTTCCCAGCTGGCTGCGAGCTACAATAGTTCACCCATGGATGTATTATAAGAACTGGATACTGCACCGAAAGATGGGGCCTCTTCAGTCCAATAAGAATTGCTCGCTTGGCGCACACTCAAAAAAAAAGTTTCTGGTTTCCGGGTCACTTCCAGGGTATGTGGCCCACTGAATATGTGCAGTAGTGTTCATCCCTCTGTCCTGCTCTGGCCTCTGGCCCAGCCGGGCTATGTGATTGGCTCGTAGACAGCGGTGACGTCATTTAGAATAAAAATGACTTTTCTGAGCTTCAGAAAAACATTACAAACCCCCATGGTTTAAAAAAGAGTAATAACTGATCTTGTTTATAGCTGGAGGTGTCTTGTGAACAGTTTTATAGATGTCTCTTTTACAATGGTGGTCTATGGGGGAAATGCTTTTTGGACTGCAGGCCACTGGGAAAAGTTGGAAGTAAGGTTGAGCAGTGGCGCCGTATCCAGTTCTTATAATACATCCATGAGTTCACCAGCCAATCAGTCTGGTTCAGGACTCGCTGTGTGTTCAGACAGAGCACCATAAAAACTATGTTTCTTAGCTTTCTAAAAATAAAATACAAAAGCAGAACAATACAGTACTCTACACACCAACCTTCTCAGTTGTTGAACTCAGGCATTCATTTCATTTGTTAAGTTAACATGATTAAAAATGGTTTAGATAACATCACAAAATACTAAAAACTACTTTCAGACAGAGTGAAACATTATATCAAAGCATCATGCCTGATATTTAATGGGCCCATATATCAGTCTAACTCTACTAAAAAAAACTGCTGAGAAATACAAAAATAATCCCTCACAGGCTTAATATGTCATGTGCTCACAGGCCCACCCAGAAGAGTGACTGCAGCCATTTGTCTTTTTTCATAAGCTATTTTATCATCTGTACTGTTGTGCTGAAAGCGTACACACGTCCTCCCACACTGACTCAGCGAGCTCCAGATGGAAAACGGAGCCATCTTTCCCCCAGTTCGAGGACGGGCATCTCTGCGCTCTTTTCATAACAAAGATTTTAAAATGTTTTCCAGACTGGATGGCAGCAGCCGCTGTGTGGCAACTCCATCAGCGCCTTGGATAATGTCTTGGCACTGCCAGTTCAGTTTCTGAAACATAAATAAGGCTGTTATGAGTGCTTGCTGGCAGCAGGGGTTCCTGCTGGCCTCCTCCCTTGTTGTCTACGGTCCCCCCTCCCTTGGTCAGGGCAGGGAACGTTCACAAGCTCTTGTTTGCTGAAAATAGGCAGATGTTTTGACGGCGTGGCTTAATTTGAAGTTTTTTTTTGCTGTCAAGCCTAATAGCTCTATATTCCCATGATATTCCTGTCCAGACGTAAAGTGTGTCTACAGGGTAATAGATGTGATTTATGGGGCTATAAACTCCAATCACAGCAAAGCATTAATGAAAAGGGTCATCCGATATGAGTGTTATTGCAGAGTATAAAAGAGACACTCAAAAGTGAAATGAATAATGATTTTAAAGGAGCTAAAGGAGGGAAAAGGGAGAATTCTGTGTAAAAAGAAAGATTGAAAGTCAAGGTATAGGTGGAAGAAAAGGACAGAAAGAGAAGGAGGAGAGAAGGCAGCAGAGGCTACGTCTATGGCCTGAATTACTATCATTATTGTAATGACTCTGTAATGTTTTCTTTCCTGGACCAGTAATTGTTACCAAGCCCGCTGTTCAGAGGTGCAGGTGGACAAATTGCTACCAAGCATTACTTTCCACTATAGCGAGGGGAACATAATCATTTCCACCATCCAAGCCTCAAACAGAACTTCTCCCTGTCTCAGTTGAACTTCTGGCATTTGTGGTTATTTTACTCACCAAACTATCACCATCAAAGCCACATTTCTAAGCACAAAAAACAAAAGACTGTTAGCTTTTACTGTCCCTTGAAACTGGTTGTAGATACATTAAACTTCCTCTTCTACAGTAAAACTCTGATAACATACCTGCATAGAATTCATCTAAAATCTATTACAGGAGCATTAAAGATCTTTTACTTAAGGGAATTGCAGATTTTTCCTGAAAATCTGCCACTTTCCCTGTTCTCCAGCTCTCCACATGGGCCACAGTTGTGTTGTATCCGCATGTATTGACCCTTTTAAACTTCCACGGTCCATATAACCCATATGAACCCCCGCCCACCACCACCTGCGGCAAACTGTCCATGACTCTTAAAACCAGCCAGATGTTGCTTTAAGTCTGAGATTTCTCAGCGGTTCCATGACAAGGACTTGCAGGATTGATGTAAATTAGTTTGATAATGTGAGTAGATTTTAATGGTTAGGTATGAAGTAGGACTGTTTTTACTTTATTTAATCTAAGAGCAAATTAAATATTTTTTAACTTACATAATTACTGAAATAATGAAAAGAAAAAAACAGTTCATTGTTTTGCAGGGAACACTAAATGAGCATACTTTGGGAGAGTTTTAAAGAAAATATCCATCATGTTTCTATTAAAGTATGGTCATTTTATTGTCCTCAACATGCTATTTTTGGTAAAAGTGTTCCTACATTTCCCAGAATGCCCTTCAACTACCCCCCAGAGAACATGTCAGGACTTGTTGCTTTCAGCAGTTTTAGAAGTAGGAGGAGAAAATGATGAGAGCTGCACTAAAAGCAACAGCAGAGCAGAATTTTTAAGTATATAAAAAAAAAAGGTTAGTGTCACGCGAGTTCCACCTGTCTTGTGGTTGCATTGCATTTTGGTCTATTTTACACTACTGTTGTACAAATCGGTCTCTTTGTCTATGCAATGGATTTGGCACTGTATGATTGCTTCATATTTGTCTACATTTTTAGAAAGAAGCAGACTGTGAGGATTCAACCTGCTTGGTTTATACAGTACATACAGTTAGGCAAAACAAAATAACAAACTGTAATGCACTCTTACTTTAAATATTTACGCATAGCTGGCCAGAAAATTAACCATAATGGCAATTTTGTCATCAATACACACATTCATAGTAGCCAAATATTGAGAAAAATGGGATGACCACCCTTTATAGGATAAGTTATGGGAATGTTTGCCTTGTGAAGGTTGTCATACAAAAAAAAAAAAAACACTATGAGAATCCATAGAAATGTTCAGGCTACATGGCCAATAACCTTAGCAGAGAGGGTTTTTTCTTAGCTGTTCGCATATGATTATACAGCGGACACATAAAGCAGCCGAAGTCTTGATCCAGAAACACTTGGGCTCTCCAAAGAACTTGCTGCATGCTACATTCCATTTTCAGACCTGAGTGTGACAGAAATGCTTTTTTCCCTTTTTTTTTCCCCCACCAGGAACTTTCTTTTCAGTCCCAGATGGTCCTTCGTTGAGTTCTTGAAAGTCCTCGCAGGCGAACATACATCAAACGGTGAATTCCACATCTTTTGAAAGTGTTGTAATTACCAGCGTGAAAGCAGCACACATGTGCCGCTCACTGCATCAATCATACAGTAACACCTGATTTTGATCACTTCGCCATGGCTGCAGTGATCGTTCTGACACCCACAAAATGGCTTAGAGTTAAATGCCTGAAAGAGGAAAACTGGGGTATTAAAAACAGTAATTCTCAGAGAAAAAGCGCAGCCACCAGCTCTCATTGTTTTTATGAAATGAAAAAAACACCCTCACATGAGTAAATTGTTTGAATTTTCTTCCCTGCAGTGAATTTGAAAATTGGGCCCTGACATCATAAGAAATAAAACAAAATCTTTGTTTTTGACAACACAATCCACAAATAAAAACACAAAAATGCAATTTTCTTAGTTTTTGATGACAAAGGGGAGACGCTTTGGGGGAGAAGTTCTGCATTCTCAGACTTGACCACAATGAATGGCTTTAATCTCTGTAAACTGTGGTGTGTCTGCACTACACTTCCCATAAATCACCTGTCAATCAAACAGCGGGGGCAGGACTATGAAGTCTTCTTGGATCCTTTATAGGTAATGCTCTTTTCTTTGACATCCACACTAATATGTTATCGTTGTCAAATGCATAACTTTTGTTATGTTATTGTCCACACTCCTTCGGCGTTTTTCGAACCCCTAAAACTGAGACTTTTGGACACCCTACGAGTCTGGACGGGTGGAAACGGAGACCCTTTGAAAACGATGACGCAGACACTCATGTTTGCTTCCTGATTGGATCTTATGAGTCTAATTTGTCACGCCCATATCACATGACCCTTTTTAATAAGAAAACAAGGGACATCGGTCTTGACTACAAGTGGTTCGTTTAACATGGGTAACGAATTACAGGCATTGCTGACCTTTTTGTCAATACCAGCAGCTGTTGTGCAGTTAAATTATGCATACTATAATGCTGCTACTGCCTACATGCACTATTATTCGAGCACCTTGTGACAATTCCCATGACAAGCAGCGTTATCAGCCCTACTGATACTGCTACATGTCTTCAAAACTTTTTGAAAACTGCATTATTTGATTTTTTGTGCCACTTGGGCGCAGCACAACAACCTATAAACACAACACTGACATACTGTCACTTTATAAAGTTGGTGTGGTGAAGGAGTAAGCAAACAACTGCCTACATATCCAGCAACCAATGATTGAGTAGAGCAGCTTTAATTTTTTTATTGGAACCAATGGCTGAAATTGTGAAACATTTCTTTTGTAATGTAAGAGAAAATATTTTTTTGATCCGGTGGCCGTCACGTGACCTGCAAATCTCCGACTCCACTACGCCAAAATCGCCTCCCAATCCAGTCTTGCTTCTGGGTTTGCTAAGGGGCCCGGATCCGCCAAGCTTTTTGCTTTGCTTTTTTTGCACGCAGACCAGAAAATGCATCACTTCCTGTTTGAGAGGAAAGAGCTACCAGACAGCAAATATTTAGAGCACAAAACGGAAAAACTTTGAGTCAATTTAACTTTCAATATCTGGGTGTTCATCCCTTATAACATTTTTAAAGGGCTTCTCTTGGTATTCACATGGATTTGACTTGCATTTTTTGCTGGGCATCATTCACATATGTTATTATGCAGCCCCTGGCTTATTGTCTTTGGCCCTCGCCCACCACAATGTAAGTCACCGAGCCTCACCATGCTGTATATGAGAGACATGTTTCTGGTCAGTGACTCATGCAGCATGTTGAACCATGTGAAACCACAGCTCTGTGCCCTTGTGTTAGTCTGCCAGGAGGCCTACAGTACTGTCGGAGCGTGCCTTACAAGCCGTTTCCATGCTCTCTCAGCGAGCAAACTTGCAAACAGCTGTGTTTTCCATCAGAAGTGGTTTCTGGAGATGTGTTTTTTTCCCCGTCTTCCTGAGGGGGGAGAGGGGAGTGAAAGGATCAGGGGGATTGGGAGGCAGGGTTGCAGATAAAAGTGAGATGTGCCTCGTACTCAGCGGTACGGTCCGTGCACACGTTTATTAGTAACAAAGTCTTGAATCATGCAGACTAAGATTTACTGCTGGTGGAGACAACTTGAGGAAGGTCACCATGGCCTGTGGGGCAAAACCAATCAGAGTGTTTTCTTAACTAATGAACTGTGAGATGAGTCACTTAAACTCACATTAAAGGAATTACTTTTTTAGTAAGATGTTTTGTCTTGTTCTGACTTCAGGTTCAGTCTTAAATGTGTGCAGTTTGTTAACTTAATGGGGGATTTAAAAAGAAAACACATAATTCATTCTACCACCACACTGTGTGTGTATTCACATTATATCACATGCACAAGTATGCAAATACAGAATTTAATGTGTACTTACATTGTGAGACTCTTGCCAGTTCCTGTGGACACTTTACAGGTTAAAAAAATGGATTAAGGTCAGTGAGAAGTGAAGTTTTACCCAGAAGGCTACTTGTGTTGAACAGGAAGCAGCATCAGAGCGACCTCTAGTGGTCCCACATGCTCGTCCAGTTTGGATTGAGAGAAGGGAAGTCTGTCCAAGCAGGGCATTTTAAACCAGGCCAATTCACATATGAAAGATCTGCTGTGACAGACACTGCGCTAACATGCCGAAGTACATTTTACCACATTCAGTTTGTTTGGCCTGCCATGGAGGATGTTCAGGTTTTTGCGATATGTCACTTTTTGTAACCTTCAATTTTGTTGAAAGTTGGATGTGGAAACTGACCAAGATAAATGTATAATATAGTTCACCATCAACTTTGTTTAAAGGGTTCTACTTTCTTTCCTTGGATGTTTTTTTGTTACACATATGTATGGAAAAACTAAGACCTTTAGTCACTTTTTAAGAAATGTGTCTGGAAATGATTAAATTGTATCACTGTGAGCCTACTGTTTTTGTTTGTTTGTTTGTTTTTAAACAAACAAACAAACAAAAAATAACAGCAAAACTGTAATTGTTCTTAACACTTGTAACAAATATCTATTAATTTCGGCGTGTGTGTGCTGTATTTATTAAGCTTTTTGCGTGGTCACAACAACCTGCAAAGACAAAATACACAACAGAAACATGTTTTGTTGGTCTGCACCTGATTGTTAAACATTCTGGTGCATATTTGTAGTGGTGAATTTGATCATTTCAAAGGGATCGGACTGGGCCGTCTTTCCAAGCACTGCTTTTGCCATCGATGCAAAAAAACTCACTCCACTTTGATTCCTCTCTTTATTCGAGAAGTCACCGAAGTTCACTTGAAGATCAATGTGTTTCTCCTACTTGACTGTGTGAGGTAACTAGAGTGTGTTCAGGTTATATTCCGAGTGTGTTTACTCTTTAATTGCCTGCTGTCTCAGGCGGTGAAAAGCGCCCGAGCCGGCAGCTGATCAATAGTCTCTGGTGCAATGTTAAAAGCTGGATAGTGGGCTGATCCTACCTCGCCCTGCGGTGACTAATGAGTGTGATGTGCGGTGAAGATACGGGGTCAGAGCCATCCTCACCCTTCTGAATAATGAACCGCATGCGGAGGTACAGCCGGCGCAGGTTAACTCCGGGAAATGATAATTAGACGGAATGCTTCAAGGGTTCAAGATGTGTTCCCAGATTTAAAGTTCTGCTTTGATGATCAATCGCGACACTGTGACATTAGTTTGTTAATGTTCTAACTTTTCTCAAGACCCAAACACTTGCTTGATCCCATGAATCAAATATGGCTTGATCAAAATCTCTAATCCAATGAACCAAGTGCTTATGACCTATGTGACCTTTGATTATAACCTCCCTGAAAGAACCAAAATTACACCAAACTGTTAGTCTGGAGCCTTTCAGTTCATTTTAGATTAGTTCATTTAGATCAAATAAAACATGAGCTCGCAGATTCTTCTGGTTCCCAGGTTACCAGACCATATGTTACCAGACTGATTTTGACCAACGAAAATCAAATTCAAATCAAACTCTTTACATCCAAATTGCTCGAGGACACCCTTGACCTTCGAGTTGCCGGATAGTAGCTACCCATGGACAGTATCTCTACTCTCCAGCCCACTCTGCTGTCCCAATTCTTATCTACCATTTCAGAGACAGGCAAATGTCAGCAAAAAGGATTTCAATCCTCCTCTCACACAGGTCCTCAGTGAAGACATGGTAATCCCTCCAGTTGTGGATGTTCAGGTTCAGCTGCTACGCCGCTGCCAGAGCTCAACCGTGACAAAGCCGCCAGATTGCAGGACAGTTATCTGGACTCGCGACGCAGGAGACGATACGAGAGGTCAAACTAAATTGGCTCACCAGAGAGGGGAGACGACCCTTCAGGCAATCTCCTGCTCCTCCCTTCAATGAATTGGAAGTCCCACCGGCGCTGAGAAGGCCGGCCACATCTCAAAAATGGGGCAAATAGGAGAACGGGGTGATCTGCTGATGTCCTTGGAGTTTCGAATGACAAAGAATTCAAAGGCAGGAGAGATTTCAGTCTTAGTAGGCTTCACAGGGCTGCAGGACTCAGATCTTCAGACCACTTCTCTGATGTCTTGGACTATCAAGAACAAGTTCACTCTTCATTTTCCCAACACCAGAATCAAGGATTTCACCTGCAGAAATTTCAGATTTACCTTAACAATTGTTTAGTCAAATTTGAACTTAGTGTATGTTGATGGGTGTAGTATATTAATGACAGACAGACAAAACATCTCCATTTGAGCTCAAGACTCTTTCGTTTATTTCATTAGCTTCTGTTGTTGTTTTGAATCACTCTACAGCTTCTTCAAACTACTTTTTCTTAAAACTGCACTCATTGATATTTTTGGATTAACAAACTATGTGTATTGTGAAAGGTGTCACTCGTACTGACTGACCCACAGAAAATGATACCCGGGCTCTGCAGTTTCCCCTCAGCTCTACGGAGCGTTTTAGCATCTTTCAGCTCATTGTTTTGGTTTTACAGCCCACAACTTTACTGTTTCGGTTCAGTCTCACTGCTCTCATCAGACGCATTTCCAACTGCAACAGGCAACCCGTTTTCAAACATCTCTGATAAAACCTCTGTACACTACCTGTCCAGCAGTTGAGCAGGGAGCAGCTACAGAGACAAATGTTTCATTCTGGAGTCGGTGGAGACCAAAACAAAGCTAAAGGTAGAGGGATGTGCAAAGTGGCCGTAAACACAACTCCACATGAATGCACTTGTTCCTCCATGTCTGCTGGATGAGTAAATAGGATATTGTTAGCCAACACGTTTGCCATATCAACTCTATAATTTAGAAAGAAATCAGTTCTGTCCAAAAATCCAAATCTATCACATCAGCGTAGGTCAATATGTCTTTATCTGTAATTTCCTATTGCTTGCTGCACTTCTGTTATCTTGTTTGATTTTTCGTCTTCCCCTTGGTTTGCTCCTATTGTGTCTCTTTTGTTTCCTTTTATTTGTTTCACAGTTTCCTTCTGTTTGTTACAATTCTCTTTTCTGTTGTGTCCTAACTTTGTTGACATATCCCTCAGCTTTCCGGTCTACACAGTTTTCTGGATTACTTTCGGCATGGCTCACAATACTTGTCAAGGTCAGCAGAGGTGACTGTTAGGATTTATTAATGAGCCGGTGGCTTTAGGGAGAGATAATAAAAAGAAAAACAGCCCTGCTCTTACCCCAGGACATTGTCCACCGGTTGTTATGTTAATCACTTAGGCCTAATTAATACCATGCATATCATTAGCAAAATGAACATTCAAATGCCAGCATCCGTTAATTACCGTTGTAGAAGTCATCTGCACTTTTGCAGTGAATGTTAACTGTCTGCCAGGGCTAATTTACCTGAACCCCTCTCTTCTGTGCTGGAAAATGAGAAAATGACATTATGTAAAAGTTTTCAGAAATAATGGAGAGGAGCAGGAGAAAACATACATATTACAACTTACAACTTTTCTGTTTATTCTACTGGCATCACTGGCATCACATTTATGAAACAATATTCATTGTCACATTACCTGATTGGTCTACGTGTGTTTCAGAGGTTTAATGTACATTTCTGTGTTTGTGCTGTTTGACTGTCCAGCAAAACCTGCACTTAACTCTTATACAGGATGTTTAGCAGTATCAAGCTGATCTACTGTGTGTGTGTGTTTCAGGGGGATTTCCTGATATAATCTCCAGTCCTTTCATTCCTAATAAACGTCGTTCAACGTGCCACAAATCCCTCGACTTATTCTTGCTATTAGAGAGCGTGGGAAAAGCCACTTAAATAACTCACCACCTCCTTCCTTTTTCTATTTGGCTTTGAATGACTGAAAACACGTCGGCCACACACAACAAGACTGTCAGAGCGACAAAAAACTTGAAGCCTCAGTTCTCTATTTTCTGTATTTCACTAAATGAAATACACATGTCATACAGACTGTCAGAGCAGATCCAAATATTTGTATTAACATATTATAATGATTACTGTTACTCTGTTAAGAACGATATATAAGAGGAATTAAATCTGGGTACGGTTGCATATTGATTGTTTGGCACTCAAAGTATAGGCATTGGGACTTGTCAGGATTTACTTGTAGCTCACAAACAACAAAAAATTCTTTAATAAAAAAATTACAGTTTCTTTGGTTAAAAATGTTTTTTTAACTGTGTTAACAGTGTGGCCTGTGGATTATCCAGAGGCAAGTGAGAAATTATTTGTTTGTGATTTGAGTCAACCAAACATTAATTCAGGTTATAGATGGCCTGTCTTTGAAAGAGTCGTGCCAGAAAGTCATACGAAAAGGATCTCTGCCAACTTTAAACAATTCCTTAATTAATCCTCAACTTGCACACATAATTAATTGATATACATGCCCACCCCCCCACTGCAGTCTCAAACAGTGCTTCCCCGCTGGGGAAGTTAATTGTCAGGTTAGACGGTTCGCCTCCAGAGGATTTGTGCTGTGAATTATAATGATTTCAGTTTTTTCCTCCACCATCAGTGTCGCCTGTTAACTACCTAATGAATTATATTATATCACAAAGTACCACATGCACTGTATTAAGTACAACAGATGCCATCTGTTTGCAGCAATAGATACTCACTGGTCATCTATGGATTTAAATATTAAGTATTACTAGGAAAGAATCATGCTTTTATCATGTGAAGGGTGATATTGTTTTATATTTCATATTTCTACAGTCACTTAGTTGTTAATTTGATATTTTGGTGTAAACTAATACCTCTTCTACTACTGCAAATTAAAAATGTAAAAACTCCCTCTGCCAGTGCTACTACTATCACTTCTGCTGCCATTGTTTGTATTATTATTAGGAATAATGCTCATACTACAACTACTGCTGTTTTTACAAGGCTAACTCTGCTAGCACTTCTAATAATAGTTTACTGTATTGTGTAATAACTACAAATTTTTTCCCTTGATTTCTTTCTTTTTCATCTTTATTTGTCTTCTCCTTATTCTGCATATTTATCCTCATATATCTGTGCTCAGATGATAAAACAAGGTTCACGGCAGCCATCTTTAGATATGCACTCTTGTCCTCAATCAGCTGAATATGATTGTTCTCCTCGGGCTAAAGAACAGACGACCAGACTCAATATATTTTCTTTGTTCAAGTGTTTCCCCAGAGTGCCCGAGATGGGACAGAAAAATGACCATCTTGGCCAAAGGATGCCACCATGTCGGCCAGCTTTTCCCAGGTCTCTCCTCTGCTTCTTTCAGTCGTGTTCATTTCAAAGTCATCCGAGTGCGTGTGTCAAACTGTTTTTCCCTAAAGCTCATCACTAATTTTTCTGAAAAGATGTGTTGTGCAGCAACATGCAGTCTTAAAATAAAATAAGTCCCATATCTTAGTACTTTTAAAATGCAAAGCTAAATAATTCAGCAGACTCCCGTTATCACTTCCACCCCCGTGAAGAGCAGACACCTTAAGACTTCGAAAAGGCAAGTGGGTGTCCTTGCACTTCACCGCCTCTCCACGCTACATCTAAATCTGGCATTATTCTAATTAATGAGATGAGTTCATTTCTGCTCTCTCTGGGTTAATGTGTTGTCCTACAGCAGATTAGTGAAGGGGTTCCAGTGTTGCTGGAGCATCCTAATTAGATCACAGTGGGTGCTACCTGCTTAAATAGATGGAATAATGAAAGTCGTCACTCTTCGCAGCGGCAATTTGATTACTGCGCCCTATCTCTGCTCGTAAAAGGCCCAACATTCACCTGGAAGAGGACTCAATGAAATAGATTCCATTATATATATCAATAAAACAGCTCCAGCCTTTTCTTTCAAGTTTGGGTTGGACTTACTTGCTCTGATGATGAGGATTAGAGGCCAAAACTGCCATCCAAAGGACTGAGGTGGTACTGCAGCCATGAATGAGGGTTTGAGACTCAGTTATTACGGCTCCACATCACAAAATGACCACAGCATAGCAGCTGGGGCATTGGCAGGGTTGTGAAATGAATGTTGCAGAGAAATATTGCTGTAACTACGTTTCTGATATACTTTCTCCTTTTAATTAGCATGATGTTTCTTTCACAACCATCTGTATACTGCTGCACACAAACATTTTTATTTTACTTTAAACCTGCACTAATCAATATATTTGAATGAACCATGTATCACATTTTTCAGCTTATTGTTTTGATTTTTTTACAGCCTTCAACTTGACACGGTTTCCCAAGGCAGCAGGTGGCTGTTTTTAGCACCAAAAAAAGCTCTAATAAACCAACTGTACACTACCTGCTCAGCACCAAATGACAGGCAAAGTCTATAGTGATGCATTCAGGAGCTGAAGAGCCTGGTACTTACATTCATCATATGGCCTGAAACACGACTCCAAATGAATGCAAATGTTGGTCCATGTCTGCTGGATGTTTAAATAAGCAACAAGTTAGCCGTAACAACTGTTTAAGTTAATATGTGTTTACAGTTTTTTGCTTAAACTTGACTGTCTCCCAAATACACCTCTGTCTATTGTTCAGAGAAGAGAAAATGTAGCAGCCGTGGCGATCATGTAACAGTGAGGTTACGTCCTCTTTTACATTTGTATCAAATGTGTTTAGTAGCTGGGATTTGATATGTGCACAATTCCAGCAGTAATTCTGTTGTCTTGTATGATTTCTTTATTTAGTCTAGTATGACATTGCACAAATCCAAATATCATTCCCTTCTTTTGTTGTCCTGTGTTTGTCTCACATTAATCCCCCCGCCTCTACGCTGTTTTCATCATTTTCCTCTGTTAAGCCTCTAAAATTAACCCAGTCTTCTTTGCCCGTCCCATCCCACCCACTCGCCTTGTTGTTCATCTCGTGTTTTTGTAGTGCTTTCTAAGAGGAGAACGTTGATATAAGTGGCATATTACACTCCAACAGCAGACACACAAAGAGACTTTGTGATTATGATGCAGAGGGTGTTGTCTTTGAGATAGGCAGTTGCGGGGGGGGGGGAGCGGGGGATTATGAGGCTAATTCCCTTATAACTTTTTCCCTCATTAATCTCTGTGGAGGGATACGAGATTCTTTAAATGCTAATGTCCTATAAAGATGTCAGCAGTGACATTTTACAGTGGCGGCACAGATGTGAACAAAGTTGACCGTGTTGTGGAAGAACTTTTCTTACTTTACTCATCTTACTTGTCTCACATGTTAATTTGAAGAATCCTCTCTCAGGATTAGACAAAAATGTGTTATAATTAGCAACACGCCTACTTATGCTTCTGTGGCGAGTCATAAATTCAAACATTTTGAGCCAAGGTCGAACGTACCAGCCCCTCTTGTCCTCACAAATAACTAATAACTCTCCGTTTTTCAGAGGAATCAAACTTTTATTCAAGTTGATCACAAGTTGATTCTGTTTAATTTAAGCACAATCAGATCTATTTACAAGAAATTAGTGGAGGTCAATGTGGCAACAAAATAAGGACGATCGATAAGGAAATCCTGTGTTTCCTTAAAAGCACCCATAGTTCACCTAAAAACAAATCAACTAATACTGGACGTCCAGAGCAAAATCACTCTTTACTGTCCTTTTATACAGAATTAGTGTCCAAAAGGTAGAAAATGAAATGGACCGTAGCTCCTTCCTTTGCTTCCCTGTTCCAAGGACAAATCATTCTCTGAAAATCCCTTCTGAAGGGATATGATCGTTTTTCGACACACTGTCATTCTGTTGAGGCTTTTATGCTGACCACGGCCCTGACGCTGCCAAGCTCTTGTCAGTGCCAGTCACAGCACCCTTGGGAGTTAAAGAAGAACGTGACGTCACTAAAGGTTCGCAGAATATCGATCTCTGTTCGCATAATCTCTGTAGGCAAACCCGGCCTCCTTCTTGCCGTGAGGGATCCGCCCAAACGGCGCGTGGTCGTTGAAGCACGTGTCAAACACTTCGTCCACTATTTTCTCCGCCTCTTTTCGGCTAATGTTCCTCACAGCTAGGATGGAGCGAAGGGCACGGCCTCTGACACACTCCTGTCCGAGGGGGGAAAAAAAACACCATCAAGTGTTGGATAAGAGACACAATCCTGAAACCTACACGGTAAAGTTACATTTATTTCAGCGCAGGTACCTGATGATGCTGCTTCAAGCCGAAGTTGAACCTGGCGGCTTCGTTTTTAAAGGTGCAGTCGCCACTGAGGTTAGCTGCCCGAATCTGAAATAATGACACAAAGAAAAGTCTTGGGATAATGATATAAAACATGGGAACATTATGTTTTAGCTACAGCAAAACATTCAATCAATGCATTGAAGGAGAAAATGCGATGTGGATGATTGGGATTTATCACAACCTCCCCTTTCTTGAGTCGCAATTAAATGTGAACATCCTGTTTATGAGTGCAAACTACAAAAGTCTGGTGATGCTATAAATACTCACTCGAGCCCAAATGTGTATCAAACGGCAGCAAAAAATAGTCCCCAACAAATGCAGAATTTACTCCCGATTAAGTAACATTTGGTAAAAACTACAGCGCCCAGCAAAAGGCCACAGGGCAGGGGTCACCAGCATTATCCTTTAAGGAAAAACTATTTGGAAATCACAACAGTCAGTGTTGCCTGATTGTGGGAAACTGAGTAAAATACCTGCCTCGCTGCCATATTAAGTTGCTCACTGTAGCATGGAAATGTGACAGCACTTTGGATACATTCTGATGTCAAAGAACGGTAACAGTATGCTTCTGCTTCTGTATTAGCTGTAACCGACTATTCTGTAACTTTGACAACAGGAACACAATGCCAAACATTCAGAGACACACACCAAACTGAATCGCACAGTAACCAAACATTTTTCACGTAGATGCAGCCAGTGCTGAACACAGTGGGGCTCACCTCAGAACAAGCCAGATGTCTGTAGTTGTTGAACCAGTCCACGTGGGCCCGACAGTGGTCAAAGGCATGAATGAGCTCGTGCGTGACCACCCGGGTCATATGGGACTGCTGGTGGATGTTGTTCTGACACAAAACGATCTGCGAACAAACGCAAATTTCATTAATATTAAACAGTCAAATTCAATCACAGCTGGTGCATTTTTCTCTGGGGGGGCCAACATGTAGGTATCACACCAGAGTATTTACATAAATGAAAAGGCCTTTAGTTGTATTTGCTGAGCTGAAGAAACATTTGTCAAACGTGCTTAGTTAAGAGACGTTAAAGTACTTCGATGAGTGCAAATTCTTTATTTTATATGGCTTTTTTTTTAAACAAGTAATTTTTTATATGCACAAAGTCCTGAACACAACAGATAACATGGGGGACTAAAAAAAGAAAACTGATTTCAGTCTAAGGGAGACAAGGCTCCACGGCAGCACAAGTAGTAGACTCCAATAATCAGCTTTGTTCTGGAGATTTTTTTTAACCAAATTTCTATCAGCAAAAATTACAAAATCAGAAACCCAGAAAATGTAAATTCCTGTTTCTTCTGTTTCTTACTTGAGAAGAAGCTGCGTCGAAGCCCCCGCTGACCGTCCCGTCACAATCCTCGCAGGAGAAATGCCGATCTTTAAACACTTTGCTGTGTTGAGAAATTAAAGTCATCTTGGTGCCAAACAAACCTGCTCAGATTTCAATTACTGTGTTTATCAGGTTGAAATGACCACGTACGAGACAGCAGTGGAGAAACAGCACGTAAACATTTGGACAATTGCATTTGAATTTAGTTTAACATATGTAGTCGATGCTCTAAACACGAAAGCACACAATAAATTTAATTTGAGATGAAGATTTATTTGCAAAATCCAAATAGCAATATAAAGGCTCTGCTTCTGAAGATGCTGTTGACTAATACATGATAACTTCATTTGATTTATTACTTGTACTGTCACTTTTAAAACAGATATTTGTGTATACCAAAACTTAATAATAATAATAATAATGATAATAATAAGTAGTAGTAGTAATAGCAGTAGTTATTAGGCTATCTATTAAGAAGCTCTGAGTAAAGAAGTCCCAGGTTGTCAGCAGGTATGTGAGGGCAACATTGGGAGATCAACAATGACAGACTTTATTTTTAAACTGTACATACCACCCGGAGCTCTTCATGGCGCTCAGGAGGAGTTTGGCGTACGGACCTGAGAGGAGCACAGAAACCAGCCGGTTAATGTTCAGACAGAAAGCTGCCGGCCGGCTGACATTTTATTTAAAAGGGTCAGTCGCCTTTAGCTTGATCTGATACTCACTGGTTTCCACCGCGAACTGCAACATGACCTGACACTTGTGGTTGAAAGTGAACAGGCTCTGCCCGATGGATCCCTTCCTGTACTTCCCCGTGTTCCTCTCCGGGAACAGGTCGTATCCATATTCCTCCTCTTGTTTCGTCTGATCCATTGTGTGAAATGTTGCCAGCTAGCAGCGCGGAGAGGTCGCTGTGTGCTGGATCACGTGGTGCCTAAAGGTCAAAGGTCACCTGCGGGGAGATTTATCTCTAATTTAATTTACATCGCGCGTGTGCGATAAAGTCAAGACATGTAATTCTCTTTAATGTAATATAAAAATAAATACATTTTAAAAAAGCGCTTTTTTTTAATGCAGTTTTGTCAGAGAC
The DNA here is from genome assembly GCA_031216445.1 of Lateolabrax maculatus. NCBI lineage: Eukaryota > Metazoa > Chordata > Actinopteri > Acropomatiformes > Lateolabracidae > Lateolabrax > Lateolabrax maculatus. The sequence goes on from CM062211.1 coordinate 6,487,127, forward strand.
GACGGGTTTACACGGCACAGATCGTATATTCACAACGTGGAGGAAAGTCGTTCACTCCAATCTAAAACCAAACCTGGAGAGGATAGTTCCCTGTGCAACTATAACTAGCTGCCTGTATAATACTTTTCAATACTACAAGACAAATGAGCACAAGGGCCACCTCCCCTATATATACATATGGCGGGAAAAAAAAGGTTTCTGTTCTCTTTTGTTACAGAGACGATCTTTGGTCACGCGCCGCGGAGGCTGCTGGGAGTCGGCTGTCATGGCTGCGGACATAAACACGAAGCTGTGAATAGCGACACTTTTTGTTGTAGTATTTAGCCAAATCAGCCGCAGTTACGTTTTAACTGTAAGTTTCCGCCGGAGGAACAAGTGCCAGGTACTTTACAAAGCTCACGTTGCTACAGACTCACTGACGTTTACTTTATTTTCCTTTAATGTTTGGTATTTGTGCTAGCTAGCTGCATGACAGCGTGACTCTCGTGTTTTCCTCTTGGCTGCAGCACCAACTCCAGCACAACAACTGCGGCAACAAGTGTTGAGAAAAATTGTCCAAAACAAATGTCTGTTTCACAGGGAGTAACATGTCCGGGGGGAACAAAGCCATTGAGTTGCAGCTCCAGATGCGGCAAAATGCGGAGGACATGCACAGCTTCATGAGGGAGCTGGAGAGCTGGGAGAGCGACATAAAGAAGAAGGATGAGGAGCTGAGGACGGGGGGACTTCAGGACGTCCAGGTTGGTCCCTGCTGCAGACACCTAATCCATGTCAGGGGCAGGTAGTGGTCTGGATGATGATCTGCAGGTGTCAGCGTGCGTGTTGTCTCTGTGTTGTAGAAGAAGCTGCCCCCTGTGCGCAACAAGGACTACAAAACAAAGATGAGGGAGAAGAAGAAGAGGAAGAAGGAGCCAACAGGCAACGGTGACGCAAAGGCAGACGAGGCCAAGCAAGCCTCAAGGATAAAGGCATACGACTATAAATCATGGGACAAGTTTGACGTGGTAGCTAATGCTTTCTTATTAATTATACCTAACAGGATTTGTGAGGTCGTGGAGTAGTTGACTAAAGATGTGTCCTTCTGTGGTCGCAGGACAATGCTCTGGCAGAGATGGATAAGGAGGAAAGTCCTGCAGAGTCAAATGAGTCAGACTCTGAGGAAGCTGCAGTTGATCAGGAGAAAGCGCTGACTGAGAAAGAAAAGGTAAATAATGTATGAGATGTACTGCAAAAATAAAAAAAATGAGATGAAGAAATGACCTGTTCCTAAAGCCGATTATGCTTTTATTTTTTAGGGTAACACGTTTTTCAAAGATGGGAAGTATGACGATGCCATTGAGTGTTACACCAGAGGGATGGATGCAGATCCTTACAACCCCGTGCTTCCCACAAACCGAGCCACCTCCTTCTTCAGACTAAAAAAGTAAACAGCATAGTGTTTACAGTCTTACTGTGTTGGTAAAAAGGTTTTTGTTTTTTTTCCTGTAAATCTTTGATGCTTTGCTCTTTGCAGGTATGCTGTGGCGGAGTCCGACTGCAACTTGGCGATAGCTGTGGACAGCAACTACTTCAAAGCGTATGCACGAAGAGGAGCAGCGCGGTTTGCACTGAAGAAATATGAGTCTGCATTAGAAGGTGACAAAAACTGTCTAATGGATCAGATAATCTGTTTGACTTGAGTGCACTGAGATAACAACGTGACTCTCTCTGAGTAGATTATGAGACGGTTCTCAAGCTCGACCCGGGGAACGTGGAAGCGCAGAATGAAGTGAAAAAAATTAAAGAAGTGAGTGTGAGAGCTTCATTTTGGGGTTAGGCCTAATTTCCCAGGTACCATTCGCTTTTTATTTCTTCCCTTTTCCTTGGTGGTTTCAGACCCTCGGACATCAGGCACCGGCAGCTCCGAGTGAAGCCACGCAGCCACCGGAGGCTCCAACAGTGGACTCAGAGCAGCAGAGGCTGATAGAGGAGCAGCAGAGACGACAGGAGGCGGTTTTACAAAAAGACAGAGTAAGCTTCGCTGTTATTTGCCACGTGCAGTATGCTGCAGTGTCCCAGTAGGACTCAGCTCAGAAGCTGGTGAATAAAAAATGTCCCCAAATGTCCACGAGAAGAGTCATTTGAATGTTCTGTTGGCCAGTTTACACAGTGCCACTTCTTAGCTTCATTTGTCCTGGTTAGGGAGAATGTATGGTGGCCTACAAGGGCAACATTTAAGAAAAGGCAAAAAGAGTGAGGTTGTTATTGTCTCAAAAAGCAAGAATGAGCTAGATATATCCAGTAAATATATGCACTGTTTGGCATGTTTATTTTGTGAATGTTTTTTTAAGTGGTCATGTTTTCTGAATGTGCCTTTCAGGGGAATGCTTATTTCAAAGAGGGGAAGTATGAAGCAGCTGTTGAGTGTTACAGCAGAGGCATGGAGGCAGACAGCTTGAACGTCCTACTGCCTGCCAACAGAGCCATGGCCTTCCTCAAGCTGGAGAAGTAAGCACAGACGTTTATTTCTCCAGCACATTTCTGTTGTCAGACTGAAGAGACCTCTGTTAAAAGGCTTGGTTTGCTGCAGGTACAAAGAGGCAGAGGAGGACTGCACCAAAGCCATTTTTCTGGACAGTACTTACTCCAAGGCTTTAGCCCGTCGTGCCACCGCCAGGGTGGCTTTAGGAAAACTGCAGGAGGCTAAACAAGGTGCTGTATAGAACAACACTGTCCTCTAAAGGCAAACAGCAGCAACTACATGTCGCATATCTTTCTGTATTCTTGTAGATAATCTGTGTTTATATAGTTACTTATGTTGCAAAATTGGTCTTTATTCTAGTTTAAGCCAGTGCATGTGTGTTTGTGTGTGTTACAGATTTTCAGGAGGTGTTGAAACTGGAACCAGGGAACAAACAGGCCCTGAATGAGCTCCAGAAACTCCAGATTGTACGTTTTAAGATCCAGTTATTAGTTCAAATGACCCTTGTTCTATAAATGATAAAGGAACATTAGAAAAATGTAAAGAGCCGTGTTAATCTGCTTACTGGTAAAAAAAAAAACACTTCTGCATGATTTTGCATTCTTTGCTGTTGGTTATTTGTAATGTTGTAATGGTGACTTAGTTCAAGACGTTTATTCCTCTACTGTGTTTTAAACCCCTCTCATTATGAGAATCGACATTAGTATAATTGATTGAACTCCAATCTAATGTACAGATTACTAATGGACACGTCAGACTTCATTAGGTTTGATGTTCTGCAGACTTCTCTTAATGTCATTATGTTGTGTTAGGACGCGGGTTCCAGTGGCCTTCTTCAAACACCAGACAGCTCACAGAGGAGAACGGTTCAGCCGATAGACAAACCAACACATCTGCAGTCAACTGTGAGTCGCTTATTGTCCCGTTTATTCTTTTCCCTTTGATGAAAATACTGTCTGTGCGTTTTGCTGCACCAAAGGCAGTAAAGGCAGAGATTAGTAGACGCCTGATGTGACCTGACTGCATTCCAGGTGTAAAGCTTAATGTAGAAGCAGGATAATGTGCTGTCTTTTAATTTTTGAAAGGATCAGTTAATTAATTATTCAATACAGTTGGCATAGAACTAGAGATCTATTTTATTGATATTTTATCTCATTAGTTCTTATTAAGTTAAAATGCAAACATTTGATGCCCACAGTGTCACAAATTGATCTAATAGTTAATCTAGTAGTTTGCTCTTTATGTTCACAACATGTTTTAACATTATTCGTCCAGCAGATGGCAGGAGAGAAATCAATGTAGACTGGACATATGGATTCTATAACCTTCATTTTGTAGTATCTTTATTAGAATTGAATTTAATCAATGACCTGATTCTTTTTGTGTAAAGATTGACTCATTTGTGTTATGTTGTTTTTAAAAACATCATGTTGATTGATTCTGTTCAGAAACCTCTGAGGAGGATTGATATTGAGGAAGTGAGTGGAAAGGTGGTGGCGGCGGAGGTGGAGTCAAGCGGGTCCAAATCCTTCATCCAGGAGGTGGTGAAGGAGGCTGAGGATGAATCCTCTCCACTGTCGACATCACCCAGCGCCAAGATGATCAAGATCGAGGAGATAGCAGAAGTCCCCTCACACTCATCTGACCAGTTAGTGGCACTACCTCTTCTATTTGTTGGTCATTTTTCTTTGTGTTTTGTGTGTTCGTAACATGTCTGCAAAACTCTAAATGTCGCATTATGTTGTGGAAAGTAGTATTGATTATTTCCACTCAACACGTGTTCCGCTTCTGTTTCCCAGAGCCCCTGCTCGCAAACAGACCAAACAACCCGCGGAGGAAATCACTCATCCTCCCGAACCGTCAACCAGCCCCTCCCCGACAGTAACGGAGCTGCCTCCTCCACCCGCCAACAGCTTCCAGCTGGAGGCCGACCTCCGCAAGATTGGAAACCAGCCTGAAGTGATTTACAGATATCTGAGGGTGAGCTTGTCTCTGTCATTTACTGGTGACAGGATCATATTTGGCCGTTCAGACAGTATAATTATATGCTGTCAGCACAGCAGTGGTATTGACAATGCCGGCGTGAATATGCAGATTAAGCCAAGCCAAGAATGTTCAATGCTAAATCTTTTATGATTTTCAGGATCTCATTGCAGTGTCAACTTTCACAGATGTACATTTTAAATCGCCACAAATAAGGCTTAAATCTGAAATCTTAACTTTGATTTAAAAAGATGAATTTAATTTAATTTAACTTTATTTCTGAGAGACAAATTACAATCTCTACGATGAATTGGATGAAAACAACCTAAATGTCAAGATTATCCCACATTGTTTTGTTCTTTCAGCAAATCCAGCCCGACGCGTACGCCAACATTTTCCACAGCTCCCTTGAACCTGACATTCTCACTCAGATCCTGAGGACACTGCATGGTTTCTATATGAAGTAAGTTTTAAAAGATCCTCTTAAAAAAAAAAGAGAAATAAAAAATACTCTTGACCCGAACTGGTTTTCTGTTCGAGTAAGTAAGACGTGTAGTTATTGTACTGTACATTAACATCAGTCTTGTGCAGGAATGAAGCCCCGGCCATCACACTGGAGGTCCTCAGGAGTCTAGCAAGTGTGAGGCGCTTCGACATGGCTGTCATGTTCATGTCGTCCCCGGAGAAGAAAGGTTCAGTGTCTTTGATGTACTGTTGCAGATCTCTCTTGACACTTTTTTACCCACAAAGTCAATCATATTAATAATTGCTGTACTACTTTTCTTTCCCCCAGTGCTTAAAGAACTGTTTGACTTCCTTCACCAAGCTGAGCTGGAAGGATCATCTGTCACAGCCTTACAGAAGAAGTATGGTGTGTGACGTTTGGATTTAAGGCAAATCAGACTTTAAATTTCATCACACAGTCATTCATTGTTTTCAGAGCCAATTCAATATTTTAGTTATATTCTAATACTCAATTCACTCATTAAATTGGCCCGTGGAAATATGTCATCTTCTTTCTCTATCCATAACACTGCGTTTATTTCAAGTTGGAAGTTGGAAATTCATAAATTATAGATTGTAATTCTGACCTTAGTGCATTTTAGTGTTACAGCAGATAAAAACAGAGACTTCCAGTGTAGAATCTTGTTCCTTGTGCAACAGCTAACATCATTATTGATGATGCTCGAAAAAATCTGCAACTTTTCTGTGTAAATATATAGGTTTAACCATTTACTGCACAACTGTTTCCGCACATTTATTAGCATGCAATGCAGAGAAATACTTTAAAGAAATATATGTATTTTGAGGTTTATAGGTGATAGAAGTTGGATTATGCTCATGCAACGTGTTTGGGCTCAGATGTTGCATAAAGGCAAACTACACAGAAAATGGAAATATTCAAACTTTCTTTCTTCTTGCGAGCTGGGATAGCAGACATTTGACTTGGATACTGATGAGTATCTGAAGAGTCAGATAATTACATCTTATGAATTTCCAACTTTCCAATCTATCATGAATTCAGTGTAAAGGTGTGGATTTGTCTCTGTGAGTACTCTGCCCGACCCGTTCTTAAACCTGCCAAATAAATCCTGACATTACATTGGCTGAACCAGTTTAGACTATAGAAAGCTGTGAATAAAGGTGTATTTTGTCATTCGTGTGTGGGCTTTTGTTGAGTCAGTTGTAAAATAGTTTATTACTCATCATTACATAATCTCAGAGGTGTCACATGGGTGATGAATTAGCACTGTGTAATCAAAAGTATAGCAGGTCATTGTTTATTAAGTATAATAGTGTATATTGTTTGGCAAGACAAATGGGAATACATCATGAAAGAAAATGAGATTAGCCTTGTGTAATCAAAACCCCAAAATGTATTACTCAAGCACACAACCTATACGTCCTTTCTCTATACCTGTCTAATCTTGTTCAGGGTCACAAAGAGTTTGGAACCTGTCCCAGCATGCATTGTGCCAAGGCTGGGGAAAACGCCCTATTCCTAGTCGCCAGTCCTTCACAGTCGGTACACAATGCTTGAGCAAATAAAACCGTACATGTATAAAGTGTCAAATTAATTACCAAACTTAATATTCCCAAACTATATGTTTGTGCTCACAGCATTTGCAGATCAGGAGAATGTAGTTTGCACTGAACACAGTTCTTCCAGTGTCTCAACATCCACACCAGTGAGGATCTGCAGAGAAAAGCACATCAGTTAGAGTCAGAACAGATAACGGCCATAAACTAAATGTCTAAATACACTTAAGCCTCAAACAGCAGCCTACCTGAGACACTGAGCGTCTCATTGACCACCGCCGTCTTCCCGGTGATTGTGTTCTCGGCCTGGCAGCTGATGGACTCTTTGGGAACGTAGCGGTTGACCGTGATGTCGATCACGCTACCCGTCATAGGCTTCCCATACAAGGTCCACGTGAAGTTGCAGGAAGGAGTGCAGTCAGCTGAGCACGTGAAGCTCGCCGTGACCCCGATTTCAAGAGCATCTGGTCCTGAAATGATCACATCCTTTGGTCCATCTGCAAGAGGAGAGCCACAAATGTAAGCCAATGGTCTTTTTGCTTCACCACTCTAAAACCTGAAATCCATCAGTCATTTTAACAGGAATAATTATTTACCCCTATTATTAACTTACCAGGCACCACCACCGTGGTCTCAGCTGTTCTGTTTTTCTTTGTCACCGAGTTAAAGGCCACACAGGTGAGGGCGGCCTCGTATGGAGGTGTTACAGGTGTGAAGAATATGGAGGCATTCGTAGCCAGGACCATGCCCTGGTAAAACCAGGTGATGGAGCAGACGGGGAAGCAGTCAGTCAAACACTGCAGCTCTGTTGTGGATCCAGGCTGAGTGAATATCGCCTCACCCACCGGCCCTTTGTTGGGTTTCACAATAAGCACCTCATCTGGACCATCTGGAAAACGTAAAACAACTTTTTTGAGTCTCAGTTCTGATTAGGTAGTCAATGTTTTAAATTTGCGGGTACTTTAAAGAAATAGCTTGACATTTGAAATCCTGAAAATCTGCCTACCAGCATTTCCAAAGCTTAAATTAAAACAGTATGTCTTGTTTGTTTAGCTGTAAAATTAGATTTTGTAATTTTTTTACATTTTCAATTTCTACTTTTTTAAATGCGAAATGCATAATGATTTTCATGACCCTGGTATACTCACAGTTTACTTGCATCAGGTAGCCAACAGACAGAACGGGGGTTTCACCTTCAACCAATGTGTTGTCGTAGACGGTGCGGTTCCCGCTCTCTAGTACCAAACATTGGTACACCCCTCCGTCCTCTCGCAGGAGGGGACTGAAGGTCACTGTTGTGTTGTCGGGGGAGAAATTCACTCTTTCAGATGCAAGCATTTGGCGTTTGTTCTTGAGCCATGTAATGGAGGCTGGGCCCTGAGGGCCAACACACCGCAGGGAGAAAGGTTTGCTTGCAACCGGCGGGGCCTGAGAGGTGGGTCGCACCGAGAATGGGTCTGTGCAGGGAGGATATTGAAAAAAAATCAAGTGACATCAATATTGATGTATATTGCTAGTTTACTGTGGTCACTAGGCTCCTACACCAGAACATATAACAAATACAAAATGTGTTGAACATCAGGTGGGAACAATATCACAGACTCACCAATGACAGTGAGGTTCTTAGTGGCGGTGATAGTGGCCTGAGACGCAGTGTTTGTGGCCTCACAGGTCAGAGCCTCGGTTTTAGAGTGGTCACTAACAGTGATCTCCAGCCGACTGGCAAGCCCTGGTTTGTTTTCCCTACGCAAGATAGGTATCTGGATTTGGTTCCCCTGGAAAGTGTTTCCCATGAACTTCCAAGTGAATGAACAGGACGGAACGCATTTGGCAGAGCATGTGTACGTGTACTGTTCTCCCATTGCCACTTCACTGTCACCAGTGATGGTAATGTCGGATAAACCTAAAGAACGAGACATAAAAAGACATTTTCAATGTATTGTGCTCATTTTACAAGGTTGCAATGTCATCTTCAAGTCTAACAGTAGGATTTGTTGTATAAATGTAATTTACATATACATTCTAGTGGGAAGGGAAAGGTGTTTACCCATTCTGTAGTTTAAATGTTATCCTTAAACGAGATCCTTAATGTTACTTAACAAAGAAACACGGGACTCTTTTGGATGATGTAACAATCTTATTTTTGTCTCCGCCCGTGGATAACATCCCATGGAAATCAAGAATGAACTGAGAGGTTCCAGACTAGCACGCATTTGCCAATTAGTCTGGCGATGCCAGGCTAGAAATCACACACAATGATTTGATTTAAGCTGCAGATTGTGTTTTCAGTTCCCTCAACATTAATCTTTAGTTTCTACCCAACATTAGCGGTTTATGTAACAGCATTTTAAGCTCGGTGATTGGACTTTTTTTGCCAGAATGCATCTTGGGGTCGTAGTTTAGGTCACAGATTTGTACCTTCGACTTTTTATCAAAGAACTAGATATTTTCTAGCGGAGTTCTCAATCCTATGTACTAATGATTTAACCATGAGAGTTTCATCATCATGCTCAAGTCACAGAAGTGCTCCAACTGTGAGTCATTTTTACTTCAGGGGGATCAGGGGCGTCTGAAACAGCTCCTGTTATTTCTCACTTGGAGGTAATTTCTTTCACGTACTTGCCACCCACAGCGGCAGAGTCTTGGAGACGTAGAGTTCTGAGACGGTGTCCTGAGCCACACAGATCAGAGTTTCAGAGGTGACGGTGGTGGCAGGTGGAGTGACTGAAATGGTGTTGCCTTGTGCAGTACTGAGCAAGTACTCATCCGAGACAACAGTCCAGGTGTAGCTGCAGGAGGGGTAACAGTCAGCTGAGCAGGTGAAGTTGGATGCAACTCCTACAGTCAGAAAGGCTGGACCACTGATATGTATATTGGTTGGTCCGGCTAAAAAAAATTGGAAATAGATTTGGTTAAAGGTATTGCTCCTAAAAAAAACCATATGAGCTCAGATCAAAATGCTTTATCGTTACCTGTAATTTGCAGCGTCTTGTGGGCAGTGACTGATATCCGCGTAGCAGGATTGACTGCCGTGCAGGTCAGGTTTTGTGTTGGCTGTAGTTCCCCAGGCTGCAAGCTCAGGTCTGGGCCCCGCGAGGTCACATTGCCCCAGGTCCAGGTGAACTGGCATGTTGGGTAGCAGCTGGCTGAGCACTGGAAACCATACAGTATTCCCACAGTCACTATGTCGACCCCACTGATCACCACTGAAGACGGCCCGTCTGCGGTTGGGGGTAGAACAGATGGAAAGATGGATAGGCCTCTTTTAAAAAAAAAATCATTTATTAATAATTAATTTATTTAAGATATGATTTTTTACTTGAACAAAGATAAATGGTTTTGTAATTAGTATAACAAACTTGTATAAACATGAATAAAAACCATTACTCTTATGTGGTCTGCACATAAATTTACATTATGATTCACATGAACTGCAGATGAGCGGACCTTTACACTTAGGGAAACGTTTCATACTTGCTTTCTGACATTTTAGTGATTGCATGGATTACTTACTAGTGTGATGTTACTATCAGGGTTTGGTGGATTGCCAGGCAAAGGCAAAGGCCTTGACGGATTCTGAATTGACCTGTTTTGTTGGGAATGAGCTAGAGCTACTGTGGGAGGTCAGTAGATTGAGTGGGACTCAGTTCCATGCACAGCCCAGGAACTCCTGAATCAGGTGACATGTACTTTCATTCTAAGCATGCTCCTTTTTCGTACCTTCTTTGCTACACAATCATACAACATCTTGCCCTCACCGTTGGCTACTAAGCAGCCTTATACTTAAGAGCACTTCCATGTTAGTTTATAAGGAAGATTTTTCTGTAGCCACTCAACGTCTCGAGCGGTTCTCATTGGCAACTTTCTTTTCCCCCTGTCCACTTCTTTAACATGGACACCTCTGCCTCACTGCATAATCGGGGGACTGTGATGACCCTAGTATACTCACAGTTCACTTGCATCTCATAGCCAACGGACTGGATGGGGGTCCCCTCCTCTGCCACCACACATTGGTATAAACCATCATCTGCCTGCAGGAGAGGACTGAAGGTCATCGTGCTGTTGTCAGTGGAGAAATGCACTCTTTCAGATGCTGCCAATGGGCGTTTGTTCTTCAGCCACGTAATGGAGGCTGGGTTCTGAGAGCCAACACACTGCAGGGAGAAAGACTTGCCTGCCAATGGCAGGGCCTGAGAGGCGGGACGCACTGAGAATGGGTCTGTGCAGAGAGAACAGTCCAAACACCAAGCATGAACATGAAAGACATTAAGTGATTATTTTCTTGTACCTGATACCATTTTGTAAATTCAAAAAACAGTTGAGGGCAACCTCACAGACTCACCAATGACAGTGAGGTTCTTAGTGGCGGTGATGGTGGCGTGAGATGCAGTGTTTGTGGCCTCACAGATCAGAGGCTCAGTTTTAGTGTATTCAGTAAAAGTGATATCCAGATGACTGGAAAACTTCTGCTCCTCCCCTTGATGCAGGATGGGTATCTCAACTTGGTTACCCAGGTAAGTCTTCCCCATGTACTTCCATCTATAGGTGCAGGGCGGTGTGCACGAGACCAAGCATATGAACGTGTACTGTTTTCCCATCGTCACTGTACTGTCACCAGTGATGCTAATGTCGGATAAACCTAAAGAAGGAGTTTCAGAAAAAGAAGCTTGAATGTATTGTGCTCATTTCACAGAGTTACATCAAAACATGAATGCAGTCAACGTGTCATCTACAAATCAATTAGTAGGTGAATTTAAGTAATATAGAGATGGTTTGAAACATGACTATGTAACTTTTGCATAAGTGGCAACTACAGGATAGTAGAACATTGGATTTCTTGAGTCAGATGCAAAGACAACCTCAAATCTGACTGGGAGCAAATAAAATTAGATCATGGATTTTTCAATAATATTATTATCCACCCATGAATGACAACAAGCAAGAATCAACCAGGTTGTTCTCCTGGTGCGGTGCAATTTGTTCATGAGCATGGAAGCTAATTTTTGACCTTGGGGTCAGAATGTTTGACAAAATATCCTCAACACAAGGTCTTTGTACAATTTTTTACAGATATTCATCAGCAACTTCAACTGGCTCAGGTGCTTACTTGTTTTATTTCAGTGATAAAACCATGCCAGACCAAGATTAGATTTTTTTTTATTGTTTGTTGCCTTCTGCTAAACGTATTGATTAATTTAGATCAGAGGTGAAATTATGTCACGTACTTGCCACCCACAGAAACAGAGTCGTAGAGATGAAGAGATGTGAGACGGTGTCCTGAGCCTCACAGATCAGCGTTTCAGAGACGACCGTACTGGCAGGCGGAGTGACAGAAATGGTGTTGCCTTGCGCAGTACTGAATATCTCCTCCTCCAAGACAACAGTCCATGAGTAGCTGCAGGACGGGTAGCAGTCAGCTGAGCAGGTGAAGTTGGATGCAACACCGTTAGTCAGAAAGGCTGGACCGCTGATCTGTATGTTTGATGGCCCAGCTGAAAAGTTTGGAAAAAGATTTGGTTGAAGAAAGTCCTGCCGCTGGAACCCATGAATTTGAATTCACTTTGGTCATTCATACCCGTCACTTGCAGCGTCTTTTGGACAGTTTCTGACTTCCCTGTTGTAGGGTTGACCACTGTGCAGGTCAGGGTCTGTGTTGGCTCTCTGTGCAGGAGCTGCAGGTTCAGCTCAGGCCCCTGAGAGGTCACATTACCCCTGGTCCAACTGTACTTGCAGCCCGGGTAGCAGTTGGCCGAGCACTGGAAACTATATGGGATTCCCACTGACACCACGTCGACCCCAGTGATCACCACTGAGGACGGTCCGTCTGCAGGAGGGTGAACAGACAAGACTTCAAATGGTTTCCAGTTAAATGAGGGAAACAATGAATGAAGACTATGACATACAGCACAATACGAGAAAGAACGTTTGCTTTAAATCAGTTTTTAAACGTTTGAAAATAGTAATTACAGGTACAAATCAGAATTAAAAGGATCTTACATGAGGTTTCTATCACGTTTCCACCCTGCTCAGTTTCACTGGCAGAAAAACCTTTGATATGAGAAAAGAGAATACATTAACATTATTAATTTTTCTGGCAGCTGCAAACCAAAGATATCAAATCAAATAATTAGATACAAATCCTGTAATACAATGGTTGTATTACATAAAGAACGTCTAAAAACAATTTGCATTTAACTAATGATAACCACGCAGGGCAGCCTCTTACCTGCCAGGCAGGTGAGCAGCAGCAGACAGGCTGAGTGATGAACCATGGTCCTGCAGGCAGTCTGAACAACTATCCGCACTCGATAACTACCTTTACTCTTATAACGTATTTTGGGAAAAGGCCTTGCCCACTGTTATCATTCACTTATACAAAACACAGACAACAAACGACCCAATGTTCCTGGCAAAGCAGTGCAACATGTTAGTTATCTACAGAGGCTGTGCAAACAAGCAGCCAACGTGTTCTGTGGTTTTGTCTTCTGTGGGTTGTGGTTGTTTCTTTTGTACCTGCAGAACTAATCCAGGCCAGATAATGTGGCTCTCTCTTTTTTCATATCCGCCTGTGGTTGCAGATGTTAAGATATTAAATTCAATTTATTACAGCATCTTGATAGAATACAACTCCAGCTGTCTGTGAGATCTGATACGTTTTGGTGTTTTCTTTGTGGTTCAGTTAATGTATTATTTACCTTTTATTAATAACTCTACTGTATGTTGTCGCTGTGATTTTGATGTAACAGTTAATTGTGTTCTCTGCACTAAATCAGAAAGTGTACACTCCTCTTCTTCTCAGCTACTAAGAAATACATTTAGTTTACTGATGCCACAGCAAAGGACATTTAAGTTTTCTATCATATCTGATTGCAACTTGGGGCCATCAATTGAGCTTTACATTTTTCATAAAACAACATTTTGGTTGCATTTTGTCTTTACTGGATTTTAAGACATATTAAATATATTATGCAAAAATCTAAACTTGCATAACAGATTTCTTTGGACATTTGGGGAAACAAACCGTGAACACAACATTGACATATTATCACAATTTAAATAGTTTGAATTTGTTAGCAAACAGTTTCTTATTAACACATCCAGCAGATATGGAGCAATATTATCATTCATTTGAGTCTTTCTAGTCACCCGGTGAATGTTGGTCCAATATTCACTGTCTTTTAGCTGTATTTTAGGTCTCCACCAACTCCTGAGAGAAATACCTGGAAGGATTAAAAAAAAAAAGAATATATCATGGTTTTATCCATTAGATTTGTTTTGTTCCCTTCAGGAATACAATGGGGTAGCTGCCTAATACAGGACATATTTGGTTCTATATTGGCAAATATGCAGTATGATAGAATCTGCTAAGAAGGTGGAAGTCATTTTTAATTTTATTGTTACTTTTATTTAGTTACTTTACTACTATGTTTTAAGCTGGACTGAAATGATTTAACTCATGAAGTTACATGGTGAAAGGCTAGTTGATCCAGTGACTGTCCACTGAATGCACCTGTGTCCTTAAAGACATATATAGTAGTAACAGTTGCATAAACTATGATTTTATTTTCTATCAGAGACTAAATTTTGACCTGTGACTCCCAAACTGAGCTCCAGGGTCTCTCAGCAATTAGAGAGGGCTTGAGCTTCCCTCCAGTAATATTTCACTAACTGAGAACCTTACCTTACCTTCTCTACTATCATATCCGCATCAAAATTAGTGCCAGTAATGCAGGTGTAATGCAGGAGTACAAGCCACAGTGAGGTAATTCTCAGAAAGTATTTGTCAGTGGACTGACATGAACCCTGGGTGTGCCCTTTAACTGTCACTGCTATTTGCCAATATAAGATTACAGCAAACATGTACCTTGAAGTGTGTGGAATATTGAACTGACCTTTCATTCACATTGCATATGAGCAAGAAAACTGAAATATGTAGGCCAATTAATACAGATCTCAGTGTTGCATCATCACCATCTGACCTGCAGGGGGACCCAAGGCTGAATCAAGACTCAGATCTATCTGATATCCTCACAAGAGATCCAGAGTAGTTTAAAGCCACTACACACACCTATTCTGCGCGTGTTAGAGTGAATCTGACTGCAGGTTTATGTTTTTTATTAATTCATCAGATTTAGCAACGTTTGCTAAATTCCAGCATAGCCCCACCCAATAAAAACTGAAAACACCTGTCTCTGGTCCACAAGGATGAAACGCTTTGGATTTATTTAAACTTCCATTGCAAGTATGAGATGGTGAGTTTTGTACATAATTGGTAACTAAGAAAAAGATTCTGAATCTTGTGGTAAAGGTCAGCAGTGCATTTTATTAATGTATAGACATTATAACATTACAAATGTATCAGTGTAGAAAAATCTTACAAATATCATCACAAGGCAACAAATTCTGTGAGCAGAATTTGCACACTTCGATATTGAAGAGCTTCTCCACGTGTCTTTTCTGGAAAATGCAAACAGGGTTCAGCCCACAGTCAACATCTGAGACAAATGAAAAAAAAAAAAACAGTAATATGCAGCGTGAGATCACAGGTACATGAGTCATTTATTCTCCACAATTCAACGAGCGTTCTTCATCACAAAGTCATTCACAGGAAGTAGAAAGTGAGATATTATATTTATAATGGTAAGAACAATCAGTTTGTACCTGCTATTACAGCTAAAACATTTGTACCAAATGATAAGAAATGAAATAATTCAAACAACTACAATTAATAATAGTGAAGTCATATGTTGAGACCCATTAAATTAAGGGTACAGTTGAAAAGTGTAGGATCACAGTGTGAAGGCAGCAGAAATGATACAGGCGAGCAGCAGCACAGCTGAAGTCTCTTCAGGACGAGCAGACAGGTTGCGATCTGACCCTGAACACAGGAAAAGAAACAAATGCATGTCAAATAACAACAGACTGTGTTAATATTATGTAAAATTATGTGCATTAAACTATTTTATGGCTTATCTACCTGGTATGTGCACAGTTTTAAAGGTCGTAGCTGTCCTCCTTGAAGCAGTGTTTTGGGCCTCGCACTTGAGAGTGACCGATTTAAGCGGATGTTCCACTGTTAACTCGATCACATTGCCCCTCACAGACTGATTGTCCACAGACGACACGTAGCGACAAGAAGGCATACATGCAGCAGTACACACAAACGTATACTTTTCTGCTATATCTATTACGTCGGGGCCATTGATCTGAACCTCTGATGGACCAGCTGTAAGACAGATCGCAAAGATTAATAAAACTATTTTACTGGAAGGTTGTCTCTCCAGGTTTAGGACCTTTCACCCCACTCGTAAAAAAGTAGCGAAAACTTGACTTACATATCACAGCTATGTTTCGAGTAGCAGCGACAAACAGCCCAGACACAATATTGGTGGCTTTGCAGATGAGAATTTTGGAGTTGTCCATCTCCTGAGGAGTGACAGAAATAACATTCCCTTGACCACTAATCCATGGGCCTTTGTCTATCTTCCAGGCGTAGGTACAAGATGGCCGACAATAAGCGTGGCAACTGCAGGTGTGGCTCACTGATGGATTCATCAAATCAGGGCCTGTGATGGAAATGTTGGCAGGTCCAGCTGAGAAAGAGACATATATGAGTCATTACAAGGGAAAGGCATTCACAAAGCACAGAAGTAGTGAACATAACGCTAATCTAATAAAAACATTTTTTTTTTAAAAAACAGTGATCATTTACCTAACACTCGCAGTTTCTTTGTTGTCGTGGCAGTCTGCTTTTTGTCATCACCTGTGACTGTGCATGTCACTGTTAAGGCCTCCACCCAACTGTTAACAGTGAAGGCTAGCACATTGCCCTGACCCTGGGCACTCTGTCCATCCAGTGACATAGAGAAAGTACATGCGGCGCAATTTGAATCACACTCAACGCTGCTTGGCACACCCACAGTCACGTAGTCCGGGCCGACAATGGTGCAGTTGATTTCTGAAAATGTCAACAATCAGAATTACCACTATCATTTAGAGACCGTGTTCACATTCACATTGTCATGATATTAGAGTAAATTTTATAGTCTCTGGATGTTCAGGATGATACAGATAGCACCTTTAACATAGGTTTTATTGTTAATTTGAATATGAAATTGCTTACCATTATCATTATCGTCGTTATCTAGTTCCTGGCTCTCTCCGTCTGTAGACAGTACTGGCTGAAGGCCTGCACAGTCAATGAAAACATATTTCATTTTTATCAAAAACAGTATCTGATATTAAACTTTAAAGTTGGTTCTTGGCTTTGGAAATACTATTGTGACTGAATAATTACAACTCAAGTCCATTTGAAAAAAGCTTTTCCAGAGCTTTCAATCCTATGAATTAATTTTTAAGAAAACACAGATGTGATGTGGATGAAGTCAACAGATCCTTCTCCGTAACAACTGAGCAACCTCCATCTGCTGATGAAGACGTGATCGAAAGCCCAGGCAAAAGCTAATAAGTGGACCGTGATATGGATTTCTTTTGGGTCAAATATCTTGGGGAATTGAATAATTCAGCAGTGGTGGAAGTATCACATCCTTTACTTAAGCTAGGCTAAGTAACTTTTCAAAGAAGAAATAACACTCATGATCTTGTTATAAATGAAAAGTTAAATAAATAAGTAAGAAAACGCACCCTTACTTGCTTATTTTAGCAAATGTGAGTTAAAGTTAGCAAGCTTTACATACTGAACCGTGTAACTAACATTAAAGAGTCAGTTTGCTTATTCCATATTTGTGCCACCATTAAACTATGTTTCAGCATTATAATATAATGTTCACCTGTGGTTAAAAGTGGCTGCTGTTCAGCAAAAATTACATAGGGATTACATTATGCCAATGTAAAAATGACACATTACTTGTAAAAATGCGGCATTCAAATACTAGTTTAAGTGAAATTACAGAAGTATTAGCTACTAACTACTATGTGTGATGTCTCCTGTGATTGTGTAGTATAAATTATATTATACTAACTATACTATTTTTACTAAATGATTAATGTGTAAGTAGCATTTTACTGTCGTAGTTGGTTGAGGTGGACTTAACTGTATCTACTTTAAATAGTGTTGTGTTGTTTAATCTATATTAAACATATTTTAAAAGCTATATTTTTTTAAATCTTCATCTGCAAAGTAACTAGTAACTATAACTTTCAAATATATGTAGTCAAGTAAAAAATACAATATCCACCTCTGAAATGTAGGACGAAAAGCATAAAGTAAAATGAACTGGAAAAACTCAAGTAAAGTTCAAGTACAGCTAAAGTGTACTGTGGTTCATGAATTATCACATTTATAAAAGGTAAAATGCACAAAGTAAGTGGGTGTTCCTAGTAAAAACACAGTAAAACAGCCATTAAAATCAGTATGGCAGCACTCACACACTGTGCTAAAGGACACAACTGAAATTTGGCTGGTATTTTTGTCCAAAGAAAAGTCTTTGTATTACCTGTCAGAAACAGCAGCAACAAAAGTCTGCTGAGATTTGAGTGTCGTCCGTTTTGTTTAGATATGTAGGTATTATCCATTGTCCCGTCAGACTCTGAAGTGTACAGCCACCAGGAAATAGACAACTGGCACTGTATAGTCAGTCAGTCAACATCAGCAGGCAAACGGCTCTTATCGGTGAGAGCTGAGAAGAAACATATCTGCCTTCTTAGTCACTCTAATGGAAAATCCATAGCTTTTGATTGATGGCAGGTCAAAGTCAGTCGAATCTGACCCACATTGCTTACAAAAACGTTTCACCCTAAGGGACTTTTTGCAGATATTCTTCAGCAAAAAATAACCAATGTAGATATATTTACTAGCGAGTCAGATGAGATGGGGCTCCATGGAAAAGCTCTAAGTTGTAAGAGGAGGATCACGGAGCTGCAGTGCTCCCTTCTTTGGGCTTCTGGCTAAGAGCTAGTTTAAGGAGTGTTTTGGAAATTTAAGGATGGTGTAATGGGTTGGACACTGGCCCAAGTAGCTAAATGTCACAGGTCTGATCACTGTAAAAGGGAATATGTCACAAACAAATAGGATTTCATATTGGAAAACACATATATAAAACAAAATGTAACATGGCATAATCATAACTACTACTTGTTTGTGGGACCTGCAGTGGTTAATATGATGTGTGTGACATTATTCACTTCTGTATTCCCAGCTTTCTCTCTTGGTACTGTACAATAGGTGACCTCGCCCTTAGTTCCATAAACGCGTCCATTATCAGAATAAATTATCAAAATGCAAACAGACCAAAAAAAAAGCAACTTAATGGATAGAGTGACTTTAAAGAAGCAGGAGCAGTTTACATGGATTGGCCGATAGACTTAATAAAAATGTGGCACACAAACACTAAAATAACAACTGAGCCTCTTAACAGTTAAGAAAATCACATTTATTGAAAACAAGAATTTTAACAAGTAGTAATAACCATTACTCCTACACAAAGACAAAAAAGTCAACAACAAGATAATATTTTTGGGTGCAGGTGTGTATGTGTGAGCGTGTGCAATTTTGTGTGTCAGAATGTGTTTGTGCAGAGGTGTGCTTTTAAAGTGACGTCTCTCTGGAGTCCCTGGGCGGCCTGAAGGTCAGTATTTCTGTGAACGTGTGACCTGCACAAACACAAAAGACAGGATTATGCATGAGCCATTCCAAATCACGTCTGTGTCCAACTTTCAAGTTCAATGCTTTCACCTTCCCTCTTACGGAATCACTTGTTTCTGTTGCTTCTCCTGTTGTACATAAAGTAAATGGCACCTTCTGTAAATTAATGATGCATCTTATAAGATCTAAGATCTTCAGTGACCTCCTCTGGCATGCAGCAGGTACTGTTAGAACACTGAAATTATAATTTCCTGCTACATAACTAACTACCCCCTAAACCTTTCACATTACAGTGTAGTAGTTTCTTGACCCATTGTTTCAATAAAACATTGATGAAAGCAGCTTTAAATCTCTCCCCTCTTTCTTACGTTTCCACTGGTCCAGTGGCAGGTCTGTGTTGTCCATCGTCTGATCATAAGGCAGCGCCTCAGTCTCCTCTTCGACATCTCTGAACTCGCTGAAGAAAGGCAGTTCGAGGGCCTCTGAGGCGCTTACCCTCCGCTCAGGGTCCAGAAGCAACATCTTTTCCAAGACACACACTGCTGTGTTACAGATAGACATAAGGTCAGCATGACAGAGTTTAGTGCACCAACACCTGGGTAAATTGGAGAACAGAGAGCTTTACGTACCATTTGAGGTTGCTTTGGAGAAAAGAGAGTGCAAATCTTTTTTTGGCACTTTTGGTAGACTTCTGATGTAGTTTTTGGCCTGTCAGGAGAGGAAGTGGAGGGACGGATGATAAAGGTTGGTGTGCTAAAGGAGAAGTCAGGTATTGGCAATATTTTGTTCTGAAACTTATTGTTTTTATATTGACCATTTAATAGCAAAAAGTCTCAAATTTCACGCCATCAGGATACACTGAAACTCTTTATTGACACACTAATGATGAAATACTTAAAGGGTTACTTCCTCAAACAATGTAACACACAACAGAATGGTTCAGTGGTAGTGAAACACTGGGATAGAATGCAAATACTGAAATTAATAATTAATTTGCTATAAACATATTAAACAAAAAACGACAACCAATGTGACAGTTTTCAGGCTTTTCTGTAGTTAGCACAGCACTCACACATTGTAGGCCTTAACAGGTGGCTGTAAAACATTGGAAATAGTATTTTCCTCATTGATGGATAACAGAACCTGAGGTTAGCAGCAATGCTGTCCATCACAATGATTCCAGCAGAGGAAAATGTTATGAAACTCACTATTAGAACTGACAAACAGCAGAGGTTTGAGGGGAAAATACTGCAAACTTTTTGCAACCACCGTTCAAGCATGTTTTTGCACACTGTATTTGCATCAGGTGTATCTTTAATATGTGAGTGGAACCCCATGGTATGCCTTACATCTTGGCTCTGTAGCTTCACAACAAAGTCAGCAGTTGGGGTTCCTGTAATCTTCATGATTTCTCTGAGCTGGTCCAGGTCTGCGAGTAGCTATGGTTAAGTATCATCTGTGGCATGGATTTTAGGCAATTCAATTGTTAGCATTTTTAGCCAAGTACATCAGGTCTAACATGAAACAGACACCTCGTAAGTTACATCTTGCAGGTTTTAAACTGTAAACTGGCTGTGATGACAGTTAAGGATACGATCATTTCCCTTGAACAGAGGCTTTCCCAGCAGCATCTCTGCCATGATACAACCTGCCGACCAGATATCCACTGCAACAGAGAGCAAACATCAGCTTCCTCATTGAATCTGGGTTATGAAACAGGCCTCTTTGTCTCTTTTTTTCTGAATTTCCACCGACACAAAATGTGAAGCTTGAGCGTTTACCAGTTTGTGTGTAGTGCATCCAGTTGAGGATAACCTCGGGCGCTCTGTACCAGCGTGTCACCACATAGCCGGTCATTTCTGCGTCAGCCTGCCTCGCCAGGCCAAAATCAAGAATCTGAAGCAGAACAAAAGCAGAATTGTAACATGAAGCTGTGTAAATGCATTCGTATATTAAAACAACTTTACATAAAGCTGCGGTACCTTTAGTTCACAGTCCGGGTTAATGGCTAAATTTCCAGGTTTAAGGTCCTGTGGGATACAGAAATGTGAGACAAAGGAAATCCAAAGAATAGTTGTGAGTAATAGGAGTCATCAGAGGACATTTTATTGTAATTTTTTCAAGTTTTGAAGAAAGAATCAGTTATATATATATATAGTTATTAAATTAATTTCAGGTACCAAAGTATGTAATCAAATGTATATATAAATATCATTTAATATTGAGAGCCTTCAATTTGAATCATGTTAATCAAGATTCTTGCTTCCTGTGACACAGTTAAGGCTATATGGGCACTTTGGATCCCTGAACTTTGACTGAAAGGCTGCTGCATGTTCAAAGGCTGACAACAATGAGCTAAATCCATGAACACAACAGATTTGCAAGATAAATTCATAGTAAATCTTTCCACGCAATACGTTGTTAACTGGGTGCGTAAAGTCAAAGAGAGACTTTTGGACCTGCAGGACATTTCAATAAAAAAATCTAACAGACAGCGTATCATTCTGTCTCGGGTTTAGAAAAACTCTCTGTGTGGGAATCCGGATGAAAGGAATTGAGTGTGAAAAACAGCGAGAGCCCCACCCCCAAAGCTCATAGTCTGAAAGGTCAAAGGTCACGCACCCTGTGGATGATCCCTGCAGAGTGGATGTACTGAGGAAAAGAGAGGAGATACAGACAACATCAGCAACTTCAACTCACTGCAACAAGCGTACGACCCTCACTTTTAACAATTACATGCATATATGGGTTGGTTGGTGGTGGTGTTCACCTTGAGTCCTCTCAGCATCTGATAGACGAGGAACTGGACTCTGTCTTCTGACAATCTCTCCAGCTTCATCAGCTTGCCAAGGTCAGTGCCCATGAACGGCATCACCAGGTAACTGTGGACAAGAGAAGAGGAGGCGAGTCACTCCGGCGGGACAACAGCCGATGTTACAATCGGCATTTAAGGGAATGGATGGGGTCGGGAACCTACAAGTCACGTAAGCGATCCAATGAGATTTCAGCAGTGAAAACATCCAGCAGCCCAATGACCTGATAAGGAGGGAAAAAAGCAAAATTCACTCATGATAGTTATAGATTTAAAATCCCACACTGAAAAAGTAATGCGGAGATTACGTGCTCTGCTTGAAATTCCCTCTTTTGCTGTGGAGAGCGTTCTCACATTTTCATGCTTCATGTGTTTGAGGAGTCGCAATTCTCTGTAAGCCCGTTTGGCAAAAAGTTTGGACTGGAAGGGCCGGTGAAGTTTCTTGATGGCCACCTGCATTCCTGCCCTGCGGTCCCATGCTGAGCTGAAATAGACACATACATAGGTATATTACAGAGGTATAATTCAATAGAAAGGGTAAACCGGTTCATTCATATCCCTAAAGTCAGTTGTTGTATCCAAAATTGAAAATGCTGTTTTTGGAGCAAAACTTCCATCCCTATAGACCTTTTTCATGACATGTCTATTGGGAAATCCACAGGTGTAATTAACAGCACCTAAATAGAACAGTGCCTCATTAATGATATTAATTACACTGGAGCCTTTCAAGCTATGACAAGTCTCGGCATCTGCTGTGAAAAAACAGGGTCTATTTGTGAATGAAGACAAAGGCGTGGTGCATTCTGTGCACCTAACTCGTGGGTCTTTGACTTTTTCCAACAATGAGTCTGGGGGGGGGGTGGTTTTCTTTGTTGACCCTCATCTACACAACACAATGCAAAGGGAGGCCCCGCGGAGCCAGCTGTGGAGAGGCTGCTGGCCAACATATCCCACACAGGCTGTAGTGCTGCTGCAGGAACATTATAGTATACTCAAAAACTTATATAACTTAACTTATATATTATAGTATACTCAAGTAGAAGTAAAAGTCCTGAGGTACAAACCTTTTTTTAAGTAAAAAAAAAAAAAAGGTAAAACTGGCTCCATAAAAATATCTAGACAGAGTATTAGTTACTTTTTCATTTATATAATGTTTAACAGAGACATGTATGTATTATCTCTGTACTGGATGCAAATTAAAATACTAAAAAAAAACAAAAAAACAATGTGTTTTTCTTGATTTCCCATAGACTATAGGGGGTGAGGGTAGATCTACCTCCACACTGTGTTTTGTTATTCATCATCTCAGGGACACGAAGAGTCGGTTCTGATAATGCCTTCAGGAATGCAATCAATCAAAAAAAAAAAAAAAAAATCGATCAACACCACTCTGAGCTGTAAAGTTTATGTTTTCCTCCTCAACTCACCACACGGTCCCATAGGCTCCTGTTCCGACCTGCTTCGGGTCCCGGTACCTCTCCGGAACCTCCCACACGGTTCTGTTGACCTCCTGCCGGTAGAATCCCGTCCTGGAGCGCACAGCCATACCGGCTAGACGAGGCTGAGGTCCGGGTGCGGGTGTGCTGGGCTCTCGGGGGCTCTCTCATGCGGTCGGACTTTAGTTTCTGTTTTTTTTTGTTTTTTTTTTCCCGAGACGCGCAGACCGTCCCGCGGGGAAGAGTCTGTCGGGGCGCAACACCAGCGGACCACTAGAGCGCCGTGCGAGGTCGCCAGTTACACCCCCAACACACACACACACACACACACACACACACACACACACACATTGTTAGTCATGGCTCCTGGTCGCCAGGGGTCTGTGGGTGTGTCTATAATGTGGGGGAAAAGCCTCAAAACATCTGCCCATCCTAAGCTTTACTACACTATCTTACACTATATAGACTATATTATTTTGTTGTATTCTATTCTGTCCTGTTCAATACTATACTATACTATACTATAGGCCAACTTTGATTAACTATACTATAATATGCTATGCAATTCTATCCTATATAAGACTATATTATATCCTATTCTATATGTGCCCACATGTACTTGTTGCAACATCTCATCCCAAAACCATGTGCTTTAATATGCAGCCTCCACTCTTCTTTGAGGGCTTTCTGTAAGATTTCTGGAAACCGGCTGCAGGGAGTTGCTCCTATTCAGCTGACGGTGGGCGCTAAGGCCTGGCGTGCAGTCGGCGTTCCAGGTCATCCCAGAGGTGCTGGATGCGGGCTGAGGTCAGGCCCGTCAGGCTCCTCTTCACCAAACTGGGACGACTGTGCCTTTACGAAACTCACTTCGAGCAACAGGAGAGGGCCTTTCCCAAACTGTTGCCACGAAGGAGGAAACACACAGTTTCCATCAAAATGACATAAGACAAGAAACAAAATTGATATTGAAACAGAGATGATGTTTTTTATTCTGTTGAAGCCAAGACTTGCCAAGTCATGTTACCCGTTGATGAATGAGAAAATCATCTGAATCATTTGAAAACTGAGTCTGGTGATCTGAAACTCATGGCTACCGTTGAATCACATGCCACCATGTATTCAAAAGACACTTCTAACTTATAACATACACACATACATACAGTATACGTATACATTCGATTTGCAGTTTGCTATTCAAATCCACCACATATACGACACCCACATAAGCACATAACACATGAGCATTCAGAGGCTCTAACACGCTCTGACTGAGACAGACAGTTTTGATTCAATTGGACTGTAAATTCAACATTTGGCGTCCAGTCTTACAGGACGACTTGCACAAACGGCTACATGTAGCGCTCCAGTGTGAACCATTACAGGAAAAAAAACTTGTTTTCCTCAAAAACAATTCCAAAATGGTAAATGTTTTAGTTTTTTTGAGGTAGGAATAATCTCATTGGCTGAGTTAAATTTGAGTGGGTTGAACCAAGTAACCAGTTCAGTTTATATTACTATGAAGGATTACACCAAATTAAGTACAACATCTTTTAGCTCTTGAGTTAACCTAAAACACTACTAGTGCTGCAACTTGGCAGTAAGTCAGTTAGGTAAACTAAGCAAGAAAACCTATTTGTGCTTTACACCTGCCATTAATATCCAGATAGTATCCAGATTAAGTGTAAGAATAAATCTGCAGAGGTCAGATATAAACCTGATTCATTGGTTATTCTGATTCATGAGCTTTTTATGTCGTCCGGCATCTGTAAATGTCTTTTGACTTTACTTTTTTCTTTTGCAGTTGAAGTTTGTGGCTTGAGGAGACAATGCATTTAACCCTGACAAAACTTTTGAGCAGCCAAATCACAATAATACAGTAAATGCATCTTCACAAACAAATTTAAGATTTAATATCCCATTAAACTTGATCAGATATTATCTGATCACCCAAACTAGGGCGCTAGACTATTTCTGTAGTTTATATCAGAGTACTAGACATAACATCAGCGCTGTCCTTTTGAACCTCTTGACATTTTCACTGACCTTCAGTATTAAGATGGAAACTTAAGGTTCGCTGGTTCTGCACACTGTGGTTTAACACAACCAGATTATTTCTACCTCAGCAAGAAGTTTGTAGAACTAAAACTCCAGTATGCTGCAAGATGAATGACACAACGTCAGTGAGGAAGTCAGCCATTTGTTGTAATAATCTGCATCTGCACTGAGCTCGTGCTGCTTAGACAAATGTTACCTGTCCCTTAAAATGATTATGGGTATAATAATGTTGCAATAAGCTATGAACTGCAGCATTATTGAAATACCCACAATGGAGGTAAAAGACATCCCCAATGCTTTTATACTGTGGTCACTAATGAATGTGAACAATCTGGGTTGTTTTCTTTGTAACACTCAAGCATCATGAAAACCGAAAAGCCTAATATGTCTTCTTTATGGGAATCATCCGCCTTGAGTGTTTGACCAGTCATCCCTTGGATGGAGCTTCCAGTTGGGTAATATATTATTATCCATCAGGGTTACACCCCTCTGGGAACTGTTGCTAACAGTTAACAAAATGCCCGTAACCTTAATTATTGTAAACACTAACCGGGGTTGTAAAAGACACAGCAGAGAGCTATCAAAACCTGATGGAGCTCTGCCAAAGCCAACAAGTGGTCAGAAATAAAGACATCAACTGAAACCGTATATGAGAAGCGAGGTCACACTGTAAACACTGACCTGCAACACAGTCACTCTGTTCCAGCTTTGGCAAATATGAATTACCTTGCTAATTAATAGCACAGTTGGTATTTATTTTTCTGTAAGCAGGAGAGGATGACTTTCACGTGAGGAAAAACAGTAGTTTTTGCTTGTTTTTGTTTTATTTCTTTTACTGCGCGGAAATAATAAAGATAAAACAGGTTGAACGTTGGTCACATTTCCTGGTTATGCTTCTCTCTGACCCTCAGGCTGGTTTTACAGCAGTCTGGCAGATGCAATAAGCAGTCTTAATGGTTATAATACAGCACCAGTAATATTGTGTAATAATAAAATGCACAAAAATCATGCAGTAGTATGCAGGCTAAATGCTAAGCTGACATGACGTGGCATTGCTGCAAGCCTTTAAACATGAATTACATATATGAAAGCAGGGACTGCTTATGACATTTGTCATGATGAGGGACCAGGCAGCACTCTGTCTTTGCTTTGGAAATCCTAGTGTGCATTTTTCCCCCCTGCGATACCTTTCTATCAGTCTGTAAACACAGTTCAGTTTCGTAAAGTTGCTCCCTCGTATGAATCCTCGCGTCCTCTGTGCTCCCTGACGTAGCCACGTTGAATGGTTCCTCATTTTACCCTCACCGAGCGGAAAACATAAGAGGAAGCAACTTTTCTGGACTGGAAAGCTCCTTCTATCAGATTCTAAAATGCTCCCTGTAATTGCAATTTGTGCATCTGATCCAGTGGAGACCGTCCTGCCCTGCTTGCTCAAATAAACTCATGACAGGCACTCAAACACAGTAACACTGAGCAGAGGGAATGCAGAGCTTTCTTCAGTCGGCTTGCCACAGTCCTTCTTTCACTCATTGAGTACGTGGTCCTTCTTCAGGTAGTGGTCGAGGCAGAGCAGAAGACGCTTACTGCTCCACCTGAAGGCTATCAGTCTTGCTGCCGGATGCTTTGAAGCTGTTCACCTCTTCGAACACCAACTCTATGCACATACATGAGAGAGAAATAAGGGAAAAGAAAACACGTTAGGAGTGCTGATGGAGATTTTGGGCCATGGAAAGAGGTGGTGAGGAATATTTCAAACCCGCTTAATCTCGAAAAAAAAAAACATAATGAAAAGGCTTAAAACACCTCCTTGAAGTTTCATTGTCACAACAAAAGGTAATTTAATATAAAAAGTCCTCTGGTACAATCTTTTATTCAGCGCTTTTATAATTGTACTTGTTCAGCTTGGTACACTGGTCTATCAAAGAAACCATGCAGGGTGCAGGATGCAAACCATGCACAAAATTATCCACCATGACTCACATCAACTCTGGGGCTTTTCACAAACCATGAAACTCCCAGCTCAAATGAAACGTAATCATATTTATGATGTTATAAATGGCATCTCTAAATGTTCTCACAACCCATACTACTTTGGTGCTGTAGTCAGCATTCCTGCGACAAACATGCAAGCTTAAACCCATCGTTGCATAATCCTCAAAGTTAAAAGCTCTGCAGCTTGAAGCTCACTTTAGATCTATAGTGTCAATCTGTGCAGCTTCCTCCTCTGACAACCAAATCTGCCCTTTTTAAAATTGTTTGTAAAAGGAAGTGAGAGCATTCATTTGCAATAAATTGAGAATATCTGGACAGTTAAAAATGTCATGGATAAGCTGCAGTCATGTCTGTTTTACTGTTATATCCACTTTTTGATGTTTTAAATGTTTCTATGTATGTATGTGTATATATATATATATATATATATATATATATATATACATAATACTTCCCTTTACCTTTCCATTCTTCTAGAGTTCGGTCTTTACTCTCCAGCGTTTGATCATAGGGCGGGGCCTCTGGCTCATCGTCTGGGTCGTGGTACTGTGAGAAGTAAGAGTGGGAGAGAGCCTCGCTGGCCGAGATCCTCCCATCGCAGTCCAGAACCAGCATACGCTTCAGTAGATCGACAGCTATCGGAGACAGAAGCAAGCAGAGGGCTGGGTTACGGCAGGAGGTTGGAAACGAGTTGAAACCCAAAGGGCCAAACCTGTATAGCTGAATTTCTAATTTGCTATATGGAGAGAGCAATTTGAGCTTCAGTGGCCTCTGGAAGCCTTTCAATTGAATTTGAAAAGCTGATAATCCAATCTGCGGTGCATCACCCACCTAGTGGATTTGCTCCTCTGAAGATCTTTTCCAGGTCCTGTTGGGGCATGAAGGGCAGCGACTGGATGTACTTCTGCGCCTGCAAATATAGACCAGCGTTTAACTCATGGCATGTGACAATGTGGATCACTCAGTGTCAAACGGCTAGTAATCAATCACCCCAACACTCACATATATTGACTATTCAATCAACAGCCACGTCAAAGGAACGGCTAATCTATTAGAACATGTTGCCTGCGTCAGTGGAAGCAACACTACAGTGTGTGATAACAATTGTTTAACCAAAATTGCTCTCCCCAATCTTCCCTATATTCTCCCCTCTCTCACATGTTCAGAGCAGATCTTCTTTAACAGATCGGGCGTCGGAGTCCCAACCACCTCCATGATTCTCTTCAGCTGGTCAATATCTTGGTGCAGGAGGAGTTAAGGGCTGTTCTGGACAAGTCCCACAACACACAAAGATCAGTAAATCAAATTTGTTTTAGCTCGGCCCCTTAGACACAGAATACAACAACCTAGATAATTCAGCCTTTTGTGATCGCTCCTATTCATTCCCCACTTCGCTGCGCTGACCCACCTCCCCGTCAGAGAGGCCTGGGATTGTGATGCAAATCCACACGAGGTCCGTGTCCACAGGGCACTTTAAAGGAGTAATGGAAGGTTGATGCTAAGAGGGGGAAAAAAGCTGCAAATTGCAGTGGAGTCTTGCCATGCTGATAAAGGATACAGTCGGTGCCAGGAAAAAGGACTTTTCCCTTCAGCAGCTCCCCCATAATGCATCCCACTGACCAAATATCAACTGGAACAGAAACACTAGAGGTTTAATCATTCAATTAACATTTCATGAGTTTGCTTCTGAAAAAAAAAAAAAAGCGTATTAATATTTATTATTAGATTGGCATCTTACCATTCTGATTGTAGTGCATCCAGTTCAGCATGATCTCCGGCGCTCGATACCAGCGAGTCGCAACATACCCTGTCATCTCATCGTCTGTCTGTCTGGCCAACCCAAAGTCAAGGATCTGCGGGACAGGAAGATTTTTTTTTTTAAAAGAAGTTCATAGTTTGGAGTAAAAGATTCTTAGGTTTAAACAGAGGGTCAGTCTCACCCTCAGCTCGCAGTCCTCATTTACTGCCACATTACTTGGCTTGAGGTCCTGGGAAAGATAGAGAAGCAGACAAAGGTGAGAAACATGATTAGAATAAAGACATATCTGCAGAGAGATGGATGGATATGAATATAGAACAGCATAAACCACTCAGCTTCTGTTTGTAATGCATTTCAGGCCATTTTCACTGCATTTCATCAGGGCATACTCAAAGAGATTAATCTCAAGAGCACCGGTCAGAAATACAGCTGTTAACCGGTGTTTTAAAACAGCCATTCCTGTACTTTTTAACGTCACTGCCCAACCTATTTTGAGTCTGGTGTCTGACTGACTTTTCTATTTGTAGCCAATTATTAAATATTCACTCCTTTTGTCCAGCGAACTAGATTTCATCCAACTTTAAAAACCTTGCAGAACCATGAAAACGCAATAAAGTGTCACGTTTCATTAAAACTAAATGCTGTTCTAGAAATTCACTTTTGCATTTAAAATTCAAACACATCAATCTCTTAAAAAAGGCTACAAGAATTTTTTTAAAGACTGAAATGTAAAGTTTAACCCCTTAACAAGCATGCTGTGCAGCCATTATTCATACCTACAGAACTTTATCCAGAGAAGATCCCAGGGTTTCCCAAAAACAAAGCAAAAGTTTCCCAAAAAATACCAAAACATCAGGCTGAACTGAATGAGAGGATTTTTCCAACCTTAAAGCTACTTTAGGGAAAATACAAGGGGGAAACTGTATGTTAAAAGGTTAAAAGAGGTTTATTTGTATTTTAAACCAGGCAAGTGCTATTATGTTTTCTCAAACTTGATGGTCAAAATGGGCACTCACTCTGTGGATCAATCCCGCTGAATGGATGTACTGTTCGGCAGGCGGTGGGGTGGGGCAGGAGGATGGGGGAGGAGAGGAGAGAGAGGAGAGAGAGGACATAAAGGGAGACAGGGGTCAACACTGCAGTTCACCATATTAGCCCCTGCCTACAGGGAGACTGCCTTTGTCTGTCCCATGGTAACCGGGAAGGCCGACCAGCCGGCCCTGCTGGCTGCTGGACTGATTCAGTGTTAGCGGGCAAGCTTTGGACAGAACTCACAAATAACAGAATGGCATACTCAGTATAAATACAAGGGGTGTGTGTGTGCAAATTATGACAGAGAGATTGACATGAGATTGACATATACCATAGCAATCTAAACATTGACAGTACAATTGTACTTGAGTTCATTTGACAGGGCTGAGGGGATACATCAGACAAAGACGACTGGCAACCGCTGGTATGCTATCTGCATGCAAACACATATATTATGTATGCTGGATTCAGTATGGCATGCTGTACAGCAGGTGTTTCATTAGGCAGTTGATTACCTTGAGGCCTCGGAGAAGCTGGTAAATTAAGAACTGCACATGCTCGTCTGACAACCTCTGAAATTTAACGATGTTGTTGAGGTCCGCACCCATCAGGTTAGTCACCAGGTAACTGGAAAAAGGGGGAGAGTGTATGAGTGAATGGGGGGTTGGGGGAGTTTCAGTAAGAGGGGAACACAGTGATGCTGCCATGGCAACCGTTACACATCTTTACAAGCCAAAAATCCCCTGGGGTCGCCTCCACCAACACCACTCTGCCCTCTAATAACAGAATCTTTGCATTTTTGTGGAAACGTGGACAGCTGTATATCTCGTGGTAAACATCAAGGGATGAAAGACTTACAGTTCATTGAAGTCCTCTAGTGCCGCAGCGGGTGTGAAGACGTCCAGCAGCCCTATTACCTGCAGAGACAGAGACAAGCAGAGCTGATCAGTAACAGAGCGGAAACATGCAGTTTCTGTCCGTCTCTGGGTATTTTTATAACATGCACTAACATTCTCATGTTTCATGTGCTTGAGCAGCCTGAGTTCCCGGTACGAGCGGCGGCTGTGGATCAGAGACTGGAAAGGCCTGGACAGTTTCTTCACCGCAACCTTCTGCCGTAAGACAACATCATATGCCGAGCTGGAGAGAGAAAACAGAGAGAAATAAATATTAAAAACTAAAAAAAATTATAAATCGGCATGACTTCCCAAAGCTGGGTATATTTTTAATGAAAACCATATTGTTTTTATTGTAAGAGGCCTTAAAAATATGAATTCCACAATCAGCAAAAAACAAAACAAAATTGCATTTTCAAAGCAATAGTTTGACATTTTGGGAATAGACTTATTTGCTTTCTTGCCTACAGTTAAGTTTGCCCTTTAAATAGCTACATCCAATTATTTGGGGTTTTATGATTTTGGTACTTTCAAACAGAGCTGGTCTAGCTGACACCCCGTTTCCGGTCATCATGCTAAACTAAGCTAAGTGGGGCATACTGTCTCCTGGCAAAAACAAAAAAAACAGCACAATTGTCATTTTCACACTTTTTAAAAAGAAACTAAACAGATGAGATATAACGTGTTAATAAACGAGCTTCAGAAGTGGTGGTAAGCTGATTTTTAGACTTTGAGACAGAGCCGAGCTAGTTGTTTCCCTCTGTGTCCAGCCTTTATTCCCTATCATTCCCAAAACGTCAAACCTGATATCAGCTGATGATACTGAGAGTATGTCTATAGTGATAAATGATTGAGAGTGGAGAAAGAGAGAGAGAGAGACTGACAGCGACTATTGCAGGAAGAGAAGGGGGGGGGGGGGGGGGGGGGGGGGGGGGGAGGATGTGGTGGAACAAGAGAAGCGAGGATGTCAGATATTGTAAAAGTGCGGTGGTTTATTTCATCTGCCTCTTTCAAAATGTAAATGTCATTCCACATATCCGACACCGAGCCCTGCGGCTGCTGCTGCTGCTGCCTTTGTGGTGCCAGTGTCTTTTCAGTCCTGCCAGCTTTTCAATACACAGTAATAATAATACAGGCATCAGAGAGCGGAACAAACAAACAGGAAGGAAACATGGGCAGAAATACTGCACAGCACTGCAGAAACAGAGCAAGAAGCAAGAAGTGAAACACTGGAAAAAGGGGACATTGAAAGTAGAGTAAGAGATAACATTTACACTGGGAATTTACCTGTAGAACTGACTCAATGTATGGTATAAAACTCTTAATGATGTAGCATATACCATTAGTTTGTCTGAGTGATTTCTGATCACTTAAACGGAAAATCCCCTCTTGGTTACACTTGAAGTTCTTCTGAATGTGTGATTTTCATTTCAGGACTTTCTCAGTAATCAGATGCACTGTGAAACCACAACCTGCCTTATCATCTTTTACTTAAGCACTTCACACAATACCCTGATTGACCGTTTTTTGCCCAATATCTGCAGCTGAATACTATGCAGCTATCAGTTATAGATAAGGGTGGAGTGCATCCAAACTATCCATGGAGGGGGCCTGTGCAACCTTCAATTTCTGTTTCCTAAATACCTGCAGACATACGGTTCACAGCAGGTATATATATGGTCACCACACAGTTAGAGCAGAAGTGCCCACCAAATGATGCGTGTCTCCTGTTTTTTTTCCCCCGCAGTATGAAACACACTGTAAATATTACTGTATCATCTCATGCTGGCCTGTGATGCTTACATGCATGAGTAACCTACACTCTTGCGTGGTTGAGTGCATCCATGTTGCTCTTTGTGTTGTAATCACCTGCTGCCAGTCCGGATGTCCCTGCCGGGGTTTGGGGCAGGACAGCAGCCAGCCTCCTCTGTTCCTGACATGAACCAGGCCTCACCGCCTCGCACATACCTTCCTCCCTGTCAACTTCCATACATGGGTCTGACTGCGCTGCTGTCAGCACACACAGCCCAGCCAAGGCATCGATTTCTCCCTTCTTCTTTTGTCTCAGTATTTTTTTTTTTTTTTTAATGTCGGAGCTCTTAATGGATTTCTGGTTTCAAAAATGAAGAGGGGGAAGGGACAGCTAATATCAGATGTGAGAGGATTCAAGTACACTGTTTATCAACAAAGAAAATCTGGTTTTATGTACATTTTCTGATCTTATCCGTTAATGAGATTCATTCTGATTAAATCAACTGGGAAAACCTATATTATTAGCATATATTTGAAATGGGGGGGAGGGTATTGACTCTTGCAAATACAGAGAGGAAATTTATAATTTGCTCTACAGATTAAAGTCCACAGGGTTTGTTTCTCACATTAAATACTGCATCCCATTTTATGCACTTAAATTAATAATTTGACATTTTGGGAAATATGCTTATTTGATTTCTTTCCGAGAGTTAGATGGGAAGATACCACTCGTACATCTATATGCTGAATATTAAGCTGCAGCCAGCAGCTGTTTAGCTTAGCTTAGCATTAAGACTGGAAATGGGGGAGCAGCCAGCATAGCTCGGTCCGAAATCCACCTGTTAGCACCTCTAAAGCTCCCTTATTATATCTTGTTAAATTCATACAAAAAAAGACGTGTTTAAATGACAGTTGGCTGTTTTGCAGGGGGCTACGTGGAGGACTATTTCTCGATCAGACGCAGTGACTTCCTTAGATTTTGTTACCTTTGGACAGAGCTCGGCCAGCTGTTTCCCCCATGTGTCCAGTCACTAAGTGCTACGTAATGCTAACTTGGCTTGATAAGGATCTTCTCACCTGTTTCCCAAAATGTCAAACTATTTCCAAGCACTATATCATATACACACACATACCCACACTCGCACTTCCAGCCCGCATGCATTTGTGTCTTAAATTGCACTGCCAAGTCACTTGATATCCACCATCTCCCCAAACAAGAATCAGCAACAAATCAGAAACCCAATCTCGTTTTTCTGCCCGATTTATCATATTTACAATCAACAGACATGACCATTTCAACAGGAGAGAAAGAAGCAGTCATATTTTATTCATAGTTATCCAAATGAGAGGCTTCATGCCAAAGTTCTGGTTAACTGAACAGATGTTACATATGCTGACATGAGTTGAAAGCAGCCTTGATCAGCTTAGTGCATATTCACTCTTGATGTTCAGTCTCAACCGGTCCAAAATTGGCCCGATTTTTGTCTCAAGAAACAAAAGCAGAAAAGGGAATAATCAATGGGATTGTGGTTTGACAACAGGAAGAAGAGAAGTCAATGAGTCTGGATTAGGCCGGGAATATGACTTTTTCTCTCACGACAGATCAAAATTTGAGACGCACTGCATGTTAAATTATTAAATCAGCTTTGTACTTCTGATCCTTTACTCTCTTATGCCTGTGCTTTGCCACTCTAAAATCTCTCTATTGTCATTGTTTACTTGCTAATATACTCCCTTACACCTACTATACTATTTTATTTCTAAAGTCTTTTTCTGTGTCTTTCAGTTCCCCTTCTCCCGTGGGTAATGGTGGTATAAATTCTTCAGCCTATAGCTATAATGGATTATATGAGCTTGTTGGATCCTTGACCTCAGGCCTGCAGTCTCAAGAGGGTTCACTGAGAGACCAAGCCACTATTGGAGATAAATGATGAGGGCTGCTTTACTGTGCATCTCAAGCGGTAGACTGTGGGACTATCCAAACCCCCGTCACGACACACACATATACATATGTCATACTCCGAACCCCCATCCCCCAGCCGGTTGCTAATCAAGTCTTTCCATGAGAAAGTCACTGACAATGGCTGGAGATCAAAATTAACAATGCAGGGCAATGCTGGGTGGTGTGAGGAGGAATGTCCTTTGTGTGTGTGTGTATAATTTAAGAAAGAGTTTTAGTAAAGTTAGTTCATTTTAGCAGTGCCATCACTATCGATATGATGCCTTGAGAAATATAACAGCTCAGAATGTGCAGTGCATAAGACAGGAGGAGGAAAAAACGCCTGCTAATCCTCTAATCTTTGTCTACCACTTCAAATTCTTCTGATAATTCCAAACAAACCACACACACAAAACACATCCCTTCCTGTGTGGCAGGAAACAGCTTCCAGGCACCAAGGATTTAAAGCAGTGATTCCCAACCGGGGGTACACTTAAAGATTGTTGAGTAGCTCAATTCATTTAGAGAAGGAAAAAGAAAGATTAGAAACTACAGTTTTTTGTTTTTCTGAAAAATGGATCCACATATTGAGTCAGCTTTAACACCTGAACACATTATATACAGTTTTATATAAAAAGTTTAAAACCTATTCAAATAAACACATTTGGAATATGACAGGTGGTGGCGATGAAGGAGTACTGGGGGGCACAAATGCACAGCTCATACTGATCACTGTTGGATCGTATGTCACGCCGAACACTAATTTGTGATCAAAGGGGAATAAAGAGACTCCACTCACAAATTTTCACACTCAGGAAAATAGTCCTATTCATGATCCTATTATGAAATCAGAGAAGTTCTAGGAAGAGCTATTCAGAGCAATAGATGGACATGAGAATTGTATTACAAATATCAGACATCTGACTTTTGCTTTGAGGTTTCCATGTTTACACAAATTGACTGAACCTTTAGAGATCATGAGTAACAAATGTGAATGTGACATTGCTCAGGGCAACATTTTCTGTCAACAAAGACAAGATTCATGTACCATTGAATGGATGCTTTGATAACACTGCACATGCATTTGTAGAACGGGGGTCCAAACATCAAAGTCACGATCCAGTTTTTACTCTTGTGCTATTCTGAGCAGAGCTTTAAAGCTGGGCTATTGGCTAGATGTTAATGCACAACACACTCCTGGGGGAGCATCCATCATAGAAGTGGAGCTCCAACATAGAAGCACATCCCATCTCTTGCAAATTCAGACAGTGTCTTAATTAACGTCTGGCTTGACAGGATGTCAGCTGTTGCGATAAACCTCTTTACTGAGGATGCAGGCATTGGCACAGAGGGGTGTGGCTAAACAGGCCAACATATGAGCTCCATATGATTTTCTTGCAAGAATGTTTGTGATCTACAGAGCACAAGTCCTCAAATTTGGTAGGAGAGTGATCCTATTCCATGACAACCAGCCCCCTCCTACACTTCTGGGACAAAAACGTCTGACAAAGTGAGAATAAGAAAGTAAATTCAGCCTAGGAGCCTAGGAGTGTAAGTTAGGGATATAAAGCCCAAACAAAGAATGAGGAATCAAAACTTTACAGCCGATTCCTGGCTGTCTCCTAAACAGCACACAGTGAGCGCTCCATCTGGAGATATTTGGACTCACTGACATTAAATCTTCTGCCTCTCTCATCTTTTTGGAACAAGGCATCACAGGATTTGGTCTTAGACTTGCAGGATTTGGGAACATACAGTGTAGCAAAGCTGGCCCACAAATGTAGATCTTTCTCATTGTAGTCTGGACAGGCTCAGCGGGCATATGCTTGAGTCAGGGGTGTCGTCAGTGGGCAAAGAGTGTGCAGGTTATGGGATAAGCTTTTAACCAGGGGCCATTTCAACTGGAAGATCATTTATTAGCCAAAAGATTCTTCCTTTTGCTAAAAAGCATCTTAAAATATTTTGGGAGTGTCTCTCCACAGTTTGACCCAGCTGCCAGGATCAATCAATCCTCTCTGGAAGATTTTCTGACTACTTCAGTCATAACAGCTATTTCTCACTGCCATTGTGGAGCTGCCAGCATGCAGGGTGGTGTAGAAAAGCTTTGACATCTTCTTCACGTCTCAAAAGTGTGATGATCCCACTAGGATCAGTCACACAAACCACTCCATCCTTAGGTATCAGCCTGCTATTACAGCTTAATTAATATTGACTGTCGGAGGTGGTTATCACCATGACACATTGCCATGGCAACGGGATCCCACCAGCTGAGCAATTGCATGTTGAAAGATTGGAAATGTCTGCATCCACACAGAGGGGCATACAGAGAGGAGGGTGGGTGTGCAGGTGTAGGACAGGAATATGCCAAATGCATGCACCTACTGTACGGGTTGTGTTATCCATGGAGAGCAGCTGGGCGAAGGTTTTCCCTTTCCAGATGCAGCATGCATCAGGGTCCCACTACACCAGCCTCTGCAGGGTTGCTTATTTAGAGTAAAGAGACTGTGTGTGTGTTTATGTGTGTGTATCTGTGTGTACAGGGTGGGTGGGGGGATAATTTGGGAAATTCCTGTGCTGATGCTGTCTTTCCCTTCCACACATATATAACAGCAGTCAGTGAGCTGTGGGATAAAAACAAGTCTTGCAGAGCTGCTGTCTCTCTCTATAGT
This sequence comes from Lateolabrax maculatus, assembly GCA_031216445.1. Classification (NCBI taxonomy): domain Eukaryota; kingdom Metazoa; phylum Chordata; class Actinopteri; order Acropomatiformes; family Lateolabracidae; genus Lateolabrax; species Lateolabrax maculatus. The sequence goes on from CM062211.1 coordinate 6,524,557, forward strand.
CTATGGCTTACAACAGCACACCTACAGAAATCGTACTCATTTGCATATTGAAACATAGAAGTAATACTATTATTTTACGTTTAACTCCTATAATATTGACCCCGAAGACAACAGTAAAACCCCAAAACATTCAGCTCCCACAAGGTGCTTCCTCCTGACACACAGCCGACATGAACGCATCGCGATGCTGATGCATCATGACCAATATACGGTAAACGATGAGGCTGTGCAGCCTCGCCCCTCCACCCGCCCCGCACACACACGCACACACACACACGCACACTCACGCACACACTCACCACACCGAGCCGTAGGCTCCGGAGCCCACCGGCGTCAGGTTCTGGTACCGCTCCGGAACCTCCCACACGGTCTTGTTCAGCTCCTGCCGGTAGAATCCTGGCCTGGCGGACATGTCTCCGAGCCGGCGACAGAGGAGAAAGAAGGGGGAGCGGCGCGGGAGACGGGGGAGAGGTGGAGATGAACGGAGGACAGCGGTAGATGGGACCGGAGGCGCGGGCCGCCGTCTGCTGCCTGAACCGAGCTGCTGCTGCACACACCGCACCGGCCAGTGACAGCCGAGCTCTCTCTCTCTCTCTCTCTCTCTCTCTCTCTCTCTCTCCCCCACCCCCTCCACATTGTTACACATTTTAAAAAAGTGGATACAATAGATGAGCATTTAAAACAGAAATAACAGAAATATAATAACATTATATACATAATAACACTGTATTACATTATATTATATTATATTATATTATATTGTATTATAGGGCCTATATATAGGCCTTATATTATACACTGTAGTAATTACACTATTTATGTATGTATGTACATGTGGGCTAACATACACTAAAGTTTCAGTGTTAAAGCTGTGTTAATCGATAATGCTGATAATGACAGAATAAACAAGCTGCAATAGGCTAAAAACGGGCACAAAGCTGAATAGTTTGATGATTCACGTGACACGTTTCATTAATTGCTGATGTAAAAATACAGATTAATGGCTCTTTAAGTAGGTTATCTGTTGACGTTTCACTATAGGTTAGTTTATTAAATGTTCAATTGAGGCATAATGTCACAGGCTAAATTGTCTTGCAGTACTGTATGTAACATAAATATGTCAATGAAATACTATTCAGGAAATAAACACACAAAATAAGACTCAGTAGAATCAACAGAAAGACATTCTTAGTGTGTTAGTGTGTGGGATTGATGAACAATTGATGAATATAAAACAAAGCTAAACTTGAAGTATGGTAATAATGTAAATGCATTGCTGTCATCTGGTGGTTGACTTCTGCTAGTGCAGGGCTGTCAAAGGCAGGACCAATCGCAGATACATTCAGAAAACGTGTAGGCCTGAATATATGAGCACAAATGTAATGTGATAAACTTTCCAACACAAACTCTATACAAGCAAGCGTTTTGGTGAATTCTGAATACTTTTCAAGGTTGATAATTATATGCTACAGGACTATTTAAGTGTGTTTTATGGCTGCACCAAACATAACAGATGCCATAGCTTTTTTATTTAATACATTTTTATTTATTATATTTATTTTATTATATTTATAAACTTTATTCCCTTGCTTTGGATTGGAAGAATTGTGGTCAAGATGGCTGTGTGGTGTAAGGCAATAGATTAAAACAATATGATGTAGTATGCAAACAAATTTAAAGTACTATCTTATAACAATTGTAAAGATCCAAAATTATGATGTACTGTATGATGACGCGTTTGATGTACTATATAAGTCTTATCAGGTCGCCAACGTAAAGCGCAGAAATACGAGATTAGCGGTAAAAAGAAATCGTTTGATGTACTATACAATGATATCTTTCGAAATTTCCACTAAAAGTAAGCTTCTCGCAGTCAGGATGGCCGAGCGGTCTAAGGCGCTGCGTTCAGGTCGCAGTCTCCCCTGGAGGCGTGGGTTCGAATCCCACTTCTGACAAGCTGTGTTTTGCCCTGTAACAGCTGCTTGTAACATGATATTGGGAAGGAAGAGTAAGCTACACCCTAAAAAAGCTGCTTACATACACAGACAGTAAACTTTGATTTTTCACAAAGTGTAACACTGTGTCAATGTTTGTATGCTATCTAGTATGTCATGTGCTCAGTATAACATTCATATCAATATCATGTATCAAATCGAGTGTGCACTGTCATGTAGTGGTTCCAGCTGCTCCCTGTGTGTTGAAACAACACAGGGGGCTGTGTTGGTGGCGGCAACGGCAATGAAATCTGATCCGAGACATCCAGTTGGAGTAACAGATGAATGCATTTGAAGTCTGACACGGACTTAGTGCTGCCACGGTCAAAAGGAGAGAAAGGTGTTTAGATACATGGTAGATGCACAATTTCATGTACGGCAAACACAGCGTCTTACTGGATGACCAGGAATACGAAGTTAGCGGTAAAAAGAAAACGTTTGATGTACTATATAATGATATCTTTCGAAATTTCCACTAAAAGTCAGCTTCTCGCAGTCAGGATGGCCGAGCGGTCTAAGGCGCTGCGTTCAGGTCGCAGTCTCCCCTGGAGGCGTGGGTTCGAATCCCACTTCTGACAAGTTGTCTTTTGCCCAAGGACCGTTGCCTGTAATGTGATACTGGGAAAGGAAAGCCAGCAATTCTTTGTATGTTATGCTGAGCAAGGCCTACGAGAAAATCCACTGTTGGTATTACACCTAAACACTTGTAATGCCGAGTTCACACATACAGACTCAAAGTAGTAGGCAGTCTCTAGCCGCAACCACGTACGTGCTAGGTGATATCATGTAACAAAGTGTTCCACAACAGTTGACGACAACTTTGTATTTCCTCAACTGCCTTTGCGCCTGATCACTTGAATAACGTGAGCTAAAAAGCTGTCACACATACAGACTCAAAGTAGTAGGCAGTCTCTAGCCGCATCAACGTACGTGCTGGGTGATATCATGTAACAAAGTGTTCCACAACAGTCGTGCAACGCAGTGCAGCGGTTCCATGGTGTAATGGTTAGCACTCTGGACTCTGAATCCAGCGATCCGAGTTCAAATCTCTGTGGGACCTGTTTTTAAAGTGGGATTGCAGGTTCATTCACACTTCGTCGTCCTTTCAGGTACCAGTGAGACCTTAAATACCGGAAGGGTACCAGCGAGACCTTAAAATACTCCAACGGACACTCGCTCTCGATGTCGTCCAAATCACCTGAAAGATGTCAAATTCCAACTTATAATAGTGCTGACACGGTCAAAAGGAGAGGAACGGTGTTTAGGTACATGGTAGATGCACAGTTTGAGTTCTTTCTTGATCTCACCCATAAAATTCGGTTTCACTGAGATTTGAAGACAGATTGCTAATCGTCAAGGGGCCAGTATACTCCGTCTGATGTGTGCGAGGGTAGGTGAAACAGCTTCCGAAACCCCCTGCCCCCACAGCTTTTCGACGACAACTTTGTATTTCCTCAACTGCCTTTGCGCCTGATCACTTGAATAACGTGAGCTAAAAAGCTGTCCGCAAGCATCCAGCGATCCAAGTTCAAATCTGGGATTGTCACTCGATGTCGTCCAATTCATCTGAAAGATGTCAAATTCCAACATTCATAAGGCTGACAGGGTGCAGAGGAGTGAAATGTTGTTTAGATACATGGTAGATGCGCAGTTTGAGGTTCTGTCTTGTACTCACGCAACAATGAGGTTTCACTGAGGTTTGAACGCAGATTGCTGATCGCCGAGGGGCCAGTGTACTCCGTCGGAAGTGCTCGTGGGATGGTGCGACAGCTTGGCAGCAACGGCAGTGAAATCTGATTCGAGACGTTACAGTTGGAGTAACAGATGAATGCATTTAAAGTCTTATCAGGTCGCCAACGTAAAGCGCAGAAATACGAGGTTAGCGGTAAAAAGAAATCGTTTGATGTACTATATAATGATATCTTTCGAAATTTCCACTAAAAGTAAGCTTTTCGCAGTCAGGATGGCCGAGCGGTCTAAGGCGCTGCGTTCAGGTCGCAGTCTCCCCTGGAGGCGTGGGTTCGAATCCCACTTCTGACAAGTCGTCTTTTGCCCAAGGACCGTTGCCTGTAACGTGATACTGGGAAAGGAAAGCCAGCAATTCTTTGTATGTTATGCTGAGAAAGGCCTACGAGAAAATCCACTGTTGGTATTGCACCTAAACACTTGTAATGCCGAGTTCACACATACAGACTCAAAGTAGTAGGCAGTCTCTAGCCGCATCAACGTACGTGCTGGGTGATATCATGTAACAAAGTGTTCCACAACAGTCGTGCGACGCAGTGCAGCGGTTCCATGGTGTAATGGTTAGCACTCTGGACTCTGAATCCAGCGATCCGAGTTCAAATCTCGGTGGAACCTGGTTTTAAAGTGGGATTGCAGGTTCATTCACACTTCGTCGTCCTTTCAGGTACCGGTGAGACCTTAAATACCGGAAGGGTACCAGCGAGACCTTAAAATACTCCAACGGACACTCGCTCTCGATGTCGTCCAAATCACCTGAAAGATGTCAAATTCCAACTTATAATAGTGCTGACACGGTCAAAAGGAGAGGAACGGTGTTTAGGTACATGGTAGATGCACAGTTTGAGTTCTGTCTTGATCTCACCCATAAAATTCGGTTTCACTGAGATTTGAAGACAGATTGCTAATCGTCAAGGGGCCAGTATACTCCGTCAGATGTGTGCGAGGGTAGGTGAAACAGCTTCCGAAACCCCCTGCCCCCACAGCTTTTCGACGACAACTTTGTATTTCCTCAACTGCCTTTGCGCCTGATCACTTGAATAACGTGAGCTAAAAAGCTGTCCGCAACTTTGTATTTCCTCAACTGCCTTTGCGCCTGATCACTTGAATAACGTGAGCTAAAAAGCTGTCCGCAAGCATCCAGCGATCCAAGTTCAAATCTGGGATTGTCACTCGATGTCGTCCAATTCATCTGAAAGATGTCAAATTCCAACATTCATAAGGCTGACAGGGTGCAGAGGAGTGAAATGTTGTTTAGATACATGGTAGATGCGCAGTTTGAGGTTCTGTCTTGTACTCACCGCAACAATGAGGTTTCACTGAGGTTTGAACGCAGATTGCTGATCGCCGAGGGGCCAGTGTACTCCGTCGGAAGTGCTCGTGGGATGGTGCGACAGCTTGGCAGCAACGGCAGTGAAATCTGATTCGAGACGTTACAGTTGGAGTAACAGATGAATGCATTTAAAGTCTTATCAGGTCGCCAACGTAAAGCGCAGAAATACGAGGTTAGCGGTAAAAAGAAATCGTTTGATGTACTATATAATGATATCTTTCGAAATTTCCACTAAAAGTAAGCTTTTCGCAGTCAGGATGGCCGAGCGGTCTAAGGCGCTGCGTTCAGGTCGCAGTCTCCCCTGGAGGCGTGGGTTCGAATCCCACTTCTGACAAGTTGCCTTTTGCCCAAGGACCGTTGCCTGTAACGTGATACTGGGAAAGGAAAGCCAGCAATTCTTTGTATGTTATGCTGAGAAAGGCCTACGAGAAAATCCACTGTTGGTATTGCACCTAAACACTTGTAATGCCGAGTTCACACATACAGACTCAAAGTAGTAGGCAGTCTCTAGCCGCATCAACGTACGTGCTGGGTGATATCATGTAACAAAGTGTTCCACAACAGTCGTGCGACGCAGTGCAGCGGTTCCATGGTGTAATGGTTAGCACTCTGGACTCTGAATCCAGCGATCCGAGTTCAAATCTCGGTGGAACCTGGTTTTAAAGTGGGATTGCAGGTTCATTCACACTTCGTCGTCCTTTCAGGTACCAGTGAGACCTTAAATACCGGAAGGGTACCAGCGAGACCTTAAAATACTCCAACGGACACTCGCTCTCGATGTCGTCCAAATCACCTGAAAGATGTCAAATTCCAACTTATAATAGTGCTGATACGGTCAAAAGGAGAGGAACGGTGTTTAGGTACATGGTAGATGCACAGTTTGAGTTCTGTCTTGATCTCACCCATAAAATTCGGTTTTAGACGTTACAGTTGGAGTAACAGATGAATGCATTTAAAGTCTTATCAGGTCGCCAACGTAAAGCGCAGAAATACGAGGTTAGCGGTAAAAAGAAATCGTTTGATGTACTATATAATGATATCTTTCGAAATTTCCACTAAAAGTAAGCTTTTCGCAGTCAGGATGGCCGAGCGGTCTAAGGCGCTGCGTTCAGGTCGCAGTCTCCCCTGGAGGCGTGGGTTCGAATCCCACTTCTGACAAGTTGTCTTTTGCCCAAGGACCGTTGCCTGTAACGTGATACTGGGAAAGGAAAGCCAGCAATTCTTTGTATGTTATGCTGAGAAAGGCCTACGAGAAAATCCACTGTTGGTATTGCACCTAAACACTTGTAATGCCGAGTTCACACATACAGACTCAAAGTAGTAGGCAGTCTCTAGCCGCATCAACGTACGTGCTGGGTGATATCATGTAACAAAGTGTTCCACAACAGTCGTGCGACGCAGTGCAGCGGTTCCATGGTGTAATGGTTAGCACTCTGGACTCTGAATCCAGCGATCCGAGTTCAAATCTCGGTGGAACCTGGTTTTAAAGTGGGATTGCAGGTTTATTCACACTTCGTCGTCCTTTCAGGTACCAGTGAGACCTTAAATACCGGAAGGGTACCAGCGAGACCTTAAAATACTCCAACGGACACTCGCTCTCGATGTCGTCCAAATCACCTGAAAGATGTCAAATTCCAACTTATAATAGTGCTGACACGGTCAAAAGGAGAGGAACGGTGTTTAGGTACATGGTAGATGCACAGTTTGAGTTCTGTCTTGATCTCACCCATAAAATTCGGTTTCACTGAGATTTGAAGACAGATTGCTAATCGTCAAGGGGCCAGTATACTCCGTCAGATGTGTGCGAGGGTAGGTGAAACAGCTTCCGAAACCCCCTGCCCCCACAGCTTTTCGACGACAACTTTGTATTTCCTCAACTGCCTTTGCGCCTGATCACTTGAATAACGTGAGCTAAAAAGCTGTCCGCAACTTTGTATTTCCTCAACTGCCTTTGCGCCTGATCACTTGAATAACGTGAGCTAAAAAGCTGTCTGCAAGCATCCAGTGATCCAAGTTCAAATCTGGGATTGTCACTCGATGTCGTCCAATTCATCTGAAAGATGTCAAATTCCAACATTCATAAGGCTGACAGGGTGCAGAGGAGTGAAATGTTGTTTAGATACATGGTAGATGCGCAGTTTGAGGTTCTGTCTTGTACTCACCGCAACAATGAGGTTTCACTGAGGTTTGAACGCAGATTGCTGATCGCCGAGGGGCCAGTGTACTCCGTCGGAAGTGCTCGTGGGATGGTGCGACAGCTTGGCAGCAACGGCAGTGAAATCTGATTCGAGACGTTACAGTTGGAGTAACAGATGAATGCATTTAAAGTCTTATCAGGTCGCCAACGTAAAGCGCAGAAATACGAGGTTAGCGGTAAAAAGAAATCGTTTGATGTACTATATAATGATATCTTTCGAAATTTCCACTAAAAGTAAGCTTTTCGCAGTCAGGATGGCCGAGCGGTCTAAGGCGCTGCGTTCAGGTCGCAGTCTCCCCTGGAGGCGTGGGTTCGAATCCCACTTCTGACAAGTTGTCTTTTGCCCAAGGACCGTTGCCTGTAACGTGATACTGGGAAAGGAAAGCCAGCAATTCTTTGTATGTTATGCTGAGAAAGGCCTACGAGAAAATCCACTGTTGGTATTGCACCTAAACACTTGTAATGCCGAGTTCACACATACAGACTCAAAGTAGTAGGCAGTCTCTAGCCGCATCAACGTACGTGCTGGGTGATATCATGTAACAAAGTGTTCCACAACAGTCGTGCGACGCAGTGCAGCGGTTCCATGGTGTAATGGTTAGCACTCTGGACTCTGAATCCAGCGATCCGAGTTCAAATCTCGGTGGAACCTGGTTTTAAAGTGGGATTGCAGGTTTATTCACACTTCGTCGTCCTTTCAGGTACCAGTGAGACCTTAAATACCGGAAGGGTACCAGCGAGACCTTAAAATACTCCAACGGACACTCGCTCTCGATGTCGTCCAAATCACCTGAAAGATGTCAAATTCCAACTTATAATAGTGCTGACACGGTCAAAAGGAGAGGAACGGTGTTTAGGTACATGGTAGATGCACAGTTTGAGTTCTGTCTTGATCTCACCCATAAAATTCGGTTTCACTGAGATTTGAAGACAGATTGCTAATCGTCAAGGGGCCAGTATACTCCGTCAGATGTGTGCGAGGGTAGGTGAAACAGCTTCCGAAACCCCCTGCCCCCACAGCTTTTCGACGACAACTTTGTATTTCCTCAACTGCCTTTGCGCCTGATCACTTGAATAACGTGAGCTAAAAAGCTGTCCGCAACTTTGTATTTCCTCAACTGCCTTTGCGCCTGATCACTTGAATAACGTGAGCTAAAAAGCTGTCTGCAAGCATCCAGTGATCCAAGTTCAAATCTGGGATTGTCACTCGATGTCGTCCAATTCATCTGAAAGATGTCAAATTCCAACATTCATAAGGCTGACAGGGTGCAGAGGAGTGAAATGTTGTTTAGATACATGGTAGATGCGCAGTTTGAGGTTCTGTCTTGTACTCACCGCAACAATGAGGTTTCACTGAGGTTTGAACGCAGATTGCTGATCGCCGAGGGGCCAGTGTACTCCGTCGGAAGTGCTCGTGGGATGGTGCGACAGCTTGGCAGCAACGGCAGTGAAATCTGATTCGAGACGTTACAGTTGGAGTAACAGATGAATGCATTTAAAGTCTTATCAGGTCGCCAACGTAAAGCGCAGAAATACGAGGTTAGCGGTAAAAAGAAATCGTTTGATGTACTATATAATGATATCTTTCGAAATTTCCACTAAAAGTAAGCTTTTCGCAGTCAGGATGGCCGAGCGGTCTAAGGCGCTGCGTTCAGGTCGCAGTCTCCCCTGGAGGCGTGGGTTCGAATCCCACTTCTGACAAGTTGTCTTTTGCCCAAGGACCGTTGCCTGTAACGTGATACTGGGAAAGGAAAGCCAGCAATTCTTTGTATGTTATGCTGAGAAAGGCCTACGAGAAAATCCACTGTTGGTATTGCACCTAAACACTTGTAATGCCGAGTTCACACATACAGACTCAAAGTAGTAGGCAGTCTCTAGCCGCATCAACGTACGTGCTGGGTGATATCATGTAACAAAGTGTTCCACAACAGTCGTGCGACGCAGTGCAGCGGTTCCATGGTGTAATGGTTAGCACTCTGGACTCTGAATCCAGCGATCTGAGTTCAAATCTCGGTGGAACCTGGTTTTAAAGTGGGATTGCAGGTTCATTCACACTTCGTCGTCCTTTCAGGTACCAGTGAGACCTTAAATACCGGAAGGGTACCAGCGAGACCTTAAAATACTCCAACGGACACTCGCTCTCGATGTCGTCCAAATCACCTGAAAGATGTCAAATTCCAACTTATAATAGTGCTGACACGGTCAAAAGGAGAGGAACGGTGTTTAGGTACATGGTAGATGCACAGTTTGAGTTCTGTCTTGATCTCACCCATAAAATTCGGTTTCACTGAGATTTGAAGACAGATTGCTAATCGTCAAGGGGCCAGTATACTCCGTCAGATGTGTGCGAGGGTAGGTGAAACAGCTTCCGAAACCCCCTGCCCCCACAGCTTTTCGACGACAACTTTGTATTTCCTCAACTGCCTTTGTGCCTGATCACTTGAATAACGTGAGCTAAAAAGCTGTCCGCAAGCATCCAGCGATCCAAGTTCAAATCTGGGATTGTCACTCGATGTCGTCCAATTCATCTGAAAGATGTCAAATTCCAACATTCATAAGGCTGACAGGGTGCAGAGGAGTGAAATGTTGTTTAGATACATGGTAGATGCGCAGTTTGAGGTTCTGTCTTGTACTCACCGCAACAATGAGGTTTCACTGAGGTTTGAACGCAGATTGCTGATCGCCGAGGGGCCAGTGTACTCCGTCGGAAGTGCTCGTGGGATGGTGCGACAGCTTGGCAGCAACGGCAGTGAAATCTGATTCGAGACGTTACAGTTGGAGTAACAGATGAATGCATTTAAAGTCTTATCAGGTCGCCAACGTAAAGCGCAGAAATACGAGGTTAGCGGTAAAAAGAAATCGTTTGATGTACTATATAATGATATCTTTCGAAATTTCCACTAAAAGTAAGCTTTTCGCAGTCAGGATGGCCGAGCGGTCTAAGGCGCTGCGTTCAGGTCGCAGTCTCCCCTGGAGGCGTGGGTTCGAATCCCACTTCTGACAAGTTGTCTTTTGCCCAAGGACCGTTGCCTGTAACGTGATACTGGGAAAGGAAAGCCAGCAATTCTTTGTATGTTATGCTGAGAAAGGCCTACGAGAAAATCCACTGTTGGTATTGCACCTAAACACTTGTAATGCCGAGTTCACACATACAGACTCAAAGTAGTAGGCAGTCTCTAGCCGCATCAACGTACGTGCTGGGTGATATCATGTAACAAAGTGTTCCACAACAGTCGTGCGACGCAGTGCAGCGGTTCCATGGTGTAATGGTTAGCACTCTGGACTCTGAATCCAGCGATCCGAGTTCAAATCTCGGTGGAACCTGGTTTTAAAGTGGGATTGCAGGTTCATTCACACTTCGTCGTCCTTTCAGGTACCAGTGAGACCTTAAATACCGGAAGGGTACCAGCGAGACCTTAAAATACTCCAACGGACACTCGCTCTCGATGTCGTCCAAATCACCTGAAAGATGTCAAATTCCAACTTATAATAGTGCTGACACGGTCAAAAGGAGAGGAACGGTGTTTAGGTACATGGTAGATGCACAGTTTGAGTTCTGTCTTGATCTCACCCATAAAATTCGGTTTCACTGAGATTTGAAGACAGATTGCTAATCGTCAAGGGGCCAGTATACTCCGTCAGATGTGTGCGAGGGTAGGTGAAACAGCTTCCGAAACCCCCTGCCCCCACAGCTTTTCGACGACAACTTTGTATTTCCTCAACTGCCTTTGTGCCTGATCACTTGAATAACGTGAGCTAAAAAGCTGTCCGCAAGCATCCAGCGATCCAAGTTCAAATCTGGGATTGTCACTCGATGTCGTCCAATTCATCTGAAAGATGTCAAATTCCAACATTCATAAGGCTGACAGGGTGCAGAGGAGTTAAATGTTGTTTAGATACATGGTAGATGCGCAGTTTGAGGTTCTGTCTTGTACTCACCGCAACAATGAGGTTTCACTGAGGTTTGAACGCAGATTGCTGATCGCCGAGGGGCCAGTGTACTCCGTCGGAAGTGCTCGTGGGATGGTGCGACAGCTTGGCAGCAACGGCAGTGAAATCTGATTCGAGACGTTACAGTTGGAGTAACAGATGAATGCATTTAAAGTCTTATCAGGTCGCCAACGTAAAGCGCAGAAATACGAGGTTAGCGGTAAAAAGAAATCGTTTGATGTACTATATAATGATATCTTTCGAAATTTCCACTAAAAGTAAGCTTTTCGCAGTCAGGATGGCCGAGCGGTCTAAGGCGCTGCGTTCAGGTCGCAGTCTCCCCTGGAGGCGTGGGTTCGAATCCCACTTCTGACAAGTCGTCTTTTGCCCAAGGACCGTTGCCTGTAACGTGATACTGGGAAAGGAAAGCCAGCAATTCTTTGTATGTTAAAAAGAAAGGCCTACGAGAAAATCCACTGTTGGTATTGCACCTAAACACTTGTAATGCCGAGTTCACACATACAGACTCAAAGTAGTAGGCAGTCTCTAGCCGCATCAACGTACGTGCTGGGTGATATCATGTAACAAAGTGTTCCACAACAGTCGTGCGACGCAGTGCAGCGGTTCCATGGTGTAATGGTTAGCACTCTGGACTCTGAATCCAGCGATCTGAGTTCAAATCTCGGTGGAACCTGGTTTTAAAGTTCGTCGTCCTTTCAGGTACCAGTGAGACCTTAAATACCGGAAGGGTACCAGCGAGACCTTAAAATACTCCAACGGACACTCGCTCTCGATGTCGTCCAAATCACCTGAAAGATGTCAAATTCCAACTTATAATAGTGCTGACACGGTCAAAAGGAGAGGAACGGTGTTTAGGTACGTGGTAGATGCACAGTTTGAGTTCTGTCTTGATCTCACCCATAAAATTCGGTTTCACTGAGATTTGAAGACAGATTGCTAATCGTCAAGGGGCCAGTATACTCCGTCAGATGTGTGCGAGGGTAGGTGAAACAGCTTCCGAAACCCCCTGCCCCCACAGCTTTTCGACGACAACTTTGTATTTCCTCAACTGCCTTTGCGCCTGATCACTTGAATAACGTGAGCTAAAAAGCTGTCCGCAAGCATCCAGCGATCCAAGTTCAAATCTGGGATTGTCACTCGATGTCGTCCAATTCATCTGAAAGATGTCAAATTCCAACATTCATAAGGCTGACAGGGTGCAGAGGAGTGAAATGTTGTTTAGATACATGGTAGATGCGCAGTTTGAGGTTCTGTCTTGTACTCACCGCAACAATGAGGTTTCACTGAGGTTTGAACGCAGATTGCTGATCGCCGAGGGGCCAGTGTACTCCGTCGGAAGTGCTCGTGGGATGGTGCGACAGCTTGGCAGCAACGGCAGTGAAATCTGATTCGAGACGTTACAGTTGGAGTAACAGATGAATGCATTTAAAGTCTTATCAGGTCGCCAACGTAAAGCGCAGAAATACGAGGTTAGCGGTAAAAAGAAATCGTTTGATGTACTATATAATGATATCTTTCGAAATTTCCACTAAAAGTAAGCTTTTCGCAGTCAGGATGGCCGAGCAGTCTAAGGCGCTGCGTTCAGGTCGCAGTCTCCCCTGGAGGCGTGGGTTCGAATCCCACTTCTGACAAGTCGTCTTTTGCCCAAGGACCGTTGCCTGTAACGTGATACTGGGAAAGGAAAGCCAGCAATTCTTTGTATGTTATGCTGAGAAAGGCCTACGAGAAAATCCACTGTTGGTATTGCACCTAAACACTTGTAATGCCGAGTTCACACATACAGACTCAAAGTAGTAGGCAGTCTCTAGCCGCATCAACGTACGTGCTGGGTGATATCATGTAACAAAGTGTTCCACAACAGTCGTGCGACGCAGTGCAGCGGTTCCATGGTGTAATGGTTAGCACTCTGGACTCTGAATCCAGCGATCTGAGTTCAAATCTCGGTGGAACCTGGTTTTAAAGTTCGTCGTCCTTTCAGGTACCAGTGAGACCTTAAATACCGGAAGGGTACCAGCGAGACCTTAAAATACTCCAACGGACACTCGCTCTCGATGTCGTCCAAATCACCTGAAAGATGTCAAATTCCAACTTATAATAGTGCTGACACGGTCAAAAGGAGAGGAACGGTGTTTAGGTACATGGTAGATGCACAGTTTGAGTTCTGTCTTGATCTCACCCATAAAATTCGGTTTCACTGAGATTTGAAGACAGATTGCTAATCGTCAAGGGGCCAGTATACTCCGTCAGATGTGTGCGAGGGTAGGTGAAACAGCTTCCGAAACCCCCTGCCCCCACAGCTTTTCGACGACAACTTTGTATTTCCTCAACTGCCTTTGTGCCTGATCACTTGAATAACGTGAGCTAAAAAGCTGTCCGCAAGCATCCAGCGATCCAAGTTCAAATCTGGGATTGTCACTCGATGTCGTCCAATTCATCTGAAAGATGTCAAATTCCAACATTCATAAGGCTGACAGGGTGCAGAGGAGTGAAATGTTGTTTAGATACATGGTAGATGCGCAGTTTGAGGTTCTGTCTTGTACTCACCGCAACAATGAGGTTTCACTGAGGTTTGAACGCAGATTGCTGATCGCCGAGGGGCCAGTGTACTCCGTCGGAAGTGCTCGTGGGATGGTGCGACAGCTTGGCAGCAACGGCAGTGAAATCTGATTCGAGACGTTACAGTTGGAGTAACAGATGAATGCATTTAAAGTCTTATCAGGTCGCCAACGTAAAGCGCAGAAATACGAGGTTAGCGGTAAAAAGAAATCGTTTGATGTACTATATAATGATATCTTTCGAAATTTCCACTAAAAGTAAGCTTTTCGCAGTCAGGATGGCCGAGCGGTCTAAGGCGCTGCGTTCAGGTCGCAGTCTCCCCTGGAGGCGTGGGTTCGAATCCCACTTCTGACAAGTCGTCTTTTGCCCAAGGACCGTTGCCTGTAACGTGATACTGGGAAAGGAAAGCCAGCAATTCTTTGTATGTTATGCTGAGAAAGGCCTACGAGAAAATCCACTGTTGGTATTGCACCTAAACACTTGTAATGCCGAGTTCACACATACAGACTCAAAGTAGTAGGCAGTCTCTAGCCGCATCAACGTACGTGCTGGGTGATATCATGTAACAAAGTGTTCCACAACAGTCGTGCGACGCAGTGCAGCGGTTCCATGGTGTAATGGTTAGCACTCTGGACTCTGAATCCAGCGATCTGAGTTCAAATCTCGGTGGAACCTGGTTTTAAAGTTCGTCGTCCTTTCAGGTACCAGTGAGACCTTAAATACCGGAAGGGTACCAGCGAGACCTTAAAATACTCCAACGGACACTCGCTCTCGATGTCGTCCAAATCACCTGAAAGATGTCAAATTCCAACTTATAATAGTGCTGACACGGTCAAAAGGAGAGGAACGGTGTTTAGGTACATGGTAGATGCACAGTTTGAGTTCTGTCTTGATCTCACCCATAAAATTCGGTTTCACTGAGATTTGAAGACAGATTGCTAATCGTCAAGGGGCCAGTATACTCCGTCAGATGTGTGCGAGGGTAGGTGAAACAGCTTCCGAAACCCCCTGCCCCCACAGCTTTTCGACGACAACTTTGTATTTCCTCAACTGCCTTTGCGCCTGATCACTTGAATAACGTGAGCTAAAAAGCTGTCCGCAACTTTGTATTTCCTCAACTGCCTTTGCGCCTGATCACTTGAATAACGTGAGCTAAAAAGCTGTCCGCAAGCATCCAGCGATCCAAGTTCAAATCTGGGATTGTCACTCGATGTCGTCCAATTCATCTGAAAGATGTCAAATTCCAACATTCATAAGGCTGACAGGGTGCAGAGGAGTGAAATGTTGTTTAGATACATGGTAGATGCGCAGTTTGAGGTTCTGTCTTGTACTCACCGCAACAATGAGGTTTCACTGAGGTTTGAACGCAGATTGCTGATCGCCGAGGGGCCAGTGTACTCCGTCGGAAGTGCTCGTGGGATGGTGCGACAGCTTGGCAGCAACGGCAGTGAAATCTGATTCGAGACGTTACAGTTGGAGTAACAGATGAATGCATTTAAAGTCTTATCAGGTCGCCAACGTAAAGCGCAGAAATACGAGGTTAGCGGTAAAAAGAAATCGTTTGATGTACTATATAATGATATCTTTCGAAATTTCCACTAAAAGTAAGCTTTTCGCAGTCAGGATGGCCGAGCGGTCTAAGGCGCTGCGTTCAGGTCGCAGTCTCCCCTGGAGGCGTGGGTTCGAATCCCACTTCTGACAAGTTGTCTTTTGCCCAAGGACCGTTGCCTGTAACGTGATACTGGGAAAGGAAAGCCAGCAATTCTTTGTATGTTATGCTGAGAAAGGCCTACGAGAAAATCCACTGTTGGTATTGCACCTAAACACTTGTAATGCCGAGTTCACACATACAGACTCAAAGTAGTAGGCAGTCTCTAGCCGCATCAACGTACGTGCTGGGTGATATCATGTAACAAAGTGTTCCACAACAGTCGTGCGACGCAGTGCAGCGGTTCCATGGTGTAATGGTTAGCACTCTGGACTCTGAATCCAGCGATCTGAGTTCAAATCTCGGTGGAACCTGGTTTTAAAGTTCGTCGTCCTTTCAGGTACCAGTGAGACCTTAAATACCGGAAGGGTACCAGCGAGACCTTAAAATACTCCAACGGACACTCGCTCTCGATGTCGTCCAAATCACCTGAAAGATGTCAAATTCCAACTTATAATAGTGCTGACACGGTCAAAAGGAGAGGAACGGTGTTTAGGTACATGGTAGATGCACAGTTTGAGTTCTGTCTTGATCTCACCCATAAAATTCGGTTTCACTGAGATTTGAAGACAGATTGCTAATCGTCAAGGGGCCAGTATACTCCGTCAGATGTGTGCGAGGGTAGGTGAAACAGCTTCCGAAACCCCCTGCCCCCACAGCTTTTCGACGACAACTTTGTATTTCCTCAACTGCCTTTGCGCCTGATCACTTGAATAACGTGAGCTAAAAAGCTGTCCGCAACTTTGTATTTCCTCAACTGCCTTTGCGCCTGATCACTTGAATAACGTGAGCTAAAAAGCTGTCCGCAAGCATCCAGCGATCCAAGTTCAAATCTGGGATTGTCACTCGATGTCGTCCAATTCATCTGAAAGATGTCAAATTCCAACATTCATAAGGCTGACAGGGTGCAGAGGAGTGAAATGTTGTTTAGATACATGGTAGATGCGCAGTTTGAGGTTCTGTCTTGTACTCACCGCAACAATGAGGTTTCACTGAGGTTTGAACGCAGATTGCTGATCGCCGAGGGGCCAGTGTACTCCGTCGGAAGTGCTCGTGGGATGGTGCGACAGCTTGGCAGCAACGGCAGTGAAATCTGATTCGAGACGTTACAGTTGGAGTAACAGATGAATGCATTTAAAGTCTTATCAGGTCGCCAACGTAAAGCGCAGAAATACGAGGTTAGCGGTAAAAAGAAATCGTTTGATGTACTATATAATGATATCTTTCGAAATTTCCACTAAAAGTAAGCTTTTCGCAGTCAGGATGGCCGAGCGGTCTAAGGCGCTGCGTTCAGGTCGCAGTCTCCCCTGGAGGCGTGGGTTCGAATCCCACTTCTGACAAGTCGTCTTTTGCCCAAGGACCGTTGCCTGTAACGTGATACTGGGAAAGGAAAGCCAGCAATTCTTTGTATGTTATGCTGAGAAAGGCCTACGAGAAAATCCACTGTTGGTATTGCACCTAAACACTTGTAATGCCGAGTTCACACATACAGACTCAAAGTAGTAGGCAGTCTCTAGCCGCATCAACGTACGTGCTGGGTGATATCATGTAACAAAGTGTTCCACAACAGTCGTGCGACGCAGTGCAGCGGTTCCATGGTGTAATGGTTAGCACTCTGGACTCTGAATCCAGCGATCCGAGTTCAAATCTCGGTGGAACCTGGTTTTAAAGTTCGTCGTCCTTTCAGGTACCAGTGAGACCTTAAATACCGGAAGGGTACCAGCGAGACCTTAAAATACTCCAACGGACACTCGCTCTCGATGTCGTCCAAATCACCTGAAAGATGTCAAATTCCAACTTATAATAGTGCTGACACGGTCAAAAGGAGAGGAACGGTGTTTAGGTACATGGTAGATGCACAGTTTGAGTTCTGTCTTGATCTCACCCATAAAATTCGGTTTCACTGAGATTTGAAGACAGATTGCTAATCGTCAAGGGGCCAGTATACTCCGTCAGATGTGTGCGAGGGTAGGTGAAACAGCTTCCGAAACCCCCTGCCCCCACAGCTTTTCGACGACAACTTTGTATTTCCTCAACTGCCTTTGCGCCTGATCACTTGAATAACGTGAGCTAAAAAGCTGTCCGCAACTTTGTATTTCCTCAACTGCCTTTGCGCCTGATCACTTGAATAACGTGAGCTAAAAAGCTGTCCGCAAGCATCCAGCGATCCAAGTTCAAATCTGGGATTGTCACTCGATGTCGTCCAATTCATCTGAAAGATGTCAAATTCCAACATTCATAAGGCTGACAGGGTGCAGAGGAGTGAAATGTTGTTTAGATACATGGTAGATGCGCAGTTTGAGGTTCTGTCTTGTACTCACCGCAACAATGAGGTTTCACTGAGGTTTGAACGCAGATTGCTGATCGCCGAGGGGCCAGTGTACTCCGTCGGAAGTGCTCGTGGGATGGTGCGACAGCTTGGCAGCAACGGCAGTGAAATCTGATTCGAGACGTTACAGTTGGAGTAACAGATGAATGCATTTAAAGTCTTATCAGGTCGCCAACGTAAAGCGCAGAAATACGAGGTTAGCGGTAAAAAGAAATCGTTTGATGTACTATATAATGATATCTTTCGAAATTTCCACTAAAAGTAAGCTTTTCGCAGTCAGGATGGCTGAGCGGTCTAAGGCGCTGCGTTCAGGTCGCAGTCTCCCCTGGAGGCGTGGGTTCGAATCCCACTTCTGACAAGTCGTCTTTTGCCCAAGGACCGTTGCCTGTAACGTGATACTGGGAAAGGAAAGCCAGCAATTCTTTGTATGTTATGCTGAGAAAGGCCTACGAGAAAATCCACTGTTGGTATTGCACCTAAACACTTGTAATGCCGAGTTCACACATACAGACTCAAAGTAGTAGGCAGTCTCTAGCCGCATCAACGTACGTGCTGGGTGATATCATGTAACAAAGTGTTCCACAACAGTCGTGCGACGCAGTGCAGCGGTTCCATGGTGTAATGGTTAGCACTCTGGACTCTGAATCCAGCGATCCGAGTTCAAATCTCGGTGGAACCTGGTTTTAAAGTGGGATTGCAGGTTCATTCACACTTCGTCGTCCTTTCAGGTACCAGTGAGACCTTAAATACCGGAAGGGTACCAGCGAGACCTTAAAATACTCCAACGGACACTCGCTCTCGATGTCGTCCAAATCACCTGAAAGATGTCAAATTCCAACTTATAATAGTGCTGACACGGTCAAAAGGAGAGGAACGGTGTTTAGGTACATGGTAGATGCACAGTTTGAGTTCTGTCTTGATCTCACCCATAAAATTCGGTTTCACTGAGATTTGAAGACAGATTGCTAATCGTCAAGGGGCCAGTATACTCCGTCAGATGTGTGCGAGGGTAGGTGAAACAGCTTCCGAAACCCCCTGCCCCCACAGCTTTTCGACGACAACTTTGTATTTCCTCAACTGCCTTTGTGCCTGATCACTTGAATAACGTGAGCTAAAAAGCTGTCCGCAAGCATCCAGCGATCCAAGTTCAAATCTGGGATTGTCACTCGATGTCGTCCAATTCATCTGAAAGATGTCAAATTCCAACATTCATAAGGCTGACAGGGTGCAGAGGAGTGAAATGTTGTTTAGATACATGGTAGATGCGCAGTTTGAGGTTCTGTCTTGTACTCACCGCAACAATGAGGTTTCACTGAGGTTTGAACGCAGATTGCTGATCGCCGAGGGGCCAGTGTACTCCGTCGGAAGTGCTCGTGGGATGGTGCGACAGCTTGGCAGCAACGGCAGTGAAATCTGATTCGAGACGTTACAGTTGGAGTAACAGATGAATGCATTTAAAGTCTTATCAGGTCGCCAACGTAAAGCGCAGAAATACGAGGTTAGCGGTAAAAAGAAATCGTTTGATGTACTATATAATGATATCTTTCGAAATTTCCACTAAAAGTAAGCTTTTCGCAGTCAGGATGGCCGAGCGGTCTAAGGCGCTGCGTTCAGGTCGCAGTCTCCCCTGGAGGCGTGGGTTCGAATCCCACTTCTGACAAGTCGTCTTTTGCCCAAGGACCGTTGCCTGTAACGTGATACTGGGAAAGGAAAGCCAGCAATTCTTTGTATGTTATGCTGAGAAAGGCCTACGAGAAAATCCACTGTTGGTATTGCACCTAAACACTTGTAATGCCGAGTTCACACATACAGACTCAAAGTAGTAGGCAGTCTCTAGCCGCATCAACGTACGTGCTGGGTGATATCATGTAACAAAGTGTTCCACAACAGTCGTGCGACGCAGTGCAGCGGTTCCATGGTGTAATGGTTAGCACTCTGGACTCTGAATCCAGCGATCCGAGTTCAAATCTCGGTGGAACCTGGTTTTAAAGTGGGATTGCAGGTTCATTCACACTTCGTCGTCCTTTCAGGTACCAGTGAGACCTTAAATACCGGAAGGGTACCAGCGAGACCTTAAAATACTCCAACGGACACTCGCTCTCGATGTCGTCCAAATCACCTGAAAGATGTCAAATTCCAACTTATAATAGTGCTGACACGGTCAAAAGGAGAGGAACGGTGTTTAGGT
Organism: Lateolabrax maculatus; assembly: GCA_031216445.1. Lineage (NCBI taxonomy): Eukaryota > Metazoa > Chordata > Actinopteri > Acropomatiformes > Lateolabracidae > Lateolabrax > Lateolabrax maculatus. Next base: position 6,544,556 of record CM062211.1, read on the forward strand.
ACATGGTAGATGCACAGTTTGAGTTCTGTCTTGATCTCACCCATAAAATTCGGTTTCACTGAGATTTGAAGACAGATTGCTAATCGTCAAGGGGCCAGTATACTCCGTCAGATGTGTGCGAGGGTAGGTGAAACAGCTTCCGAAACCCCCTGCCCCCACAGCTTTTCGACGACAACTTTGTATTTCCTCAACTGCCTTTGTGCCTGATCACTTGAATAACGTGAGCTAAAAAGCTGTCCGCAAGCATCCAGCGATCCAAGTTCAAATCTGGGATTGTCACTCGATGTCGTCCAATTCATCTGAAAGATGTCAAATTCCAACATTCATAAGGCTGACAGGGTGCAGAGGAGTGAAATGTTGTTTAGATACATGGTAGATGCGCAGTTTGAGGTTCTGTCTTGTACTCACCGCAACAATGAGGTTTCACTGAGGTTTGAACGCAGATTGCTGATCGCCGAGGGGCCAGTGTACTCCGTCGGAAGTGCTCGTGGGATGGTGCGACAGCTTGGCAGCAACGGCAGTGAAATCTGATTCGAGACGTTACAGTTGGAGTAACAGATGAATGCATTTAAAGTCTTATCAGGTCGCCAACGTAAAGCGCAGAAATACGAGGTTAGCGGTAAAAAGAAATCGTTTGATGTACTATATAATGATATCTTTCGAAATTTCCACTAAAAGTAAGCTTTTCGCAGTCAGGATGGCCGAGCGGTCTAAGGCGCTGCGTTCAGGTCGCAGTCTCCCCTGGAGGCGTGGGTTCGAATCCCACTTCTGACAAGTCGTCTTTTGCCCAAGGACCGTTGCCTGTAACGTGATACTGGGAAAGGAAAGCCAGCAATTCTTTGTATGTTATGCTGAGAAAGGCCTACGAGAAAATCCACTGTTGGTATTGCACCTAAACACTTGTAATGCCGAGTTCACACATACAGACTCAAAGTAGTAGGCAGTCTCTAGCCGCATCAACGTACGTGCTGGGTGATATCATGTAACAAAGTGTTCCACAACAGTCGTGCGACGCAGTGCAGCGGTTCCATGGTGTAATGGTTAGCACTCTGGACTCTGAATCCAGCGATCCGAGTTCAAATCTCGGTGGAACCTGGTTTTAAAGTTCGTCGTCCTTTCAGGTACCAGTGAGACCTTAAATACCGGAAGGGTACCAGCGAGACCTTAAAATACTCCAACGGACACTCGCTCTCGATGTCGTCCAAATCACCTGAAAGATGTCAAATTCCAACTTATAATAGTGCTGACACGGTCAAAAGGAGAGGAACGGTGTTTAGGTACATGGTAGATGCACAGTTTGAGTTCTGTCTTGATCTCACCCATAAAATTCGGTTTCACTGAGATTTGAAGACAGATTGCTAATCGTCAAGGGGCCAGTATACTCCGTCAGATGTGTGCGAGGGTAGGTGAAACAGCTTCCGAAACCCCCTGCCCCCACAGCTTTTCGACGACAACTTTGTATTTCCTCAACTGCCTTTGCGCCTGATCACTTGAATAACGTGAGCTAAAAAGCTGTCCGCAACTTTGTATTTCCTCAACTGCCTTTGCGCCTGATCACTTGAATAACGTGAGCTAAAAAGCTGTCCGCAAGCATCCAGCGATCCAAGTTCAAATCTGGGATTGTCACTCGATGTCGTCCAATTCATCTGAAAGATGTCAAATTCCAACATTCATAAGGCTGACAGGGTGCAGAGGAGTGAAATGTTGTTTAGATACATGGTAGATGCGCAGTTTGAGGTTCTGTCTTGTACTCACCGCAACAATGAGGTTTCACTGAGGTTTGAACGCAGATTGCTGATCGCCGAGGGGCCAGTGTACTCCGTCGGAAGTGCTCGTGGGATGGTGCGACAGCTTGGCAGCAACGGCAGTGAAATCTGATTCGAGACGTTACAGTTGGAGTAACAGATGAATGCATTTAAAGTCTTATCAGGTCGCCAACGTAAAGCGCAGAAATACGAGGTTAGCGGTAAAAAGAAATCGTTTGATGTACTATATAATGATATCTTTCGAAATTTCCACTAAAAGTAAGCTTTTCGCAGTCAGGATGGCCGAGCGGTCTAAGGCGCTGCGTTCAGGTCGCAGTCTCCCCTGGAGGCGTGGGTTCGAATCCCACTTCTGACAAGTCGTCTTTTGCCCAAGGACCGTTGCCTGTAACGTGATACTGGGAAAGGAAAGCCAGCAATTCTTTGTATGTTATGCTGAGAAAGGCCTACGAGAAAATCCACTGTTGGTATTGCACCTAAACACTTGTAATGCCGAGTTCACACATACAGACTCAAAGTAGTAGGCAGTCTCTAGCCGCATCAACGTACGTGCTGGGTGATATCATGTAACAAAGTGTTCCACAACAGTCGTGCGACGCAGTGCAGCGGTTCCATGGTGTAATGGTTAGCACTCTGGACTCTGAATCCAGCGATCCGAGTTCAAATCTCGGTGGAACCTGGTTTTAAAGTGGGATTGCAGGTTCATTCACACTTCGTCGTCCTTTCAGGTACCAGTGAGACCTTAAATACCGGAAGGGTACCAGCGAGACCTTAAAATACTCCAACGGACACTCGCTCTCGATGTCGTCCAAATCACCTGAAAGATGTCAAATTCCAACTTATAATAGTGCTGACACGGTCAAAAGGAGAGGAACGGTGTTTAGGTACATGGTAGATGCACAGTTTGAGTTCTGTCTTGATCTCACCCATAAAATTCGGTTTCACTGAGATTTGAAGACAGATTGCTAATCGTCAAGGGGCCAGTATACTCCGTCAGATGTGTGCGAGGGTAGGTGAAACAGCTTCCGAAACCCCCTGCCCCCACAGCTTTTCGACGACAACTTTGTATTTCCTCAACTGCCTTTGCGCCTGATCACTTGAATAACGTGAGCTAAAAAGCTGTCCGCAACTTTGTATTTCCTCAACTGCCTTTGCGCCTGATCACTTGAATAACGTGAGCTAAAAAGCTGTCCGCAAGCATCCAGCGATCCAAGTTCAAATCTGGGATTGTCACTCGATGTCGTCCAATTCATCTGAAAGATGTCAAATTCCAACATTCATAAGGCTGACAGGGTGCAGAGGAGTGAAATGTTGTTTAGATACATGGTAGATGCGCAGTTTGAGGTTCTGTCTTGTACTCACCGCAACAATGAGGTTTCACTGAGGTTTGAACGCAGATTGCTGATCGCCGAGGGGCCAGTGTACTCCGTCGGAAGTGCTCGTGGGATGGTGCGACAGCTTGGCAGCAACGGCAGTGAAATCTGATTCGAGACGTTACAGTTGGAGTAACAGATGAATGCATTTAAAGTCTTATCAGGTCGCCAACGTAAAGCGCAGAAATACGAGGTTAGCGGTAAAAAGAAATCGTTTGATGTACTATATAATGATATCTTTCGAAATTTCCACTAAAAGTAAGCTTTTCGCAGTCAGGATGGCCGAGCGGTCTAAGGCGCTGCGTTCAGGTCGCAGTCTCCCCTGGAGGCGTGGGTTCGAATCCCACTTCTGACAAGTCGTCTTTTGCCCAAGGACCGTTGCCTGTAACGTGATACTGGGAAAGGAAAGCCAGCAATTCTTTGTATGTTATGCTGAGAAAGGCCTACGAGAAAATCCACTGTTGGTATTGCACCTAAACACTTGTAATGCCGAGTTCACACATACAGACTCAAAGTAGTAGGCAGTCTCTAGCCGCATCAACGTACGTGCTGGGTGATATCATGTAACAAAGTGTTCCACAACAGTCGTGCGACGCAGTGCAGCGGTTCCATGGTGTAATGGTTAGCACTCTGGACTCTGAATCCAGCGATCCGAGTTCAAATCTCGGTGGAACCTGGTTTTAAAGTTCGTCGTCCTTTCAGGTACCAGTGAGACCTTAAATACCGGAAGGGTACCAGCGAGACCTTAAAATACTCCAACGGACACTCGCTCTCGATGTCGTCCAAATCACCTGAAAGATGTCAAATTCCAACTTATAATAGTGCTGACACGGTCAAAAGGAGAGGAACGGTGTTTAGGTACATGGTAGATGCACAGTTTGAGTTCTGTCTTGATCTCACCCATAAAATTCGGTTTCACTGAGATTTGAAGACAGATTGCTAATCGTCAAGGGGCCAGTATACTCCGTCAGATGTGTGCGAGGGTAGGTGAAACAGCTTCCGAAACCCCCTGCCCCCACAGCTTTTCGACGACAACTTTGTATTTCCTCAACTGCCTTTGCGCCTGATCACTTGAATAACGTGAGCTAAAAAGCTGTCCGCAACTTTGTATTTCCTCAACTGCCTTTGCGCCTGATCACTTGAATAACGTGAGCTAAAAAGCTGTCCGCAAGCATCCAGCGATCCAAGTTCAAATCTGGGATTGTCACTCGATGTCGTCCAATTCATCTGAAAGATGTCAAATTCCAACATTCATAAGGCTGACAGGGTGCAGAGGAGTGAAATGTTGTTTAGATACATGGTAGATGCGCAGTTTGAGGTTCTGTCTTGTACTCACCGCAACAATGAGGTTTCACTGAGGTTTGAACGCAGATTGCTGATCGCCGAGGGGCCAGTGTACTCCGTCGGAAGTGCTCGTGGGATGGTGCGACAGCTTGGCAGCAACGGCAGTGAAATCTGATTCGAGACGTTACAGTTGGAGTAACAGATGAATGCATTTAAAGTCTTATCAGGTCGCCAACGTAAAGCGCAGAAATACGAGGTTAGCGGTAAAAAGAAATCGTTTGATGTACTATATAATGATATCTTTCGAAATTTCCACTAAAAGTAAGCTTTTCGCAGTCAGGATGGCCGAGCGGTCTAAGGCGCTGCGTTCAGGTCGCAGTCTCCCCTGGAGGCGTGGGTTCGAATCCCACTTCTGACAAGTTGTCTTTTGCCCAAGGACCGTTGCCTGTAACGTGATACTGGGAAAGGAAAGCCAGCAATTCTTTGTATGTTATGCTGAGAAAGGCCTACGAGAAAATCCACTGTTGGTATTGCACCTAAACACTTGTAATGCCGAGTTCACACATACAGACTCAAAGTAGTAGGCAGTCTCTAGCCGCATCAACGTACGTGCTGGGTGATATCATGTAACAAAGTGTTCCACAACAGTCGTGCGACGCAGTGCAGCGGTTCCATGGTGTAATGGTTAGCACTCTGGACTCTGAATCCAGCGATCTGAGTTCAAATCTCGGTGGAACCTGGTTTTAAAGTTCGTCGTCCTTTCAGGTACCAGTGAGACCTTAAATACCGGAAGGGTACCAGCGAGACCTTAAAATACTCCAACGGACACTCGCTCTCGATGTCGTCCAAATCACCTGAAAGATGTCAAATTCCAACTTATAATAGTGCTGACACGGTCAAAAGGAGAGGAACGGTGTTTAGGTACATGGTAGATGCACAGTTTGAGTTCTGTCTTGATCTCACCCATAAAATTCGGTTTCACTGAGATTTGAAGACAGATTGCTAATCGTCAAGGGGCCAGTATACTCCGTCAGATGTGTGCGAGGGTAGGTGAAACAGCTTCCGAAACCCCCTGCCCCCACAGCTTTTCGACGACAACTTTGTATTTCCTCAACTGCCTTTGCGCCTGATCACTTGAATAACGTGAGCTAAAAAGCTGTCCGCAACTTTGTATTTCCTCAACTGCCTTTGCGCCTGATCACTTGAATAACGTGAGCTAAAAAGCTGTCCGCAAGCATCCAGCGATCCAAGTTCAAATCTGGGATTGTCACTCGATGTCGTCCAATTCATCTGAAAGATGTCAAATTCCAACATTCATAAGGCTGACAGGGTGCAGAGGAGTGAAATGTTGTTTAGATACATGGTAGATGCGCAGTTTGAGGTTCTGTCTTGTACTCACCGCAACAATGAGGTTTCACTGAGGTTTGAACGCAGATTGCTGATCGCCGAGGGGCCAGTGTACTCCGTCGGAAGTGCTCGTGGGATGGTGCGACAGCTTGGCAGCAACGGCAGTGAAATCTGATTCGAGACGTTACAGTTGGAGTAACAGATGAATGCATTTAAAGTCTTATCAGGTCGCCAACGTAAAGCGCAGAAATACGAGGTTAGCGGTAAAAAGAAATCGTTTGATGTACTATATAATGATATCTTTCGAAATTTCCACTAAAAGTAAGCTTTTCGCAGTCAGGATGGCCGAGCGGTCTAAGGCGCTGCGTTCAGGTCGCAGTCTCCCCTGGAGGCGTGGGTTCGAATCCCACTTCTGACAAGTCGTCTTTTGCCCAAGGACCGTTGCCTGTAACGTGATACTGGGAAAGGAAAGCCAGCAATTCTTTGTATGTTATGCTGAGAAAGGCCTACGAGAAAATCCACTGTTGGTATTGCACCTAAACACTTGTAATGCCGAGTTCACACATACAGACTCAAAGTAGTAGGCAGTCTCTAGCCGCATCAACGTACGTGCTGGGTGATATCATGTAACAAAGTGTTCCACAACAGTCGTGCGACGCAGTGCAGCGGTTCCATGGTGTAATGGTTAGCACTCTGGACTCTGAATCCAGCGATCCGAGTTCAAATCTCGGTGGAACCTGGTTTTAAAGTTCGTCGTCCTTTCAGGTACCAGTGAGACCTTAAATACCGGAAGGGTACCAGCGAGACCTTAAAATACTCCAACGGACACTCGCTCTCGATGTCGTCCAAATCACCTGAAAGATGTCAAATTCCAACTTATAATAGTGCTGACACGGTCAAAAGGAGAGGAACGGTGTTTAGGTACATGGTAGATGCACAGTTTGAGTTCTGTCTTGATCTCACCCATAAAATTCGGTTTCACTGAGATTTGAAGACAGATTGCTAATCGTCAAGGGGCCAGTATACTCCGTCAGATGTGTGCGAGGGTAGGTGAAACAGCTTCCGAAACCCCCTGCCCCCACAGCTTTTCGACGACAACTTTGTATTTCCTCAACTGCCTTTGCGCCTGATCACTTGAATAACGTGAGCTAAAAAGCTGTCCGCAACTTTGTATTTCCTCAACTGCCTTTGCGCCTGATCACTTGAATAACGTGAGCTAAAAAGCTGTCCGCAAGCATCCAGCGATCCAAGTTCAAATCTGGGATTGTCACTCGATGTCGTCCAATTCATCTGAAAGATGTCAAATTCCAACATTCATAAGGCTGACAGGGTGCAGAGGAGTGAAATGTTGTTTAGATACATGGTAGATGCGCAGTTTGAGGTTCTGTCTTGTACTCACCGCAACAATGAGGTTTCACTGAGGTTTGAACGCAGATTGCTGATCGCCGAGGGGCCAGTGTACTCCGTCGGAAGTGCTCGTGGGATGGTGCGACAGCTTGGCAGCAACGGCAGTGAAATCTGATTCGAGACGTTACAGTTGGAGTAACAGATGAATGCATTTAAAGTCTTATCAGGTCGCCAACGTAAAGCGCAGAAATACGAGGTTAGCGGTAAAAAGAAATCGTTTGATGTACTATATAATGATATCTTTCGAAATTTCCACTAAAAGTAAGCTTTTCGCAGTCAGGATGGCTGAGCGGTCTAAGGCGCTGCGTTCAGGTCGCAGTCTCCCCTGGAGGCGTGGGTTCGAATCCCACTTCTGACAAGTCGTCTTTTGCCCAAGGACCGTTGCCTGTAACGTGATACTGGGAAAGGAAAGCCAGCAATTCTTTGTATGTTATGCTGAGAAAGGCCTACGAGAAAATCCACTGTTGGTATTGCACCTAAACACTTGTAATGCCGAGTTCACACATACAGACTCAAAGTAGTAGGCAGTCTCTAGCCGCATCAACGTACGTGCTGGGTGATATCATGTAACAAAGTGTTCCACAACAGTCGTGCGACGCAGTGCAGCGGTTCCATGGTGTAATGGTTAGCACTCTGGACTCTGAATCCAGCGATCCGAGTTCAAATCTCGGTGGAACCTGGTTTTAAAGTGGGATTGCAGGTTCATTCACACTTCGTCGTCCTTTCAGGTACCAGTGAGACCTTAAATACCGGAAGGGTACCAGCGAGACCTTAAAATACTCCAACGGACACTCGCTCTCGATGTCGTCCAAATCACCTGAAAGATGTCAAATTCCAACTTATAATAGTGCTGACACGGTCAAAAGGAGAGGAACGGTGTTTAGGTACATGGTAGATGCACAGTTTGAGTTCTGTCTTGATCTCACCCATAAAATTCGGTTTCACTGAGATTTGAAGACAGATTGCTAATCGTCAAGGGGCCAGTATACTCCGTCAGATGTGTGCGAGGGTAGGTGAAACAGCTTCCGAAACCCCCTGCCCCCACAGCTTTTCGACGACAACTTTGTATTTCCTCAACTGCCTTTGTGCCTGATCACTTGAATAACGTGAGCTAAAAAGCTGTCCGCAAGCATCCAGCGATCCAAGTTCAAATCTGGGATTGTCACTCGATGTCGTCCAATTCATCTGAAAGATGTCAAATTCCAACATTCATAAGGCTGACAGGGTGCAGAGGAGTGAAATGTTGTTTAGATACATGGTAGATGCGCAGTTTGAGGTTCTGTCTTGTACTCACCGCAACAATGAGGTTTCACTGAGGTTTGAACGCAGATTGCTGATCGCCGAGGGGCCAGTGTACTCCGTCGGAAGTGCTCGTGGGATGGTGCGACAGCTTGGCAGCAACGGCAGTGAAATCTGATTCGAGACGTTACAGTTGGAGTAACAGATGAATGCATTTAAAGTCTTATCAGGTCGCCAACGTAAAGCGCAGAAATACGAGGTTAGCGGTAAAAAGAAATCGTTTGATGTACTATATAATGATATCTTTCGAAATTTCCACTAAAAGTAAGCTTTTCGCAGTCAGGATGGCCGAGCGGTCTAAGGCGCTGCGTTCAGGTCGCAGTCTCCCCTGGAGGCGTGGGTTCGAATCCCACTTCTGACAAGTCGTCTTTTGCCCAAGGACCGTTGCCTGTAACGTGATACTGGGAAAGGAAAGCCAGCAATTCTTTGTATGTTATGCTGAGAAAGGCCTACGAGAAAATCCACTGTTGGTATTGCACCTAAACACTTGTAATGCCGAGTTCACACATACAGACTCAAAGTAGTAGGCAGTCTCTAGCCGCATCAACGTACGTGCTGGGTGATATCATGTAACAAAGTGTTCCACAACAGTCGTGCGACGCAGTGCAGCGGTTCCATGGTGTAATGGTTAGCACTCTGGACTCTGAATCCAGCGATCCGAGTTCAAATCTCGGTGGAACCTGGTTTTAAAGTGGGATTGCAGGTTCATTCACACTTCGTCGTCCTTTCAGGTACCAGTGAGACCTTAAATACCGGAAGGGTACCAGCGAGACCTTAAAATACTCCAACGGACACTCGCTCTCGATGTCGTCCAAATCACCTGAAAGATGTCAAATTCCAACTTATAATAGTGCTGACACGGTCAAAAGGAGAGGAACGGTGTTTAGGTACATGGTAGATGCACAGTTTGAGTTCTGTCTTGATCTCACCCATAAAATTCGGTTTCACTGAGATTTGAAGACAGATTGCTAATCGTCAAGGGGCCAGTATACTCCGTCAGATGTGTGCGAGGGTAGGTGAAACAGCTTCCGAAACCCCCTGCCCCCACAGCTTTTCGACGACAACTTTGTATTTCCTCAACTGCCTTTGTGCCTGATCACTTGAATAACGTGAGCTAAAAAGCTGTCCGCAAGCATCCAGCGATCCAAGTTCAAATCTGGGATTGTCACTCGATGTCGTCCAATTCATCTGAAAGATGTCAAATTCCAACATTCATAAGGCTGACAGGGTGCAGAGGAGTGAAATGTTGTTTAGATACATGGTAGATGCGCAGTTTGAGGTTCTGTCTTGTACTCACCGCAACAATGAGGTTTCACTGAGGTTTGAACGCAGATTGCTGATCGCCGAGGGGCCAGTGTACTCCGTCGGAAGTGCTCGTGGGATGGTGCGACAGCTTGGCAGCAACGGCAGTGAAATCTGATTCGAGACGTTACAGTTGGAGTAACAGATGAATGCATTTAAAGTCTTATCAGGTCGCCAACGTAAAGCGCAGAAATACGAGGTTAGCGGTAAAAAGAAATCGTTTGATGTACTATATAATGATATCTTTCGAAATTTCCACTAAAAGTAAGCTTTTCGCAGTCAGGATGGCCGAGCGGTCTAAGGCGCTGCGTTCAGGTCGCAGTCTCCCCTGGAGGCGTGGGTTCGAATCCCACTTCTGACAAGTCGTCTTTTGCCCAAGGACCGTTGCCTGTAACGTGATACTGGGAAAGGAAAGCCAGCAATTCTTTGTATGTTATGCTGAGAAAGGCCTACGAGAAAATCCACTGTTGGTATTGCACCTAAACACTTGTAATGCCGAGTTCACACATACAGACTCAAAGTAGTAGGCAGTCTCTAGCCGCATCAACGTACGTGCTGGGTGATATCATGTAACAAAGTGTTCCACAACAGTCGTGCGACGCAGTGCAGCGGTTCCATGGTGTAATGGTTAGCACTCTGGACTCTGAATCCAGCGATCCGAGTTCAAATCTCGGTGGAACCTGGTTTTAAAGTTCGTCGTCCTTTCAGGTACCAGTGAGACCTTAAATACCGGAAGGGTACCAGCGAGACCTTAAAATACTCCAACGGACACTCGCTCTCGATGTCGTCCAAATCACCTGAAAGATGTCAAATTCCAACTTATAATAGTGCTGACACGGTCAAAAGGAGAGGAACGGTGTTTAGGTACATGGTAGATGCACAGTTTGAGTTCTGTCTTGATCTCACCCATAAAATTCGGTTTCACTGAGATTTGAAGACAGATTGCTAATCGTCAAGGGGCCAGTATACTCCGTCAGATGTGTGCGAGGGTAGGTGAAACAGCTTCCGAAACCCCCTGCCCCCACAGCTTTTCGACGACAACTTTGTATTTCCTCAACTGCCTTTGCGCCTGATCACTTGAATAACGTGAGCTAAAAAGCTGTCCGCAACTTTGTATTTCCTCAACTGCCTTTGCGCCTGATCACTTGAATAACGTGAGCTAAAAAGCTGTCCGCAAGCATCCAGCGATCCAAGTTCAAATCTGGGATTGTCACTCGATGTCGTCCAATTCATCTGAAAGATGTCAAATTCCAACATTCATAAGGCTGACAGGGTGCAGAGGAGTGAAATGTTGTTTAGATACATGGTAGATGCGCAGTTTGAGGTTCTGTCTTGTACTCACCGCAACAATGAGGTTTCACTGAGGTTTGAACGCAGATTGCTGATCGCCGAGGGGCCAGTGTACTCCGTCGGAAGTGCTCGTGGGATGGTGCGACAGCTTGGCAGCAACGGCAGTGAAATCTGATTCGAGACGTTACAGTTGGAGTAACAGATGAATGCATTTAAAGTCTTATCAGGTCGCCAACGTAAAGCGCAGAAATACGAGGTTAGCGGTAAAAAGAAATCGTTTGATGTACTATATAATGATATCTTTCGAAATTTCCACTAAAAGTAAGCTTTTCGCAGTCAGGATGGCTGAGCGGTCTAAGGCGCTGCGTTCAGGTCGCAGTCTCCCCTGGAGGCGTGGGTTCGAATCCCACTTCTGACAAGTCGTCTTTTGCCCAAGGACCGTTGCCTGTAACGTGATACTGGGAAAGGAAAGCCAGCAATTCTTTGTATGTTATGCTGAGAAAGGCCTACGAGAAAATCCACTGTTGGTATTGCACCTAAACACTTGTAATGCCGAGTTCACACATACAGACTCAAAGTAGTAGGCAGTCTCTAGCCGCATCAACGTACGTGCTGGGTGATATCATGTAACAAAGTGTTCCACAACAGTCGTGCGACGCAGTGCAGCGGTTCCATGGTGTAATGGTTAGCACTCTGGACTCTGAATCCAGCGATCCGAGTTCAAATCTCGGTGGAACCTGGTTTTAAAGTGGGATTGCAGGTTCATTCACACTTCGTCGTCCTTTCAGGTACCAGTGAGACCTTAAATACCGGAAGGGTACCAGCGAGACCTTAAAATACTCCAACGGACACTCGCTCTCGATGTCGTCCAAATCACCTGAAAGATGTCAAATTCCAACTTATAATAGTGCTGACACGGTCAAAAGGAGAGGAACGGTGTTTAGGTACATGGTAGATGCACAGTTTGAGTTCTGTCTTGATCTCACCCATAAAATTCGGTTTCACTGAGATTTGAAGACAGATTGCTAATCGTCAAGGGGCCAGTATACTCCGTCAGATGTGTGCGAGGGTAGGTGAAACAGCTTCCGAAACCCCCTGCCCCCACAGCTTTTCGACGACAACTTTGTATTTCCTCAACTGCCTTTGTGCCTGATCACTTGAATAACGTGAGCTAAAAAGCTGTCCGCAAGCATCCAGCGATCCAAGTTCAAATCTGGGATTGTCACTCGATGTCGTCCAATTCATCTGAAAGATGTCAAATTCCAACATTCATAAGGCTGACAGGGTGCAGAGGAGTGAAATGTTGTTTAGATACATGGTAGATGCGCAGTTTGAGGTTCTGTCTTGTACTCACCGCAACAATGAGGTTTCACTGAGGTTTGAACGCAGATTGCTGATCGCCGAGGGGCCAGTGTACTCCGTCGGAAGTGCTCGTGGGATGGTGCGACAGCTTGGCAGCAACGGCAGTGAAATCTGATTCGAGACGTTACAGTTGGAGTAACAGATGAATGCATTTAAAGTCTTATCAGGTCGCCAACGTAAAGCGCAGAAATACGAGGTTAGCGGTAAAAAGAAATCGTTTGATGTACTATATAATGATATCTTTCGAAATTTCCACTAAAAGTAAGCTTTTCGCAGTCAGGATGGCCGAGCGGTCTAAGGCGCTGCGTTCAGGTCGCAGTCTCCCCTGGAGGCGTGGGTTCGAATCCCACTTCTGACAAGTCGTCTTTTGCCCAAGGACCGTTGCCTGTAACGTGATACTGGGAAAGGAAAGCCAGCAATTCTTTGTATGTTATGCTGAGAAAGGCCTACGAGAAAATCCACTGTTGGTATTGCACCTAAACACTTGTAATGCCGAGTTCACACATACAGACTCAAAGTAGTAGGCAGTCTCTAGCCGCATCAACGTACGTGCTGGGTGATATCATGTAACAAAGTGTTCCACAACAGTCGTGCGACGCAGTGCAGCGGTTCCATGGTGTAATGGTTAGCACTCTGGACTCTGAATCCAGCGATCCGAGTTCAAATCTCGGTGGAACCTGGTTTTAAAGTGGGATTGCAGGTTCATTCACACTTCGTCGTCCTTTCAGGTACCAGTGAGACCTTAAATACCGGAAGGGTACCAGCGAGACCTTAAAATACTCCAACGGACACTCGCTCTCGATGTCGTCCAAATCACCTGAAAGATGTCAAATTCCAACTTATAATAGTGCTGACACGGTCAAAAGGAGAGGAACGGTGTTTAGGTACATGGTAGATGCACAGTTTGAGTTCTGTCTTGATCTCACCCATAAAATTCGGTTTCACTGAGATTTGAAGACAGATTGCTAATCGTCAAGGGGCCAGTATACTCCGTCAGATGTGTGCGAGGGTAGGTGAAACAGCTTCCGAAACCCCCTGCCCCCACAGCTTTTCGACGACAACTTTGTATTTCCTCAACTGCCTTTGTGCCTGATCACTTGAATAACGTGAGCTAAAAAGCTGTCCGCAAGCATCCAGCGATCCAAGTTCAAATCTGGGATTGTCACTCGATGTCGTCCAATTCATCTGAAAGATGTCAAATTCCAACATTCATAAGGCTGACAGGGTGCAGAGGAGTGAAATGTTGTTTAGATACATGGTAGATGCGCAGTTTGAGGTTCTGTCTTGTACTCACCGCAACAATGAGGTTTCACTGAGGTTTGAACGCAGATTGCTGATCGCCGAGGGGCCAGTGTACTCCGTCGGAAGTGCTCGTGGGATGGTGCGACAGCTTGGCAGCAACGGCAGTGAAATCTGATTCGAGACGTTACAGTTGGAGTAACAGATGAATGCATTTAAAGTCTTATCAGGTCGCCAACGTAAAGCGCAGAAATACGAGGTTAGCGGTAAAAAGAAATCGTTTGATGTACTATATAATGATATCTTTCGAAATTTCCACTAAAAGTAAGCTTTTCGCAGTCAGGATGGCCGAGCGGTCTAAGGCGCTGCGTTCAGGTCGCAGTCTCCCCTGGAGGCGTGGGTTCGAATCCCACTTCTGACAAGTCGTCTTTTGCCCAAGGACCGTTGCCTGTAACGTGATACTGGGAAAGGAAAGCCAGCAATTCTTTGTATGTTATGCTGAGAAAGGCCTACGAGAAAATCCACTGTTGGTATTGCACCTAAACACTTGTAATGCCGAGTTCACACATACAGACTCAAAGTAGTAGGCAGTCTCTAGCCGCATCAACGTACGTGCTGGGTGATATCATGTAACAAAGTGTTCCACAACAGTCGTGCGACGCAGTGCAGCGGTTCCATGGTGTAATGGTTAGCACTCTGGACTCTGAATCCAGCGATCCGAGTTCAAATCTCGGTGGAACCTGGTTTTAAAGTGGGATTGCAGGTTCATTCACACTTCGTCGTCCTTTCAGGTACCAGTGAGACCTTAAATACCGGAAGGGTACCAGCGAGACCTTAAAATACTCCAACGGACACTCGCTCTCGATGTCGTCCAAATCACCTGAAAGATGTCAAATTCCAACTTATAATAGTGCTGACACGGTCAAAAGGAGAGGAACGGTGTTTAGGTACATGGTAGATGCACAGTTTGAGTTCTGTCTTGATCTCACCCATAAAATTCGGTTTCACTGAGATTTGAAGACAGATTGCTAATCGTCAAGGGGCCAGTATACTCCGTCAGATGTGTGCGAGGGTAGGTGAAACAGCTTCCGAAACCCCCTGCCCCCACAGCTTTTCGACGACAACTTTGTATTTCCTCAACTGCCTTTGCGCCTGATCACTTGAATAACGTGAGCTAAAAAGCTGTCCGCAACTTTGTATTTCCTCAACTGCCTTTGCGCCTGATCACTTGAATAACGTGAGCTAAAAAGCTGTCCGCAAGCATCCAGCGATCCAAGTTCAAATCTGGGATTGTCACTCGATGTCGTCCAATTCATCTGAAAGATGTCAAATTCCAACATTCATAAGGCTGACAGGGTGCAGAGGAGTGAAATGTTGTTTAGATACATGGTAGATGCGCAGTTTGAGGTTCTGTCTTGTACTCACCGCAACAATGAGGTTTCACTGAGGTTTGAACGCAGATTGCTGATCGCCGAGGGGCCAGTGTACTCCGTCGGAAGTGCTTGTGGGATGGTGCGACAGCTTGGCAGCAACGGCAGTGAAATCTGATTCGAGACGTTACAGTTGGAGTAACAGATGAATGCATTTAAAGTCTTATCAGGTCGCCAACGTAAAGCGCAGAAATACGAGGTTAGCGGTAAAAAGAAATCGTTTGATGTACTATATAATGATATCTTTCGAAATTTCCACTAAAAGTAAGCTTTTCGCAGTCAGGATGGCCGAGCGGTCTAAGGCGCTGCGTTCAGGTCGCAGTCTCCCCTGGAGGCGTGGGTTCGAATCCCACTTCTGACAAGTTGTCTTTTGCCCAAGGACCGTTGCCTGTAACGTGATACTGGGAAAGGAAAGCCAGCAATTCTTTGTATGTTATGCTGAGAAAGGCCTACGAGAAAATCCACTGTTGGTATTGCACCTAAACACTTGTAATGCCGAGTTCACACATACAGACTCAAAGTAGTAGGCAGTCTCTAGCCGCATCAACGTACGTGCTGGGTGATATCATGTAACAAAGTGTTCCACAACAGTCGTGCGACGCAGTGCAGCGGTTCCATGGTGTAATGGTTAGCACTCTGGACTCTGAATCCAGCGATCCGAGTTCAAATCTCGGTGGAACCTGGTTTTAAAGTGGGATTGCAGGTTCATTCACACTTCGTCGTCCTTTCAGGTACCAGTGAGACCTTAAATACCGGAAGGGTACCAGCGAGACCTTAAAATACTCCAACGGACACTCGCTCTCGATGTCGTCCAAATCACCTGAAAGATGTCAAATTCCAACTTATAATAGTGCTGACACGGTCAAAAGGAGAGGAACGGTGTTTAGGTACATGGTAGATGCACAGTTTGAGTTCTGTCTTGATCTCACCCATAAAATTCGGTTTCACTGAGATTTGAAGACAGATTGCTAATCGTCAAGGGGCCAGTATACTCCGTCAGATGTGTGCGAGGGTAGGTGAAACAGCTTCCGAAACCCCCTGCCCCCACAGCTTTTCGACGACAACTTTGTATTTCCTCAACTGCCTTTGTGCCTGATCACTTGAATAACGTGAGCTAAAAAGCTGTCCGCAAGCATCCAGCGATCCAAGTTCAAATCTGGGATTGTCACTCGATGTCGTCCAATTCATCTGAAAGATGTCAAATTCCAACATTCATAAGGCTGACAGGGTGCAGAGGAGTGAAATGTTGTTTAGATACATGGTAGATGCGCAGTTTGAGGTTCTGTCTTGTACTCACCGCAACAATGAGGTTTCACTGAGGTTTGAACGCAGATTGCTGATCGCCGAGGGGCCAGTGTACTCCGTCGGAAGTGCTCGTGGGATGGTGCGACAGCTTGGCAGCAACGGCAGTGAAATCTGATTCGAGACGTTACAGTTGGAGTAACAGATGAATGCATTTAAAGTCTTATCAGGTCGCCAACGTAAAGCGCAGAAATACGAGGTTAGCGGTAAAAAGAAATCGTTTGATGTACTATATAATGATATCTTTCGAAATTTCCACTAAAAGTAAGCTTTTCGCAGTCAGGATGGCCGAGCGGTCTAAGGCGCTGCGTTCAGGTCGCAGTCTCCCCTGGAGGCGTGGGTTCGAAGTATATAATGTTGTATGTTATGATATCTTTACACGACATCAAGAGTGAGTGTCCGTTGGGTACCTGAAACAACAACATAGTGTGAATGAACATACAATCCCACTTTAAAACCAGGTTCCACCGAGATTTGAACTCGGATTACTGGATTCAAAGTCCAGAGTGCTAACCATTACACCATGGAACCGCTGCACTGCACATATACTTTTATGCAGCCATAGACTTCCTACTACTTTGAGTCTGTATGTGTGAACTCAGCATTACATTAGTGCTACTGACATACTAACAGTGGATTTTAACATAATTTCCAACTTTCCAAAATTTTGAAGATTTGAGCCAATCACATTCATAGTTCCAACATTCTGCAACCAGTGGTGTTCCTGGCTTCCAAAATTTGACTATTCACGGCAGAGAAATGTTGGAGCAGAGAAGGTATTTATATTTTTTTCCTCCTGAGCCTGCCGTGGTCCCGAGCTGTAAGTGGCTCCTCTCCGTTTACAGCCAGGACATTTTAACAAGGCTGGAGGACATCAAGGCCAAAATAACATCAAGATATGGCACTGTTCTGAAAATGGATTCGACCAAAAAGGTTAAACAATCTTTTTTCTTTAAAATAGGCTACTGATATTATTAACTACTGCCTGTATTTCAGTATATATTCTGAATCGTGTTCACAGAGGCTCTTTACATTTTGTGTGCTTCAGATCACCAAGAAGCTTGCCGGAGCAGCCAAGGGGACAGCACTCTGGCTCCCCTCTGTGGGAAATGAGTATGGTCAGATTGTCATTAGTGTGCTGACAAATATTTCTTCTTTCTTCTTCTTCATTTGCATAGGCTGTTGATGACCAAAACTGTCCTGGATACCAGCACGTGGACAGACTTACTGAGTACTTGGCGGAGCTCCGGGGTCAGACCTCTCTGTGTCTCAGCAACCAGCAGGCGAGCACAATTGTAGCAATGTGGGAGAGCCGGGATAAATGTGGTCTATGCAGCTCGACATCAGGAGAGGCTTTTGAGCAGACGTTTCAGAACACCGAAGAAGCCCTCAAAAACGCCTGGTGTGGAGAGCACCACCTGCTGCATGTTAGGTGCGAGTAGTGCACCTGCTCAGTGGCCTGACTGCTGTCGATTGGTGGAGAACATATTCATAAGACTCTGTAATCTTCACCCAAGTCCAGTGCGGAAAGGGAAGAGGGCCAATTCAAGGTGGTCCCTAATGCTTAGGGACTACCGTGATAAGGCAGCTGGTAGTTGGCAATTCCACTGTGATGCAGGGAACACAGATTCAGCTGGTGGAAGTGAATCAAAACACCCTCATCCAGTGGTACAACAACAGGCAGAAGAGGCAGGAGCTCTCTGTGCTGCTCCAGGGCACTGTGAAGGGGTCAGTGAAGAGGCATTTGGTTATAACACCACCAGCACCAGGAGCCTTCATGACACCCCTAACCCTCACACCAGCAGGCCAACTGTTAAGTCCTGTACCAGCGGTTCTTACTGTTTCAGATATTCAGGGCAGCAACCCACAAACCAGTGCACCTACCACCACAGTTGAAGCTGGACCCACTCCAAAGAGGCCATACAGGCGAACTGTAGAGGCTAATACTTGCAAAAAGTGTGGCCAGTTTCGCACTGCTGACACTGGACACAGCCAGTACCATGGCTGGTTGTACTGCCCTGTGTCTGAGTCTCTCAGACACAGGGCAGTTCCCTGTGGACGACATCGAGAGCGAGTGACAATCCCAGATTTGAACTTGGATCTCTGGATGCTTGCGGACAGCTTTTTAGCTCACGTTATTCAAGTGATCAGGCGCAAAGCCAGTTGAGGAAATATAAAGTTGTCGTCGAAAAGCTGTGGGGGCAGGGGGTTTCGGAAGCTGTTTCACCTACCCTCGCACACATCTGACGGAGTATACTGGCCCCTTGACGATTAGCAATCTGCCTTCAAATCTCAGTGAAACCGAATTTTATGGGTGAGATCAAGACAGAACTCAAACTGTGCATCTACCATGTACCTAAACACCATTCCTCTCCTTTTGACCATGTCAGCACTATTATAAATTGGAATTTGACATCTTTCAGATGATTTGAACGGCATCAAAGCAAGTGTGCGTTGGGGTATTTTAAGGTCTCGCTGGTACCCTTCCGGTATTTAAGGTCTCACTGGTACCTGAAACAACAATAAAGTGTGAATGAACCTGCAATCCCACTTTAAAACCAGGTTCCACCGAGATTTGAACTCGGATCACTGGATTCAAAGTCCAGAGTGCTAACCATTACACCATGGAACCGCTGCACTGTGTTGCACGACTGTTGTGGAACACTTTGTTACATGATATCACCTAGCACGTATGTTCATGCAGCCATAGACTGCCTACTACTTTGAGTCTGTATGTGTGAACTCAACATTACATTAGTTTTTAGGTGTAATACTAACAGTGGATTTTCTCGTAGGCCTTTCAGAGCATAACATAATTTCCAATTTTCCAAAATTTTGGAGATTTGAGCCAATCACATTCGCAGCTCCAACATTCTGCAACCAGTGGTGTTCCTGGCTTCCAACATTTGACCAATCATGGCGAAGAAATGTTGGAGCAGAGAAGGTATTTTTATTTTTTTCCAGTAGGGGGCGTATAGCAGTGTTTACTCTAAGCGGGATACTATCTGTCACGATTTAATCAGGAAAAGGACCCAGATGCAGACCGAATCTCATCCCGGTGATCTGGCTTCTGCGGGAGAGAACCCTGGGTAACAGCACAATACTGGTTTTAAACCTGAGGGAGAACCACACAGAGGAGTGGCTGCATCGTGTAGCAAGGTACACCACAGAGTGTATAGACTTCCTGCAGTACCTTGGACTGTTGCCCATGGCATTCCCTGAGCCTCCTGTGGTCCCGAGCTGTAAGTGGCTCCTCTCCGTATACAGCCATACAGGACATTTTAACAATGCTAGGACATCAAGGCCAAAATAACATCAAGATATGGCACTGTTCTGAAAATGGATTTGACCAAAAAGGTTAAACAATCTTTTTTCTTTAAAATAGGCTACTGATATTATTAACTACTGCCTGTATTTCAATATTTCTGAATCATGTTCACAGAGTATGGTCAGATTGTCATTAGTGTGCTGACCGCTCAGGAGGGAGCTGGCCTGTACATGATGGCAGCAGACCTGGTGAAGAGATACCAGCAGGCCGGTGTGGATCCCCCTGTTGCTTTATGCGTGGACTGTGGCTGCTGTATCGAGACAGGGGAAACAAAGCTGAAGGCTAGATTTTAGCGGGTGGCCAGACCTTACTGTAAGGCTGGATATCTGGCAATTCATGCAACGACTTGCTCTGGGATGCACAACAGATGTTCATCAGCTGGATCCAGTATGAACACAGTGATAATTCAACTATGTTTAAAAAATATTTGATTAACTTTGGTAAATGGTCCACTTCTACCTCTATTGTTTCATGATAGCTCATTGGGCACCCTGATTCGGAGGAGACTGCTCAGTTAATTGAAGAGCATGACATGGAGGATGAGGGCTTTCCCACATCCACCCTGACTCCCACATCCATCCTGGCTGTTGGTGCATCCACCCTGGCTCCCAGTGCATCTCCAGTGGCTTCCATAGCATTCATTCTGCCCTCTAGTTCGTCCTCTGAGGCTGGAGTTGATATGCAAGCTCAAGATGAAGATATGATAAGTGTCAGTGTGATCAATTTAGAATATCTATATAGATATATAGGTAGCTATAGCTATTCATTACTTTGAGTGAACATATTTTATAAAATCCACAACATGGCAGACCTCATAGTTTATTATTTGAAAACAAGATACTTTCTGATGTATTTGTGCCCATCTCTGGCTGTACACCATTCTGTTTGTTCATAGAAAAAAGAAATAAAGAAACAATTTTGAAAGATTTCATTAGAAGAGACCACGAAAAGTACAACAAATACAGGGATAACTTCAAATGTAGAAATATTGATTTTTAAATTTTTCTTTTGATAGAGCTGTTTACGGTAAACACAATAGATTAATACTTTGGTAAAGAACATTTTTAACAATGTACAATACAACTATTATTTACAATTGTTAACTATAAACAGTACATTGCACATTATTATTATTAGTAGTAGTAGTATTGTTATTATTAGTGAGTATCATTATTATTGCAGTGTCTTTATGCTCATTTCCTCAAACTGTTGGTCTTTTCGAAGAAATGCAGATTGTTCACGGTACTGGCTGCGTCCAGTGTCAGCAGTGTGGAACTGGCTGCACTTTTTACATGTATTAGCCTCTACAGTTCACCTGTATGGCCTCTTTGGAGTGGGTCCAGCTTCCACTGTGGTGGTAGGCGCACTAGTTTGTGGGTTGGTGCCCTGAACTACTGACACAGGAAGGACTGCTGGTACTAGACTTAAAGTTTGGCCTGCTGGTGTATGGATCTGATGTTTCAAAAAGGGTCCTTGTGCTGGGGGACCTCCTCACTGGACTTGGGTGAAGATTGTAGTCTTTTGAGTCTTATAAATATGTTCTCCACCAATCGACAGCAGTCAGGCCACTGAGCAGGTGCACTACTTGCACCTAACATGCAGCGGGTGGTGCTCTCCACACCAGGCGTTTTTGAGGGCTTCTTCGGTGTTCTGAACCATCCACTCAAAAGCCTCTCCTGATGTCGTGCTGCATAGACCACCCGCTGCTTGTCACCTTCATCCAGGCTCTCCCACAGTGCTACAGTTGTGCTTGCCTGCTGGTTGCTGAGACACAGAGAGGTCTGATCCTGGAGCTCCAAGTACTCAGCAAGTCTGTGCCTTTGCTGGTATCTAGGAACATTTTGGTCACCAACAGCCGATGCAATTATGAAAACGTTTAGAAAATAGCAAATGTAAAACATTCTCTGACACTGAACCTTAATGACACTACATGCTGTATATTTAGTAAAATATACGTATATATGTACTCAAAAAATAATGAATAGCTAGGCTCATATTTATATACTTACATATTCAAAATTGATCACACTGACACTTAACCATATCTTTATATTTAGCTTGCATATGAGCTCCTGCCTCAGAGGATAAACTGGAGGGCAGAATGGATGCAGTGGAGGCCACTGTTGATGTGCCGGGAGCCAGGGTGGATGTGCCACACAAAATTTATTCTGTGAACATAATTAAAAATAAAGAAATGGTTTCAGTTTAAAAAAAGGCATAAACAACAGATATAAAGGGTAGGAACCATTTATCAGATCAGATCAATAAAACATATTGCAGTGATTAAAATAGAGATTATTATACATTTGACATTAAAATTTCCCTTTGAAGCTGTTATAAAATATCATTGTACTTTACCTTACTGCTATCATGTTACTTGCACACTGAACCTCTTCATGTGAATACTAGTTTATTAGAGAAAAAAGCAGGTGTAAAAAATACATGTTAGTTTGGTCTTTTCAAGGGATTTCTTTCTTGATAATGATTAAAAAACACATTGAAAACAATGCTATTGTCGTTCCTTAAGGAGTTCAACAAAAACTGTGAATGTACCCAAATGAGCTTAAAGAAGTCCTTAAAACTGATATTCAGTACAAGTACCTAACATGACAAATGTAGCTGGAACACTGATCGTCTTCAGGACAGTAAACTGTCTCTGATGGTC
Organism: Lateolabrax maculatus; assembly: GCA_031216445.1. NCBI lineage: Eukaryota > Metazoa > Chordata > Actinopteri > Acropomatiformes > Lateolabracidae > Lateolabrax > Lateolabrax maculatus. The sequence continues at coordinate 6,566,947 of CM062211.1, forward strand.
CTGCTGCAGCAGATGAGGGGACATTTAGGGCCGCTCGTCCTCACTGGAAATACAAGACGGACAAGACCTGCTTCTTCTATCAGCCTGTTCTTCCCCGTCAACCTGCCTGTCTTTGGTGGATCAGTAGCGTTGTCATCTCTGACTCTGTTCCTGCAGCTGTTGTGATCGGTCTTCTCATTCCTTGCTTAAACTGATATCTGAAGCTTGTGATGTTGGACATCAAATAAAGTTACAGTTCCTCATGAAAATAACTATATACAAATGTACAATAATGGCCCATCAGCCAACCATATTCTTCACATGGGCCAGCATGTCTACATGGGCCCCGGTGCAAGACGTATCAGGGGACCTCAAGGCGAGTCCAGATGCTGAATCCATGAGGGGCGGACCAAAAGCTGCAGCAGAGCAAGTGACCATCACAGTCTCAAGTGTTTCTTTGGTGGAGACGGGCTGCTGCGCTCTTCCTCTGGAGCCTTCCTCTTCTCCTTTCTGGGAGTCACTGCACACCGTGCCTTTTAGTGAACTGACAGAGGACCGACATGAGGAGGTGACCGTCTGCACTGTAGTCGGTCACTCTTCAGCGGTTGGTCAGCTCAGCGCTTTCGGAGCGGTACACAGTGGAGATGACTCTGGTGACAGTCCTGTCATCAAACTCCATGCTGCCAGTTTCTGCGTTTGGCCTTCAGGGCTTTGCACTCCACCTTCTCGGGAAGTGGTGCAGTCAGCATGTCAGCCGGAGCCTGCAGGAGGCAGCATCAGACCTGCTGCTGCATCTGTTAAAGGCGATGGCCTGGCATTCTCCCTCCGACGCTGCTTGGTGCGGCCAATGGGTGAGGTCGTCTGGTGGCAGCTGAAAAAAATCTTTTGATTGGAATCAAAGGGAAGTCCTTCAACCCTGTAACGAGGCTGTGGTACAGGCTGAGGACGGTCTTGTGCATGGAGCTGATGTTAATACTGATCACAGGACGGTTCCTCAAGTTTTAAAGTTTCATCTTAAGGATTGTTCCTGGCCCCGGCTCAACTAAATGGAAAGGAGGAAAAAAAGGGAAAACATTATTAGTGAGGTGATCAGACTAATTAAAGCCTGGATTAAAATGTCAAGATGGCTGTGCATTTATTATTTTACTGTGAGATTATTCATGTGGTTCAAGATCAGAAAAAAATTATGTGGACTCTTCTTTGTAAATGCTAAAGGTACATGTATAAAACACAACATGACATTAACCAGCTTTGAATCCAATCCAATTTTGTCTCTCTTTAGATGAGATTGTATTTTATTGTTTTGTATTTATTATTTTCGATTTGGGCTTTAATGCGAACAGTAGCCTATTTACATTTAAAATATAGTATTTATTGTTATCATGTAAGGTTTTATTTCTTTTAATATTTTAAATCAAAGCCAGATTATATTAGAGTTAAAACTATTGGTCATTAATCGACTGTGATAAGTGATAAATCATTTTACTCATTTTTACGCCATTATTATTGTTATTGTTATTATAAGGCTATTATTATTGTCACTATCTTTTATTATTACAGAGGAAAACGAAATAAATAGATTTAAAGTTGTGAAAATTAGAAATAATTTAGACATGTAAAGCATTTTGCATTAAAAATGTTTACTTTGGCTACGCTTTCATTTAGTTATGCATTTAATTATATATTTAAGAACGATTTATTTTAAATTCTGTTGATGTATTATTTATATTATACATATTATAATTTTATTTATTTATTCAAGCCCGCTGATTGGCCGGCGCCCTCCCGTGGGCTCGCGCGCGGGCCCTCATCAGAGGCGTGGCGCTCGTGGACGCCGGGTGAGTTCACCGCGGTCCGCAGAGGTGGGGGGGGGAAGCCGGCCATGTTCGACCTGAGGAAGAGGAGCAGCCTGACCCTGAACGGCGGCCGGGAGGCGGAGGAGTTCAGGCGAGCGGCGGTCCGACGGAGGGCGAGAGGAGGAGGAGGAGCGGCGGCGGCGGAGGAGCGCCTCGCCTCGCACACAGGTGAGCCGCCCGAGAGGAGCCCGGCTTCACGCTTCAGGCCACATGCGAGGAGCTGGACGTTCACTCATCATAACTATACAAACACAAGAATAATAAGTAAGGAGAGGCCTGGAGGTGAGCCGTTATATTTTCCAAAATGCATAAAAAAAAAGTAACCAGTAGTAACTAGAATCTGAGGTGCTGTACTTAATGTAGCACACCATTTAAAAACATGCAGATGTAGAATATACAATTAGGTTTACAACAGTGCAAATGGGCAGAGAGCAGCAAGTAGGCCTGCCTCACCATAGATGAGGTTAGATGTGTTTTGGCTGATTTTGTGACAAAAAAAAGATGAGTGGGTATCAAAATACAATCATGAGTATATCTGTGTCCGCGCCAGCCATGTTATCCAGGCGGATGTGCTCTCATTACCTAATTCAGTGAATGAAAACGATAATCCCTCAGCCTTAAAAACTCACCAAGGCCGAGGGAAAACGTCTTTTTAAAAATATCAGTTGGAAAAAGAAAAGCAGGGCAGTTTTGACCCTCCGGCTCAAGCCGCCCTGTAACAGGGTGACCAGGGCAGCTGGTAAGGGCATTAACACTCCTTACTGTGCCTGGTTTTACAACTTTTAGCTTCTTGGATTACTGCGGTGAAATCTCTTTCTCCTGATTCAGCCTGGACTTTGGCCGTGTGTCTTGAGACCGGCATTTATCAATCCTTCACACACACACACACACACACACACACAAAGCTGTTCTGTTCCCCCAATTGAGCCGAGCTCTGTTTGGATTAAAGAAGTATGTTTGACCCAATGGTACTGTCAGATGCAGGATTCAACAGTGCCATCCATCTCTCTGATCTGCATTGTATAATGCTAATTATTCTCTGGTTTGGTGCGAGGCTTGTGGAAACGATCACACTTACTGAAGCAAAATATGGCTTTTATGGACAAAGTTCATTTTTTTTAGTGTTCAATCTCATTTATTCAATCTATACAAAAACATGTAAAAACTAGAGTGTTCCTTTTTAGTTTCAACAAATCTAACGGAGTGAGATGTCTTGTGTTTTGTGGATGGCGTCACAACAATTTCAGGAGACACAATTGACCAGTTCATCTTTAATTCATATCCTACCAATTTAGCCTAAAGCACTGAATGTTTGTGAACCAGGACCTTCAGTATTTGGACAGTATAAGTAGCTTGTTTAAAAAAAAAAAAAAAAAAAGAAAGGTACCTCAGATTTTCTCGGTACAGCTGTTATTTGAATGTGTCAGATAATTAAGCAATATCACACGAGAGGGAGTGATGTTGTACTGAATATCAGCACGGCTGTGATTCAGCACATTCAGATGAGTTAACAGCCTGATCAGACAGCACGTCGCTCCATCGTTTCCTGCTCTCCATGGATGGTCTGCAGAAATTTTTTAGAGAGCTCTCAGACATGCAAGACAAACAAGTTTTTTGTTTAAATTTTCTGTGTTCTGCGACTCATTATAAATCGCAATTCACGTCGTAGTCTCTGTATGTTTATATAAAGCATCTCACCTACTCACTGCCATGACCTCCGTCGCCTTGAGTCCCGCATCAGACAGTTTCTGTATGGCAGCGGCTCTCAGGCTGTGGTTGGTGTAAGACGTGTGTCCATAATTTAACTCAAATGTTATTTGTGTACTTGCTCAGAACTGTTGTATAATCAACATTTAAGTAAATATAAGTATCAGAATGGACTGTGTTGGCAGTGTTAAAGAACATGGATTGAGACTAAAGTCGTAAACACAGCATGTTGTATTTTTATAGTGGGTTATGTTGCAGGACTGTTTCTTAGTTGGGAGCAGTGACTTCCAACCAGCAGAGAAAGAAAACCAATAAGTGTGTTGTTGTAACTATTCCTGTAATAATTCTTATTTTTCAGTCATGTCTTGATATAACCACAAAAACCTACATTTAATGCCAATGCATACAACTTAAGCACATCTTTAATTTTTGTTTTCCAATATGTCTTCAACCTGATCAGTTCTTTGAAAAATAACAAACTCAAAATTAAAAGATGGCTGTTGAAGGCTGCAGCTATAGGCGACAGCCTTCAAAAGCCATCTTTCTCTTTGCAATTTTCTCTCAAGGTTTTGTGCTCCACCTAGATGTCAGTGCTGTCTAGAAACTATTAGATTTACTTAAAAAAGTGTTGAATGTTGCCTCTCAGATGCTGACGTAACTTGTAAGACTGGAAAAGCTTAGACAATAAGAAGCAAAAATAAAGAAGTAAAAAAGCGGAAGTATTATATTGTTGAGAAAGTAGGCATTTATCCCTCTCCACGTGACCAACAAATCAGTTACACTTCAGCAGAGCCACAAGTGAACGGGCAATCTTTACTTTGTTATACAAGTAATGGATAATCTTGCATAAATCTGAAGACCAGCTGCTGGTAAGAAAACAAACAGTTACTCAATTCAAAGTCTTAAGTTGTAAAGTGAGGATGTCGGTCGAAATTTTCAAAGAGTGATGAGACAGCAGTGACTACTGTGTGTTTAACATGCATACTGTTTGTCTTGTGAGGATCCTTATTAGATAAAATACAAAACCATTGTAAACCAACAACATCAGTATCATCTGCAGGGCTTGTAATCCTTAACTGGAATATTCTGTACATCAAACTACATCTAATGTAGTCTTTGGTCCAAGATGGAGCATGAGGGGGTTTTGTCTCACATCTTTGCAATTGCTGGCTTACTGTTACAGTTTGTGTGTACATGCATGGAGACAGAGTGGAGAGTATATGTTGTTTCATTCATGACAGACCCAATACTAGTGTCTGCATACATGATACCATATTATACAGGCAGGAAAAAAACAATACAGTAATAGAGAGGGCATAAAATACTGTGCTTATAAAATGTACAACATACAAGAAAATAATGTTAGTATAAGTACAGAAGAAATACTTTACTTTAAGTAAACTTTTGCGACACTACAGTAAGGTCAGATTTTCCATGTGCGTGTAACATTGAAGGCTGAGGAGGAACAAGACCTCTGAATCACACCCTTAAAATGGTAAAGAGAGAAAAAAAGTTTAAGAAATGTTGTATGTAGTTTCCCAGGACTCAGCAAAAGAGGTCGTCAATGCAACAGATCCATCCGTGGGTCCATTGTAACAAATGCTTGGTCTGCAGCCGAGCTTAGTTCAAAGTTCAAAAATGTGTAGAATGATGAAGATTAGATTTTTCCACATCTTGTAATGGTGCAAGCAAATATATTGATATTTTGTGTTTTTTAAATATTTCACCCACAAATATGTGTATATGGTTCAATATATATGGTCGTAATTGTGTATCTTTTAGTGGTGAGCAGTGGAGTGTGTGGCTCGTACAGCTGTGGCCGTGCTTGTGACATGGTCTGTGGATCAGAAGCAAACTCTAAACATGATGTAGAGGAAAGGAACGAAAGAAGCCCAGCCAAAGGATCACCTTTTAAACCACAAGGTAGGCTGAAGACCAGTAGCCTCCTTATTCTTTGAGATCCTGTACCTGCAAGACGTTGTACTATAATCATGAATAAGCCAAGCACACTGTTTATGTCTTTGCAGTGCCTCCTAAACCAGCTCACCTCCAGAGTCCTCTGAGGGCAGGAAAAGCTCAAGTCCACAGTCCCACTGCAGGGAAATTACTACCTCAGCAAGTTAATGGCACAGAGCAAGACAAGAGTCCTAACAGAGGTTGTGGAATTTGCGTTTCCTGCGTCAGCCCAGCACAGAATTGTCTAGGTTCCCCTAGTCCTGTCAAAGGAGGAGGGAACAGTTTTTTGAATGTATCTGGAGCACATATCAGCCCTGCCAGACACACTTGGGGGATTCCACGTCTTACAAGCAGTCCAGTTTTAGGATCTCCAAGCCCAGGCAAAAGAGGCATTCAGACCTGTAGCCCACTGCGGGAAGGAGGGTACAGCCCCGCTAGGTCGTCCCCAAGGAACCGGAGCCCTCTCGCAGGATTACTGCGGACCCCCAGCCCTGTGCACGGGAGGATGGGGAGCTACAGTCCCGCCAGGAACTCTAAGTCCTGGTTAGGATTGCACAGAATCCCGAGCAGCAAAATGGAAGGACAAGAGAAGAGAGCGAGGAAATCTTTGAGTGTGCCGGACTTGATCGTTTACTTGGATGAGAGCAGGTTGGCTTTATAATTTGGTCAATTTCTGTACCTTGATTACCTGAATACCTTCCTATAGCATGTAAAGCCTTACAGAGAAACCAATCATTTCTGAATATTACTTGTATTTCAGTGATGGATGCAATTTATTTCTGCAGGATTCCCAATGAAAAGGTAGAATGCTCTCCACTGAAACTGCTACAATCCCCCAAGTACGGGCCAGCCATTACCATCAAAGTACCAGTTAACCATAGACTCAATCATTCCACAAGTGAAGCCCACCTGTCAAGCAATGGCAAAGAGCATTGCCCTGGACAAATGACTGGCACAGTGCAGGGGGAACATTGTCCGGTAGTAAACATGAAGGGAATGAATGACAAAATGGATGACGGCAGGATAACCATAGGAAATGGCTCTGGGTTTTCCTGCCATTGGAATGAGTCAACAACAGAAGATGACACGGTTCACAGGGAGTCTAAAGGTGAACAGAACGATGAGGAGAAAGGACGTGATGAGCCAAAAGTTGAAGAGAACACAGAGCAGAAATTGTACAAGATAGCCAATGAACTCCTGCAGACAGAGAGGGCCTACGTGGCTCGTCTGCACCTGCTAGACCAGGTCAGTGTGGTTATCAGATTGTGGCTATCCCATTGAAAACACAATGCAGTGTATTTAAAAAAAAAATAATAATAATTTTTTTTGTGCCTCTGCAACTCCCTCCACAGGTGTTCTGCTCACGTCTAACAGAAGAAGCAGGTCGAGGCTCATTTCCTCCCGAGGTGATAAGAAATATCTTCTCCAACATTTCCTCAATCTACTCTTTCCACAGCCAGTTCTTGCTACCTGACCTGGAAAACTGCATCAGCCACTGGTGAGTGTTCATGTGATAAACACCCCTGACGTCAGTCACCTTCGTCAGACCCTAACTGAGCATCTGTAAACTTGCTGAAGACCAGAGTGGAGGCAAACAAGTCTGCAGAGCAGCTTTGGCAGAGCATTATTAGGGAAGATGCTGAATGTTTGTCTGTTGTGCAGTAAACATCAAGAATAGCTACCGAAACATTAAATATCACAGCTTCAGGCTCATGTTCTCAAATAATTTTCTCTCCCCTAAAATTGGGAGGCAATATATAAAAAGGCCCAAAACCTCCCACAAGGTTAACGTGACTTGGATGTTAACAACTGGTGGAGCAAAGAGCCAACAAACAAAAAAAAGACAAATACTTATAGATGGCCTGGTACTTTACACACTTGACCTTCCCACTTATATAAAATCTAGGTACGAGAACCCCGGCCTGGGTAATGTTCTGCTGCAAAATGCACCCTTCCTGAGGATGTATGCTGACTACGTCAGGAACTTTGACCAGGCCATGGAGCTGCTGAGGACCTGGACTGAACGCTCCTCTGCCTTCGGAAACATCATCCACGACATACAGGTAAGACTTAGCAGGGTACATATCAGAACTCATGCAGCTTATTGATGGAGGTCTAAGTGGGGGTGTCATAAATGTTTTAGAGCCAGGAGGTGTGTGGCAACCTGACCCTGCAGCACCACATGTTGGAACCAGTCCAGAGGGTTCCACGTTATGAGATGCTGCTCAGGGATTACCTGAAGAAACTGCCCGAGGATAACCCGGATTATAAATTTGCTTACAGTAAGTATGCTGCACCAGTATGTTTATTGTCTCTTGATCTCCTCATCGCGTGCACCTCGAATGTGCTGTTACTGGCTCAATTGGTCAGTCTGACAATATCCCTGCCCTCTCTCCCTCATAAAGTGCCTGTCTGTCTCTGATGGGTTGTTATGTCTGTAATGAGCAGAATGAACCTCTTCCTTTGTCCCTCCTCCGGCAGAGTCCTTGCAGACCATTTCCATGGCAGCCACCCACTCAAACAGCGCCATCCACAAAGCCGTACGTTACCGTTACAATCATTTATCATTGTTTTAAGTACGATTTTATCACTGTCACAAAACACATTACGTGTATTAGGTGGTCAAAAGTGATGATGTTGTCGTCTTCATCTATCTTATATTGATGGCTATGATTGCGTCCATACAGATCAGTTTTTTCTGGTTCTCTGCCTGTAGGAGAGCCTGAAGCGGCTGCTGGAGATCTATGAGATGGTTGGAGAGGAGGAAGTGGTCAACCCGGCTAACGAGTTTCTCAGGGAAGGTCGTCTGCTCAAGCTTGCAGCCAGGAACACATCTGCCATGGAGAGGCACCTGTTCCTGGTCAGCACACTGATGTTTAGGCATTTTTATTGAGCCAATGGTCCGTAATCTGACAAAAACCCTTTTGAATGTGCATATCTAAATTAATTTTCTTTTATCTTTTCATCACAGAGTAAGCCACATATTATTTTAAATCACACTTAGTCACTCTAGCTAAAAGTGACATAAAATGTAAATCTAATATGGTGCAGTTGATACGCTATGGGAAAGTTCATAAAAGGAACTTTGGTGTATACTTTTCCTCCACAGTTCAACAACTTTCTGCTGTGCTGCACTCCCAAATTCTGCCTAGTGGGGCAGCGTTTTACTGTCCGCTGCAGGATCGGGGTGGATGGCATGCAGGTGCAGCAGACCACAAATGAAGACCATCCATACACCTTCCAGGTCTCTGGAAAAGAGAGGACCCTTGAGCTGCAGGCCAGGTGTGTGTGCAGTAGAAGTAGGGTGTATCATACCAGTTGAGCTCAATTAATTTGTTTGCACAGTTGTTTTTGGTTCTTTGTTTATTGACCTCTCCAGTTGTCACCTTGTAAGCTTATCTGCCTATATATTTTTAAAGTTAAATAACAAATATAGAGTGTTGATCAGCCTTGGTAGACGGCGTTCTAGTTAGAAAAAATATGGTTTTGATTTGAAATTACTCAACATATTGTAGTCTGTGAACATAAGTGCATTTAATGTGATGTACAATTTAACTGTAATTTGTTGTGTTGTTTTTTTTAAAGCTCTGAACAAGACAGAGATGAGTGGATTAAGGTAAAAGTATTTTTATTTAGTGTTGGAACATTAAATATTACATGGATTAGGAAAGAATCAACAGTGTCAACTAAGTTTTCTAAAACAATGTTTTATCTTCAGGTAATTCAGGAAGCCATTGATGTGTTTCAGAAGAAAAACGAAACCTTCAAATTGGCTTCCAAGGAGCTAAATGTGGATGAACCAGTAAGTGAGAAGAGGGCTTTATGTATTTATTGTCGATTCAGAAAATTCTGTAAGAGTATAAAACATCCCAGCTGATGTGCACGTCTTTTACAGGCAGATGAACTCGGCCGACGTGCCCCTCGTTGGATCAGGGACAACGAGGTGACAGTGTGTATGAAATGCCAGGAACCTTTCAACGCACTCACGAGGAGGAGACATCACTGCAGAGCCTGTGGCTGTGTGAGTGATGGTGCTGAACACACAGTACAGACAAAACCTAATTTTAGGACCGTGTAGTGATGGTTTCTCTGCTCCCCAGGTGGTGTGCTGGAAGTGTTCAGACAATAAAGTGGCTTTAGAGTATGATGGTAACAAGTTGAACAAAGTGTGTAAAGCCTGCTACTCCATCCTGACTGGTCAGAGGGTGGAGGGAAAGAAGAGAAAAATACTGGAGGTGCGTTTTTCTAAAGGTTGTGACAAGGCCTATTATACCCATGAGTCTTTAACAGCATTGCGTTTTCTTGTATGTGTGTGTTCTCCCAGTCGGAGGCAGTGTCCAGTGACAGCGTAATGAGTGGCTTCCTGCTGTATGGTGACAACCCCAAGACCTGGCAACAGGTGTGGGCTGTTATCACCAGGACTGAGCCTCCGGTCCTCTGTTTGTACACTACTCCACAGGTAGGGATGTTTGTGATAGAGAATAACGTTAATGTGACAATGTATTGTCTGTGATTTTATTGTGTAAGACACTATTGTATTTCATTTTCAAATGATGCCACATACTCGTTGCTGTTTGTATTTCACTGTTATGTGGGTGTAGCTGTCTCTAGAGGGTATGCATGTGATAGTGTCACACAGATGTCATCACTCCCCCAGAGTTGCAAAAATGCAACACAACCGTCAGCATAGTCTCACCCACATTGAAAAAAGGGAAACACTGGTAAAACTGTTGTGCAATCAAGTGTTTTTTGAGACAGCTAATGGCTATAGTATAGAGTATAACCTGCTTCTTTTCTCCCATAAGTTGTTCAGCTGGGTAAATGTAAAATTCTGGGGTGAGGGGTGGCATGTGGCAAAAAGTGACATCACTGCATATCCTCTATTGGAAAGGAGAGCAAGTTATTGTGGTGCAGCCCCACTGAGATTTGAGAAAAAGAAATCCATACAAAATCTTGCCATGCACAGCTTCAGCCTCTGCATCCACCACCTTCTTTTCTATCCCTTTCATTCACCCCAATATCTCCAGGATGTGAAGCCCTTATCCTGTATACCTCTACTGGGCTGCAGCGTGGAGGATGCCCCTCAGGAGCTCCGACCTCATCCTTATTTCTGCTTAAGCCAATCCAAGACCACCCACACTTTCTCCTGCAGTGGCCTGGACGTCAAACAGAGCTGGCTGACTGTTCTGAAAGTTGGAGTGACAGGCAGGATACCGGCGTACAGACTCAGTGGCATTAATGGTAAAGTGAATGATGGAAGGGTCTCTAGTGGTGAGGAATTGATCATGAATGGCAACAAGGAAAACCACTCCTGAATGTTTGAGATAGAAAATACTCATACAAGCATCACCACAACAACAGACGAGACAAGTCCATTGATGTTAAAGACCGTAACTCTGAACTGCACATTTGATAAAATTAATTAAGTGAATTTTGGGAATGTAAAAGTTGTAAATACAAAATATTCAGACTGAGAACTGTTTTCCTTACAAGTGGCAATGCACTTTATTTCTGAAATGGTTTACTGTAAAATAAATAAAGTGAAGGTGTTTTTAACATGAGTCGGACTATCCCTTCAACTACAAAGATGGTTGCTTCAGCTCTGTACAGGTTGTCTAAGGTGCCATGCGATGTGGCGTGAAAATATGCTCAGGGTTGTTTTCTTACAGCGGACAGTTGAACACAATTGCATGAGGGTTTCAGTGACACACAGAGGCTCTCTGGGATCATAATTGCCTTATAAAACACATTCAACTGATCCCATTTCTTCACAGATAATGTTACAGCAATTGAATATTTACACTCCAAATGATTTACAGTTAAAACTCGAAATAACAAAAAATAAATGGATCAAAATGATCATCATGAAACAGACTAATGAAATGACAGAATAATAACCTTTAGTCCGTAGACAGAATAATAACCTTTTAGTCTGTTGTACATTACAGTACAGTACATATCTTGCATGTGTCTGGCACAAAGCCCATCAAAGGTTATCTTAGTGTGAGACATGTTTCAGTCAGAAGGAGGAACATCCTTCTCTGAAGCAAATTAACAATATGATTGGCTTCAAGTGATTTCAATGGAATTTCCTTTTCAGTGCATGTATTTTCATTTAGCAATGATGTAGTGATGGTTACTCTAAAGGAAATTCCCCAAAACATTGACCTTGCCGCTCCACCCGAAATGCTAAACTATATTGATCTATGAAGGTATGCAGATCATGCCGATCAAATGGAAAAATTCCTTAAAGCTGCATTAATCAGTATTTATTTTATTATATTAACAGACTCAAATGACTACATGTAACATGATAGGGGTTGCTGCTGTTCTTATCGATAATCTGTAGTTCTATGGAGATTTTTTAGCCTCTTACCTAGTTGTGGTTTTATGGAACAATTACTGTATGGTGCAATCTCACTACTCTGATCAACCATGTTTCCAGCATCAACAGACTGGATTTTTGGGGGTATTGCGGTTTCTTTTTTTTTTTTCAGCAGGGGAGTAAAAGAAACAGACCAGACAGAATTGCAAGTGTTTCTTTGTGTTCACTGGATGTATAATTAGGCCATTGTTTGCTTATACATTAGCCATTTAAAAACTAAGCCAGTGATATAGTTGCTGTGTTATTTTTCAGTTCTTCTGCCCTCTAGTGGCCAACATTTGACTAATGCAGCTTTAAGGTTCTCATTTACTAACCATGACAAAGAACCTTGTGGTCTCGTGTTGCTTTTTCACTTATGCACTACATCATGTTTCAACAGGAATACACAATATAAGATACCAACAAGTGCAAATCCTCTGTTTTGCTGTTGATGGAGACAAACATATATGCTTCTATGGTGTGCATCAAAATGTACAGAGCTTAAAAGTTATAGAATTCTTCTAAACTGATTCTCTATGATCTATTCTGCAGGTGGTAGCGGTTAAAAAAATCAATTCAGTGTCTGAATTGAGAGAATCGTCTGAAGTTGTGAACTTACCCCCTGAAGGCCTGTCTTTGTCTTGAGACTATAGCTGTGAACACAACTGGACATTTGAGAAAAGCAAGCAAAGACTAAACAGTGCTCTTTGTGTAACAGCTTATTCTTCTGAACTGCAGGCCCAGCTGACAGCCCGGCTGCAAATAAGCCATTTCAAATTGCCTCCATGTCCACGTGGACATCACCCTTTTCTGTTGGACATCATTAGAAAATCTGATTTGGTCTTAGCTCAGGCCCAAAAAATAATCAGTCTTATCATTAACAGGTCATTTGTCGCAGTGCTTACAGACATGGCTCTTAAAGACGAAATGTGGTTTGACCTGCTTGTAGTGACATAAGTTAGATTTCAAGAAAGGAGGCCCTGATTTGGACATAGAGGCTTAAAAATGAGATGTTTAAATCCAGCACTTGATACAAGGATAGCAACACTGACAGAGAGGCGAACCCCATATCACTCATACGCAGACACACTGTACATAACGGACAAAGACTAGATTATTTACAGGGAGGCTACCTCTCTTTTTCACTTTCAAACATTAATCCTCAGTGCACGTTTTGTTCACTGAGAGTCTCAAATCTGTGGCTTCATCGTCGTTCGACTTGATGTCCGAGTGCAGTACAGGCCACTTTAGTATTTATTCAGTCTTACCATCATCTTGACCTGCCATCCATTGCATTCAAACACGGCTCAGTCTTGAAATTCTGCATCTGTATACGATCCAGAGAATCACCCAAGGGTCAGTAATCCATTTTAAGGGTGGGTATTCCATCTTAAAAGGTGAGGCTGTATCAAGTAGACTTGACCACATTACTCTTCGTTATAATACATGAGAGGTGACCGTCATTGTTGCTCTTGCCATCAGGTTGTGAAGGTGAACAAAAGAAAAAAGGGAGATATACAGAACAGCAAAAAAAGTTATACCAGAGAAATTTGTGGAGGCTCCTGAAGACTCCAAGAAGCCAGTAGTGCAGCACTCAAAGCTAAACCCCCTTTTAAAACCAGCAGTGATGGAAGCCAGACGTCTGACGTCTCTCAGCTGCAGCACAGCTGCTCCGACACCAGCAGGGTGTCATAGCCGTAGATCTCCAGCAGGTGGAGCAGGAAGAGCCTGTCTCCATGGGGATCCAGACCCATGGCCCTCACACTCTCCTGGGTCAGCGTGGGATCGGGGCTCCCTGCCACCTCACTGAGGGTCTGGAAAATCCTGTTGTTCTGCTCCAGGAAGAACCTGGATAAATCCAGATTTACAAGGGTGGGGGTAGTTTGAGATTTTGTTACATGGCTCTTCACCCAGCTCCACAACTAAAATATACCCAATTTGACTTATTTTTCAACAATTTAAAAAGTATATACAAAGTTGATTTCATTTCATGTCTCTATGCTGAACAGTAGCAGTGATAACAAGGAAAAGCCACAATCTCACTTTGTGAGATGTAACTGCAGTGACTGTGAGAGGAGGACAAAGGTCAGGAGATTCTGTCGGGCTCATTACCTCTTTGATTCAATTTTAAGTTTCTGTGCTGGCAATTCTTCCCAGGATCCTCATAAAAAGATCAAGTTGTGTCTGCCCTGCGTACAGTGTTTAATCAGTAGTTACCACTCCACTGGCTGGTTAAATGAATCGTGTTGTACTTACAGAATAAAGAGATCCTCTTCACTGGACACACAGTCTCCATTCTCCTCCTGGGAGTACAGCAACATCTGCCTACACACACAGACACACACTTTATTTTTAGCAGTTCCTTTGAAAACCTATAGGAGAGTGCACTATTTTTGATTTATATATATTTTGTATGCGGTTTAGTTGGGAAACCGTCACGATCAAATTTTGGCTGCAAAGAAAATACGTTTTAAGGAATTAAATGTTAGATATATAGGTAGTTTTGGTCCTTTTATGGGAGTTGTTGACAATTAGGAAAATATAGAACAACACCAGCCTTAGCGTTTGATTCCCACCCTGGTAACTGCCTACCTCTGTTCAGTGAGTTTGCGATATTTCTCCCTGTCTGCGGTGCTGAGGCGGAGCAGAGGTTTCAGGCCGTCTCTGTAGGTCTTTACATTCTGATTGTCTACATACACATCATACAGATCCTTCTTCTCTTCAAAGATCTTCTCAGTAGTACCTAAGAACACAAACACACACAGGATTTCATCATTTCAGACGCAGAATATGCCTGCAAAAGATATGTATTAGACCAATTGGTCCTTTTTCAGTGGGGCTTTTCAGAAATGTTAATGTTTCGAACATCCACTTACATGCTACGTAGGAGAGCTCGTTCTCCAGGGCGCTGATATCAGCCACATTAACATAGAAGAAGGGACGGAACTCGGGCACAGCCACGCCGATCCCGGGGATGGAGATGTTTGCCAGGCAACAGCAGCAGTACACTGAGAGGGGAGAGGGGGTGGAGGGTGAAATTAGAAAAATGATGCATGAGTGTGGGAGAAAAAGACAGCGGCCCAGGATGTGAATGTGTGCATGACGTGTAGGGCTGTACGGCACTGATGCAGCTGAAAGGATCTGCATGTAAAATCCCCAGAATGATACAATAAATTAGTAAAAGACGCTTTCTGAATTTCATAAGTTCCCAAATTCCCGTAAGTCTCACTATTAATTTAAACTCCTATTCAAACCCTTGTGAATAAATCCAGATGTTTCCTACCTCTGTAGCAGACCACACCCACAGGCGGAGGGGAGAAGATGAGGATGCGTCTGCGGAGGAGAGCCAGTTTCCACAGCACCATGATCTGCTCCCCAAAGAAGCGGATGAACTGGGACATGCAGCCTGCAGGGTGGGTGATCTGGGCCAGAGATATTCAAACACAGAGGTTACTGAGTGATATAGTGTAAAAAAAAAACAAAAAAAACACACTCTCTTCACAGCCAGCTGACGTAGGTGTAGAAGTGGAAATATTCCTCCTACCTTCATCTCAGGGTGCATGCTGTGGTTGATTGCAGCTCCCCAGGCACTGGCTGGACACGCACTAACAACACCATCGCCACTGGGGGGCAGAAGTGCTCTCTTGTCCTCATAGAAGGCCTCCAGGGGAGAGTAGTGGCCTGGGGACTGAAGCTGGAGCCTGGAGCAGGGGACAGAAACATGACATTCAAGGATGTCAACTTAGACATTAAAACTAGAAAATGATTACCTTAAAATAAAAATATTTCCACAAATATATAAGCAGATTTTTTTTATCAACTTCAGTTTACTTTTAGGAAACAACAGCTTGTAGCAAGGTGCAAAAAATCTTCAATCACAATACAGCTTCAGGTCAAATCCTGCTACAATGATCCCAACCAAAACTATTCCAATCAATCCCAGTTGAATTTGGTAAAAAGTGGGCAAAAGTGCATGGAGCTCTTTACACACAGTATACAAGTCTGCCAACAAGATGTCACACAGCACACCGAAGAGCTCCAGACACACTTCATATTGAAGGAAATAATAATGCTTTCATTAAATACATGTAAATACTTTACAAAACAAATGATTATGATGATAAGTGTATGTGTGTCTTGTCCCTGTTCAGCAGCAGGTTTTTTTGGAGGGGTTTTAAAATGGAGCGCTAAAATATGGAATGCATGTGGTTACACACAGTATAGTGAAACAATCAGCTGCAGCTCTCTGGCCTGGAAACCCTAATTCAGTAACAATAGACTGGACTACATTGAACTGCCACTAATATGCAATGGGCTGGGAAAAAATACACTCCCAGAGTACAGAGTAAAAACAGCTGCCCGACATAGGGCCCTGACTACATTTTAGTCATTTACATTTTAAGTCCCTGTTAATTATTACTACAATCCCTTTCACAGTGTTCCACTCAATCAGAAATAGAGGGAAGGAGAGAGAAAAAAAAGGGGGGAAGTCTCTGTGAATTCCTAACTATCTTAACCACCTCGTGACCAACAGTGAGCCTTTTATGCCCTCGCAGTCAGCAGATGAGGTATCTGGAGCGAGCTACGTGGGGAATGATGAGTAAGGAGCATGGCTGTGTGACTAAAGGCCGGGAGAGGCCAGAGTGTGGGAACTGCGGAGAGGGAAGAAAGCAGGATCAGGGAAAGCAAAGAGGAAGAGGAAGTGAATAGGGAGAGAGCTGTGTTCATGAGCAAGTGTGACAGGGGTGTGACAGATCTTGGGATGTGACACACACAGGCCAGAAAAATGATTAATGGGGTGTAAAGACAATGTTAGCGCAGAGTAGTTGAAGGAGATCTAGAGGTTTGAGAAAGAGAAAACAGAAGTCAGGGAAAGTATGAGATGAGGAGAGAGAAAGACGAAGAAAAACTAGGTTAAGAGTCAAAAAGCCCCACTGGCGGCCCCTAGAGGCCATATTTGAACAAGCATATTTAAAGCCTCTAACTCGTGGGACCCAACAGACGAGTGCATTCTGGCATATAGTTCTTATGTGTGATAAGTGTTTACTTGTTTGGGCTTTGGTTTGGACTGAAATTTCTCCACAAACTTAGTATCCTAGCCCCACGACAGGGCAAACTTAAAGTCCTGAGGACGATCATGTGATGTGATCAAAATACTCCAGGACAGCTGCTATGTGGACGTTAGTGAAGTTGTTTTTATCTGCTGAATATCTTTGGGTTTTGGGATGTTGGTTGGCCAAAACAGGCGATCCGAAGCCGCCTCCTTTGAAAAATTGTGACTGAATGAAAATGCTCATTTAGTCGCCGCCCCAACTCTACGTCTGTGGCCAAGTCAAAGTAACAGCTCCCGCCACGTGCACACGCCGACACTTCTCTTACCTGACCTGGTGCTCCAGGAAGCTCATGTAGCGGTAGAGCAGGGTGTAGGATGGAGACAGGATCCCTACCGACTTCATCCTTGCACCCCTCTCCGCCGTGCTCTCCACCGCCATGTTGGCAAAGCAGGCGAGGCCAAAGTAGGAGCCTTTCCGGAAGTAGCTGTGGATGGAGGGGCGAGAGAGAGATAGAGACAGAGAGAGAGAAACAGAGAGAGACCAAACCATGAGTCATGAAAAGCAAAGGCACTGCCAGATGGCTGGGGTTCTTGCTTTTTTTTTTTCTTTTTTTTGCCAGGCAACAGTTTCTGTCGCTCTGTCCTGCCAGGAAGAAGACATGGAGACGCATCCTAATACTCTAAAATAGCTTCCTCCACTTGTTTGTGTCCTTCAGGTTATAAAGAAGGTGAACAACTTCCCCCGTTGCGCAAACATGTAAACCGATCGTGCACGCACAGACTCACATGAAGTCCGTGGTGACTCTGTGGGAGCCGCTGGCGATGGCCTTGAACTCCACTCCCTCCAGGTCCATGTCTTTGGGCAGACACCACTCCAGCATGTTTCCTATCACACCCACACAACAGAGAGGTAATATTAAAACAAACAGGCACGCAAACAAACGCTGATACAAGACCAGACGGTAAATATATTATCTTAGAAGAATCCGACTGGATTGCTTGGAATTCATTATGCATCGGCTGGGCGCTGATGCTCGGGCTGCAGCTGAGCAAATAAGGTCTGATAGGGGCAGTGAACAGAAAAGGTGACTCAGCCAGTGTGGTTTTCAATCTAATCATTTGCTACATGTATCAGTCAG